>CM053813.1:18330000-19530000 GCA_028671895.1 Oenanthe sinensis
GACACAGCTGATGCTTTAGCATTCATAGATGCAGACCAGAATCAAACTTTATTGCATATGAGTAGAAAATGGCTGCTGCAGACTCAAGATGCTGCATTTTTGGAGAAAGTTGTAGAAATATTCAAATGGGGCGAAGTGGAGAATGAGAATGTGGATGAGAAGCAGAGACTTCTGAAGTACTTGGCTGAAGTAGTGGGGGAAAAGAAGCGAATGGAGAGAGATGCGGCTAGTGTCCACAATACTAACCGTGTCAAGGGCTACCCCAAAATGATCTATTGTCAGTTCAAGGCTGATAAATCGCATTGGAAATCACAGCTCATAATGAAGAATTTTGAGGATATTCCAAAGATCAGAACTACTCAGGAGGTTGACAAACTTAGAAGGCTTTTCAGGCATCCTTATCCAGAGCCCAAGAATCCTCTAGAAATGGAAGCAGTAAGTCTATTGAATGCAAGGTGGAAGCAGCTTCATGATCCAGTCTACAAGAGAGATCAACAGCAGAAGCAAAGGCGCAAAAAGCAGAAAGAAGAGAAGCGCCAAGCTGAAGAAGCTAGGAAAAGGAGACGGAATTAGAACTAAAGGTCAGAGTGGTGTGAACTTGAAGTTGGAAAAACTTCATATCTGTTGGTTGCTTTAACTCACTTGAGGAAAATTCACCTGATCACGGTATGCAGATAGGCTAACTTACCATACTGTAACCGTGAATCAGAGTGGATCCAATAAGGTGATACAAGTTTGACTGAAAGGTATGAAATAATCCAGGTGATAGGAATCACTCAAATGGTCTTTAATTCGAAGTTCGAATTCTTTGTCTAGCTTAAGTTTATTTATTCTAGTTCTTTGAATTGTTTTCCAAGTTTATTTCAGTTGTAATTTAAACAAGACAGTAATGTTATTTATCTTCTTCTCGTCTCACTGTTTAGTTGAGTTATCCCTTGTTAATTTGAATGTTATTGTTAGACTATCAAATAGGGGGAGATTGAAAGGCAGAGTGTCCAAACTTGTAACACTATAACTTAAGTAACTCAACTAAAAGAAAAGATACTTAACCAGAAGACAATCAAGAACTTGAAGCCACAAAGAAATCAATGCTAAATGAAGACAGTGTAATTGATACAATTCAACATGTTTAACTATGATCAAATAAAGAAGAAATCATTGAAAGAAGTTCAAGACAGAGTTGTTCATGCCTCAGTGATTTGTAACTTAAAGATTCAAGATCATATCTATCAGTATCAATAAGACAAATTGATTTCAAGTGAACAAGAAGGAAAGCAATATTTGGAAAGCCACATTACTAATTGAATATGGTAATCTATTCAAGAAGCAGAAACACTATCAAGACTAGTCACTTATGAATCAGACCATTGCATCAAGTGTCAGGACATTGATAGCAAGTTTATGTCAATAATAGAGATCCAGGTTCAAGAGCTTGTTGAAGAATATGGAAGACATAAAGAAATCACAAGTTCAAGATGTTGCATTGAAGTTTCAAGTTGAAGCCCAGAATTTTTCTAAGTACAAAATGTTCTAGATAGCCAAGTAGAACATTTCTATGTAGAAATTCTACTTAGATGTTCGAGATAGCCAAGTAGAACATTTCTATGTAGAAATTCTACTTAGATGTTCGAGATAGCCAAGTAGAACATTTCTATGTAGAAATTCTACTTAGATGTTCGAGATAGCCAAGTAGAACATTCCTATGTAGAAATTCTACTTAGATATTCGAGATAGCCAAGTAGAACATTCCTATGTAGAAATTCGAGTTAGATGTTCGAGATGGCCAAGTAAAAATTCTCAAGTGGAGGGCAGTTTCAACATGACACATGGCATCATCTAATTGGCAGATTTCCAAGCTTTCAAGATAAGATAAGATTTATGTGGACATCATTGGGCCACGTACATCTTAGTCTTTGAAGACTACAGGACATAGATTACAAGTAGTATAAATAGAAGTACTTGTGTTTTATATTAGAGAGAGAGCAATATTTTCGAGATAAACACTTGTAAAAGAGAGAGAGTATATTCACAGAGCTTAGTATCATTTACTACCCTCTTTACTTCTGGTGTACTTTGTAATGAATGTTGTAGCAACCTTTTCAAGTTATATATAAAACATATATTCCTTGAATCAGTGTGTTCATTTATTACATTGCATTTATTGCTTCTTAAATTTGAAAAGTTGTATTCACCCCCCCTCTACAACACATTTGGACCTAACAGGGACACATGGCATAAAAATATTGGAAGAGTAATGAGTAGTACAAGTCTTAAAATACAGCATGTATGTGTGTATCTGTGTCTAAAAAATGAATCGATCAAATGTGAGAAACATGCGCCTTATGATTAGTCCAATAAGAGAATAAAAATTATGATGTCACAAAAGAAAATATGATGTCATAAATAAAATCTCAGAGTTTAATCATGTAATCAGAATTTAGAGAAAGCAGAGTTTAAAGTAAATAGAGTTTAAAGTAAATAGAGTATAACATGTAGACTGAAATCAGAGTTTAGAGCAATCAGAGTTTAGATCAATCAGAGTTTAACATGTGCAATATGAATCAGAGTTTATAGTAATCAGAGTTTTCATTATCTGTCAGAGTTTACCATAAATATTGATAACTTATGATTAAAGAATAGATTTTCTAAAGATCAGAGTTTACTCAATTTCCATCAGAGTTCACCACATACTCTGACAGATTTTATCAATATACTTTGATTGTCTGCTACTTGCCAGCTGGAGTTGATCCACTTGTTACCATCCCTAATTCAGAAACCAATCTTGTAAAAGTTGCTTCACACAGGGGCTTGGTGAATATGTCATCTAACTGTTGATCTGAGGGAACAAAATGCATTTCAATTGTTCCTTCCAAGACATGTTCCCTTATGAAGTGATATCTGATACTGATGTGCTTTGTCAAAGAATGTTGAACTGGATTTTCTGTCATTGCAATAGCACTTTGATTATCACAATAAATAGGAATTTTGGAAAAGTTCAAACCATAATCTAACAGTTGATTTCTCATTCATAAGATTTGTGCATAACAGCTTCCTGCAGCTATATATTCAGCCTCTGTTGTTGATGTAGAGATAGATTTCTGTTTCTTACTGAACCATGACACAATTCTTCCTCCTAAAAATTGACAACTGCCATTTTTGCTTTTCCTATTAATTTTACATACTGCAAAGTCAGTATCTGAAACTAATTTAAAATCAGACTCTCTAGGATATCATAAGCCAAGATTAATGGTGCCTTTGAGATATCTAAAAATTCTCTTAACAATAATCAAATGCGATTCCCTTGGATTTGCACGAAATCTAGCACATAGACAAGTTACAAACATGATGTCTAGTTTACTTGCAGTTAAATAGAGAAGAGATCCAATCATGCCTCTGTATGTTGTAATATCTACAGGTTCTCTAGTGTCTTGATCAAGCTTTGTTGCAGTAACCATTGGAGTTGTAGCAGATGCAAAGTCTTGCATTTTAAATTTAGTGAGTAGATTCTTTGTATATTTAGACTGATTTATGAAAATACCTTCCTCAGTCTGTTTCACTTGTAACCCTAGAAAATAACTAAATTTTTTCCCTCTGTTTACTGAGCAAGTCAAATGGGTTCTTCTTGTTAACCTTCCTTGGTCTTCCTCTTTTCAAACCCATTTTTAATTTTCCCAAAGAGCTATAGATAGAAAGTTAGGAACCCAAGTCATTATTCTTTTTCGCAGGGTCTTAGTTACTAAGTTTGGATTTACTCTCCCCTGAATGTTCTGAAATCATGGAGCTAAGCAAACTCTCATTCCTATTCTCTCATTTCTTCCTTGGTTCTGACATATTATTTATTGAGAATCCAATTTGAACTAATTCTGAAACTTTAGAAACATCTGAATCCCCCTTGGACCCAATGTTATGAGTTTCATCCTCCTCTCCTATTCTCATACTTCTTGATCTGAGGGAAGGCAACCTATCTTCTGATGTGGAAGATGTATTTTTGATTAAGACCAATTCATTCCCTTCCACTGGTTTCTCCTTTTTGGACAAAGACTGTCTTGTGACACTCACCATAGGACTTTCTTTCTCCACAAATTTAATGTTGTACTGTTTGACTCCAACTCGAACCTCCATCAATTCCTCATAGTAACTATTTTCTACCCTTATTCATTTATTTATTTTCAAGTGTTAGATACTATATCTACATAAGACTTATGAGTGGTGTCCGATTTTACCTCATTTGAAGAGTAATTTTACTATGTCCTTCTCTTGAGACTTCTCCAATGAATCTGGTTAAGAACCTTCACTAAAGCTTGTTTATCCACCTTTTTGAATATGTCCATCATTTCTATGTCCACTAGCTTCACTCTCATCTTGCTTATGCCCCTTTCGATCCGATCTTCTTCCTGAGTTTTTCAAATTTTGAAATCGCCTCTGCTTCTCCATCAGGAGTCTTAAATTTAATATTTATATATATAGGGGAGAGATCCTAAAAAAACTTATATATTTGAGAAAAACGGAAAACCATCTAATCACCATTCATTTTATTTTTAACCCAACAATCAAGATAATGGATAAATTATTTAAATATATACCATATATATATAAGGCAGCAACGGAAATGAGAATACACAATATATTTACAACTATCTATCATATTTAGTAAGAAATAAAATCATATCTACCTCTATTTTGGTAAGTAATAATAGCATATCAAATTAAGTTTTGAAAAATAATCAAATCATATTATTTCCGATTTTGAATATATTTATTCATTTTGAATATTATTAATTTTTAAAATAATCATATATTTTTAAATAATAATTTTAATAATAATACTTATTTTTTTGATTATCCATTATTATTTATATTATTATTTATATTATTATTATAATAATTAAGCGTACATCATCAATAAAATATATAAATTATATTTAAATATTCTTATTATACTAATCAATATGTCATTAAAAAAATTGACATGTACTCACTAAAAAATCTATTTTTTTAATTATTAACCCATAAGAGAATCTTAATTATTATTAAATTATTAAATATCTATTAGTTTTTGTTTAAAATTTATTAATTTAATATTTTTTAATGTTTTCATCAAAAAAATATAATAGTTATAAGCTAGTATTTATTCAAATGAATTATTTGAGAATCTTAATATAACACTTAATAATTATAATTATTACAATATTTAAGGTTGTATTATTTATTCATTTAACATTTATTTATTAAATATTATTACATAATTCATATTAGTATTATAAAAAATTTAAAACATATAATAAAATAATATAATTTTATTTTAAAAAATAAAATAGGTCTCGACAACCCATTATAGAATTCATATTCATATAAGAGAATCTTACTAAAATTTCAATTTTTTTAATATCTAAATTAGTGGTATTCTCTTAAAATTCAATATAATTTTTTATATCTAATAAGTGTGTTAGGAAGCAAACACTGATGGCTGTCAGAGAATACAAATCAGAGTTTACACTACAGACGTCATCAGAGTTTAGGAAGCTGTCGGTCAGAGTTCACTCTATCAGAGAATACTCAATCAAAGTTTACTATAACATAGAATGCTCTATCAGAGAATAACAACCGACAGAGTTTGCAAGACAGAGTTTGTCAAGAAGCAATTCGAATCAGAGTCTGAATAGGATAGTAAGAAGGAATCCTAATGCAATTATATTTCCTTATGTAAAGCAGTTCTATTTCTAATCTGATTTGTAATTGAATTGTAACAGTGTCTATATAAACACAGACATAGGTTAACGTCAAAGTATCCATCATGCTCATTTGATACTTAGACTACATTAGCTTTGAAAATCTTTTACAGAGTTTCTCATTAGTGGAACCAAATATAATATCATCAACATATATTTGTACAAACAATAAATCCTTATCTTGAGTTCTATAAAATAAGGTTTTATCAATTGTACCTCTTGTAAAATCACTTTCAAGTAAAAATTGAGCCAGAGTTTCATACCAGGCTCTTGGTGTTTGCTTGAGTCCATATAAGGCTTTATCCAATATGTAGACATGATTTGGATATTTTGGATTGACAAAGCCAGGTGGTTGTTCGACATAAATTTCTTCTTCAAGTTCTCCATTTAGAAATGCACTTTTAACATCTATCTGGTAGACCTTGAATTTCTTGTGTGCAGCATAAGCAAGAAAAATTCCGATTGCTTCAAGTCTAGCTACATGTGTAAAGGTTTCATCATAATCAATACCTTCCTATTGAGAATAACATTTGGCAACTAGTCTTGCTTTGTTCCTTGTAATAATTCCATCAGAGTCTGTCTTGTTTCTGAAAATCCATTTTGTGCCAACAATTGATCTATTCTTTGGCCTTGGAACTAGGGTCCAAACTTCATTTCTTTCAAACTCATTTAATTCTTCCTGCATAGCAGTAACCCAGTCTGCATCCTTCAAAGCATCTTCAACCTTCTTTGGTTTTGTTTGAGAAAGAAAACTATGAAATAGACATTCATTCTGAGTAGCTTTTCTTGTTTGTACTCCACTTTTTAGATCACCAATAAGCAAGTTAGGTGTGTGATCTTTGGTCCATTTTCTTGGATGTGAAAAATTTCTTGAACTAGATGCTCCCCTATGATTTGTGCCTTCATAGAATGATTCTTCTGTAAATATTGATCATCCCCCTGAAGTTGTGTTTCCATCAGTGTTTGATGTCTCAGAGTTTATATACTCAGAGTTTGAATGATCAGAGTTTGAGTGATCAGAATTTGTGGTTTCAGAGTTTGATTGATCAGAGTTTAGGATTTCAGAGTTTGTGTTTGTCAGAGTTTGGTCAGACTCTGATATTTCAATAACTGAGGTGTGTTCTCCAATATCAATAAGTGATTGATTTGTTCCCCCTCAACATGTGCAGAATATTCAATTTCTATTTCAATCATTTCTAAATCAGAGTTTAAGGATTCAGAGTTTAACTCACCAGAGTTTGGTTCATCAGTGTTTAACTCATCAGAGTTTGGTTCAACAGTGTTTAACTGATCAGAGTTTGGTTCATCACTGTTTAACTCATCAGAATTTGGTTCAACAGAGTTTAACTCATCATAGTTTGTTTCAACATAGTTTGTGTTCTGCAATTCATTCTCAAATCTCAAAGTTTTCTGAGCATCTTCATCATGTAATTCAACTATTTTTCCTTCATCAAAAGAGACATGAATCGATTCCATGACTGCCCTTGTCATTAGATTAAACACTTTGAATGCCCTTGAAGAGGTTTTAGAAGTTGTTGCATAACCAACAAAAATTCTTTCATCTGCTTTAAGTTCAAACTTCTTCAATTGTTCAGGATGTGTTTTGAGAATAAAACACTTGCTTCCAAAGATGTGAAAGTATTTAACATTTGGTTTTCTTCCCTTCAATGTTTTATATGGACTCATTCCATATTTCTTTATCAAAGTGAAATTCTGAGTAATGCATGCAGTATTCACAGCTTCTGCCAAAAAATAAGTAGGTAGCTTTGCTCCTTCTAACATTATTCTGGCAGCTTCAATTAGAGTTATGTTCTTTCTTTCAAATACACCATTTTGTTGAGGTGTGCCAGGTGCTGAGAATTGTTGAATAATTCCTTTTGATGAGCAGAATTCTTCTATTACAGAGTTCTTAAACTTTATTCCATTGTCACTCCT
Organism: Oenanthe sinensis; assembly: GCA_028671895.1. NCBI lineage: Eukaryota > Viridiplantae > Streptophyta > Magnoliopsida > Apiales > Apiaceae > Oenanthe > Oenanthe sinensis. The sequence goes on from CM053813.1 coordinate 18,337,665, forward strand.
TAAATTCTTTACAGTGTGTGTTGATCCATTTTCATTCATTGTAATGTGATCAAAAATTATCTCTACAGTTTCATCCTTTTTATGCAAAAAGTACACCCAGATAAATCTAGTGTAATCATCAACTATCACAAGAGTATATTTCTTCTTTCCAATGGACATAATGTTGACAGGACCAAATAAATCAAGATGCAATAGATGAAAAGGTTGATCGATAGAATTTTCAGTTTTGCTCTTGAAATATGTCTTCTTTTATTTGGCCTTTTGACATGAATTACAGAGTCCATCAGGATGAAATTGAAATTTTGGAAGACCTCTAACTAGATCCTTTTTCACCAATTCATTAATGTTTCCAAAGTTCAAATGACAGTTTTTTTTGCCAATTCCATCTTTCCAAAGATGATGCATTTCCAAGTAAATAAGTCAAGGGACCATCAGAGTTTACATCTAAGCTAGATTCAAATAAGTGGTTACGTCTGTGACCAATAAGAACTACTTTGCCATCCTTTTTGCTTTTTACTTCACAATGAGTTCCATGAAATTCCACAGAATTATCTATGTTTGTCATTTGACTCACACTTAACAGATTATGCTTGAGTCCTTTAACCAGAGCTACATTTTCAATGATGACATTTTGAATAACAATATTGCAATATTCCAGTGTTCTTCCTATGTTGTCATCTCTATAAGATACTGTTGGGTCAGCCTTCTCCTCAAACTCTGAAAGTAGGGATTTGTTTCCAGTCATATGTGCAGAACATCCACTATCTATTACTAGGATGTTTTTCATGTTTCCCCTGCAATTAGTTAATGCAAATTAATTAGTAGGTTTGGGGTCCCAAACACCCAAACAAGTTTGGGTCCTTTCTTTTGAAACTTGTTAACTCTTGTAGCATAAATATTTTTATCAGAGTTTATATTAATAGAGTTTACATTATTAGAGTTTGCATCTTTAGAGTTTATACTGTCGGAGTTTACTTTTCTTTTATCAGATTTTATCACATAAATTTGTTTGACAACATGTTTTGGAGATATATTCAGTTGAGACAATGGTTCATAATAATTCTAATACAAACTATGATATTATTTTCATGTATAAATTGAATGACATAAACTACCACAGTGAAAACAGGGATTTTGTGGTCTATATCTAGTTTGTTTTCTAGCCTCTAAACTAGGTCTCTCAGGTTCCTTCTTTTTGTTTTATTTGCAGTCAATGGAAAAGTGATTTGAATTACCACAAGTAAAGAAGATTTTTCTAGGAGCATGAGGGATATATTTATAGTTATTCTCCTTAGTAATTCCTACTTTTCCATTTCTATTTCTTTTTACCTTTTTAGGTTTGTTCTTATTAGTGACTGCCTTCAACTTTTCATTAAATTGCTTCTATGAAAGTAATCCTATATTGACAGGTTTATTCTCTGACACACTATTCCTTTTACCTTTCTTATTATTAGAGCGTTCACCATATGTAGATTTCTTGTCATTACTAGCTCTAACAAATTTCACAGGTTCACTCAATGTTCCTTTTGTGTGTGCTTTAATGTGTGTTTCTTTATCAGATTCATAACCTAAGGTAGATGACCAATTCTTTTCAGAAAGCATTTGTTAGACTTTCTTGTCAGAGTTTGTCCAAACTCTGAAAGTCTCCTTTTCCTTAGCTATCTCAGATTTCAAATATTTAACTTGAATTTCTAATTGAGTTTGCATGTGTATTGCATTTTCACGGTCTTTCTTAATGCTAAGCATGTTAGAATTTTCAGATTCAAGAGAGTTATTCCTAGCAGTCAGAGTTTGTATCTCAGATTTTAATCTTTCATTTTCAAGAGTCTGTGATTTAAAACTAATATGCAATGATCTAAGAAAAGACTTTAATTCACAGATATTTTCAGTGTCAAAATTAAAGACAGAGTTTGGTACCTTGTCAGACTTTAGGATGGGAGCATCAGAGTTTGCCATGAGAGCATAATTTGTTACTTCTTCAGAATCTGAGGAATCCATCCAATCTTTCTTTGATGTGATGAGTGCTTTTCCAAATTCCTTGATTATGCAATCAGTAGCAAAGTGCCCCATCTTATTTCACTTGTAATACTTGACTTTTGATTTGTCAAGAGTTTTTGAATTTCCATCTCTGTCTTCTCTTTTTTTGAATCTGTCTTTCTTGTCTAATTCTCCTTGCTTCTTTTGGAAGTTCCCTTTCTTTCTGTACTTCCTGTATTTCATTTTCTTAAAGCCTTTGACAATCATAGCAACCATCTCCATTATGTCAGAATCTGAAGAATCATCAGAGTTTACATCAGAGTTTGCTTCAAACTCTGATTCACTATTTTCTTTGATCACAACTTTTCCTTTTCTTGTTGAGGATTTTAGGACTTGTTCTCTTGGTTTTTCAACTTTGGCCTCAACATTCAAGGCAACAGATTTTGCCTTGCTACTTTTCCTATTCTTCCTTTGCTGTAATTCTAAATCACGAGTCTTCAATCTTCCATAGACTTCATCAAGAGACTTCTCATCTAGATCAGCCCTATCTCTTATTAAAGATGTTTGTATATCATATTCTTCAAGAAGAACCCTTAGAAACTTGGTATTTGAATCTTTATTGTCATACACCTTATCACCAAAGCCAGGTTATTCAATAGAGTTAGAAATTTGTCATAAATATTTATGAGGGATTCATTCTGTTTTGCCTCAAAATATTCATATTCTTGAATTAGCATAGATATTCTGTTCTTCTTTATTTCCTTGGTTCCTTGGCATTGAATCTCTAGTGCATCCCAAATTTCTTTCACAATTTTACATGCAATTACCCTATTAAACATCACAGAGTCAAGACTATTATGCAGAATATTCCTTACCTTTGCATCTTTGAGGACTTCTAGTTTTCCTTCATTGGTCCATTCTTTCTTGTCCTTCAAGGTGTAATATTCATGAACTTGTCTTCCTTCCATAATTGTAGATGGCACTAGTTTGGTTGGTAGATACTAACCTGTATGGATTGTGTCTAAATAATCAGGATCAGTTGCTTTCAAGAACATCAACATCTTCACCCTCATATAGGGTATTCATCCTTCTTCAATATTGGGATCCTGATGCTTTCATACTTGTTTCTAGACATGATTTTATGATTTTTAGTCGAAATTAACTGCCTGCTTCAATACCAATTATTTGTCTAGAAAGATATCTATTACAGAAGGGGGGTTGAATGTAATAGTACCAACTAATCGATTATGAACACAACTATGAAGAATAAAATATTGTTTTTTATTAATAATGAACTGTGTACAAAACTCTCTCAAGAAAATCAATGTTTTTAAGTGCTACAAGGTTATGAAAGATAAGACTTGAAAGTTACAATAATGTTAACCTATGTCTGTGTTTATATAGACACAGTTATAATTCAATTACAAACATATTATGAAAAAATAGCTTCAATAAGGCAATTAGACTTGTATTTGGATTCCTTCTTCACTATCCTAATCATACTCTGATTTGTCTTGTTTCTTCACATACTCTGATAGTAAACTCTATCGGTTGTTATTCTCTGATTTGATCATTCTCTGTTAGAGTAAACTCTGATTGAGTATTCTCTGATAGAGTAAACTCTATCCGACAGCTTCTTAAACTCTGATGACGTCAACAATGTAAACTCTATTCTTTATTCTCTGACAGCATCAGTGTTTGTTTCCTAACAACTAGCAACATTGAGTTGAGTCATCTAGGTTTTTACATCATCAAAATGCTCAGATGTTCTATTAAACTTTTCTTCCCAGATGGTGTACATCTCTCACATCATGGCTTCAAGCTGAAGAATACTTTGTTCATGCCTTTACACAATCGTCTTCTCCGTAGATTCCACCATGGCCCAAGAGTAGCTCTGATACCACTTTGTCACAAAAGGAAATGGATAAGTTGAAAAGAAAGACAAGAAATATAAAGGGTTAATTATCAACTACTAACTTGTTTCATTCTAATATATCAAGTGAATCACCGATAAATTTTTGGTCTCATGTACATCATTCATTTAAAAAAAAAGTTACATTCTATTAGATTTTGAAATTTTGATAAATAAAAAAAGTGATTATACTGGTTTTTCTTTGATTAAGCATGCAAACGTATAAACCATCTTATATATATGCACATTACATTAGGTTTTTAGGTTTCCACCTACCCACTTTCTTTTTTAATCAAATTTAACATTTATTTCTATAAATTTCTTTAATTCAATCTTTTATTTTCTATTATTTTATTATCACGTTGTCATGTGAATAAGTCAACGTCACATCCCAATCAAGTCCACATTAAAGAATTTAATGAAAAACATTTATTATAACGCCAATTTTTCCAAAATAAAATAGAGTGTAACTTATTTTATGTCCAGTGATTTAAATGAGACCAAAAAAAATTTGGTGATCCACTTGATACATTGAATTAAAAAAAGTGAGTCCATTGATAATTCTCATTGCATGCCCCTCTCAATGTGGAAAGGGAGTATACATAATCTTAGTACTAATACATTTGTATTTGGGCCACATCAAATCCATAATACCACTTGTCCACTAAAACATCACCAAAACTTAATCAATTTATTCTACTGCAGCAACAAAGTATGACACATTAAAACCATCAAAAAACTTTTAATAATTTATTAAAAAGAACTCCTCTATCTTTATTTTATTACTTATAATATTGATATATCGCATAATAAGTGTCATTTGTTATTAATAACTCAGGTTTGAGGTACAATTATAAATAATAGAAAAATATTTAACATTTCTGATGATTCTTAAAATAAAATAATTATAATTTTTTGGATTAAATTAATATATATATATATACTATTTTTTAAAAACAATTGTGCACCTAATAGTTTTGGGCCGAGGCGGTCGACCCTTGCCCCGCTTCACGATCGACCCTGCATATTAGTCATTTAATATTGGTTACATACTTACATAAGTGGTGCTAATTATGATCAGATATACTTCAATTATATTGATACTAGCTTCTAGTATTTTTCATGTTGTTTCATCTGAGGCCTAATATAGATGACCATGTTATGCCCCAGTCTTGGATGTTGTATACATTATACTGGTGCATGTGCATCTCCATGCCTTGTTCTGATATCAACATAGGGGGTGTAGAAATGCAGTGAATCTTCTATTTTATGTCCTTATACTTAACTCTAGTTTACAGTATACTTTTCATCTTCTTCGTGTTTTATCCATAGGGTGCTTCAAATATATAAGAATTGTGTAGTTGTCCCTATCAAAGATATGTTCATTAGTCCCGGAACTTATAGTTTGATCTTTGTTCACTTTCAATGCTATTTTGTCCTTGTAAGACTTGATTAACATTCATGATGCCCTTCATTTACCAGTTAAACAACAATGCTTCCTCTCTATCCCATTCAATTTTTATTCTGTTCTATATCTCATCTTTCAACAGATTTTGTTTAGACATTCTACATCTATGAATTTTCCCTTCACGAGGATATGTTAATCTAAATTTATGTGGATCCTCGATTACAGTCCAATAAGGCATCCACAGGTTTGATTGTAGAGACAACTAAGGCAGCTATTTGTCATAAAATATGGATCCATGGTGCTCTTATTTCCAATGATGTCTTTATAATGTGGAAAACTTCTTATGCCTTTGAATATGATAGAGAGAAAATAATAATGCCAATTGTTTGGCCTGTCAGTTAGAAAATGTTGCAGCCATAATTGTGACCTTTACTGGTTATATAATGACAACATCATCCCATACCTGATTACATTAAGAATATATTATGAAAGATGCATTCTTACTACACAGGACATAACTTTTGTTGTAGCACTGTAATAAATAATTCAATGAATGGATCCATTGATGAGCTAAATGATAGGATATTTAAGTTACCAATCTCCCAGTTAAGAGCCTATTTTTTAAACTAAAGAAAACTATTACCATAAATTCTTTTTTTCCTAATTCGAGAATTATCAACTCATGAAAGCTGTAATATCATGTTTAATATATCTATATATCTATATATATATATATGATGTGAGTAAAAATAGCCCTGAGGAAATAATAAATATAACATTTATTATTTCATTAATTAGACTTGGTATGGTCCAAAGGCTTGGGTCCTTAAAATGAACCAGGAAAGTAAATCCTAGGATCAACTGGATTTATAAATCCAGCCCACCAATTCTGTTGAAGCCGTAGGCCCAGTAAGCCTCTATTATTAATTAATTTCGTAATTAATTAATAAGGGCTTGGTAAAGGCCCGAAAAGCCTGTTGAAGCCCCTAATCCTAGAAGGATCTAGAAACCCAAACATGGGAAGAGTCCCACGAGGACCCTCACTCCTAAGAGGTTTAGACAACCTTGACACTAGAAGACTTAGCCACCAAGTCTCCTACTTCTAATCTGATTCCAAGGCCTTCATGTGCCTATATAAAGGGCCTAACCCCTCAACATTAGAACTAGGTTGTTAGCTTGATTCTCATACGAACTGAGATACGTAGGCAGTTAACGAGGACCTGAGTTAGTCACGAAACGTTAGTGCAGCCATAGAAGCTCGAAGCTCTCTCATACCTTAGTATTAATTGCACATTAAATACACCTCATTTTTAATCAATAACATTTAGCACCGTCTGTGGGAACGAATAACAACCATGGCAAAAACACGTAGAACTACGAGCACTCTCGAAGGACAGATCCCTGACACCACTGTTGACACCAGCGATCCCCCCGTTGTGATGTATGAGCAAGGAACTATTATTCCTACCACTTCCGTTGAGGACCCTGAAGCAGGTACTCAGCGTGCCGGACCTATAAGCGTCGTTGTTCATCCTTCCAACCCTGACGTGTCCATCCATGCTTCGGTTCCTCCACTCCAGGTAATTCTTCCCCTTCGTACAACTTTTATTGCTCCCCCTATTTTCCATGTCTCGTCTACCATTACATCCGACCCTCGTTATGGGCTCCCGAGAAACTACGTGCCTCCATATGAGAATGGGCTGTTGCCCCACTATGCCTCACAACAAAGAAGTCGAGACTTCTCTGGACCTTACTCTACTGACGATGAGGAGGCGTCTGACGAGGATATAAACCCACGGAGGAGGCAACCTGGTAAGGAGCCCCTTGAAGGGAGGAGTACCCAGCCCCGAGGGCCTCAAGATAATAACTCCTGAGCCTTCAAGACAGGATACGCGCTCATGAAGCCGAAGCCCAACGACTAAGGAAGGACCTGGAGAGAGCGTTATTAAGACGACAACGTCCCAGAATTGAAGATGTTAGAGGGTCGATAAGAAATGCACCTGTGATATATTTGGACGAGCCCCCAACTAGGAGGCAAACAAGGGCGAGTCATGTTAGGGCTGACCCCCAAGACCTGTTACCACTTGGAGATCCAGATGATCCTAATCCCCCTTTCACTGAAAGTATCATGAATGAGAAGATATCAAGGAAGTTTAAGATGCCTACAATTAGGGCCTACGATGGAACGGAGGATCCCTCAAATCATGTTCTCACATTCTCTAATGCACTGTTGCTACAACCCGTAAATGACGCCATCAAGTGTAGGGCGTTCCCCCAAACCCTGAGTGGTATGGCTCAGCGGTGGTTCAGTCTCTTACCACCAAGCTCTGTTGGGTCATTCAAGGATTTGAGCAAGGCCTTCATCGGTCAATTCATCAGCAGCAAGGCTCATGAGAAGATCTCCGCTTCACTAATAAATATGCATCAGGGAAAGAATTAGTCCTTGAGAGATTATATGAACAGGTTCACAAAAGAAGCCTTGAAGGTCCCTGATTTAGACCAAAAGGTAGTTATGATAGCTTTACAGCAAGGGACTTCTGACGAGAATTTCAGAAGATCATTAGCCAAGAGGGCCCCTGAGAGTATGAATGAGCTCCAGGAAAGGGCAAGAAAGTATATCAAGGCCGAAGAAAGTATGAGGAAAGACCAAAGCTTTCAAGCCTCGAACACCTACTCTAAGAAACGACCCAGCGATGCTGAATATACTGTCGATACCAAGTATGCTAGGCATTATGATAATGACTCCAAAAAGAAGGGAGGATCTAGGTTCACAGAGTATGCAAGGTTGAATACTGCTCGTAGCCAAATACTGATGGACATTGAGAAGGATAAAGACCTTCGATGACCGAAGCCACTAAGAACTGATCCTGAAAAGAGGAATAAGAAGGCGTACTGCCGATTCCACAGAGATGTGGGACACAACACTGATGACTGTTGTCAGTTAAAAGATGAGATTGAGTTTCTAATTAGAAGGGGGAAGTTAGAAAAATACACCAAGGAAGGTGTTAGACAGGACATGAGTCACAACGACAAACGAATGGACTCTGACCCCAAAGATAGAAACCATCAGCCCCAAGGGCCTGTGATCAATGTAATCTCATGAGGGCCAACCGTGGCAGGTAACTCTCAAAACTCCAGAAAGGCATATGCCCGGGAGGTAATGAGCATCATCGGAGAACCTCCAAAGAGAGCAAGGGCTGAGGTCTCTTTGTCGTTCGATGATTCTGACTTATAAGGGGTAAGGTTCCCCCATGATGATCCTTTGGTAATCACCCATGTCGTAGGGAACTCTCCGGTGAAGAGAGTCTTGGTAGACGGTGGATCATCTGTAGACATCCTATTTTATGAAGCCTTTGTGAAGATGGGGTATAACGATTCACAGCTGACCCCCTCCAACATGCCTATCTATGGTTTCAATGGAGTAGAATCTCGGATAAAAGGAATTATACAACTACCTATGACTATGGATGAAGAACCTCGACAGTCTACTCAGGTGCTAAATTTCCTGTTTATCAAGGGAAGCACCACCTAAAATGCGATCCTTGGCAGGACTGGGCTGTATGCCTTCAGGGCGATAACCTCTACATACCATCTGAAGCTGAAATTCCCAACTAGGAATGGAGTGGGAGAAGAGAAAGAAGATCAAAAAATGGCTAGAAGTTGTTATGTAGCTGCCTTAAAGCCTAGTGGCATTAGGGGGAAGGTCCTCCCTATTGAAGACATGGATGTTAGGGATCAAGAAGAAAGGAGGGGTAAGCCCGCAGAAGACTTGGAGCCTACTCCTTTGGATCCTTTAAACCCTGAGAAGGTGACTTACGTGGGGATTTCACTCCCCAAAGACCTGAAAGAATAGCTGGTCCAATTCTTACAAGATAACAGTGATGTTTTCTCTTGGACAACAGCTGATATGCCAGGGATAGACCCCGAGCTTATAACACATCAGTTAAATGTAAGACAACGGTCAAACAGAAGAAAAGGAGTTTTTCAAAAGACAGGAGGCCATTAAGCAGGAAGTAGAGAAATTATTAGAAGCTGGATTCATTGAAGAAATTCAATTCCCTGAATGGTTGGCTAACCCAGTAATGGTCAAAAAAAGCAATGGAAAGTGGATAATGTGCGTAGACTTCACTGAATTAAAAGATGCCTGTCCTAAGGACTATTTCCCTTTGCCTAGGATAGACACGATGATAGATGCCACAACTGGGCATGAGATGCTTAGCTTCATGGATGGATTTAGTGGCTACAACCAAATTAAAATGCACCCCAATGACATCCCTAAGGTATCATTCATTACTGACTTTGGTGTTTTCTGTTATTCGGTTATGGCTTTTGGACTTAAGAATGTAGGAGCCACGTATCAAAGGCTTGTAAATAAAATCTTCAAGCACCTCATCGGTAAAACCATGGATGTCTATGTTGATGACATGTTAGTCAAGATCTTGGACATGGCCGATCATCTTAAGCACCTGAGTGATGCATTTGAAGTTCTGAGTACCCACAAGATGATGTTGAACCCGGCCAAGTGCACCTTTGGTGTAGGTTCTGGAAATTTTTTAGGCCTGATGGTCTCCAAGAGAGGCATCAAGGTCAATCCCGATAAGATTCAAGCAATCTTGGACATGGAGCCGCCCAGGACAGTAAAAGATGTCTAAAAGCTCACGGGAAGGGTGACAGCCCTGGGGCGCTTCATATCTAAGTCAGGAGAAAAGTGCATGCCATTCTTCAAGGCCCTCAAGAAGGTTAAAATTTTTGAGTGGAATGATGAAAGCCAAGCAGCTTTTGAAGAGTTAAAAAAATATATGGCTGAGCCACCTTTGCTTTCCAAACCAAAGCTTGGAGAAGTGCTATACCTATACCTTGCAATCTTTAGCTCAGCCCTGAGTGCTGTTCTTGTGAAAGATGAAGCGAAGGTTCAAAAATCCATTTATTATGTTAGCAAGATTCTGCATGGAGCAGAGATGAACTACTCGAAGGTTGAAAAGTTTGCCTTAGCATTAGTAATGGCTTCAAGGAAGCTACGCCCGTACTTCTAGGCATATGTTATTGAAGTCTTGATAGACCAGCCCTTGAGAAACATACTACACAGCCACAAGGCCAGTGAGAGGCTAATTAAATGGGATATTGAGCTTAGAGAGTTCGAAATCAGATACAAGCCAAGAATGGCCATCAAGGCTCAAGCTCTACCTGACTTCATGGTTGAATGTACCATTCCCAACCAAGAAGTCGGGGGGCATGATGAAGATAAAGAAACTGAAAAAAATAAGAAAAAAGAAGAGGAACTCAAAGAATATTGGCTACTTTTTTTTGACGGAGCTTCAAAAACAAACACTAGCAGTGTTGGCTTTATTTTGTAAAGCCCTGATGGATTTGTTGTTAAATATGCAATCAAGTTGGATTTCCCTATTACAAACAATGAAGCAGAGTATGAAGCTTTGATAGCTGGACTTGGTCTGGCAAGAACTCTGAGGGTGAACAAGTTGAGGATATGTGGTGATTCAAGATTAGTGATCTCTCAAGTAAATGGGAAGTTTGAGGCCCGAGAAGAAACTATGGCCAAATATTTGAGGATTATTAAGGCTTAAGCTACGCAATTCGAGGAATGTCACTTCGAGTATATTCCGAGGGAGGAGAATGTAAAGGCTGATGCCTTATCTAAGTTTGCATCATCAGAGAATGATAGTTTTTCCGGCAGCGTTCATTTCCAAGTCTTGAAGACCCCAAGTATTAACACTAAACTGGTAGCCCCGATTGGGCTGGGGGCATGTTGGATGGATCCTACCAGCTGATCCCGTAGAGGCATGTAAACTATCAGTAAGAGCCTTGAAGTATGCCCTCGTGGAGGGAATACTCTATAAGAAATCATACATTATACCCTATTTAAAGTGTTTAAGGCCCCACGAGGCTGAAGCAGCCCTAAGGGAGGTCCGTGAAGGTGTATGCGGGCAACACCTTGGAAGCAAGGCTCTTGCCTATAAAGTTGTTAATCTGATGTGTTTTGATGATATATAATAGCTTGCTGATTTGTTATTTGTTACTGTAACAGCTTGCTGATTTATTATTTGTTACTGTAACAACTTGCTGATTTGCTATTTGTTACTGTAACAGCTTACTATGTTACTAGTTTTACTCTATACAGCTAGCTGACATCTTCACAAACCCTTAGCAGAAGAAAGATTTTATGTTCTTCGAAGGGAACTTGGGATGTGCAATGTCTAAACATCAAGCTACTTTGAAAAGTCTGGTATCTAATCTTATTACTTGCTATATATGTGGACTTATGTACTGTGCATGCAAAGTGATATGTTTTTGATGATTAAGGGGGAGAAAATATATAGTCTGATTGCATGCTTACGTGGTTAATGCTATATTTGTTATTTGGTACTGGAGATAAATATTTTTTATGCATGTCTAATATTTGTGAGAGAGATATATTGCATATTGAGCTTGTTTTGCAGGAAGCATTGTTTGAGGGGGAGCCGTTTAGCTCACACCCGCATTATTTGAGGGGGAGATATTAGCACAATCATATATTGGTGTATAATCATAAAAAAGGGGAGATTGTTAATCTGATATGTTTTGATGATATATAACAGCATGCTGATTTGTTATTTATTACTGTAACAGCTTTTTGATTTGTTATTTGTTACTGTAACAGCTTGCTGATTTGTTATTTGTTACTGTAACAGCTTACTATATTACTAGTTTTACTCTATACAGCTTACCATTATATGATAGACTCACTTGATATATCCTACATATATATGAGTTTGCTATGTATAAGTATATTCTCAGGTAACTTGGTTGAGTATGTGAAAAGACAAAGTTTCAGGAAAGGGTTCGTAACAGCCTGCTAAGATCAGTCGCAGAACTATATCAGCAAGCTGACACTGTTCCGCCCATAAGCTATTCAAAATCAATTTCGATAATGGATATTCCTTGAAAATGCTTGGAGATATCAGAGATTGGTTATGATTTAAATATGTAAGGTCTCTATTATATAATATATAGTTTATATAATTAATAGAGCTCAAAAAGGGTTTTCAAATACCTTCCTTATTTACTCAGATTTGATTCTCCTTACCATATCTTTCCAAAACAGATTTCTATCAATCTTTTTCATATCAAAATCTTTCCATTACAGCTCAAATTCATTTTGATCTTTTTCTAGCTGTTCGGAAATTGATATTACCTTTAAAAATTGTTTTGTTAGAAGATTTAAACTATTTCAAATTTCGAATTTCAAATCTTCTAATTACCTAGTTGTTGAAGAATATTTTGATGCAAATCAAATCTCTTATTATTGCATAATATATTCACAACCATTGTATGCTTCTTATATATATTCACTTGCAATCTTTATTGTAAGTAACCAATCGATATACAACGTCAAAAGTTTTGAGATCTGAATATACACGCTTTCTCTCTTCTCTCTCAAAACACTTTGTTCTTATAAACTCCGAGCTCCATAGTTATATACACGTATATTATATATAAGAGTTTATAGTTTGGGTTGTAACACTTTTATTCATTGTTATAAAGTTGTATTGATTAGTTACTGAAGTAGTGGTAAGGGATCTTGGTGATCAGGGAATATTGCTCTAGGGAACTCTTTGTATTAGAGAACAGGTTGTTCGGGAACTAAGGAATTCAAGGGAGTGGTTTGCTCGAGGAATTCAGAGTTCAAGAGGAACAAGCTTGTTAGAGGATCTTGGGGTTCAAGAGGGTTGATTATTCAAAGGGAAACATAGTGTTTCAGCAAGCCGTTTTCAGCAACTGGGTTAAAGGGAGATATATTATTGTATCGTGTAATTGGTATTTTTATTGATCAATAATATATTCTCTTACCGGGTTTTTAAGGGACCAGGACGTAGACCATTAGTGGATAGGGGTTGAACCTGGCTATAATCGATTGTGTTCTTTATTATTTTCAGTATTTACATTCTGCACTGCATCATAACAGCAAGCTATTATACTCTATAATCTGTAATCAGCAAACTAACAGTTTCAGCAACAGACTGTTTTGTTTGTAACAGTCGATACAAGTTGGTAAAAGTTAAAATTGGCCTTAGTTAGTCATATACACCTATTCACCCCCTCTAGGTGTGCATTTACAAAAGTCATGAGACTGGGATTCTATTGGCTTGAGATGCTTAGAGATGCTATAGCTTACGTTAAGAAGTGTGACCGCTGCCAGAAGTTTGCACCCATCGTTAAGCAGCCTCTTGAGATGCTGACATCCATTAACTCTCCACTCCCCTTTTCTATGTGGGGAATGGATATCTTAGGCCCGTTTCCTATGGCCAGTGCGCAAAGGAAGTTTCTCATAGTCGCCATCAATTACTTCACCAAATGGATAGAAGCCAATCCCCTGGCCAAGATTGATACTAAAAATGTGACTCAATTCTTCTGGGAGAATGTTGTATGCAGGTATGGGTTATCCCGAATCCTGGTGATGGACAATGGGACTCAATTTAACAACAAGGACTTCATAGAGTACTGTGGAAACTACGACATCGAACTAAGCTTCACCTCACTTGCTCATCCACAGTCAAATGGACAAGCCGAAGTGGCCAACAGAATCATCCTGGATGGACTTAAGAAGAGGATTGAACGTTCCCAAGGGACTTGGGTTGATGAGTTGCTTCCGATCTTATAGGCATACAGAACTACTTGTAGGACTTCAACAGATGCTACTCCGTTCCAACTAGCCTATGGGGCCAAGGTAGTGGTGCCAGTCAAAATTACTCAGACATCACCGAGAGTGAGAGAGTTCCAGATCGATGCCAATGAAGAAGGCATAAAGTTGGCTTTAGATCTGATAGATGAGATACGCGACAAGGCCAACGCCCGAATAGTGGCAAACCAAAAGAAAACTTTGTTCTATTACAACCTTAGAGTAAAGAAAAGGTTCTTCCGTATAGGAGACTTGGTCCTACGAAAAGTCAAGGCATCTAGAGCTGGTCCCAAGGGAGAGTTAGCTCCGAACTGGGAAGGGCCGTATCAAGTAAAGGAAGTCACAGGACAGGGCGCGTATAAGCTCCAAACACTTGAAGGGATTGAAATCCCAAGAAGCTAGAACGCTGCCAACTTGAGAATTTATTATGTTTAAGTTTTCAATTTTTATTTTTGAGAACATTTGAGTATCGACTTGTTTAGCCTCGAAGGCATGATATGTTTCTTTTCAAAGTTGCAAGTTTCGAAAAATGTTTTCTGTTATCCTTATATAACATTCTTCATTTTCACTTAGTCTTTTTACAAGCCTCGAAAGTGTTTGTTGTTTATGTTCAAAGGAAAACACAAAAAACAACCTAAACGAAGGCGGAAAGTAAAAGACTAGAATATGAAAAACATGAATACATAAATAAAGCCCGAAGGCTGAATGTTTTTACAAGCCCCGGGGGGCAACATAAACTATAAAAAAATAGAACCTATCTACGCTTCCTCTTCCTCATCTTCTTCTCCTGACGATTTAATGCCGCTCGATGAAGACGAACCCGCTTCGCCTTCGCTTGAATCTTCCTCCCCAGAAGAACTTTCTTCTATCGGCTTCTGAGGAGTTGCCTTGGGAGCAGACTGTTGGGGAGACGGTGTAAGGCTAGGCTCACGAGCCCTTTCTTTCCTTACATCGGGACTACTATCCCCCACGGTTTCCTCCTCTTGAGCGGCGATCAACTGCTTTAGGGCTTCAGCTGATCGAGGACTCTAGAAGTCCACATTAGGGTCAAACAACCCCGGATGCTTTGCCAACACCACCTTCAGCGACTCATTCCAACCGATTGTGTAGTTGGCTGGAAAGAGGAGATTGTCGTGTTGAAGAATCAAGTCCTGATATTCCTCCGAGGCCAAGTGTTTGTCGATAATTATAATCTCAGCTTGGGTTCATTTCAGGAGCCCCTCCTTCTCCGACATCTTCTCCTCCAAATGCTTTATTTTAGCGTTTGTCACAGTAAGCTCTTTCTTATGCTTCCCTGCTTGAGCCTTCCATGACTCAGTTTGATGCAGAGAAGCTTAAAAATAGGTATTGGCCTAAAAGACAACAAGTCGGGGTGAGTAAAAGGAGTTCTAAGTATTAGAGGTGTGCAAGTATGTGCAAAAAATAGATGTGAAGTGTAAGGTAGCTAAGGAAGTTTACCGATGCCAGTGCATGTGCGCCTAAAACCCTGGTGCTCTCCTCGTCGCGACCATGGTATCTGATTTCCTGAAACCCCAACCTGGTTTGTAGGCAAGGGACTTGGGCACCTTGACGGGCTCACTACCTTCAGCCTCGGTTGGCCCGGAGTGAGGCTGCAAAAAGGCTGGCAGTTCCTTCCCCTGCCTGGGATCACTCATCAATCTCGGTCGGTCTCTTCTACGAGTGGAATGGTCCACTCGTTGATTTGTGCAGCAACTGAAAATACAAAACATAAACACGATTAGTAAGACAAAGCAACAAAAATTTAAAGTTGAAAAGTAAACCCAAAGGAAGTTTTATACCTTTGTTTGAGGCCCTCGATAGGCCCACTGCTTTAAGCCTACGTTCATCAAGAAGAGCCCAAGAGACTTCCTTGGTCTCCCCTTGAGTAAGCGCAGCGTAAGCATTTTTCTCCTCCAATGATAGCAGGATAGACTCGGCGCTCCCATCTGCAACCTTGCCGAACGTGGGCCTAAAGAGAGTCCCCCAGTCTCCCCCTTCCCAAGAAACTTGCACAAAATTTTCCTTCTAATGAAGGTTGTTATCAAGAATCGAAGAATTGTCGAAGATATGGGGTCTGTTGGGTCTGCGGGCTATATAAACCCAACCCAGAGAAAGACTAGAAGAGTTTTTAAATTGAAAAATTTTGCGGAAAAGAGGAACAATCATTTTTATTTTCTTTTCTAAATAAAGAACCATGAAACAATGGATGAGCCTCCATCCATTGGGAACGATTTGAGAAGGGTGGATTTGAACGTCGGCTAGAAGAGTGGGAATGAAGTCGTGCAGAGGAAACCTAAGCCCCGCTAACAGGGCATCTATGTAAACAAACAATTTTGAAGGGTTCCATTGACAAGTCCTCTCACTAGGCTCTGCCAATGAAATGGTGAAATGAGGAGGAAAATTGAAAAGACGATTGTATTCTTCTACTAAATCAGAATCAAAAAATTTGTTACTACGACTTAAAGAATCTAAATGGGACAGACTAGGGTACTCATCCCCCCTTTGGTTTATCATATCTATTAAGGACATATACGGAGAATAAATGGGGATTCGTCTAGGGGGTTTACCTCTCTTAGCGGACCCGGCGTTCATCGCTACTAATCGAGATGACTTCTTGTCTGCCATTAGAAGCTTCGACTTCGTGAGTATCCTTGAGAATATTAGAAGCCGGATTTCCTCGAAGGCTTGAGAGCTTAAGTGTTTTTGAAAAATGAGAAATGAGAAGTGATGGAAGTGAAGCCCCTCACTTCACTCATATATAACCTCTAACCGGTCACTTACCCATTCAAATTCCACTTTTTACCGACGTTTTTAGGTCACATGACCATTGAAGGGAATGCCAACCGGTACAGTAGGTAAAAGGCCTCATAAGATAAAGCCCATGAATGAAAGCCCAAAAGAAAAATAAATAAAATAAAAAGAAATGAAATTTTTTGGAACCTACAAAAAGATTCCAGAAGTTGGGCCTGAGAGACCCATGACCAATGAGCCATGAAGGCCCAATAACCCAAAGAAAGCCTCGAAGGCCTAGAATTCAATAATTCTAAGGCCCAAGAGGCCCAATAAAAGATAAAGGCTTGAAAAATAAGTGGAAGCCTATAATTCAAGACCTTTGGAGGCCCATGATCCAAAAGCTGTGAAAGCCCATTATTTGGATACGCCAGTTGAACTCTATAATAGAAGACTTAGCAAAGGCCCATACTATATTGGGCTCAAAAGACCAAAAGCCTGTGAAACTCTACTTAATCAATTTTGTGAGAAAACAACTCTTCAACCCAGTTTGCATTTGAGGTTCATTTCTACCCCAATCTTCTTCTGAAAATATAAGGGCAAAAAGCCCCAAAACATTTCGACATGGGATGGAATTTAGGTGTTAATTCGACTTCAATCCTAGTCGAAATTACAAGGTCAAGAGGCCCCAAAATATTTTGACCTAGGAGACAAATTAAGGTTCAATTCGACCTCAATCTAGGTCGAACACAACAAAAGTTTTGGAACCCGAATAATTTTGACATGGAAGGGAAGACCAAGTATTGATCTATTTCAAATCAAGTCGAAAATCTACATCTATAGAAAAAATGAAAGGAATCGACTTGAGTGCCATTCTGAGATACAATTCGATCTCAATCAAAGTCGAAAATAAAGATATAGCCTATAAGGCCCGTGTGACTTCTAAAGTCGGGATTAGACTTTAAATGAGATCGACAATCAACCTCAAGTTTTGATCGACTTGGGCGTGTTTTGAAGTATAATTCGACCTCAAATAAGGTCGAAATTAAATTATAGCCAAGAGGCCAAGCGACTTCATTCCAAAATTGAGTTGGGAGCAAGAATGATGGTTATATCGACCTCATTCCAGGTCGACAGTCGACCTCAGTAGTGCATATCGACCTCAAAGGTAATTTCATGCTTAATTCGACCTCAATCGAGGTCGAATTCCAATTCAGCCTCATGAGTCAACCTCAAGTGTATGTTCAAGTCAAATTCGACCTCAATCAAGATCGAAGTCGATTACTAAATAAGGTTTCGACCTCGAGGGTACATTCAGGTTTAATTCGACCTCAATCGAGGTCGAATTCGATCTCAATCGTATGATCGACCTTAAAATTATTTTAAGGCCTAGTTCAACCTCAATCGAGGTCGAATTAGACCTCAGTCTTGTGAAAGGCCTCAAGATAATTCTTCTGCTTTATTCGACTTCAAAGAGCCATTGAGGCCAAATTCGAACTCAATCGAGGTCGAATTCAATTTCTACATCATGTATCGACCTCAAAGAAATTTGCAGTGTAACGCCCGTAAAAATTATGTTTATTTTATAATATTTAAATGTGTTTTTAATATAATTTTTAGTGTTTTAGATTATTTTTAATGCATCTATTTGTGTTAGGATTTTTAATAAATAGGAAAATTACCTGTTATGTGTTATGTGTTATGTGACTTATGTGTAGTTTGGAATATTTTATTATATTTTGCTGTAATTTTTGTTTCGTTAGAAAAATATTATTTTTAATTATGATTATCGAACCCAGCCTCTATAGAAGACTAGAGGCCTTGTTTTTGGTTCCTTTATTTTTCTGGAAATGATAAAATCCTCAAAGTAAATTTATTTTATTATTTTTGAACCATTCATAATTTTTGGGAAATTTTGACATATATATTGTATTTATTCGAAAATATTTATATTTATATTTTATCCCATAAAAATGTTTTTTGGGCTTTTATTTTTAATTATGGGATAAATTAGCTTTTAACCAAAATTAAGACCCTAGATTTTCCGAAAATATAAATAGTTTTTATTTATAATAAAAGTTTTATTGTACTTGTTAATAATAGAAGGCGGCTAGCATGTTAATCAGGGGACAACAGGAATTTGGGGAAGAAGATAGAAGCTAGGGTTCTTAATTGTTCTTGTGGATCAATCGACGATTACCAGTGATACCGAACTCCAAATAACGCATGTGGGTAATAAAATCGAATTTGGTATGATGTACTACGTGTGTATATGATCAATTTCATTGATTGATATCTTGGTTTGTAAATTGTTACTTTCAGTTAATTATTAGAATTGCTCGTTGGAGTCTCGTTGATTTGTTGATGTTGTGAGTTACATGTATGCATATATCGTTGCCTTGTGATGCTATCTGTAGTTTTGTTTAAATTTTGGTGTCTGATTTGTGGTTTGCCAGATTTCCACCGGACTTGTAGTTTGTGGCCGGAATCAAAGCAGCGTAGCACGGTTCTCGATTCTGGTACCACTGTTGTGTTGTGAGAATGTCCAAGAGTGTGTGTGTGTGTGTCTGTGTGTTGTTCAAGTTGTTGATGTTTTAAAGTCACCGGAAAGCTCTGGTCATCTTCCTCGTTTGTCTTGGCCTATTCACAGTCTATTTGTGTGTTTGTGGCTATAACTGAGTTCTGGATAAGCTAGTCATTCCCAATTGTCCCTAGTAGATAACTGATAATTTTATTGATTATTGAGAGTTTGGTTGATTAAGTAGGTTGTGTGTTGATACTCCACAGCTCTGGTATGGTGGACTAACCCTTGCATTTACATATGCCTATGTGAGAATGTGCTCTCTGGATATGTTCTAAGTAGCATAATGTGTTGTAACTTGCTCCTAAATGCTGTATGTGATATTTGTTAAGTCTACATGACCTGCCTTTATGAGTATAGAGTTCAGTATGTTGTTAAGATAAAATTTCATAGGTTAATCCTTGATTTATAAAATAATTCATGTTGGGTTGCTCTTAATTGAGGCTGTTACTTTGCTACAATTCACTCTTATCCTGCTTAGCTGGTAACTTAAAATTAGCCTAGTAAAGGTATTTGCATTTTGAGTAACTCATGGATTTGTTGTCCTCGACTTCAGTATTTATAAGATTTGAGATAATCCTTGCCTATTAATTGTCTTGTCCTATATATAGTTATCACCTTTCTGCAAATTAGTTTTGACAGCATTTAGCTAATGTATAAATTGATGTAAACATATTTGGCAGTAAATGAGTCTACATGCCTAGTTTGGTTGCAGGAATCTATTAACTTGATAATGCATTCCCTGTACTGCTTCTTATGTGAATTGTTCTTTGTTTGCATTTACTGAAGAATGTATAGTACTTGTGGTTTGGTGTCAACACTATTAGACTATACTTGTCGTTAAATCCATGCCTTGGCCATTGAACAACATTTGTTATACATATATGACTGCCTATATCTACTTGTTGAAATTAAATTGTTATATGTGGTTATTGTTTAATAATTTCAGGGTGTGACTAATTGAGTTGCTTAATCCTTAGAATTGCTAGAGTTATAACTGGTGAGGTGCCATTTTGTGACACAAGGCCTTTTATATATGTTACTTCTACAGTACTTTGATTAATATCAGCCTTGTATAGTCTAGTTGTCTGAACTGGATGGAATTTGTGCCACTATGATTTTGTGTAGCAAGTAATTTGTGTGTGCTAATTGCTGGCTTGAGTATTTTCAAATTTTGTAAGATGATAGCATGTATAATCCTGTATCTGTTGCATCATATCTAAGACATACATTATCACAATAATACCACTTGATTATGGACTGCCTGGTGTGTCATGAGAGCGCACCTTGATCTGTTTCCAGATCAACTAGTCACCTTTAGTCTTCATTTGCATTTTCTTTAATTCAAGTGTGCAATATGTGAGATCTGCAGTAAAATTATGTGCAAAAGTTGTATTAATTGATTTTATTTTCATGAATTTGGTAAGTAAACTTGTATATGGAATTATTTGAGTTGTTGGCTCCTTATTAAATATTTCTGAGATTTATTTGCAGAAATACCTTTAATTTTGAAAATGATTTCAAAAACTAGAATAAATTATTTTGATTCCAAAATTGATTTAATTTAATTATTTTAATGTATTTAAATAATAGTTTAATTAATTTAAATTGATTGATTAATTTTCATTAATCAATTAATTTGATTAATTAAATATTAATTAAATATGATTAAAATAATTAGATTTAATTATTCTGAGAAATAAAAATGATTTTATTTATTTATTTTTATTTATTTAATAATTCCTTTAACTGTTTTAAATGAGACTAATTTGTTTGAGACCCTAAAATAAATAATCCGAAAATTCTAAAAATAGTTTCAATTTCCTAATATATTTATAAACCCGGATTAATATTTTATTAAATAATTTAGGATCCAATAATTATCCGGAGTGGATAATGATGATCCACTTTGACTCAAATAATATTTTAGAGTCTACTTTTATTTATTTGACTACTCTTTAATTTGTTAGTCTTATATGTTATATGATTTATGTGCTTACTTGTCTGCTAATTGATACTACTTGTTTATTAATTATTATTTGAGATTCGTTATTGTTAGACCGCATGAGTAGACACTAGAATCTAAATTAGATTATTTTATTTGTAGATACGAGCGGAGTACTAGTTAAAAGGGCGGTGTAGTCGTCCCATTTCCATCTTTTAGGACAGCTGTGATATCAGGCAAGTATTTTCTCCTTGATAATCTTAAACACTTTTGTTTTACTGTTTCGATTATTCATATCATGATAAATAGTTATTGTGCAGAGCTATTTATGATTCCTATTTTATTCTGTGCATCAGAGCTATTTGTTATTCGTACTCTGAATATTGGAAGATGATTATAATAAACTCATCATATCCAGCGAATTATTGTATACATAACGAGGATATGGTCTGTAGTTGAAACTAAGCATACCTTATTTTATTTGGGGTTGCTCTATTGGATTGGAATTCTAGCGCAAGAGGCTTTGAAATAATAGCCCAGCATTTATTGAGGAGGATATGGTAACCAATCCATCTTCCTATAGGCTAACATTACTTGCCTATTTGGTACCTATATTGAGAAATCCTTTTTATATCTATGGGTATAGAAATGTACCGATGAGCTATAAAGGGGTCCTATTGCTTTTAGACTGATCAGGGAGCAATAGTGTTTATTTGTGTGTATCCAATCCATATTGCCAGCATGACTATTATATATTGATTTTGAGCAGTTGATTCATTTTGATGACATACTGCATTGTTTCAGTTGAGATAAACTGTGATTTATTTACTGTTCAGTTTTGATAATAAACTGTTTTATATTCCACTCTCCATACATATCTCATATCTTGATTTAATTTCAATTGTTCATATACTTGCTGGGCACTTCTTTGGCTCACTCTTGCTTTTATTAAATTCTGCCAGATATCCAGTATGAGTCACAGCAGTAGCTCTAGCGGGCGTAGAGAGCCTCAGATATTAGGGCAGCTCGCTTCTCGGGCTTCCCAGGTATTTAGTTGTTTACAGTTTTGCTGTAGATAGAATGTGTAATAAAATGAATTTAGACTTAAAACTTAACTAATGTTATGGATTTGCGTTTTGGATTTAGTTCTGGTTTGTAATAAAATATTTAGTGTACTTTTAGTATCAACTGCTTAATTTCATGCTATAACCTGTTTGCGATCTTTGGTTTGGCGGGGTCAGTGCGCCTCTGATTTATATTATTTTATTTTTGTTTGGTCGGTGACCCCAAATCTAGACCCCGTGATTTGGAGGGCGTCACATGCAGGCTTAATTCGACCTCAATCGAGGTCGAATTCGACCTCAGTCACTCGATCGACCTTAAGGTAATTTTTCTATTTTGTTCGACTTCAATCGGAGTGGATTTCGACTTTAATTACTCATATTGACCTGGAAGCACATCATTAGTCCTGTTCCACCTCGATCGAAGTCGAGTTCGACCTCGATCCCTGGATTCGACCTAGGATCATTTTTGAGGTCTATTTCGACCTCATTCCAGGTCGAAATGGACTAAATTTTGAAAAATTCCTATTTTTGAAAATTGTTATGAATAAAGTTCCTGAAGGACCAATTTATATGATGTTGATTCTTTAAAAGAATTAATAATGTGAATAAATATTTCTATCATCAAAATTATTCATATCCCTCTTATTCCTCCGTTTCTTTCTGCAAAAATCAAAGAAGAAATAGGAAGAGCAGCAAGGCAAGATCTATTGCTTTGAATGTTGAAGCCAAGATTGAAGAACTAAAAGAAAAGGTGCTTAAGGCCTCAACAAGGAAATGGAAAGAAGTAGTGATCCAAGAAAGCAGTGAATCAGAGTTTGAAACAAATTCTGAAGCAAACTCTGATGACTCCACAGATTCTGATATGATGGAGATGGTTGCTATGATTGTTAAGGGCTTCAAAAAGATGAAATACATAAAGTATAAAAAGCAAGCAAATATTTAGAAGAAGCATGGTGAGTCAGAAAAGAAAGACAGGTTCAAGAAAAGAGAAGATAGAGATGGTAGATCAAAGAGTGTTGATAAGTCAAAGATTAAGTATTACAAGTGTAACAAGATGAGGCACTTTGCTACTGAATGCAGAAGTAAGGAATCAGGAAAAGCTTTAATCACATCAAAGAAAGATTGGATGGATTCCTCAGATTCCGAACAAGAAATAAATTATGCACTCATGGCAAACACTGATGTTCTAAACTCTGATAAGGTACCAGACTGTCTTTAATTTTCAAACTGATAATATCTGTGAATTAAAGTCTTTTATTAGATCTTTGCATGTTAGTTTTAAATCACAGATTTTGGAGAATGAAAGATTAAAATCTGAAATACAAACTATGACTGCTAGGAATAACATGCTTGAATATGAAAAATCTGATATGTTAAAAATTAAGAAAGACTTTGATAATGCTATTCACATGCAAACACAGTTCGAAATTCAAGTTGAATACCTAAAATCTGAAATAGCAAAAGAAAAATAAACTTTCAGAGTTTGGACAAACTCCGGAGAGAGAGTCCAACACATGCTGACTAATAAGAATTGGACTTCTGCTTTAGGCTATGAATCTGATACACACACTAAATCACACATAAAAGGAATATTGAATAAACATGTGAAATTTGTTAGTGCTAGTGATAATAAGGAAACTTCTACTGAATGCTCTAAGAACAATAATGTGTCAGAACCTAAAAAAGGTGAATATAAGGTTACTTTCTCAGAAGCAATTTAAGGAAAAGTTGAAGGCATACACTAATAAAGCTAAACATAAAAAGAAATAGGAATGAGAAAGTAGGAATTACTAAGGAGAATAACTACATTCAACTCCCTTCTGTAATAGTTTATTCATCTGGACAAACAAAGTTTTCTTCTAATTATTAAAAATTGTGATCTACTAAAATTTAATACAAAATTTATAATAAATGTCTCTGTGTATGAAGATGTTAAGGTTCTATTAGTTGTTATTTAAATATAATTAATTTGATAGTTTTTAATATGTTCATTAAAATAGTACAACACTTATAATTTAATATTTATTGAAATGAATTAATTGAAGAATTTTAATATAACACTTAATAATTACAACTAGTACTAATCTTAGGTTTTATTATGTGTTCGTTTAGTAATTAATTAGAATTAATTTTTATTTACACTAAGAAAAAGAAACTTAAGTGAATACTAATATTTTTTAATAAACATTTAAACATATCTTCGTACTTGTTTAAATGAATAGGTGAACAAATAAAAGACCTAAGATGAATAGAGATAAATTATTATCACTACACTATCTCAATTCTAAAGTGCTTTTTAATTTTTAAAAATGTGTATGAAATTATGGAATTGATTGTATAAGTCAAATATTTTTCAATAATATTTCCATTTTTTAAATATTTAATAGAATATTATATATAATTATGAAATGAATCTAAATTTTAAAAAATGTGAATAATGACAAATATATATTTCATTTGTATAATAAATGCCTTAAATTATAGTGTATTATTTTATTAATTTGAGATTCGTTAAGGTATTCTTCAATTTGAGGGTTTTTTAGGTTCTTTAAGGTATTCGACAATATTTATTAATTTAAGGGTTTTTAAGATGTTTGTCAATATTTATTAATTTGAAATTTTTTTAATTTTATTGAAATTCTTTAATGTGTTCATCAATATTTATTAAATTTGAGGTTTTTTAGGTGTACTTCAATATTTATTAATTTGTTGTTTCTTAAAGTGTTTGTCTAAATGAGATTTTTGAAGGACACTTTTAAAGAATCATATGATTTTTAAAAATATGATCTCTTAATGAATAATTTTAGTCGATCTTGATTTTTATTACAAACATAAATTATATAAATCATATAAAATACTCACAAAATAAATAATTTACTATATATTAAAAAAATACATATTTTAATTATATTAACACCTTGTAGGCCATTATAGTCAATTTTGATTTAATTTAGTAGATTATATTTGAGTAGATTACTATAAATTAAATAAAAAACTATAATAAATTAAAGATCCTTATATTTTGAATTAGTGTTCATATTTCGAGTGATCGAATCCTCCACTCAAAATATTGTTGGTTCAATTTCTATTTGATTTGATTTTTGCAGCGTTGAAAAAGTGTGATCAGTGTTTAGAATGGTGTTCTATAATTACATGATAGAAACACATACATGTTATGGTTATATATGTGTGTGGAGAGAGTGACAGGAAAAATGGGGAAGAGATAAGAATCCGGCGAGGAACAGCTGGGGTGGGCCGGGAAGCAATGAAGATGAGAGGGGTGAAGCGATGAAGACGTGGGAGTGAGGTAATGGTTGTTATTCTTCGTATAAAATAAATTATAATTATACATATTTTATTCAGTTTCCAAAAATATAAAGATTATAATAGTAATATTATTTTATCTATATAAAGATTATAATAATAATATTATTATTTTATCTATATTAAATTTTATAAATTATTTATATAAAATACTATTAAAGCTTGGAATATTATATAGATTTAAAAATAAAAAATATTTAATAATAAAAAATATTTTTATATTATTAATATCTATATACACATATATATTAAATATAGATGAGAAAATCTTAAAATAAATCCGCACCGCACGGATTATAGGACAGTATCTTCTTATAGAAAAATTATATTTTAATTATTTATTATAACTAGAATATTGTAATTATCACTTTTAATTTGTATATAATTAATAATTTGTTATTAATTCAAGAAGTGAAGTCAATAAAGAGGAAAAGAGTCAAAAAAGCATGATTAAAATGCATAATTAAAGTGCCTCCTAACGGTTTGATTAAATAATTAAGAGACTAACAAAAATATGTTTGTATGATTATTTTCAATTCTTTTAAAATCTGTTTTTATGATGATTTTCAATTAAAAGGAATAGTGTTTAATAATTTCATAAAGACAGGAATCTGTCTCTTTTTTTTATAATTTTATCATATATAAACTTTTCTGATATATATTTCTACGTAACTAATTTACAATGCCTTTCCAACAAAAGACTATAATCAAAATCATAGGTCGAATTTTAGAAATGTTTTTGACATGGCTGCCAAAAATTATAAACGGACAAATGTTATACGAAATTATCAGACAAATTACAAGTACAATAGGGTGCAGAACTTAAGTACTAACGCAATAAATACAAACAGAATTAAAATCGAATCAAACGCTAAATGGAAAAATCAGAAGAAACACGAAAAATAAAAGGCCAAAACGCATTTTTATTCCCAACCGTTTCTTTTCCATTCCACCGTCGCTCTTTATTGCCGCACTACTAGATCCATCGCTTGTGCCATTTTCTTTACCTTCAACCACACACACAAATACACACACTTGTTAGGCCATGATATTTTGTAATTTTTTTTAATTTTTTATAGTATCCGTTCGAGAAAAAATGTTTTCCCTCACAAAAATACGTTAATATATTTAATTTGATTTGATTTTTAGTTCAAAAAGTACCTCACTTTTAAAGTTAGAGTAAGATACATATATTAACGTACATATTATTATTGCTCTCTAAAAAGTGTTTTTACCATCTATCTAATTTTTATGAGGAAAGGACAAACTAAAGAAAAA
Organism: Oenanthe sinensis; assembly: GCA_028671895.1. Classification (NCBI taxonomy): domain Eukaryota; kingdom Viridiplantae; phylum Streptophyta; class Magnoliopsida; order Apiales; family Apiaceae; genus Oenanthe; species Oenanthe sinensis. The sequence continues at coordinate 18,364,558 of CM053813.1, forward strand.
ATACGTCAAAATTATCACAATTTTGAAAATATGGACTAAAAACAGAACTTAAAGATGCGACCCGAAACGTCACCGTTACAGATTTATTAATCTACATGTGATGATGTGAAAGATATGTATAACAGAAAGCATGCATTATTCGATTGAATTATGATTTTTTCTTTTTTTGAAAATAATTATTATTTTATTGAACGATAGTAGTTACGCATCTTCTAATTATCTACATGTCTTCATTAATATACGCAAGTTTAATATGCTAAAGTTGTATGGTATTCTAAACTAAAATTTTCAATCATGGTGTTTAAGAAAGGGTAAAATGATAGAGTGGTGTTAACGGTGTAAAATTGGGTTAAAAAATTACATTAAATGATGAGCCATTGAAAACATAATATTATAATCTATCTTAATTAATTATGTTCATGTGAATTCATAGGCTCCATTTTTTTTGTTGATAATTTGGCTCATAGGCTTTTAGTCTTACAAAATGAGTATCTATTTTAATAAATTTTTCGATAAGTCAGAGTCGAACTCAGTATCTGGGCTATGCAATCATGTTATATGTCATTTGGAATTTAATTCGGAAGCTCTAATACAGGAAAAATAGATTTTTTTACCACTAAACTATTGATCTTTTTAGAAACCTAACTCTCAACTAAATATTTTTAATTATAAGTACTAACGTTATATTTATTTTTCATTTTAGTCATTCCGTTAAATTTGACTAAAAACAATTAAAGTTGACTTCTTTTTTCTTATTTTTTATATTAGAAAAATGATTTTTTTATCACTCCACTATTAACCTTTTTAGAAATAGATCATTGAACTAAATGTTTTTAATTGTAGATACTAACGTAATGTGTATTTTTCATTTTACACATTCCATTAATTTTAACTAAAAACCGTTAAAATTAACTGCCTACATGGATAAATTGTTAATATTAGGATTGAAAAAAATTGAATATCCTATTTTTCTAGATCATAAAAATCACAATAAAGATCCGATGTAGTATATCGGATATCCGAAAACTAAATATACGGTTAAATCGAATCGAATACTGAATTATTCGAATCTGGTTTTACAAATATATTGGTTATTTTAAATTTTAATATATAAATTTTACTTAATACAATATATAGTTATTTCAATATATATTATAAATATTAATTAAAAAAACTACTAATAAGATAAAACACCAAAAGAAGATTACAGACTAAAAATAATTCTTCCTGTACATATATAATCTATTGCAACCTATAAATTCAAAAGCATATAAAAAAGAGTAAAGTGCACTTCGTGTACCCGCAGTTTGTGTGTCAGACCACTTGGGATACCATACTTCAAAAACTACCACGCGCTATACTGTACTTCTTAACGTCCTAGCACTTTACTGTTTTCCGTTAAATTGGGATAACACCATCAGTTTTTTTGTTTTGGAGAAGAAGACGTTCTTCGTGTTCTTGAAGATCAAAGCAACTTTTGAAGATGATTCTGAACTTAGTTTTCTTCATATGAGTAACCAAATTGAATCCCATGTGTTGAAGAACATGACTACGTGCTCCGCCTTCGTTAGAAATTGCTTGGTTTGTAATTCATGATTTTCGGGTTATACTTGAATTTCTTATTTATTTTTCCGTTGATTTGTTGCATAAACTAATTACATGGCTACGTAGATAGGTGAAAGGACATGCTAGTGATATTTTTTGTTTGTGTTTATGGGTTGTTTTTGGAGCTCGTCGGAAAATTATTTTTCCGGTAAAGCTCGTCGGATTTCTTCAATTTACGGCCACATGGTTGCTTGTTTGTATGTATAATTGTTATATACGTACTCCTGGCAAGGCTAGCGTTATTTTGGTATAAAAACTGACAACCTTTGTTTGGGTTTTGTTTTGCCGTCCTTCAAGGTCACCGGAAACGATCTCGGCGTTAGCCCAATTTAACGGAAAACAGCAAAGTGCTAGGACGTTAAGAAGTACAGTATAGCGCGTGGTAGTTTTTGAAGTGTGGTATCCCAAGTGGTCTGACACACAAACTGCGGGTACACGAAATGCACTTTACTTTATAAAAAATAAAATCCGTGATAAAATTATTATTATTGTTATTATTATTAGAATTGTGTTCATACTTTAATTATATAAAAAATAATTCTAAATAATAAAAAGAAGTCAACTTTAACGGTTTTTAGTCAAAATTAAAGGAATGGTTCAAATTAAAAAAAATATAACGTTAATGGCTATAATTAAAAAATATTTAATTGAGTGGTAGTTTCTAAAAAGACCATGAGTGACAAAAAATCTATTTTCCCTCAAATATATAATCATGATAGTTTTATAAACACCAAAATTAAAGTAGTAAACAAAATCAATATGAATAACTTACTTGTGGGGGCAGAAATGGTCCCTTTGTTGTTTTTGGCATAATCTTCAAATATTTTTGCATCCGGTGAGCCAGGTGCCAATTGCAAGAGAGCTGCATTTCCGATCACCCATTAATTCAATGTAAATTTAAGGGTATTCAAGAGCCCACATGAACACTTTAAAACAGAATTCAAAATCTCAGAATTTATCATATAAATAGCAGTGGAATCAAGATTCCAAAACAAGTTTTGTTCAATAAGGTATTCTTAAATGAAATATAAATCGGAGACCTATATGTTCTATATTATGTTCTCTAATAAATTTATGATATATTATAAATAAAATACGATGCATGACATATATGGTCTCCAATTAATACTACTCCATATAACTTTACTCATTTATAGTTTGCATGCTAACAAAATTTGTATCCGAAAAACTACGGGGAATATGCAAAAGTAGTACTTACAAGGGCACTCATTAACATTAGAGGGTGCGTTACAACGATCAGGAAGACCCAAAGCAAGAGTAGCATTGATCTTAAATCCGAGTCCTGGATCATTGCGATCTTTAACCAAAATACAAAGACAAATCTTGCTCTTTTGCAACACTTGTTTGAGACCAGTGCAACAATCTAACGTAGGAGTTTTTGCTGAACCTTCAACATAAGTAAGACATGGTGCCAGAAACAGCAACTGGTTAGTACATTCTTGTCTGTCTTTCTCTAAATCTGCACTTCCAAACCCCACAAGCTGTATCAACACCGATATCGTTAAAATCTTCGTCACCGTCATGTTTTTCGATCCCATTATAATTACTAGCTAGTGTGTGTTTTGTGAGCGAGAGTAAGAAAAAGAGTGTGTGTTTGTGTGTGAAATGCAAGATGCTGTGGAGGTTTTTATGCTTGTGGGGCTGATGGAATTTATTTCTGATCTTCTTATTAATTAATTTTGTATTGCGTGTTATCAATTGTTTTGTGAATTGTAACCTCTTTTGGTTTTTGGTTTGACAGCGAACCAACTAAATGTTAGTTATTTGTTACTGTTATTCATTAAACGAAAACCAAACTAAATGAACAGCTAAAATGTAGCAATCCATGTTCCTACTTTTTAGAGTAGGGAGATTGTTTCCCCGACTTGGTTCATGTTATTATTATTCATTAAATCAAGATATTACTTAAATATTCACTTCATTTCGAAATAAAGAATAAAGTTCTGAGATTATTTCAGCAAAATTACCTAATATATTAATATTTTTTAGTGAAAGTATTTTTGTAATTGTATATAATTCTTTATAATTACAAGAACACCCTCATATATTTATATGAGATTTTTTTTAATCTCAAAAAAGTTGCATGAGTTAAACTTTGAAACATTAATCTCTTCAAAATAAGGGACGTATATTAATGTATAAAAATGAGGTACTTCCACAATTTATTTTTTTAATATTTCTTTTTCTGAATAAAAATTTAAATAATATACTTCTATTCAAAAAAGAATATTAAAAAAATGAATTGCACAAGTAAATTTTGTAATACCATAAAATATGTATTAAAAAAATAAAATGAACACTTATTTTATAACGGAACTAGTACTGCATACCAAATTTGGTCAGGTCCTCCACTACAAGCATGTAGCATGTATGCGATATAAAACACACACTAATTAAAGAATAGAACTATAGAAGACAAAGGCCCCGTTTGTCTGGACTTATAAGCAGCTTATAAGCTGAAAAAGTTGGTATATATGTACTTTTTCTGAAAATAAGCAACTTATTTTCAAATTTGAAAATAAGATTTGATCTTAAATTTCTAAAATAAATATTAATTTTCAAAAAAAAATATGAAAATACTTTTTAAAAAAAAGTAACTTATTACTTATAAGCTAAGCCAAACACCCCCAAAGTGTTAATTTCTGAAATTTACTGCATCAGATTTGATATCTCAATCTTGTACTGGCATTAAATTAACATCAATTTTTTTTAGGTACAATAATTAAGGGTCAAAAATTAAAGTTGCACAGATTTGAGAGTGATTGCAACACCACCGATCAGAGAACAAAGGTACATATATTAATGGACCGCATTTTTATGTTACTCCCCTTCGAACTAAACTCGTGGTCGGTTATTTTTTAATACAAGTTTATAAACGGAATAATTAATATTTAAGTAAATTAATTTTTTTATTTATATTTTTATTGATAATTAATATAAAAATTTATAATATTAAATAATTTTGTTAATATTATATGTTCTCTTATTTTATATAAATTTATTATATTTAATATAAATATGTTATAACTTGGACCATATTATAATAAAAATATAATTGGGCCTAAAAAGAAATTTTTTAGTTAATATAAATATGTATATAGTTAGTGCTCATATTATAATAAGTAAAATTATATGTAATACATGTATATTTTTTAGGCCTGTAATATAGTACCAACCGACCGACCAAAACTTTTAATCTTTCGATTAAAATAATATAGTATAGATTTGATTGTTTATATAATATTACATATATATTTTTTAATAATATTTTTAATTTAATTTTATAATTATATTTTTATATTCTAATAAAACAAGTTACTTTCAATATTTTACTATTTGTATTTCATTATTTTATTTTATGTTTTATTATTTTAATTATTATATTATATATTGTAATTGCATCTTTTAATACTTCTTTTTAAACGGGCAAACCGGCAACAATCAAACCATCATTAATTCTTTTAAATTCTTTTAAGATAACTATATACTCTTGATTTTATTTTAATAACTTTTTGATTTTTTTATAGGTACTTTAAAGTAATATATTATATACATGTATATACAAATTGTTATAATATAAAAATTATACGGTATTTAATGTATAATTAGTCAATTTTGTAAAATGCAGAAAATTCATATCCATTTATATATATAAATGAAAAAATTTGACTAAATCATACTAGTGTTTTGATAAATGATAAGATAAGTTATAAGATTAAAGTATGTTTGGCCAAGTTGTGGCTTGACAACAATTGAAGTACAATGAATGTATAGGGATATGATATCGCTCCACCATGATGTCAAGGCTTATTCTTTTTTTAAGGATGGAAAATTTGAGAGATGTTTAAAAAAAAAAAGTAAATGAAAGAAAGTATTAAAGTTTCATTAGCTTGTTTCTGAATTTAAAATTTAAAGTGTAAAATTAGTTTTATTTATGTATTCCGGAAATAAAAGAAAATCATATAATATAATTAGTTATTCGTTCCAATCACTTAATAAAATATGTGATCGATTGTATGTTTGTTCCAAAAATTTATTATGCTCTTCAATGTATTTAATGTATAACTTGTATTTGTAATATGTTATATATATACATATATGTGTATATAGTAGCATTTTAGGTAAAACTTTTTATATAGATTCTAATAGAGAACCACCTTATATACAGACAAGGTACATATATTTTTTAATTTATTCATCGAATACATATATAAATAAATCAAAAACAAAGCTATACAATTTTTTTTAAAAAAATTATTGACAATGACTAATAATAATGAAGAAATAATCTAGAATGATTTTACATTAGAATCAAACCATCCAGAACGATTCTACAGTAGAATCAAATTCAAAATCAAATGTTTTGCTTTATTTTTAAATATTAAAATTTTTGTAATGATGATTAGTATTTTACATTAAAATCAAAATTTTCATCTTATGAACTATAAGTATAGTTAGTTTAGAATTATTTAGTGAAAATGCACAGCTAGATGGGGTGAATATATATTATGGCTAACAATGACCGATTTTAATTTTACCAACTTGTTTAACCTGTCAGCTAGCTAAAATCAAATTCACATACACGGTCAGCCAGTTGCTATATGCAATGCAGTACAGAAAAAATAAATAACACCAGATCTTTTAACCAGGTTCGACCCATAATCTCATATGATCTACGTCATGGTCCCATACCAACTGGTAAGAGAGAATATAATTAATCAAAGAACAACCAAATACAAGATTACAATAATATTCATCCCTTCATCCCTTGCAACTGATTCTAGCTTGCTGAAACCCCTGTTCCTATGAACTAATCTGCTCTCTAAGTTCTATACTACCATAGTACAAACTTCTCTAGCCTCTAGTTCCCTTGAACCCTGTTTCACAAGTCTAGCAATCCAACCACAACTTGATTACAATTCAAACGATCACAAGTGAATAAAAGTTACAATTCAAACTAAGAACTCTTCACATATAGATATATGATATATATTATAGAGGTCATATATATATAAATATGAAAGTTTTGAGTTGAAAAGTGTGTGTATAGATTTTTCAAATCAGTGTATTCTTTACTTGGTGAAGATAAAAGAGTATACACACTAATATATATACGAATAACATTATTCAAATTAGCCTAACACAACGTTCAAGTTTGTTTTGGATAAATCAAATAAGATATTCAAATATACGAATATTGAGGATAGAAAAAGAGATAATACGTTTGAAATTTAAACCCCAATATAAGTTTAAAATAAGATTAAGATTTGTTAGAAAGATAAACTTTAAGATAAGAAACAAATCCCTAAAAAATAGAAAAAACATTTTGGCATAGATAAAATATATTTAAATAATATTTCTGAGCTCTAATAAAATATATTAATATATTTATATTAGATAAGTTCGAACAAATAAATATCCTAAAGGTTCTCCTTTTAATTCGAACTCCAAAAATCCAAACTGCACAAAACTGCTTCCAGAAACAGCTTGCTGGAATACCCTATTTTCCTGCTTTCAGCTTACTGTCATAACATTAGTTATTGTACTGATATTTTATATCAGTAAGCTAACACCTACAAAACCATGTTAGTATACAGAATAATAACTTGCTATTTTATATCAAACACAAGCTTTCAGCTTGCTCTCAGTGATCATCAAAATCCAAAAGGGTTTCAATCTCCCCATTTTTGATGATTACACAAAAATTAATTTAGGAGAATAAACACTCCTCCTCAATTCCTGCATCCATGTAAACATGTGATATAAAATTGCAACAATAAACACTAATATGCTAAAAGTTAACAGATAAACATTTAAAACCAAATATTATCCATAACTTAGAATTTAACCCATGCATATAAGCATGTAACCAACAAATTATCCAAAATAACCAAGTACCAAAAACCATAAATATTCAAAAACACCAGCAAATATTCAAAAACTAATAGATACTAGCAAATAATCAAGTCTAGCATGCTTAAATAATAAAAACTGTAAAAACTGACCTCCAACCCATCCGAATTCTCCTAAAATACTCCTCATTAATCATTAAAAAGGAATAATCAGAATACATCCTGGACTGCATCATCTTCAGGGTATGCAAACTTGTCATCTTCATCATCTGCTTCACCATCTTTGACATCTGATCCTGTAGACTACGACTTCTGCCCTGCTTGTTCAACAGACATCATTGCTGCATTAGGGGCCAAATTTCCATCTGAACAGTCACCACCAACTACAGTGTTGAACTCCTTTTGATAACTTGCAAGCAGTTAGCTTTCCACAAATTCCCTAAAAAACTTCACATCATCTGTTAAACTTTCAACCTTCGAAGTTAAATGGGCAATGTGAACACTTAAATTTACATTGTCATACTTCAAGTCCTTGACAAAATCCTCAAACGTTTTGTCAAAACCAACAACAGACTGTTCACCAACAATAATAGTAGGAGTAGCACTTCAAATTGCATCAGAGTGCCATCTTTTTCAACATTCAGATGAGACTGAGCCAAACTCTTGTTATCAAAAAATTATTTGTCAACATATTTATCAATCTCTTTAAAGTCCACACCATACCAATCAAACACACGGGTCAAAAGACACCCATAAGGTAATCCTGTGATTTGATTGCCCAAAAAATAGCCATCATGTTTCTTAAGATTAAATCAGCCAAATCAAACTTCTTACCAACCAAAAGCATTCCAACAAACCATACATCTTGACAATGAAAATTTGATCTGCTTCCAACCCTAGGACAAATATTTGTTAGACAAATCTTGAACAGTACATGATCAATAGGAGTTACAACAGAAGTAGTAGGACAGTTAAACTCCAAAATGCCATGCAAAACTCTAATAGCATTCAACTGGTTTAAAGGGCCAAAATCATCCAAAACTACTGGACCCTTTTTAGTAAACACAGACACATTAGAGGGGTTCTCAATCCTTAAAATCAAGTTTAAAACAGCAGCATTCAAGGTGATTTTCTTTTCTTTAACCATTGAAACTAAATTACAAAATTTATCAGTGGTTAAGTTTCCATAAAATTCTTGCACATAGTCAACATAACAATCCTTTGGTAGATCAACAACAAACGACTCAAACCCTAGATTCTTAAAATATTGAATCGCACCAAAAGAGTAGAAAGCCTTACCAGACAGAGGTCGACCAAAGATCATTTTACGATTAGTCAAATCAAGTGACTAATACCTTGCTTCCAATTCCTCAGACACAAACTTTAAGCAGCGTTTCACTCTCTTTGATTCTGAACCTTCACAGTCTAATCGATTGATTTTAGAAATCTCATCACCACTATCAATGTCCAGGGGCTCAATAAAATCATCGTCTTCATCAATAAGTTTTCGCTTAAGATTATTTTCTTTTGCTTGACTTGTGGATGAAGCCTTCATTTTGCGTGTCTATCTCATGATCTTGACTAGAGAAACTAATATAGCTATAGATATGGTGTATCTGTTGAGTAGAAACCCTAGAGCTCGAACCCGGAAATTTGGGCGATAAAATAGGGAGCCAAAGAGTCTCGAGTGCAATAGTTTCACTATTCTGATTTTAATTGATTTTAAAGGAGTATTTTTCAGAGAAATACTAGATATTATCCCACCCATTAAAATAATAAACATTATATTAATTAAACAAAACACGCTTATGACTTAACAGATAATTACCATAATAACAGATAAGCAATATATATGTTATAACCATGACACGACACATAATTTAAAATTTTAAAATTTGCACTAATTACTTGCAACGAAATACGAAAAGCCTTGCACAGAAAATAAGTTAGTGGGAATTACACGGAACACCTATATGGCACAAATATTGTACAATATTCAAACAATTATAACACATAGATTTTTTAGATCGTATCAGTAAGCTAAGAGTGTTAGAAAACCTGATGTCAACTTGCTGACTAAATGTTACACATGCCAAGTTCCCTTCTGATGATAGAAAATTTCTCTTCTGCCAATGACTTGGTAAAGATATCAGCTAGCTGGTATTCAGTTGGAACAAATATCAGCTTGATCTTCCCTTTAGCCACATTATCCCTCAAGAAATGGTGTCTAACATCAATATGCTTTTATCTTGAGTGATTGATAGGATTTTATGAAATATTGATAGCACTTGTATTGACATAATATATTGGAATCCTTCCACATTTGATTCTAAAATCCCTTAGTGTTTGTATCATCCACAACATTTGAGAGCAACAGTTACCAGCTGCCAAGTACTCCCCCTCAGTTGTTGATAAAGTAATAGAATTTTGTTTCTTGCATTGCCAAGTGGCCAAAATATGGCCTAAGAATGCACAAACACCGCTTGTACTTTTTCGATCAGTGTGACAACCTATATTATCTTATGAATATCAACATCTACACATTTTTCATTTGTTGTTAGCTTGCTAGCTTGACTCATTAGTGTTGATTTTGCCTTGACATTTTCAAATCCAAATCTCTTGAGTAGATTCTTGATGTATTTGGATTGATGTACAAAGATTCCATCCTTGGTTTGTTTGACATCAAATCTAAGGAATAAAGTTGGATCAATTTTTCCTCGAATAAAGCCATTTTTGAGTAGAAACTTACTCAACTGTTCATACCAAAACCTAGGAGCTTGCCTTAGTCCATATAATGCCTTCTTCAATTGGTAGACATGATTTGGATACTTTTCATGTTCGAAGACCAGAGGTTACTTGACATAAATTTCCTCTTTGAGATAGTCATTAAGAAATATAATTTCACGTCCATTTGATGAATCTTGAATTTCTTGTAGCATGAAAATGAAAGTAGCATTCTTATAGACTCCAGCCTTGCAACAGATGCATAAGTTTGATCGAAATCAATCCTTTCTTGTTGATTGTAGCCTTGTTCAACAAGCTTTGCCTTGTTCAACAAGCTTTGCCTTGTTCCTTGTAACTGTACCAAATTCATCAACTTTGTTCTTGAAGACCCATTTAGTACTAATGATTAAGAAATATTTAGGCTTTTCCATAAGTTTCCACACATCATATCTTTTGAATTGATTCAGCTCCTCTTGCATAGCCATGATCCAATTCTCATTTTCCAATGCATCATTAACAGTTTTGGGTTCCCCTTGAGCTAGAAATGCTATAAAAGCACATAAGTTTGCTTTTCCTCTTCTAGTCTTTACACCCTTAGAAGAATCACCAATAATTTGTGTTGGTGGATGATATTTCACAGTTCTTGTAGCTTTGGGAAGAGAATGTTGGGATATTTCTTCATGAACAGCTCTAACAGAGGTTGTAGTCCTTGCTATAGGAGTTTGTGACCCTCCTAGTTTGAGTTCAGACATTTGTTCAATGGTATCATCTACTAATATTGTAGTGTCAGCTGGCTGATTGGATGTTCCATCTTGATGATTGTCTGTCTGTTGAGTAGCAGATGTTGTAGTGGCTTGCTCCGTTGTCTTGTCAGCTTGCTGACTACCCGATGTTACTGTAGCTTTAACATTCTTTCTTTATAAATCTTCATCACCTGCATCATTTTCCTCATCTCTTGGAAGATCATTGTTATGTTCATGAAATATAATATCAATAGACTCCTCAAAAATACGTTTCTTTAAATTATAGAATCTATATTCTCTACTATTTAAAGAATAACCAAGACAAATTGCCTCATAAGATTTAGCATCAAATTTACCATCCCTGTCAATTTTCTAAGGACAAAGCACTTTGAAACAAAGACCTTGAAGTAACTGATGTTAGGTCTTTTGTTCCTCAATAGCTCATATGGAGTTTTCTCAAGAATAGGCCTCATCACTACTCTGTTAAGAACATAACAGGCTGTGTTTACTGCTTCTGCCCAAAAGCTCCTTGGCAGCTTGCTTTCCTGCAATAAAGTTCTAGCGATTTCCTCCAAAGACCTGTTCTTTCTTTCCACTACTCTATTCTATTGTGGAGTTCTAGGTGCTGAGAATTCATGAGTTATACCCCTTTCTTCACAGTAACTGACAAAATCTTTCTTGAATTCACCACCTAGATCATTTTTTATACCTACAAGCCTGGTGTTCAGCTTGTTCTCAAGTAACTTAATTATCTTCTCAAATTCTTCAAAAGTACAATCTTTAGTACGGAGAAATAATACCTATGTAAAACGTGAATAATCATCGACAATAACAAAATCGTATTGTTTATCTCCAATACTTTTATAAGATTCAGGACCAAATAAATCTAGATACAGCAATTCTAAGAGTTTTGTAGTAGATACAACCTTTTTGGCCTAGTGAGAACTTTGAATCTGTTTGCCTAACTGACATGCATCACATACTTGTGTCTTGACATACTTCAATTTGAGCAAACCCCTCACTATCTTCTTGCTTGATAATCTATTTAGCGTGACTCAATCTTTTATGCTGGATTGTTGGATCATTGTCTACAGCAACTAAGCAACAAATTGTTTCCTACAATTCAAAGTCTAAAACACACACATTGCCTTCCCTTCTAGTAACTAGATGAATTTGTTTAGTAGCAACACTAATAATATACTTATCTTTATCAAACACAACTGAATGACCATCATCATGCAACTAACTTACACTAAGCAAATTATATTTTAAGCCTTTAACATAATGAACATTATCAATAAAGATTGTGTCATTACCTACTTTACCTTTACTTAGAATATGAAGATTATTACTATCACTAATTGTGACACCTCCACCTTTCTTAAATTTGAGACTAATTAATTGAGCTTTGTCTCCACACATATGTCTTGTACATCCACTATCAATAATCCATGATTTTGATTTGATCTTAGCAGCAAGACATATCTACAAAACAAACAAAGACAAAACTTAACCTTTTGGTACCCATATTGGTTTGGGTCTTGATTGGTTAGTAGCAAGTATATAAATAATATTTAATTCAGATTTCTTGATCCACATTTGGACCACTTTGGGAGAGAAATTATGTGTTCTTTGTTTCCTACCAGAATCATTTCGACTAGCTGTCTGTTTGTTCCAGTAAGCTGGCTTCCTGTCAGCTTCTTTCTGGTAAATTCTGATAGCTTGCTGAGATCTGCAATTTTGAGCAAAATAACCTTTACCACCATATTTGTTGTAGACATTCCAGGGCATAACATACTTGTATGGCTTTCCTTGTCTTCCTTCATACTTTAGTGCAGTGGCCCTCTTGTGAAGTTTAAATCAATTCCATCTTTGTCCAAAGGTAGCTTGATGTTTTTCATCATTAATTTGAGACCTTTTTCTCCTTGAATAAAAGTACTCATGCCTTTTCTGAGCTTTATGACTTCATTCTTCAAGGAATTAATTCTTTCTGCTTGCTTTGATGAAGTGGCAGCAGGCTGAGATGTACTGTTAGCACGCTGAGTTGATGTTTCAGCAGGCGGAGATGTAATTTTAGTAGGCTGAAATGATTCTTTCTTGGAAGATTCTCTAATTTTGAATGTTTCAATACATGCATCCCTTACCTCTATATCAACATTTAGATCATAAATCTCATCAGCTAGAGCATTGTTCCTTTTCAACAGAATCTTGTTGAATCCTTCTAGATCTTCAATCTTTGATTCAAGCTCTTTGATTTTGACTTCATCAGTAGCTTGGATAGGTTCCTTGATTTCTATTAGTGAGTCCACCTTATCCATTAAATCTTGAACCATCTGTCTAAGATATGCATTCTTCTCTAACAGTTTATTGTTTTCTGTCCTTACTGAGTTATATTCCTTTATGAGAATAATATCTTGATCCTGCATGGTTAATTGATCTAGGATAATATTATCAGAAGAAATATCAAATCTAAATTAATTTACCTCACTACTATCATCTCGAGAATCACTTTCAGCAATGATCTCCTCAATTAAGCCTCGAATAGTGTTATCCTCCATTCCAACTAGTGCAAGGTTGACCATACCATCATTGTTGTCACTGTCACTTGGTGATATATCTTCTTCATCATCACTTCGGGTTAGCAGTACCTTTGATTTCTTCTTGTCTTTGAATCCAGTTGGTTGCTTTTCTTTTAGCTTGTAACAGTCTTTCTTGAAGTGGCCAGAGTTGTCACATTCAAAACATGTTGAATCTCCTTTGGAATCTTTGGAGAACTTTTTTATTTTAGAGAATCCTGAATTCCTCATTTCTTTCTTCATCTTGTTCTTTTGTTCGATCATTTTCCTTATTTTTCTGGACATGAGAGCTATTTCCTCATCTGATTCATTATCAAATACAGCTTGTTGTCATCACCATGAAGAGCCAAGTTCTTTGTCTTAGAAGTAAGAGCAGAATTGTTATTTACCGCATAAACCACACCACATAAATGCGATGTGATGCAATGCGGTTTATGCGGTCTAAAAATGTCACCGTAGAAATTACAATAAATTTCAAAACTGAAAATTACAATAAAATTTATAAATTGTAAGTTGAATAATTCGTAGAAGTTAAATTACACAAGTGAAATTTAGATTCTAAATAAAGAAAGATTTGTCCTTAGCAATAATACTAGAAATGAAATAACAATCAGTGGCTAAACAGCAGAAGAGAGCATTCCGAACAGGCTCTTCCTAACACCAAGCTTCTTAGTTCTTACTATCATTTGCGTGCATTAGAAGAAGTCTGCTCCACTCTGCAATTTTTGTCAATCCAAACAAATCTGCAGTCACCAATAGAGTCCAAGCATCCTTTTAAACGTTATTATTTTTTCTTCATCAAGTTTAAAGGATCAAATCTGCAGGCACGGATCAACCGGAGGCTCAAAGCGATGAAACAAGACCAATAAATACAGAGGCTTCAGAATTCAAAAGCAGCTATTTAAATTATAGCTGAGCTATTCAAGATTTACGACTTGAGATGTACCTGAGCTATCTGCAAAATAAAAATAAAAATCTACAACAGAAAATAGAAAGTAATAAAGAGAAATTTATGAACATTAGGCAAAAGTGTAGACAATTTTCCCAATCTTTAGAATTAGAGATTTACCATTCTTATCTTGATCAGTAAAGTACTGCATATAAAACCATCACTAAATTTTAATGCACGCTCTAAGTTCCATCTAGTTACCACGTCCAAGCAAACAAGAGCATTTTCCTCGCAAACTTGTAATCTCTTTTTAATGTGAACAATAGCCCCTGTATTAGAGGATGCATTATCAACGGTGCATTTTTAACAAAATAATCTCTCAATTTTTTTTAGTGAAATGATCCCAAACATCAGATTCACCCCTATTTGTTTTCTTAGAATGTACCTTTTTTTCCTGCGTTGAAGGTGCTTGTGTTGAAGGTTCTGTCGACTCAAAAGTTTGTGATTGAATTATTGGAGTGATTGGACTCACTGGAGTGGTTGGACTCATCGGAGTTTCAACAGAGTGTGAGTTTTGTTCCACCTGAAAAGAAATAAGAATAATACAATACAGTAAATCATTAATTTTATATACATGTTTACTAGATTTAAACCAAGAAAGATATACACTTACAACATCTCTCTCTATAATGATTTTTTATGATATTATATAATATTGATTTTGTAAATTATAGAGAATCAAAAATATGTTTTGTTCCAATCGTATTCTTTATAAAGGTTACCTATCATATACAATTAATATTTTTTGTGAGTAAAAGTTTTTTAATAACTTGAAAAATTTGTGGAAAATCTACGTGGAGTATATGTGTCAATTTTAGAAAATTAGATTCACTAGTAAATTTGGAAAACAAGAATGAAGAATTGTATAATTATAGACAACGGGTTGATTCTCCTTAGAGTGTGCATTTTTGTTCTCATTCTCTAATCTAGATTGCCACATCATTTTTATATAAGGGGTTGTAAGGGTTGGAGTTGCTAATCTAGATTGCCACATCATTTTTATATTAGGGGCTGTAAGGGTTGGAGTTGCTCTTACCGAGTTGAATTTATTGATTACTTGATTATTTTGATTGTTTGAGTCTTTGAATTAGAGTTGAATTAGGGTTGTGAAATTAAGGTGAGAGACTAAGGGTGGTAATTTGTAAATGGGCTAAAGGTTAAAGGCTGACAGTGCGATCTCAGTTGCAACTTTGGATAACAGTGCCAACTAATCCTCCCCCTGAGCTACAGCTTCACCTCCCTTATTACTCCTTACAACATCTCCAATCTTGTCTCCACCAGACTTATCACTCCCAATAAACACTTCATCTATACTTTTCTCCCCCTTAGTTGAGGTAGCAACTGCAGAGGTTAAAAATTTATCATTGAATCTTTGCAAACACAGCTTGGAAACCATCATTCATAACCTTCTCCAAATCTTCCATCTTATTCACTAACTTCACTTGATTCCTTCCAACAATGTCCAGATTTTTAGAGAGTTTAGAAACTTTATGAGAAAGGGATTTCAACCTTTCATCAGCTTATTTGGAGGACTTGGATTTTGAGGTTGTTATGGTTCTTACACCCTCTCGTTTTATCTGGATGATTTCATCATCTTTTACTAACTCACTCTCAAGGCCTAGTGCCTTAGAAGATTTTACTCCCTCATTTTTATTTTTATTTTGGCCATGCTCAAGGCCTTCTCCTTTTATCTGGGATTTCCCGGCCACTCATTTTTATTCTCACTTCTCTTTTCTTTTATCCCTCTTTTTCTTTTCACACCCTCACACAACCTAGAATCCTGGGACTGAGCAACTATACCATGCATGAGAGATGTAGATTTTACCTTGAGAAGAATGAATATAGGAAGATAATCACTTCCTGAAGTATCATCCACTTGAGCATCTGTAGGATTTTGAGAAATAGTGTTTGGATTTGACTTGTTGACATCATCTTGAGTAGTGAAGTTATTGTCAAGAAGAGTGACAACAACTTTATCATTAACAACAACAGAGGCTGTGATAGATTCTTTCAAGGGAATGTTACTGTCAGTTGTGACAACAACATTTCCTGTGTCCTTAATAGTAACTGAGACTCTGACAATAACCTTTTCCAAATAGTGACATTATATTCTACACTTTGAGTAGAAAGTTCGTGTGTACTGCCAAAGAGAGACTCCATTGTAGGTTGATCCCCCAAATCAAAATGTGAAGTATCACATTGAAATTAGGATTCCTCCCTGTACTCTATTACTACATTATGAGTTTATTCAAGTGTGAGCTCAGGTTGAGTGTATTCAACATATAGCGTAGACTCTTTATAGGGTGTCATGGGAGACTGATAAAGTTTAATAGATGCCTCCGTTTGAGAGAAGACACCTAGAGATGTGTTATTATACTTATTAAGTTTTATGCCCTTTTGAGAGGACACAGACCTGGAGACAGAGGTCGATGTCCTTGCCTTCTTCTTTTTAGGCACTTCAGGACCCACTGCGGGTTCATTAATAGTTCCAACCTTATTTACTTCATCTAGTACAGTTTTTCCCTCATCAACATCAGTAACTACTTCTAGACTAAAGGTAGATGATCTCTTCTTTGTAGAAACCTGGTTCTTTTTAGTGGAACCAGGCTCTTGGCTAACACTTTTAGACTATCTAGAGGCTCTAATAGACTTAAATGGTTGTGAGTGGGGTTTAGGAATAGAGAGGTCAACTCCATTCTCATCTCTCAAGGAAAAGACACTAGATTCACCCAAAAATTTCAAATTAAGACGGGTTATTACAGATTTCATATAATTAGTGATGAATAGCCTTATGTGATAATTAAGAGGTTTACTAGTAAGAATAGAATGAGTGTTCTTTTTCAGAATGGGGGACTCCATGCATTGCACATTTTCTAAATTAATTATGCCTACTACAGAGTTGATAATAAGCATAAAAAATCTAGGGTATGAAATTACCGGTTTTCTTGAATCTTTCTTTCTAAGGACAAGTTTGAACAGCTGCATTAGTATCTTGCCTATGTCAATTTTATAGTTGTTCACCATGGAATGCATTACTCTTCTTATGTAGGCTGTTATCTCATTCCACCCACTTCTTTTGCTGGACATTGCCCTATTAACAATATCAAAAAGCATGCGTCATTCCTTGTTTAGAAACTTCTTATCTATTCCCCCAGTTGGATACCATTCCTCATACTTTGAGCTTAGCTTGTGGCCTGAGTAGCCAACAAAAGTGAAGAACCTCTCAAGTTGTTCATCACTTGCAGGAGCATGAAATGGTGCATTGGGCTCAACTTCAATATGAAGTGCAGTATTGATGTGTGTTGAGTTGATAGTATAGTTGTTGTCGATTCGGAAAGTGATAGTGTAAAGCATAATGTAACGTAATATATAATAGTGGCATCGATAACTCAACTCAGAAACAAAGATAGACAAATAATACTAATATGCAGTACAGGAATCCAGAAGGACATGTAAACAGGAATCAAACATACATCATTACAGAGCATTCAAGATGAAAGGCTTACTAAACATCAGCGAGAGAAGTTCATTAATATGTTCAGGTCTCAGCAACAAATAAGAGTCTAGAAGATTTCAGAGTAAAGACAGTGTAATGATTTAAGATAGGTGTCAGAGGATTTCAGTTATCAGAAGCAATTCGTAAGTCAAGGTTAATCAGTTGAAAAAGAATAGAAGTCAAGAGGATTTAATTTAGTGTTAGTCGTTTGTAAACCAGACCAGTGCACTAAGCGTCAGCACAACAAGAAGAGAATTACATTGATGTATCAGAAGAAAATCAGTTGATCAAGCCACATGAAGAACGTTTCAGTTGTACTCAATAGCTTCATGAAATAAGCTAAGGCAAGTACATGTTATGTCGTTCCTATACAAGGGTACAAGAGTGCAAGAACAACATAATCTCAACCAAGCAATAAGGAAAGGTTATGTGGCGCCTACACTAGGTAACAAGATTGTAGGCGCAACATAACTTGATAGGAATTCTTTTAAGTAAACAAGTGGTGCCTACACAGGGTATACAGAGTGTTAGGCGCAACATAGGTTACTTGGAGTAGCTTGGAAAATTACTAAGTGAATGTGGCGCCAGCACTAGGTACACAGAGTGCATGGCGCAACTTGTCCCTTTGGCAGAATATAAGGTTAAAGAATAAATTCTAAGGCCCCAATGCAAAGATGTGGTGCATGCACTCTATAACAAGAGTGTAGGCGCAACATAAGTACGAAAGAAGTTTTTCTTTAAGTCCTTAAGTGGTTCTTGCACATGGAGTACAGAGAGCAGGCACAAGATAGGTGTCTGGCGCAACTTACACTCTACACTCTCATTCCCTTGTAGAGTTGCAACATATGACTTGGTAGAAATTGGGAAATCATCTACATTTGATTTTCAAAGACCATAGAATATATATGGGTGAAATCAATACAAATATTATTCATTCATCTTCAGCATTCAACACGAACAGACGGGAAGCTATAATAAAGCCATACAAACATACCCAACTGTATTCTTGTTGTAATATTATTTGAACCCATTGTAGCTAATCTCTTGGTTAGAAGTGTGGCACCTTAGGAATTTAATAATATATTTTTATTTTCCCGAATTGTTGTGTTTCAATTACTACCATTTCTAAATCTCAAGAACACACACACTTAATCCGCAATTAAACAAAAATCTACCAACATCATATTCAACCCCCCCTTCTATGATGATTTAGGACCTAACAATTGATATCAGAGCTTGTTGATTGAAGTTACAAATCAAGATCTAAAAATAGTTTTTTGAAAAAGTGTATTTTTAGATCTAGAAAAATTCATGTTGAAATTTCTTTATTTTTAAAGAAAATTAAATTTCAAATTTTTTAAAGATTTGAAATCCACTAATTTTTAAAAGGTTATTAATCGTCAAGAATTCGAATTAAAAATTTATTTCTCAAAATTTAATTTTTATTCGAATTGATTTTAATTTTTAAGAAATTGATTATTTCTTGAGATTTAAAATTCTTCTAATCATGAGTACTCAAAAACTTAGTAGCATCTAAATCCCAGTTTTTGACAAAAATGAATACATTCTATGGAAGAAGAAGATGTCCACTTTCATCAAATCAGTTAATTCTCAATATATGGTGATTTTGGAAAATGGACCACATATTCCTCAAAAGCTTACACCAGAAACAGTCTCAAATGACGGAGAATGGATTCCTCAAAGATTTATCCCAAAGGGGCCTTCAGAGTACACTGGCACTAACAAAGAAAGAGTAACATGGGATAATCATCTTCAATGTATCCTAATGGATTCACTGGACACTACAATGCTGAATCAAGTGATAAATTGCACTAGTGCCAAGCAAATGTGGGATACGATTGATCTGCTAATGGAAGGTACTGCAGAAGTGAACGAGAACATACTGAATATTCTTACATCCCAGTACGAAGCTTTCAAGTCACTGCTTGGAGAAAGTATCACTCAAGTCTTTGAGAGATACAATAAATTGTTGAATGCTTGTCATTGCACGGAAAGTACTACTCACGTAGGGAGATTAACAGGAAATTTATGTTGACACTATCAGCGCATCTTGAACACAAAATCTCTGCTATCAGATAAAGAAGTGACATAAATGACATGTCTATCGAAATTCTATATGGGAAGCTCAAGACTCATGAAATGGAGCAAGAGCAAAGACATATCATTTATTGTTAGGAATATATTCATTTTGATGATGTACAAAATACTAGAACAGGGTCTAGCTCAGTTTATTTGTAATAAGTCTTTCTAGTCTCTGAAATGTATAATCAGAGTCTAGATGGTCAACATTCATGTTACTTGTACTTAGAAGAATTTCTGTAGAAAGTGAAACCAGAGTCTGCATGAAGATCAGAGTCTGGAAGGTGATCAGAGTCTATAGACTATCAGAGTCTATGATCTATCAGAGTCTACATGTGATCAGAGTCTGAAGATCATCAGAGTCTGAAGGTTTCAGAGTCTATACAGTTGAGGTTAAATTTGGAAGAAGATCACAAGAATGGAAAGTCTTCGAAGATTAAGATAAATATATTGCAGATATGCTATGGGAAAGAAAGAGAATTCTGGAAGGAAACTGTCAACTAATAATTAGGAATTCTATTCCTATTGTAATTTATCTTTCTTTTATTAGTTGATAGGCAGCTCTCTATATAAACTCTATGTAACCTAATTGTAAAATAGTGGAAGTCGAAGCATAATTATCTGAGTGAAATTCTGTGAGAGCATAGAAATAGAGAGAGTTGCTGTGATAAACACAGAGAAGCTGCTAGGGTTTGTGTACACCCTAGGAGAGTTTTGTATTCAAAAATCAATAATACAAAACAGTACTTATTCATATTTTTGTGTTTGAGTTTGTTCTTAATTTGATTTTAAATCGCGCAGAAAAGACATACAAGTATTCAACCCCCCCCCTTCTACTTGTACGACTGGGAAAACAATTGGTATCAGAGCCTAACGTTTAAAATCGATCAAAGATGTCTGGAAACAAAGATGGCAATTCTAAGATTCCTATGCTTAAGAGAAACGAGTTCACCCACTGGAAGGTTAAGATGTTGCACCATCTGGAAGCAACAGACCCTGACTATCTTGACAGGATTAATGAAGGACCCTTTGTGCCTTTAAAAATTGTGCCTCAAATCAATGAGGAAGGCAAAATAACTGAAGAACACCTCGTTGAGAAACCAAAGGCTGAATGGACAAAAGAGGACAAAGAAAATGTCTTTAAGGAGGCAAAAGTAAAGAACATTCTCTTTATTAGTTTAGATTCTGTTCTAACTAACTGTGTCATATCATGCAAGACTGCTAATGAGATGTGGACAAAACTTGAGGTGCACTGTCAAGGGACTAAAGATGTCAAGAAGAATGTTAGGTCTTTGCTTATTCAAGAGTATGAGTACTTTGAAGCAAAATCTGGAGAATCTATCACTGAGATGTATGATAGGTTTACAAAACTCTTGAATTAGATGGCTATGCTTGGTAAGGTTTATGATTCTGAAGATACGAACACCAAGTTTCTGAGAGCACTTCCTGAAGAGTGGGACAATAAGACTACAGCCATAAGAGAAGCTAGAGATTTGGATGAACTAACTCTAGAAGAATTGTATGGCAGACTCAAGACATATGATTTGGAGATGCAACAGAGAAAGAATAAGAAGTCTGTAAAGACAAAATCTGTGGCACTCTTGATGGAGTCTGAGAAAGAACAACAGGAACCATTCACAGAAGCAAGAATCAAGGATTCAAGAAAGAAGGGTAAAGCTGTTGTGGAGTCAGAGTCTACTGACACAGACTTTGATTCTGATGAAGAGTTTGATCTAAGTCAAATGATGGCTATGTTTGCTAAAAAAATTAAAAGAATGAAATTCAACAAAAGAACTGGCAAATTTAGCAAAAGGCCATCATTCAAGAAGGAAGATGAAAAGGTTGAGAAGAGCAAGAGTACAATTATCAAACTTGACAAAGCAAAGGTCAAATGTTTCAACTGTGGAATATTGGGGCACTTTGCCAGTGAATGCTGAAAGTCAAAAAGTCAAGGAAAAGGAAAAGCACTTCTATCAACAGGAAAGGACTGGGCAGACTCAAGCTCAGAGGATAAAATTGATTATGAAAATCTAGCACTGATGGCATCCTCCTCAAGAAAATCACAGTCTCCCAAAGAACCCTCATCTCCTAAAACTCAAGTATCAATCTTTACTCCTGAATTCTTAATTAATTTGGACTCTGATGGCATAGAGATTGTGAAAAGTGAGGTTAATAAAATAATGACAACATGTAGGTCTCTCACTAGTGAAAGTGAAAGGTTGAGAGAAGAAAATTTAGCCTTAACTAAAAGGAATTGTCATGTAGAATCTGAGTTATTATTAATGGAACAATACAAAAAGGATTCTGAGAAATATAGTCATAACTACACTGAAATTTTGAAAGCCTATGACTATGTTAGGAAAGAACTAGAAGAAGAAAGGCTTAAGTTTAAAGTTTGGACAGACTCTGGAAGAAAAGTTCAAGAAATTCTCAATAATCAAAACGTGTGTCAAACTGCTGGTCTAGGCTATGACAAGAGTCAAGACAAAAGACCTATTGTTGAGAATGATAACAATGAAGAAACTAGCAAAATTAATAAGACTAAAGACAAAAGTACATTTGTTCCTGTTAAGTTTGTGATCCCTAAAGAAAAAACTGAAGCCACAAACTCATCTGTCAATAGTCCCCCTGTTGTTGACAAAAAGACAGATGAAACATGGGCAAATAACTCTAAGAAAATTATAAACATAGGGTACTTGTCTAAGTCTAAGTTAAAAGAAAGGCTAGAGAACTTATCAGAGTCCACCAAAACTAGGAGAAATAGGAATGGTAAGGAAGGCATCAATAAGGCTAATAATTATCAAAAAGATCCTAATGCTCCTAGAAAGAAGTGTTATAGATGTGGCAATCAAAACCATTTAGCTATAGATTGTAAAACAAAAATTGAGAAGAAATCAGAGTCTAGTCCTTCTCAGACTCTGAAAAGTCACTACATACCACAGAAACCTTGTTATCACTGTGGTTGCATATTTCATTCTATATATATGTGTAGGGACTATCATGATTTGTATTACAATTTTTATGAGCTAAAATCTTCTATTGATAAGAGTTGGTATGACACTGTTAAGACTCCACCACAGTCTAGAGCAACAAAAGAGACAGGTAAGCCAAATGTGAAAATTATTAAGCCTGTTTCTCCTAAAATTAGTAGAAAAGGAACCAAAACTATTTGGGTCCTCAAAACATCCAACTAGTTGCTTTATGTATGCAGGGAACTAGGGTAAAGAAAGTAACCCTAATCCTGGACAGTGGATGCTCAGGACATATGACTGGAAAGAAATCCCTGCTTACAGACTTTGAGGAAATGGCTGGCCCAGAAGTATCCTTTGGAGATGGAAACAAAGGACAAACACTGGAATATGGCAAGATTGTACTTGGGAATGTCATCATTGAACAAGTAGCTCTAGTTGACGGCTTAAGACACAATTTAATAAGCATAAGTCAACTTGGAGACAAAGGTTACCATACTGGCTTTGACAACAAAGAGTGTCTTGTGACTCACAAAGAAACAGGCATTGTGGTTTTCAAAGGACACAGACATGGTAACATTTATGAAGCCAGCTTGGAGGATTGCATAAACAGTGAAGTCACATGTCTATACAGCAAGGCCTCAACTGAAAAGAGCTGGAAATGGCACAAGAAACTGTCACACATCAACTTCAAAACACTCAACAAGTTGGTTAAACAGAATCTTGTAAGAAGATTACCACAAGTTGATTTTGTACAAGATGGACTTTGTGAAGCATGTCAACTTGGAAAACAAAGGAAATCATCCTTCAAGAGCAAGACAATAAATACCATTTCTGAACCCTTTTATTTACTGCATCTTGATTTATTTGGTCCAGTAAATGTTATGCCAATTAACAAAAATAAATATACTCTTGTTATTGTAGATGATTTTACAAGATTCACATGGGCTTTCTTTCTACATTCAAAGGATGAAGCTTCACAACACATAATAGATCATATCACTTTTCTGGAAAGAAAATCACAGAAAACAGTAAGAATTCTGAGGAGTGACAATGGTACTGAATTCAAGAATTCAATCATGGAGAACCACTGTGCATCAAAGGGAATTACTCAACAATTTTCTGCGCCAGGAACTCCTCAACAAAATGGAGTTGTGGAAAGAAAGAATAGGACACTCATAGAAGCTGCCAGAACAATGTTGGCAGAGTCTAAGTTACCAGTATACTTTTGGGCTGAGGCAGTCAATATAGCATGTTTCACTCAAAACTGCACTCTAATAAACATGCATGGAAAAACTCCCTATGAAATGATAAAGGACAAGAAGCCAAGTGTGAAACACTTTCACATATTTGGATGCAAGTGTTATGTACTGAAAGTACATCCTGAAAATCTAACCAAATTCGAAGCCAAGGCAGATGAATCAATCTTTCTTGGATATGCATCGAACACAAAAGCATTCAGAGTGTTTAATCTCAGAACCAAAATTGTTATGGAATCTATTCATGTTGCATTTGATGATAAAAAGTTTACAGAATTGCAGGATGAGTCAGAGTCTACAACACTGGAATTTGAAAATCTAAAAAGTTCTGAGATAAATGAAGAAGAAGAGGATGAAGACCCTAGAATAAATCCTGAACTAATACAGGAACCTGCACATTCTGAGGGGGAGCCAGAAAATTCAACTCCAAATAATTCAGAGTCTAACAGGTCAGGGTCTACCCAGACAGAGTCTATCCAGACAGAGTCTAGACAGACAGAGTCTAACTCATCAGGGTCTGGATCAAGCAACTCTAAACTCTTGTCAGAGTCAAGCAATTTAGGGGGAGCCTCTTCATTTGAATTTCACTCAAATACAGAAGATGCAAATGACTTAGAGGGAGTTTCAAGTTCAAGAACCAATCTTCCACCTGTTAGAAAATGGACAAGGAATCACACTCCT
Organism: Oenanthe sinensis; assembly: GCA_028671895.1. Lineage (NCBI taxonomy): Eukaryota > Viridiplantae > Streptophyta > Magnoliopsida > Apiales > Apiaceae > Oenanthe > Oenanthe sinensis. The sequence goes on from CM053813.1 coordinate 18,389,533, forward strand.
GACTTGATAATTGGTGATCCTGAGAATGGTGTACAAACAAGAACAACCACTCAAAATGAATGTCTTTATAGCTGTTTTCTCTCAAAGAATGAACCCAAGAAAATTGAGGAAGCCTTGCAAGACCCTGATTGGATTATTGCAATGCAAGAAGAATTGAATGAATTTGAGAGAAATAAAGTGTGGAAACTTGTACCAAGACCTAGAAATAGATCAGTGGTTGGTGCAAAATGGGTGTATAGAAATAAACTTGATGAGAATGGAACTGTAGTAAGAAATAAAGCAAGGCTAGTTGCAAAAGGATACTCACAGGAGGAAGGAATTGACTATGATGAAACTTTTGCACCAGTAGCAAGATTGGAAGCTATTAGAATGTTTCTAGCCTTTGCAGCTCATTCAAAATTCAAGGTGTATCAGATGGATGTGAAAAGTGTTTTCTTAAATGGAGAATTGGAAGAAGAAGTCTATGTGGAGCAACCACCAGGATTTGTTGATCCAAAGTTTCCTGATCATGTTTACAGGTTAGACAAGGCACTATATGGATTGAAGCAAGCACCTAGAGCATGGTATGAAACTCTTTCAAAATTCCTTCTTGAAAATGGATTCACAAGAGGTACCATTGACAAAACTCTCTTTATTAGAAAATATAAAGGTGATATTTTGCTTGTCCAAATTTATGTTGATGATATTATATTTGGATTTACTAATAATAATCTCTGTGAAAAGTTTAGTCAACTAATGCAGTCAAATTATGAAATGAGCATGATGGGAGAATTAAACTTCTTTTTGGGGCTTCAAGTCAAACAGAATGATGATGGAATTTTCATCAATCAAACAAAGTATGTAAAAGAACTGTTGAAGAAGTTTGATATGCAAGATTCTGCATCTGCTAACACTCCCATGTCAACAGCTACTAAGCTAGACTCTGACCCAAAGGGTAAGAAAGTTGACAACACTAGTTACAGAGGTATGATTGGCTCATTGTTATATTTAACTACTAGTAGACCAGATATAATGTTTGCAACTTGTCTGTGTGCTAGATTTTAAGATGACCCTAGAGAATCACACTTAATAGCTGTGAAAAGAATTTTTAGATATCTTAAGGGGGCACAAACTCTTGGACTTTGGTATCCTAGAGAGTCAGATTTTTTACTAATTGGCTATTCAGATTCTGACTATGCAGGATGCAAAGTAGATAGGAAAAGCACAACAGGACAATGCCAGTTTCTTGGCAACAGATTAATTTCTTGGTTTAGCAAGAAACAACAGACTGTATCAACCTCAACAGCTGAGGCTGAATACATTGCAGCTGGAAGTTGTTGTGCTCAAATCCTGTGGATGAGAAATCAATTACTTGATTATGGACTAACATTCTCAAATATTCCTATGTATTGTGATAATACTAGTGCTATTAAAATTGCAGAGAATCCAGTCCAACACTCCAGAACAAAGCACATTGATGTCAGGTATCACTTTATTAGAGAACATGTTGAAAATGGTACTGTGACACTTCACTATGTTCCAACTGACAGACAGATTGCAGACATTTTAACAAAATCACTTGATGAGTCTACCTTTCTAAGACTGGTAGGTGAATTAGGCATGTTAAATATATAAGTGATCAAAAATTACAAGAAGCAAGGTATGTACTTTAATTATAGTCCCTGTCTTAACACACTGTGATTAATTGTTAGTGCAACATTTTGTTTGGTATTTTACCTTGACAGAGTCTAGACTCTGACGAGTTTGTAGACTCTGAAAGTCAGTAGACTCTGAGAAAATTATCGCCTAGACTCTGAAACGGTTAAAATTCGCGCCTGCAGACTCTGATTGCATTTAAAATGTTCAAATGACTTGAAATAGGCGGTAACAGTTATTTTTTTGACCGGATACAGGCTGTAGACTCGTGTGTATTGTATGCAACTTGAACAAAATAGAATTTTTCATACAATTTACTCACTTGTTTATTGCAATTGATTTCTAAGGCAAAAATATTCACAGAGCTTTTTACGAACCCTAGCTAAATTCTTCAAGCTTCTCCATCACTTTCAACTCAACAACTTTAATGGCTGCCGTTTCTACTGTCATGAGAGGACCCAAGGCGATTGCGTTCACATTTGGGGATTTCGAGTTCATGACCACAAATCATGTTGCTGCTCTTGGAGATAGGAAAGGGGTAGACGCTGACTACTACCCTGTAATGGATTTCTTGGAACAATCCGAGCTACACTACATTCTCAAGGCATCACCAGTCATTCACATGGATGCTGTATCACAAGCATGGAGCACTACAAAGGTAGTTGATCCTTCTCAGGATCAACCAGGTAAAATAATGTTTACCTTTGGTTCGACTACATTTGATGTCACTGCAGATGTGCTTAATTCTGTGTTTAAACTGCCTGTTAAGTCTACTTTTGATGAAATTGTATCTGATGATGACATTAAAAGCATGTTTAAGGCAATAGGTTATTCTGCTAGCTTAGATAACATGAGCAAGATAACTAGGCCTTACTTAAGGAAAGAATGGTCATTTTTCTTCGATCAAATTGCTAAGTGTTTTACTGGTAAGTGTAGTGGATTTGATGCTATTACTGCTATTACTTATCAAATTGGTCATAGTCTCCTATTTGATAGAATAATCAACATTGGTGATATGTTGCTCACTCAAATGGGAGCAAAATTAAATAATGTGCATGAGGGGAGAACGAAAGTCTACTATCATAGATTTCTTATGATTCTCCTCAATCACTTCATTCCTGACATGTCAACCAAGTTGGCAGATGATTGCTGTGTGCAGGCATACAAACAGCAAAGGAGGATATTCTCTGACATTAAGAGAATTGATGACAAAAAGAAGAGTCTACCTGCAATGACATATCCACAGGTAATGCAGGTAAAACTCTCATCCTACAAACCTGCTATCTACAATGCTTCATTTTTTGGTGGTGAAATGGTGCAGGAACAAGTAATGGAGAGTCCCTCTGCACCTACCCAAGTCACCCAATCCCCTTCAATTATACAATCTTCCAAACCAAAATCCAAAAAGAAACCAACCTCTGGTGTCTCTCAACAGGCACCAGTTGTAAAGAGAAGAAAATTGATTCAATCTAGGCTTATAGATTAGCACAGTGATGAGGAGCTCAATCCACTAGAGAAGCAAGTTGTTGAAGGACTTTCTTTGCTAAAGGAAGGTCATGATACACTTGATTCTAACCTTCAAGCCAAGTCTGTAGACTCTCAAAAGGTTACAGACTCTGAAAAACCTAGGGAAGCACCTCAGGATTCTCACATTGAGTCTCCCGAGAAATCTTTTGCTAAGAAGTACAGAAGGTTAAGGAAGGCTTATTCTGCACACACACACAAGCCTGTTATTATTACTAACCCTGTTTTGCAGGAAACAGATGCTCCCAAGGCTTCTGCAGAGCCAGACTCTGAAATCAAGAAAACACCTGACCAGAGTCTAATGTTGAGTCAGAGTCTAGACTGCCTTTAGACTCTGATCATGACACATTTTGGGAAGGAATGACATTGGATGCAGCCTCATGCCTAATTGATGAGATCATTACTCCAAGTGATGAGGCACTGCTATTCTTATATCCTTTGGTGGAATCAGTTGAAGATCCAGAGCAATATCAAACTAAATCTCAAGTCTTGGATTTTCTTTCAACCTATGAAGCCCTAAGGAAGATAATGGAACAAGAGCTACAAATGTCTGCACAGGATGTGGTCAAAAATCTCTACAGCTACCTATTCAACTCTTCATTCCAAGTACAAGCAGTTGGGCTCATAGAAGGCAGAACTAATGAAGTTCTCAAAGCACTAGGTGTGCCAGACTCTGAACAGTAAATTACAAAGAAGCCTAAAAAGCTTAAGGTCCACAAAAGGAGAGCATCAGAGTCTGTTGCTGAGTTGGAAACTGAGATTGAGCAACCAGTTTTTAACTATGAAGCAATTTGGGATAATGGAGTTACCTACAGGACAGCCATTCAATGGATCTCTCAAATTCAACCTCTGTCAAGACAGGTGGCTGACTATCTTGTCCATAATATAGGTACAATTGCCAACAAATACATCTATCCAACCTACCAAAGTAGACTGGATCAATTCAAGGGCACTTATTTTCAAAGAGTAAGAAGGGAACTGCAGGACCTCTTCAATCTCACAGATGCCCAGGCAATCAATGCAATCCATCTCAGGGCCTTTCATCACAAGTTGGATGCATTTATTCTTGAAGAACAACAGGAGGTAGCAGGTGGTGCAAGGCAGTTGGAGGATGGGACTAGTGCACCAGTGGTGACTAGTGATAAAGATGCTCAGTCTTCCTCACCCACACAAGAACCACCTAGTCAGAGGTTGGGTGATAGTGGGGCATGAGAGTATGCTGTTGGGCCCTCCTTGACAACTCATCAAAGAGCTGATGAGAACCCCAGTGATATGGGAGGACAGACTCTGATGGATGCTCATGAAGTGATTTCCCAATCTATTCTATCAGAGTCTATCCACCTTGAGAGGGAGTCTCATGCACCAACAGTCAAAGATGGTGACACTCAGACTCTGGCTTCTAAAGAAGTCATGCTGAAGCAGTCAGAGTCTAGAGTAGACCCTGAGACTGGAATACTGGAGCCAACAGACTCTGAAAAGAGAGAAGATGCTAGTAAGGGTTCAGAATCTGTTGATGCTCACCCCTTGGTGGAAACCCCTAGCCTTCAAACATTTGAAGGGGTTCCCCTTCATCAAGGTGGTTCAGGTATTGAAGCACCATTTTTATCTCTCAACCCCTCTTCTGTAGGTTTACTGAGTGCACCCTCCAAATTGAGTGACAAAATTTATGAGAGGCTGGCACTGGACCAGGCAAAAGGAGAGGTAGATAAGGCTGTAGAGAGCCTGAGTGAGATTGAGAAAGTGGGTGCCCAACCCCACTGTGAGCATGAGAGATTAGGGTATCCTGAACCTAGCTTTACTTATTGGGATCAAGATTTTCCAAAGAGTTGGTCCAATGAGTTGGAGCAGGGGTTGGATGACAATTCACTATGTCTGATTGTGCAGATTGGCAAACAGGAGAAGGCTCTTGCTGCTCAGAAATCATTTACACAGAGACCCCAACTTCACCTGGTGGATTCTCTAGCAAGGAGAGCTGATAGAGTCATGGAGGCTTTGGTGGATAACCCTGTCATTTTCACTGAGGCTGCAACATTGAAGTCAGACGAACCTCTTTTAATAATGCCTATAAGGGCTAGACTTCCAGAGTCTATAGTCTCTGATCACTCTCAGGAGGAGTCAGGGTCTATAGTCCCGTTTGCAGTTTCGGAGTCTACACCACCACCAGAGTCTACACCTCCATTCACAAAGCTAGAGTCTGTTGCTGAGGAATGCACTTGTGCAGATGATGATCTTGTTACTCCTTCTTTTATCTATTTTGATCAGGTGTTTCCTCAGTCTTGGGAGTCTGCACAGTAAAGAGGCATCAATGATAAAGATTCTTTTGAGTGTATTTTGGATATTCATCTTTCTGAGAGACTTAAGGCTTTTCAGAAAAAATCTTTTCAACAGGAACATGGTTACTATCCTGGTAAAGAAGATCAAGTCTTAGATGGAGCTGTTAAAGCTAAGCTGCCTGATGTTACTGCTCAATTATCCAGTGTGGTCCAGGACATTTCTCATATTAAAACAAAGCTCACTGGTGTTGATAATACAACTTCTCTGCATAATACAAGATTTGACAGAATTCACTCTCTTCAATTATCCAAAGAGGTCGCTTTTAAAGATGCTCTAGCTGCTATCACTACCACTCAAGCCTCTCTTCAAACTACAGTTTATGATTTGACCACTAAGGTTGATTCAGTTATTGCAGCCCAAGCAAATCTCTCCACTGTTCTTGAGCAGATTCTTTTGGCTGTCACCAGTAATGATGATGTCAAAAAGGGGGAGAAGGTGAAGCAAGGTGAGTCCTCCAGGAGACATAAGGATGAGGGATGCAAGAATAAATCAAGGGGAGTTAAAAGGAGGAGAGATGGTGATGATGGAGATAGTTCTCATGGTTCTAAGGGTCCTGATGGTGTACAACAAAAGCAATCTGGAGTAGCAAGAACTCAAACATATCAGTCAGGGACTAGACATGGGAAATCAGAGTCTAAGTCAGACTCTGATAAGCAAAGAAAGAAGTCAGACTCTGATCAAACTCAAGAACCTTCATACTGGAAGTGCAGTCAATCAAATCTGCAACTTAGAGCTAAAAAGAAGATAGGTCTTGGAGGATTTGAAGAATCTGACATTGACAGAACATCTACTCTAACCAGGGATCCTCAATCCTTGACAGATAGGCAGTTTGAGAAGATCACTCAGAAGCACTTAAATAAAGTGGTGTCTGCTCAAATTGTGTATAATGTTTTTGAAACGAAGATACAAGGAGGTCAGGGAGGTACAGAAAAGGTGAAGAATGAGATGCTGGTTTACTTCTTAGAAGGTGGAAGTGTAAGATGGATTAGTCAGTCAAATTTTATCTTTTTCAAACAGGCTGAGGAACTACAGTATATTAGATTCCTACTTCAAATTGCTTATGAAGTTAACAAGAGCAAAGAAGCTGTCATACACAAATGGTTCAAGGAGATTGATAGGAAGCTGATTTTGCACAGATAGTCAAATCGACAAATGGGCAAATTTTCTTTAAAATATGTTGATACTGAGGGAAATGATCATGTCATGCCATTGGAAGAAAAACAGATTAAATTTCAAGAAGGTGTGGGTCATTACTTTGGGTTTCAGCCTATGAGTGGGAAACTTAGTGTTCTGATGTTGAAGGACTTAAAAGATCAAGAAAGCAGTGCAAATGATCTGAGAGCAGCTTATTGTCAAATCAAATGTTCAAATGAAGAAATGAAGAAATTAAAGAAGTTTGTTGGTGAAGCTCTTGCAATTGTGGAAGAAAATATGCTAAACTCATTTTTGAAGAACAATCCAGCCTTTGAGAAGATTAAATGAAAAGTAATTTTTTTTAATTCTTTTATACTGTTCTAGATTATTAGTTTTATTCTTTAGTTTTGACATCATCAAACCTTGATTTATGCTTACATTTTATAAAGCATAAATAGGGGGAGATTGTTAGGAATATATTCATTTTGATGATGTATAAAATACTAGAACAGGGTCTAGCTCAGTTTATTTGTAATAAGTCTTTCTAGTCTCTGAAATGTATAATCAGAGTCTAGATGGTCAACATTCATGTTACTTATACTTAGAAGAATTTCTGTAGAAAGTGAAACCAGAGTCTGCATGAAGATCAGAGTCTGGAAGGTGATCAGAGTCTATAGACTATCAGAGTCTATGATCTATCAGAGTCTACATGTGATCAGAGTCTGAAGATCATCAGAGTCTGAAGGTTTCAGAGTCTATACAGTTGAGGTTAAATTTGGAAGAAGATCAGAGGAATGGAAAGTCTTCGAAGATCAAGATAAATATATTGCAGATATGCTATGGGAAAGAAAGAGAATTCTAGAAGGAAACTGTCAACTAATAATTAGGAATTCTATTCCTATTGTAATTTATCTTTCTTTTATTAGTTGATAGGCAGCTCTCTATATAAACTCTATGTAACCTAATTGTAAAATAGTGGAAGTCGAAGCATAATTATCTGAGTGAAATTCTGTGAGAGCATAGAAATAGAGAGAGTTGCTGTGATAAACACAGAGAAGCTGCTAGGGTTTGTGTACACCCTAGGACAGTTTTGTATTCACAAATCAATAATACAAAACAGTACTTATTCATATTTTTGTGTTTGAGTTTGTTCTTAATTTGATTTTAAATCGGGCAGAAAAGACATACAAGTATTCAACTCCCCCCCCCCTTCTACTTGTACGACTGGGAAAAATATTGGTATCAGAGCAAGAGCAAAGACATATCATTTATGGTTCAGGAACAGTGGACAGTAAGAATAAAGCTTTGTTAAAGAGTACAACACTTATAGCCAGAGATTTTGCTATCACAGAGACCAACACCGAAAAGCCTGTAATTGAGAAAGAAGAAATTCTGGAAGCTGAATTTACAGAAAATACTCAACCAGGTGATGAAGATGACTTCTACTCAATAGAAGAATTTGAACAGTTGGAAAATAAGACAATGGCCTATATGGCAGGAAAGTTCAAGAACCTTAGGTTTAGAATGAACCCTAAATACAAATTCAAGAGTAACACCAGTTACAGTGGTTCTAGCTTTAGAAACTACAACTGAGGTGGTTCGTCTTCAGAGTCTTTCAGCAAAGGAGGCTGGAATGGTAGACTACAGCAGGTTTAAGTGCTACAACTGCAACGAACCCGGATATTTTGCTACAGAATGTCGGAAGCCTAAGCAAGGAAAAGATAGAAAGGAGTCGTATGATGAATTGAAATAGAAGTATGATTCACTAGTAAAGAAGCATCAGGGTAGAGCTTATATAGCCGAGGGAAAGAGCTGGGATGATTCAGACAACGATGAAGAAGAGACATATGGAAATATTGCTCTAATGGAAGACTCCTCAGAGGCATCACCTCAGTCATCAAAGGTATCATTTCTTTTCACAGTTGACATGTCTAATTCTGATTACAAGAAAACTGTAGAAGATCTAAGTATAGAAATGTTTAACATACACACAAACATGCTAGCATCAGAGGAATAAAATGCTAAATTAGTTCTAGGAAATAAAATGCTAGAAGCTAGAAATGAAGAACTAGAGCTTGAATGTGTTAACTTAGAAGATCTTAGACAGAAGGTAGAATACTGCAGAATAGAGACAAATTCAACCAGGAAGTAGAAACTGCACTTAGGAATAAAATTTCTGAGTTAGAATTAAAACTTCAGGCTTATAAGAAATCTGTTAATCTTGTTAAGGAGGCAATAGATAAATAGATCATAGGTCAAAAAACTGGAATATGATTTGACTATGATAAGAAGGCAGGAAAGAGATATGAGGAATCAATTGCGGAGGAATGTCCTGTGAAGCAAGACATTCCACATGTGTTAAAAATGTCCCTAAGCCCCTATACAAGAAGTTTGTCATACAACCCATAGATGAAGAACAGATCTTAATGAAAGAAGAAATCCTTGCTGAGGATAAAAAGAAAGAGGAAGAAGATAAAAATAAGTTGCCTAAGAATTTTGTAAAAATTATAGAACCTAAGGAATAGATTAAAAGTGAAGTAGGAAAGAAGACTGAAAAGAAGAAAGCTAACAGAAATGGTAAGATAGGTGTTAATAAGAAAAATGATTATTCCTATTCTCCCAAAGCTATTAGGAAATTTTATAACAATTATAATTCTACTGGTCATCTTACGCATGCATGAAAAAAGATAAAAGTAGTGAAAACAGAAACTCCTAATATGTCTGCCATGCCTGCCATGTCTATATCTCATCAACCATGTGGTAAAGTAGGATGCATGCCATGTGATTTCAACATCATGTCCGCATATATAAACTTAATGAATGCATCATCTATTACCTGCATTAATACAGATGTGAACATGAATAGAAAGCATATTAGGGCAAAGACTGTTAGTCCTCCTAAGTCTAGGAAGGAAGTCCCTGTCCCTAAGCCTAAAGACACAACTGTCAAGGCTAAATCAAAGGGCAAGGGCATAGTCGATGAGAAAGACAAGGACAAGGAAATCTTTGCAGTTAAATTTGTTAACTTATCTAAGCCTCTTGGACCCAATTAAATTTTGGTGCCAAAGAAGAATAATTAATCTGTTGTTATAGGGCATAGCAAAAATCAAGCGTGTCATGTGGATTCTCGACAGCGGTTGTTCTAGGCATATGACTGGTGATAAAGCCCTGCTATCAAATGTTATTGAGAAAGCTGGCCCGATAGTGACCTTTTGGAGATAACAACAAGGGATTCACAACGGGATATGGCAATCTGGAAATTGGAAATGTTATCATTAAAAATATCTCTGTTGTGGAAGGATTAAAGCACAACCTCATAAGTATCAGTCAGTTCACTGACAAGGGCTAAAAGTTACGTTCGAATAGGAAATGTGTGCAATCCAAAACAGGAAATATGTGAAACTTGCTCTTCAAGGAGTGAGAAAGGGGAATCTCTTTGTGGCTGACTTATTCTCTGTAAGTAAAGACAAAGTTCAATGTTTTTATAGCAAAGCTTCAACAGAGGACAATTGGTTATGGCATAAGAAACTATCACACCTGAACTTTAAGGCAATGAACTCCTTAGTTAAAAAGGAATTGGTTAGAGGTTTACCTGAGATGGAATTCTGTCAAAATGGTTTGTGTGAAGCATGTGAAAAAGGGAAGACAAAGAAAGCATCTCACCGAAGCAATGACTCATCAGACATTACTGAACCACTACAACTTCTGCATATGGATTTATTTGGTCTAGTCAACGTCATGTCTATGTCAAGGAAAAGATATGCACTAATAGTTGTTGATGACTACTCTAAGTACACGTGGGTGTTGTTTCTAGCCTCAAAAGTTGAAGCCCCACAAAAAATTATTGATCACATAAAGAAGATAGAGTTAGAAGCTGATTTGTCTGTCAGGAAGATAAGATTTGACAATGGAACAGAATTCAGAAATGTAACTCTGAATGAATTCTATGTTGAAAAAAGAATTTCAAGACAATACTCAGCGCCCAGAACTCCACAACAAAATGCAGTAGTAGAAAGGAAGAACAGAACTTTAGTTGAAGAAGCAAGAATAATGTTGAATGAAGCTAAGTTACCTCTATACTTTTGGGATGAAGTAGTCAACACAGCTTGCTATACTCAGAATCGTACCTTGATTAATAAAGATCATGACAAGACTCCATATGAGTTAATGGCAAACAAGAAACCAACACTGAAGTATTTTCATGTGTTCGGAGCAAAGTGCTTTGTACTGACAGAAGATGAGCATCTTGGAAAATTGTAATCCAAAGCTCATGAAGGCATATTTCATGGCTACTCTTTGGAATCTAAAGCATACAGGGTTGAAAGGGGAGATAGGAGTGAAGGGAAGTAACTCACTGCACTTTCATGTGTACTACAAATTCTAAATGTAATCTCTATGTAATGGTTGATGATAACTCAACAATAGAACAGGACATGTAATAATATGCAGGTGCACAGAAATCTTGGATCACGGAGTTCAGTTAAGACAAAGTATCAAAGGATCATCTACAGACTTGAAGCTCAATGGAAGAAGTTCATTAACATGTTCAAGCCTCATTGGAGAATAAAAGATATTGACATCTATTCAAGGATGTGGAAGCTACAGAAGATTGTCTTAGTCTATGAAGATTTTAGTGCATTACAATCGAAGCTACAAGTAACGTTTGCAAAGAAGAATGTGGAATCATGTTCGGAATCAAGAGCCCCTATCAAGACTAGTCACTTATGAACCAGACCGTTGCATAAAGTGTCAGTACATTGGAGACAAGCTCTCGTCTGTTAATATGGTTTTAATCATTCTAAAGTTGTTGGTTTTCTTGAGTCATGTGGAGGATCAACAAAGGTGGTAAATCAGTGTTGGAGAAATGCCAGCCTAATGGATAAGGGATAGACGGCACAACCTGATTGGATCTTACTAAACCTTCACAGATTAGAAGGCCAAATACTTGGACGTGGTGGAGTCACGTATACGGGGCCAAGTATTTGGATAAGGAAGTCTACACAAATTGAAGAGTGGAATGGAAATATTTAATTTAATTAAATAAAGTATTTATTTATTTATTTATATATTTTATAAATAAAGACATTCTTTATTTATATTATATATATTTATTTAAATATTACCTTTACATTAAATATTTCCAAAGGCATGCCTGGCACATGACTTTGAAGATAAGATTTGAGTGGACAAGAGTAAAAGGTAGAAAAATAAAAAGCAAAAGGAAAGAGCAAAAAGCAAAAAGCAAAAAGCAATACCTTTTTCAATAATAATATAAAAAAAAGAAACCCAAGTCTCCATCTTAAGTGTGGGTGTGTGTGCGCATCCGAATGAAGAATTAAAAAGAGGAGAGAGAGAGAAAAAATTATTTTTCTCTCCCCCATGGCCAAACTAGATCTTGAATATTTTGGGGCCATGATTTTCTTTATCTACACCACTCCTCTGTCTTTCTATTATAAACACTTGCTAAATCTTGTTTAGAAGATATGGTTGCTTTTTGTCTCCTAGATCTATAACTTGTATATGTTTTGAGGATCCAAGAATCATTTCTTTGTTGTGTTCTTGAGCTTATGTTCTTGAACTTGTTTGTAGCCTTTACCCCACTTCAATGAATATAAAGACATATTCTTGAATCTTGTTGTGTTGTGTGTTTTGGATGTTTTTCTGTTCTTGGCCTTGGTTATTTTTAATGGAATTTTTGAGCTTGAAAAAGACAATGAACAGTAACTGGATTTGAACCAAAGTAAATTTTTAATTGTCCCAAAAATAATTTAAAGTCATATTTTTAATTTGGGAATCGTATTCACCCCCCCTCTACGATCTCCTGGACCCAACAATTGGTATCAAAGCTACTCGATTGACATACAAATCGATTGGGTCTATTTTTATTTTTGAGATTAAAGAGGGTACGAAAATAAAAAATTATTATTTATTTTGGTTCACTGGACATCCAGAAAGGAAGCAGTAGGTGTTTCGTTAATTGTTGAAGCCCAGAATTTCTCTAAGTACTTACTAGGGAACCTATGTAGAAATTCCTATCTAGAAATTGTAGATAAGTTTCTACTTAGAGCCAAGTAGAAATTCTGGAGGTGGAAATATTTTCTAAGTACACAAGGAAGGATCCTATGTAGAAGTTCTACTTAATGTTCGAGATAGAACCTAAGTAGAAATTCCTATGTAGAAGTTCTACTTAATGTTCGAGATAGAACCTAAGTAGAAATTCCTATATAGAAGTTCTACTTAATGTTCGAGATAGAACCTAAGTAGAAACTCATATGTAGAAGTTCTACTTAATGTTCGAGATATAACCCAAGTAGAAATTCCTATGTAGAAGTTGTACATAGAGAGCAGTTTCAACATGACTCATCATCTGGGTGGCTGATATTACACACAAGCTAGGTTTATTGGTTTTGAATTTTTTTTATTTCTTTTCTTAAAATGTTTTTAGTTTAATAATTAAATTTGAATTTAAATATATAAAATATTTTGGAAATAATTTTTAAATTGAAATAATTTATTTTTCAAGTTTATTTTACATCTTGGAAAATATTTTTTTTTTTTTAATTTTAGAGTCAAATATTTTATATTTTTAATATTCTTAGTTAAGAATTTTATTAATTTAAAAACTAAAATTAATCTTAAAATCCAATTTAATTTCTTTTGAGTTTAATATTCTTAAAAGTATTTTGAGAATTATTTTTGAGGTTTAATAATTTATTTTTTATAAAACTTTAATTACAAATTTTATAAAACTTTTTGGAAAATATTTTTGGATTGTAATAATTTATTTTCATGAACATTTTAAATGTTTTGAAAATTTAGTATTTCTATTTCAAAATTATGTTTTCGAGTTGTTTTATTTTAATTATAATTTAAGCTTAGAAGTTTTAATTATAAATCTCATAAAACTTTTTGGAAAATCATTTTGGTTGAAACAATTTATTTTCAAGAATATCTTAGATGACTTGAAAATTTATTATTTTTATATCAAACTTATATTTTCAATCTGTTTTATTTTAATTATAATTGAAACTGTTTTGGATTATAAATTCTATAAAATTCTTTGGAAATTAATTTTGATTTGAAATAATTTCTTTCTCAGGATTATTTAATATACCTTGAAAAAATTGTTATCTCTATATCAAAACTTTCTTTTCGAATTATTTTATTTTATTTATAATTTGAAATTGAGAAATTTATTATTATTTATCAAAAAATGCATTTTCAATTTATTTTGATTATTTAAATTCCTAAAAAATTAAATACTTCTGTTTGAACAAAATGTTTTATTAAACGAAACAACAGGAGTTGATTCTTCGTTCGTTGAGGACAAACGAACTGACTGAAGAACATTCTAATGGAGTTGAGACCTGATCTTACCATTGGAGATGTATTTCTACATCGGTCTACTTAGTGGATCATTTGGTTATTGAAAGGGGATTAGTTCATTTAGGGAAGCGTCTTCGATTAGTGGTTTTCGAATCAATATCTGAAGAATTTGGGATTTTGAAAAGGAATTCAGTTTATCGGTCAAAGAACCAAAACAACAATTGAAGATTTGGTTAAAGGACATCAGTGGCAGAAATACACAAGGTTTGATTATCACTGACATATGATAATCAAGGGGTTATTGCTACACATACAAAGAAGAGTGATCTTTTCAAGCAGAACATGAGACATTCTATGTCAGGGTCTTTAAGCAGAACAATCAGGTATCAGTTTGGGTTGAAGCAGGAACATCATTTGTTATCGAGGTCAAATGCAAGGATACTTCCATGAGTGTCAGTAGAATGGAAATTGATTTGGATCAATTGATTATCACTCGAGATGGAATGCTAAGCATCGCTCAGGTATACTTTCTAACTAGTTTATACTTGTTTGATTCAATTATAGAGTATTAAGTGCTGAACTGCATTATATTATAAGTTTGATGTAATGCATGTCTCACCTTGATTTATATATAAATTAGATAACTTATGCTAGTTTGTTAGTGTTTCTTGTTTATCAGTATTTGACTTCATGATTAGATCTTGTGTGATTTAATGCTTGCTTTACGATAATTGATCATGTTAGCATATAAAGTCTTAGGTATTTGTAGGGGTACATTTACCGGAAAGAGTATTTGATGCATGCTAAGTGCTTTGATGCTTACATTGTCTATATTCTGTTTATACTCGCATGATTGTATTAAATGCTATATCTGATCATGTGCTTGTTAAGACGAGTTTGTTTCTAATTTGGGAATTACCTAGGGGTCAGTATAATAAACCATGAATTAAATTTTTAAATTTAAATTGACTCAGGTAATTAGAGATAATATAATGTTAAAGTGAACAACAAAGGTGATTTTGAAGAATTAGGAATCTGAGTGATTGATTCTTCTATAACTACATATATGTACGACATGATTCGTATAGACTGCTAGTCCACCTTAAGTTAGGTTGGGATCACTGAGCTCATAGCCAAGACTACTTGTTGAGGCTGATATAGATGAGGAGTGATTAAGAATGAGCATGTTGAACTTGAATGCTTTGTTGTTAACTATGTTTCGAAATATCTCTAACCCTTGGACTCAATCAAATTGAGGACCACGTGTCTTAATCATTTGTGAATGCAGAGTATCTTTCAACATGTACAAGTTATATATCTCTGACATTTTCATGTTTGAGGCATGTAACTACTTTTGCTTTGGTATTCAAATGGTTAAGCAAGGTTACCTATTTTTCTTGAATGATCTGAAGCACAATATTAAGGAAGACCTAGGGAATTCTTTGCGAAGGGTTTCCTAATATCAGTTCGAGGATGAACAATATTGATCGGGGTCAAGAGAAATAGAAGCTCACTTTACTGGAAGTGAGGTTATTGCTGACACGAAATGTAATACTTATGATGAAGTCAACTATTCATTGAAGTTTATCATAATGGAGTTAGCTGCAACAATAAGTGATGCTCTCACACTTGGTTTATCATCTAATACTTGGTTTATCAAGATAACGGATTCGACGGTAAAGATGAAGTTGGTGAGAAAGGACTACTTCTAATGAAATTCTTTTAAGAAGGACATTAGTGAAGTATGTCAGTTGAAGGGAAGTCAAGTCAAAGCCTACCCTGTTTAGTTTTGGTGTTTGTTCGTGCATTCGATAGATGAAGCATCTCAGTAATTAATCACATTAAAAGGATTAGGCAGATTGCTGTAAGAACACTTTGAGGGCAGGTAATGGAATTTGTTGACGAACGAAGTTATATGTTATGTCTGCACTGAAAGGAGTATTCTAGAGTAAAGTTCAGTTTCCGGACTTCATGACCAAATGGAGGAGTTGATAGGGAAATCCAGACCTTGAGTGGAATTACATAGATAATGGATAGAGTTAAGGTTTCCTATTCACTACGGCTGAATCAGTTGACACAGCAAGTCTAATCAGCAAATGTAAAGATAAGACATCAAGTAAGATTAATCATGCCTGAAGTCACATGGTGTGATGGAAGGCTATCTTATTTGGAGTTAAGATCTTACACAGAGTTTGTGATTGATTTAAGATGATATAGATGAAGTGAACATCATCATCAAGCTCCCTAGAATTCGTTTGATTTTGGCTATGAATTTCTAAAGGTTGACATCCTATTTAGGGCTCAAGATTAGATGACACAAGATGAAGAAAAGCTACCAGCAGCATCACAGGGGGAGCATCAGTAAGTTGGATCAACTAGTCGTGTTTGATGTTCAAAGGCTAGCAGTGCTCATTGAGTAAGAGTTGAGATTCTTAAGAACACTGAGTGATCCAGCTTGAGTGATTGCATATTAGAAAGAAAATTGTCAATTTAAAGATAATGCAAGATGATCTCAATAATATTTGAAGAAGTCTACTCTACCCACTGAATATCTAAGGACACATCTGTCATGACAAAGGGTTTTGTGTAACAACATTTCCTAGAGTTAGTTCTTGATGAATCTGGGTAGTAGAGCAGTGATTGGTCGTGCATCTATAAGAGTATTTCATTGGTTTTTCTGGGTGAATTCAATGAAGACTGAAGATACACTAACTAATCAAGATTGAGTAGGGTTCGAATCAAGGAACTAACTCAATTGAACCAGAGGTAGATACACTTAGCACAAGGAATCAATCCACATGAAGACTTGGTATTGATACAGAAGCTGAAGGGTAGTTCGGAGTTTTTTTGAAGGTTCTACTCTGCTAGTGTCAGGACTACTGGTTTCTAGAGTACTGATGCTAAGACCAATATCTACAAGGAAATATTTGAGTGTTGAAGGTAATGCAGTTTCCGTCTGGATGAGCGTGGTATTGTTTCGAGGAACAATGTTAACTGGTAGCTGAAAAGTTATTCCTGTCCAAATGGAGTAAACGTTCGATCTCGAAAGGAGTAAACGTTCGATCTCTAGGGCAAAGAGGAGTAATTGTTCATTCAACGATCATACACCAGTAAAAGCTCTATTGACTAAGTTATGTCACTCTAGTCTAATATTGATTTATTTAAATGTAATGTTTATAGACAGTGTTCATGCTGTTTAGATGTCTACGATCTTTAGGAACTGATTAATGTTTGGCTTGTGACCACCCGGGACCCAATATTATCGCTATGAGATTACCTATGATCACCGGGACCTAGGGACCTAACAATGTAGCATCTCTTTGTATAGTCAATTTATATCCAGGACCTCGTACTTTGTGCTGTCATATATTATTCGTGTTATATGTATCAAATGTTTCAGCATAAGTATTTGTATATATTAATTAATTGTAATTTTATTTACTTCTAATTGTTTAATGCTAATATTAATGGAACCACTTAATATGTAGTTTAAGTGATGTAATTCATGTCTTTTGCTAAGTAAAAAAAAAATTATTTCAAAAACACTGATATTGAAAGTAATTTACTACATCGCGAGGGGTTGTCAAAGATCATAAATTTTAGCATTAATATTTAAAGGTAATTGATCTCTGATGCAACTAGTACCTCGAGCTTACATACATTCTGATTGTCATGAGTATTTTCAATATGCTTATGTGATAATTGTTGAGATGTAGTGTAAGAAGTTAAATGTTGTCATTCGGTCAATGTATGTTCAGTGTTTAGCGGATGCTTATGTTTTATGCTTTAGAATTACCATGATCTATATTGCAATATGTGTTTGTTTCAAGCGACAAATGGTAATTGTCTAGCATAATGTAAGTATCTTATGTGCTTGATTGTTTTGTAGTAAGATGCATTTTATTACAAAATGATTGAATGATGTTAGTACTTTTGAATGTCTTGTCATTCTTATCTTTGATAATTCATTAGTATTAACATATGTTTTTCATTCTTTAGAACTTGAATGCATAAAGAAATTTCTTGTTTATTTCTTGTGAAAAATGTTTTATCTAAACATGCATTCATTTGCCAAAGAATGAAAAGCCACTAAAAGTTTTTTTTAAAGAAAAAAACTCCCTTTGAAAGAGAACATTTCTTAAGGATTATCTTTCTATTTCAAATTCATATATCCTCTCTCTCTAAATGTTTTGTAATGAAAACTGTTTTCTCTCCATGATTTGTTTAAATAAATTTACTTGATAACTTGTAACTTAGGTTGCATGGTATCAGGCTATTTTATTTGAGTAAATTGTTTTGATCTTGAGATATCAACCATTGGTAAAACGTTTTTCAAAACTCTTGTTAATGTCTGTTTCACATTGACCTGTAGTATTAAAACAATGGTTGTTTGCTTTGGGATTAGTGCCTTGGACTGTATGACTAAAGCATTCATTTGGTCTTTTTAAATGATTTATGTTTTAAGTCGGAGATAATATCAGATAAGAATGAATTGCAAAACAATTTCTGAAAACATATAGTGAGCAAGATGAAATAGATTCGAGTTATTAATCAAAATGTTTTTGTTAAAAGAGTTGAATTTCAATTGGATATTTGTCTAAGAGAAATTCAAAAGAACACTTTTGTTAATCTGTTAAACTTTTTTTTCAAAATTGTGAGTTTATGGAATTTGGCTTAATATTCTTTTACCTATTCTTTATTAATTCCGACATTTTAGCTCTGGTGCATTGTTTCTTGAGGACAAATTGCTCCGATGCTATATTTCTGAGATGGAATAGAGAATAAGTTTAATCATATTCTACCAAATTTTATATAGCTCTGATCAACTCTATCTATTTAGCCGTAATGGCTTGGCCTTAGTGGCTATAAGGGAAGGTCTAGAAGTTGAATAATCCATCAATTTCTAACCAAGGCCTTAGTACCAAACACTATCATTCTAATTCAAACTTTCAACCCTTGGTGATATAACGAACTTATGTAGATTAGCGGTTGTTAAGGGAGAAATTGCATTAATTGCAGCAAAGGATGTGTCGGAAGTGCACCCACAGCTCTATCTCTCGAGAAGGAAAGAAGTATACAAATTGAGGTATCTGTAGCTTATCTGTATTCTCTCAAAAGGATGCAGAGCTGAAAAGGCAATTCAACCGTTTCTGAATGAACTCTCTCAACATGGTGATTTCATTGAAAATTCGTTCGTCAGCTAGAGCACCTTGTAATGAGTCTAGCACACCAAAAGCATTCACGTTGATGGTAATCCTAAAGCTTTTACTTCTAAGGGATGTTATAGGACCTAACAGTTTTCTAGTCTCTCTTGGGACTAACAATTGTGAGGACACATTGCAAGAAGTGCACATTGTGAGGTATAGGTAAACCCCCTAAACTTCTTTGTTTACCATTCATGGTGAATGAAGTTGTTGAGCCACCTTCACAGGCATTTGAGGGAAACTTGGATTTCTTGCCATATATTAGAATCCTTGTCAACCTTTCTAGGAGGAACAGTCCTAGTTCCCTAACGGGATTTCAAATCCGCAGAGCAATCTATTGATGTTGAGAGGCAATCACTAACAGTTTTCCATGACTGATTATAATGAGTTAATTCATCTTCACAAGTGATTGAGAGAGATGTTTGTACACGTCTACTCTCCCAGGAATTCAAATTCTGGAATACATGGATCGCTCAAAACTTAAAGGCATAGCACCGTCAACAATCCAATGCATGGATTTGCATATGGGGAGTCGGTTGATGCTTAGATAGCTGTTAGTACGCATACCACATTCAATGATCCAGTGCATGGATTTGCATATGGGGAGATTGTTGATGCTGAAAGTAACTGAGCAACAACTCGTAGACTATGATTCAGTTGGTTTACCAATTTGATGAGTCTTTTGAGGATCAGGGTGTTAGGATTTCAGTCACTCCTGGAATGGAGGAGATTCCAATTTCAGAAGGGTTATTCCCCGACGACGAGCCACGTGTGCATGGATTTGCTCATGGTGAGTTGGGTGACGGCCTAGATCTTTAGTGATCGACAACATGTTACAGTCAACGATCCATAATATCTTGGTGAGACTAGCATGGATTTACTTGCAGGTACAAATTGCTATAAATGGAATGAGTGCAAGTAAGAGAGAGAAACACTTGAGTGAAGTGAGGGAGTGATACTCTTGAGTAAGAGAAATAGGGAGAGAAATGAGGGGAACACTTACGCTTGAAAGTGTAAACACCAACAGAACGTAGTAGAAGTGAGGAAACCATAGACCAAACATTAACCTTGTTACTATGCTTGAATCCTGTTACTGAATTTTTCAGCTCTGAAATGTTGAAGAGATTCTTTTCTAGAAGACAAGCTGAAGAAGAGTCTAGCTGAAGCTTAGTGGGAATGTCCAAACTATTACCTTTGGGTCTGTTAATTCATGTTGTTCTCAATCTCAAAGGGGGAGACATTAATTTTTAGGCCTAAGGAGGATTTTATGTTCAATTGGAGGAAAGTTTCTTATTCAATTAGATGTAGATGATACTTTTATTATTTTAAAGGATATTCTCAACTAAGGGGGAGAATTTGGTGATACAAGAAACGAGATCTGTCAATCCTATCTTGTGGAGGTTACTTAGAGGATATCTAAAGACACAAGGGTGGATTGGAGCTTGCATGAACTAAGGGGGAGAATTAGATAAAATTGAAACCTTAGTGATGCAAGGGAGAAATTACTAAGGGGGAGTTTCTTAGTAATTGGTTGGAGCCTAATCCCTAAAAGTGTTGTAGATTTAACTAATTTTTCGTCTGAAGTGGAGAAGTTACTTTTTGTCAATTGGGAAGAAGTTACTTGTCGTACTAAGGGGGAGAAGTTATGGAGAATCTTAACATCTTTGTTTGCAATGCTATATCTTATTCTGAAAAGATATCGAAGGGATTTTGCTCTATTTGTTTGAAGATCTGTCCTTTGAACATTCTTAGGAGAGGTTCGGCAGAAGAATTCTTTCTAGCACGATCAATGAATGAAAATGAAGATTTCTTTGAAGAGTATCAACTCAGGGGGAGTTTTTGCTAAGTTGAAGTTTTCTGGATAAAGAAGAATGTGAATTAGATTTTCAAGGGGCATCTGAGAAGTGTCCAAGTGTGTTCTATTTCTTGTTTCAGTGATAGATGAAGTCAGTGGAGTAGTGCAGGGAAGAAAGAAAAATATGTTTCTTGGAAATAGAACATCCTGAAGAAAAAGAGGAAGTGACTTTCATTCCAAGAGAGAACAACCTTAAGGGGAGAATGAGTTGACCTCTTATGGGGAACTTAGAGAGCTGTATGTTCTAGTTCGAATTGCAAGATGAACAAGAATGATTGTTCAGAAGTCTTTACTAATGATTTGTTTCTTTATTGAAAGAACCCCATCTTTGAAGAACACTGAAGTGGAGGAAGCTAAAGGAAAATGAAATTCAGAAATTCATCATTCATTTTCAGCAACTCAGAAATCTGGATTTAACTGATTATATCTTTCCAGAACCTTTTGTATATTATTTTCATGTCCAGTACTTTAATTGTTTCTTGTATGTTAGTTGAGTTATCCTCTAGTAGTTAATTTTATTTAATTGCTTTTGGGGGAGATTGTAAAGGGAAATAGTATTTGATTGCTATTCCATATCAACCAAATAGGGGGAGAGGGGAGATTGAAAGGGGAGATAGGAGTGAAGGGAAGTAACTCATTGCACTTTCATGTATACTAGAAATGTTAAATGTAATCTCTATGTAATGGTTGATGATAACTAAATAATAGAACATGACATGTAATAATATGCAGGTGCACATAAATCTTGGATCACAGAGTTCAGTTAAGACAAAGTATCAAATGATCATCTACAGACTTGAAGCTCAATGGAAGAAGTTCATTAACATGTTCCGGCCTCATTGGAGAATAAAAGATATTGACATCTATTCAAGGATGTGGAAGCTACAGAAGATTGTCTTAGTCTATGAAGATTTTAGTGCATTACAATCGAAGCTACAAGTAAGGTTTGCAAAGAAGAATGTGGAATCATGTTCGGAATCAAGAGCCCCTATCAAGACTAGTCACTTATGAACTAGAACGTTGCATAAAGTGTCAGTACATTGGAGGCAAGCTCTCGTCTGTTAATATGGTTTTAATCATTCTAAAGTTGTTGGTTTTCTTGATTCATGTGGAGGATCAACACAGGTGGTAAATCAGTGTTGGAGAAATGCCAGTCTAATGGATAAGGGACAGACGGCACAACCTGATTGGATCTTACTAAAGCTTCACAGATTAGAAGGCCAAATACTTGGACATGGTGGAGTCACGTATACGGGGTCAAGTATTTGGATAAGGAAGTCTACACAAATTGAAGAGTGGAATGGAAATATTTAATTTAATTAAATAAAGTATTTATTTATTTATTTTATAAATAAAGACATTATTTATTTATATTGTATATATTTATTTAAATATTACTTTTACATTAAATATTTCCAAAGGCATGCTTGGCACATGACTTTGAAGATAAGATTTGAGTGGACAAGATTAAAAGGTGGAAAAACAAAAAGCAAAAGGAAATAGCAAAAAGCAAAAAAGCAACACCTTTTTCAATAATAGGAAGAAAAAAAGAAACCCAAGTCTCCATCTTAAATGTGGGTGTTTGTGTGCATCCGAATGAAGAATTAAAAAGGGGGGAGAGAGAGAAAAAAATTATTTTTCTCTCCCCCATGGCCAAACTAGATCTTGAATATTTTGGGGCCATGATTTTCTTTATCTACACCACTCCTCTATCTTTCTATTGTAAACACTTGCTAAATCTTGTTTAGAAGATAGGGTTGATTTTTGTCTCCTAGATGTATAACTTGTATATGTTTAGAGGATCCAAGAATCATTTCTTTGTTGTGTTCTTGAGCTAATGTTCTTGAACTTGTTTGTAGCCTTTACCCCACTTCAATGAATATAAAGACATATTCTTGAATCTTGTTGTGTTGTGTGTTTTGGATGTTTTTCTGTTCTTGGCCTTGGTTATTTTTAATAGAATTTTTGAACTTGAAGAAGGCAATGAACAGTAACCGGGTTTGAACCAAAGTAAATTTTTAATTGTCCCAAAAATAATTAAAAATCATATTTTTAATTTGGGAATCGTATTCACCCCCCTCTACAATCTCTCGGACCCAACAAGGGGTTATGTGATTAAACACAAAAAGGTCATTGAAAGCATAAATGTAACTTTCGATGATCTCAAGCTCCCAAGTCTGGAAAGAACAGATGACACTGAAACTCTGCAGTTTGAAAATATGAACTCAGATAGAGGTGAAGTAGAACCTAAAGCTGCAATAGATCATCAAGCACCAAGTGAGAATAACAACAACGATGATTCTGACCCTAATAATGGAAACAGTGAAAGATTTACAGAAACTACTAGTAATGGGAGAGAATCTCATTCTCAACCAAACAGCAGCTCAGGGGGAGCAACTGAAGGATCTACTAACATGATTCAACACTTTAATGATAATAAGGCTGAATCATCAAGGGAAAATCTACCTAGGTATAGGGTGTGGAGTAGATATCACCCCTTTGAGTTGATTTTAGGAGATCCAAATGCTGGAGTTTAAACTAGACGTCCTTCATAGAATGAATGTTTATTCTCTAGTTTTCTCTCTGAGATAGAGCCAAAGAAAGTAGAAGAAGCACTAGAAGATCCAGATTGGGTTATTGCTATACAAGAAGAATTCAATCAATTCAAAAGATAGAAAGTATGGAAGTTGGTACCTAGGCCAAAGAACAAGTCTATTATTGGCACAAAGTGGGTATTCAGAAATAAACTGGATGAAGATGACATTGTTACGAGGAACAAAGCTAGACTGGTTGCTAAAGGTTATTCCCAAGAAGAAAGAATAGATTATGATGAAACATATGCACCAGTGGCAAGGCTTGAAGCTATTAGAATGTTTCTGGCATTTATAGCACATTCCAACTTTAAAGTATATCAAATAGATGTGAAGAGTGCATTCCTGAATGGAGAACTTGAAGAAGAAATGTATGTTAAACAACCCCCAGGGTTTGAAGATCCAGAATTTGCTGGTTTTGTATACTCTCTTTTCAAGGCACTCTATGGCTTAAAGCAAACACCTCGGACATGGTATGACACTCTATCTGTATTCTTACTTGAAAATGGTTTCACTAGAGGTGTCATAGATAGGATTCTATTTCATAAAATGCATAAAAATGACATGATATTATATTTGGTTCTACTAACGAACAGTTGTGTAGTAGATTTGTTAAGTTAATGCAGAGTAGGTATGAAATGAGCATGATAGGGGAACTGAATTACTTCCTTGGACTCCAAGTAAGCCAAAGGAAAGATGAAATCTTCATTTACCAGACCAAATACATCAGAGATCTGTTGAAAAAGTATTGTCTTGAAGATGCATCACAAGCCAAAACCCCAATGGCAACTACCACTAAGCTTAATAAAGATGAACCTGGTAAGAGAGTAGACATCACAAGCTACAGATGTATGATCAGCTCATTACTTCACTTAACTACAAGTAGACTAGATATTATGTTTACCACATGCTTGTGTGCTAGGTTTCAGTCTGACCCTAAAGAATCACATCTTATAGTTGTCAAACGCATTTTTAAGTATCTTAAGGGAAGTCCGAATCTTGAAATTTGGGACCCTAAAGATACAGGTTTTGACCTTGTTGGATATACAGATTCTGATTATGCAGGTTATAGGATTGATCGAAAAAGTACATCAGGGAGTTGTCAATTCCTTGGTAGAAGATTAGTTTCATGGTATAGCAAGAAGCAGCACTCAGTTACAATGTCAACATCTAAAGCTGAATATGTTGCTGCTGGAAGCTGCTGTGCACAAATATTATGGATAAGGAACCAACTTCAAGACTATGGACTGTTGCGGAGCAAAATTCCAATATTATGTGACAACACAAGTGCCATAGCAATCATAAACAATCCTGTTCAACACTCAAGGACCAAGCACATTGATATCAGGTATCATTTCATTAGAAGGCATGTCATGAGTGGTACTGTAGAGTTACATTTTGTACCTACAGAGCAACAAATTACAGACATCTTCACTAAACCACTGGATGAAATCACTTTCACTTGACTGGTTTGTGAACTTGGGAGATTAAATTATACTAATTAATTTGATAGTAATCAAAAACTGCAATATTGAAGTTGATAAATTCACTAGTTGATTAATTTAGATATTTTAGGACTTGTGAATTTATTTACCTAATTTTATTTCAGTTCTTAAGATTATAAGTTAGATAAATACCTTGTGCGTGTCTGCTTTTTTATTAATCTGGTATTTATTTAATTTTGATCTTAATAAATACTTAAATGCTTGTATTTAATTAATAAATTTTTAGCACTTATGTATTTTATATTTTTTAAAATTATTTTAAATAGAGAGGATAAATATTTATATTTATTCTCATATTTAAAATAAAAGTAAAATAATAAGGAGCATAATTTATTTATTTTATATTTTAACAATTAATGTTCATATTATTATTAATAAATATTTTATGAGTTTTAATAATTTTGGACATTATCATAGTTAATATTTTAAAGGTCATAATTATTAATAATTAAATGTAGCATATTTGTGTTGGTGGATAAATGGTTTATAGGTTATTTATCACGAATTATTCATAAATATGTATATATTTAGTTATTTATTTTATTAGTAGCAAAATCTAGGAGCAACTTGAAATTTTAGTTAAGTGCTTTGTTGCGCTGCATCAGTTGGTGGCGCTTATACAGTGGTTTAATTGTATAGGCGCAATAAAAAATAGCTCAGACACTTAGCAACTTTCTTGAAAATTTTGTTGCGCCATGCAGTTTTGTTGTGCCTACACAGTGTCACCAATGTAGAGGCGCAACAAACTACTTAATGGATTTTGATTATGTTCTGTTGCGCTAATAAATTTTGTGGAGCCATCATAGTGTATACACTGTGTAGGCGCAACAAAATAATTTAGCCATTTTTTTGTTTTGTTATTGTTTTTGTGCGCCTTTATATAGCCTAGTGTACTTCAATTTTTTTTCATTTCATGGCGATACATGCATATATACACATTGTGTTAGAAGCTTAAGGCGCAACATAGATCTAGAATTTTTTATCGAACATAACTCAGTCAATTTTTTTCCGTTTTTAAATCTAAGACCATATTTGTGTTACCCACAGTCATATCTTTCAATTGCAAGTGGTCTGATCAAATTTGGTTGAGGTTTTAAAATTAGCACTTTCTCAATATTTCTAATTGATTGACTTAGAGTTATCATAGTTTTAATCGATTAAAAAATAATCTAAAAATAGTAGTGTGCTCAGAATTACTTGGAGATCATCATATATTAATTTCAAGACAATTCAAGTAATTTTAAAATTAGGGTTTGATTCGTAATTTATTAGAATTAATTCGACTCAAATTAGTAATTTAATTCATAAAAATTACATTTCTCTTTTAATTAAATGGGGGGTCATTTTGAGATTAAAAAGACTAATTATTTATCTATTTTAGTAGATGACTAGACTGAAGCAGGTGAGTTATGCAAATGGGTCAGGTTTTTAAATGAAAGTTCTATTTTCCGGTTTGGACTAACCACTGACGTGCCTTTAAATAGATGCATGTTGAGACAGCTTTATAGGACAACGAAGGATACCTCTAAAGATGGAATTTTAGCCTTATCTTGTGAAGTTTTGAGGCGGTCTGTCAGAATCACTGAAAATCATATAAATGAAGCACTCCAGCTGCCGACATATAAATTTGAGCCCAAACCTTCTCAGACTGATCTTGACAACTTCTTCTACTGGTTGCACTGCACTTTGGAAAACAATGTGCTTCCAAAGAAGATCTACAAGAATCATCTCACTAAAGAATGTAACTTGTTTTTCAACATCCTATCCCATGCCTTTGCACCAAAGAAAGGGGGTTTCCACGGAATTACAAAGTTTAATAAGGTGATAGCTTATGCAGTGGCTTTAAATATCAGACTCAACTTTGGACGATTGATCATGGCTGAAATCTTGAAGAACCAAGCAAAAATGAAGAATTTCTGTCTATATCCAAGATTTTTGCAATTAGTGTTGAACAATATACTGGAAGCTGATCAACTTCAATCTTTTCAGAATAGTCCTTTGCAAGAATCACCCTCTCTATAGTACAGAACTATCTTATTATTACAAAATGAGGATGACTATCCAAACAGGTTTACTCCTACTCCAATGACTAATTTAATTTGAGATTACTTTGCTCTCCTTAGACAGGCTGAAGAAGAAGCTGTAGAAGAAGAAGCTCAAGTAACTGAAACTGATGATTCAGCACATGAGGATTCAGAAGAAGCAGTCTCTCAAGAGGAAACTGAAGCTGAAACATCAGATGTGGAAGGAGATGACTCTGAAAGAAATGAAGTATCAAATGAAGAAGAACAAGGATCAGAACAAGAGGATGAAAGTATGGATGAAGCTGAGTTAGAAAATGACCCAGAACCAGATCATGAACAAAGCCAACAAAGGCAAAGCCCTGATAATGCACCAGAAGAGGTAGTTGTTGAGAACATAGTGGAAGAGACTCAGAACACTGATGTGTACATTCTTGATCTTTTTGATGAACAAATGGAAGAAGGTACACATCTGGATTTTGACTTTTCTATTTTTCTTCGTGATGAATTTGTCATGATATCTACATTTGTGCCTCAAACGGCGGTGCACACACTTGAGCCCTCAGTGGCATTAGAAGCTGGCAATGAACTTGGCGATCAACCAGTTCCAACCACTGCTAGAGATCAAAAAACACTACCAATCTCTCCTGAAACCAAAAAAAGAACATATGATACAGATGATAAGAGTGAATGCCTACCGAATCAGAAATTTATTGAAATATCCCCTACAGCTCTGCCTTCTCGAAAACGTAGTAAAATTAATTTTAAACCCAAGGCATCTGTGAGCCAGGAACATGATTCTCCAATCTCTGAAACCATTCTTTTTCTTCGTAACCTCAATTCTGAAATTGACCAACTCCTGAAAGGAACGGGAACTGAACCAGAGATGGTAACACATTGAGCTACTTTAGTAGCCAGTACTGTTTTGGTAAATCCAATTCAGAACCTTTCTTCACAGACAGTGACCCCCCTGGACTTAACAACTGCAGATCCTAGTAATGATGTTTACCATCCCCAATTGAGTGAAGTGGAAAGGCAATTCTCCTTTAGAAGGGAAGAGGTCTCCATTAATGGAGTAGCTACGTTAGTAGCAACACCACTTCAAGTGGAATTACCTTCACAGGTGTTGCGGGGCACCACATGCTCTAACTTGTCAGTCATTACATTGCCTAAGGTGGTGACCCCCCTGGAATCTACAATTCCAGCTCCTTCAAAGGAGGTCTTCCCTACCTTTTCAGGTCAGGTGGAGGGACAACACACCCATAGAAGGGATGTGGACTTTATACTTAGAGTATCTGCTGCTTCGGTAGTAGAACCTATTCAGGGTGCCTCTGAACAGGTAAGGCTTTCAATAGCTTCAGCTGGCATCACAGATTCTTCAACTTTACCAATAATTATAGAATCCATACTGGTGACCACACTAGGTTTAACTCCCCCAGTTCCTGAAAAAAGGAGTTCTCCCCAACCAAATCGGTCAGGAGGAGAGGTAACCTACCCATATAAGGGATAGAGATTTTCATGCAGGTATTGAAGATCAAGATTCTTTGAATGAGATGAGTGATACATTCAACCTTAGTGATCTTCATTTCCCTGACCTTGATCAACCGAGTGTGAGAGTTGAGGGTCGAGAACAAATAGTAACAGTGAGCGGTGAGACACCCACTGACCAAATAAATACCCCACACAATGTACACACAATACATAGCCAAAGGATTCTAAATCTGGAGGCCCAAGTCACTGAAATTCATTATTCCTTACGAAAGATCTTGGAAGTGCAAGAGAAGCAGATGAATGAAATGAAAGAACTTAAAGATTTGGTACAACAGCTGCTGGCTCAGAAAACTCCTTCTACTTAACCATCAACTTCTACAGCTCAGAAAACTTTGGACGAAAGGGTGGATAACCCAACTGAGGGGGAGAGAAGAGAACAAGAAAAAGTGGAGCTGAAATGATAATGGAATATACAGCTCAAGGGGATATGGATATCTTTTACAGACCTGAAGCAAGGCAACTGGAGGAAGGTGAAATCTTTGAACCCTATGTAACGATAGATATTCCTACTGAGAATGAGATAGAGGAAACTACAAAGGCTGTAGGTAATGATGTCGATGAGTATGCATTTGATAATGAATGTCTTCTAGTTGGTGTGGATGAAGTTGTTACTCAAGATGTAGCTCAGGCTCATGAATTGATGAAAAGAAAGTGGAAAAGAGTTCAACATGCAATAGAAAGAAGAAACAGAATCAAGAACATTGAATCCAAAGTTGGTCCTGAATGGGATGAAGCAAGGAGTCTGCTGGGAAAGAAAGAGCTATCTCTTAGCAAGAAGAAAGACAGAGAAGTCCTTGACCTGCTCAAAGATATAAGGGAGAAATTTCAAGATGTTCATGAATTCTATGTTGCTCTATCAGAAGAGATAATAAGTGTGTCAGTAAGTGCACTGAAATCCGGTTGGAAGATGTATATCAACACAACACTGGGATCAAGAATCTTGTCGATAAAGAGCTTCGAAAAAATGAATATAGTGGAGTTGTATGTGCTGAAAAGGAAAGTCATCTTTGCGGGACATAAAGCGAATGAGATACTGAGAGATCGAATCGAGAAGAAGATTATTGAGATCGGTGACGAAGCATTTGAGAAGCCTCCGGTGGTCAAGTACTATAAAGCAATGACTCTACACAATCTAACGTTGTCAGATGAAGGTCTACAATCAAGTCAAGTGATGTTCATGCAGTAAGTAGAGGAAAGACTCAGAAGAAAGAAGAACAGAACTGAAGAAGATCTTAAGCCTGCTGAGTTGATCTATGCATTCAGGTTGAACAAAGCTATCAAAACATCAGGAAGATATCTAGTTGAAACAACCAGATACTATCAGGATCCAGTGTATGTTAGAAAGGATGATGGCACTGAAGAACTTGAAATTATTAAGGATTCTGAACCTTGCATCCAAACTAAACCAAATGGAACAAAGTACTTCTTGTACAAGAAAGATGAAGTGGAGAAAAGAAAGGAACTGTTAAAGCTGAAAAGGAACAATTCTGACATCATCATAAAAGTCTTTTCTAAGGTAAAGAGATCCACTGTCAAATCAGATAAGAAGCCTTTGAGGATCATTCAAGATGTCTTGGTGGAGAAATTAGTAGAAGATTCTATGCATGACACTACCAGAGTGAGAGGATTTTCAAAAAGAATAACGATGTTCATGTTTTCTAAAAGACAATCTCTAGCCTTCGAGTCTATCTCAAAGACAAATTCAACTGCATTTCTCAGAGAAGTTTTAAAAAGGTTAGAAGATCAACCTCTTGTCAACACTCTTGAAGTTGAAGCGAAGGATTTGGTAAAGGAAAGATTAGATGAAAAGGAAGAAGAGCTAAGGCAACATTACTCTGAGACAAGATCAAAGAAGAAGCTAAATACAAGTCAAGCAAGCAGAAGATCATAGAATTTTATATTCAGGCTAGAGGAACAAACTTCTCTTGTACTTGTAAAGAAATCTGGAAATGTATAATCCAATCTAGAATGTAATTTTTATTATTTCCTGTCTTTCTACACTTTACTTTTTCTTTGTAAGTATCAGTTAAGTTATCCTCTCACATGATTTGCTTGTCGAACTCTAATAACCAAATAGGGGGAGATTGTAAAGCATAATATAATGTAATATGTAATAGTGGTATCGATAACTCAACTCAGAAATAAAAACAGTCAAATAATACTAATATGCAACACAAGAATCCAGAAGGACATGTAAACAAGAATCATACATACATCAGTACAGAGCATTCATGTTGAAAGGCTTACTGAATGTCAGCGAGAGAAGTTCATTAATATGTTCAGGCCCCAGCAACAAATAAGAGTCCAGAAGATTTTAGAGTAAAGACAGTGTAATGATTTAAGTATAGGTGTTAGAGGATTTCAGTGATCAGAAGTAATTCACAAGTCAAGGTTAATCTGCTAAAAAAAGAATAGAAGTCAAGAGGATTTAATTCAGTGTTAGTCATTTGTGAACCAGACTAGTGCACTAAGCGTCAACACGACAAGAAGAGAATTACCTTGATGGATCAAAAGAAAATCAACTAATCAATCCACATGAAGAACGTTTCAGTTGTACTCAATAGCTTCAGGAAATAAGCTAAGGCAAGTACATGTTATGTCATTCCTACACAAGGGTACAAGAGTGCAAAACAACATAATCTCAACCAAGCCATAAGGAAAGGTTATGTGGTGCCTACACTAGGTAACAAGAGTGTAGGCGCAACATAACTTGATAGGAATTCTTCTAAGTAAACAAGTGACGCCTACACATGGTAACAGAGTGTTAGGCGCATTAGGTACACAAAGTGCATGACGCAACTTGTCAGCGTAACATAAGGTTAAAGAATAAATTCTAAGGCCCCAATGCAAAGATGTAAGTTTTTCTTTAAGTCCTTAAGTGTTTCTTGCACATGGAGTGCAGGCGCAACATAAGTGTCTGGCGCAACTTAAACTCTACACTCTCATTCCATTGTAGAGGCGCAACATTTGACTTGGTGGAAATTGGAAAATCATCTACATTTGATTTTCAAAGACTACAGAATATATATGGGTGAAATCAATACAGATATTATTCATTCATCTTCAGCATTCAACACGAACAGACGGAAAGCTCCATTAAAGCCATACATTAAACATACCCAACTGTATTCTTGTTGTAATATTGTTTGAACCCATTGTAGCTAATCTCTTGATTAGAAGTGTAGTACCTCAGGGATTTAATAATATATCTTTATTTCCCTGAATCGTTGTGTTTCAATTACTACAATTTCTATATCCCAAGAACACACACACTTAATCCGCAATTAAACAAAAATCTACCAACATCATATTCAATTCCCCCCCCCCCCCCTCTATGATTATTTAGGACCTAACAGATAGATCATTCATCTTGTTCCCCCTCAATAGGTTGTAGAGGTCCATAACTGAGATAACCTTGGAATTTTCAGGTAAGGATTTTGTGTTAGGGCATATGAGAGGTAAAAGTTGTCCATGAAGCCAACAAAGGGTTTGAAGGTTTTAAACATAATGAGTGTTGTAGAAGGGGGGTTGAATGAAACTTTTTAAATAATCACTAATCTTACTAACAACCAATAAGATTAATGTTTAACAAGTTTAAAGAGCAAACAAACAAAGCAAATACAAGACACAGTGATTAAACTTCAAAATTAATATGTTTATTAATTTTGTTGCTACAAGTGTACTGGAAAATAATTCCAGCTACAAAGTTACAATAACATTTAGATTTTCTATTGTTACTAAATTTGAGAGAATACACAAAGTAATTCTATCTCAGTTGCATTAGGAAAAGTGCTTGTGGGATATGTGTATTTATATTGAAACGCATATTTCACTTACAGTGCACTTTTCCTTTGTCCGAGAGTAAATCTTGAAATAGAAATATTATTTTTCCTATTCAACCTTGGCTAATTTATTTAACTAAATTCAAGTAGAATTTAATTTAATTTATAAATTATTTAATTAAATTATGTAGAATTAATTTATTATAAAAGATATGACTTGGTATAACTTTTTAATAAGTCTTTTTAGACTACATTAAAAGTCATACTGAATTCTGTTAAAAATAAGTCATACAAAGTTTAAATAGAAAGTCATATCGAATTTTGATTTAAAAAGTCATACCGAACAAGCTTTACCAAAAGTCATACTGAGCAATTCTAAAAAGGTCAAACCGAGTAGTGAAGGAAAAAAGACATACCGAGCTATTTTGAAAAGTCATACCGAAAATGACTTTAAAAAGAAGGTCATACCGAAGCTTCTTTAAAAAAAGTAATACCGAATGAAATTTAAAAGTCATACCGACTTTTGAATATTCATACCGAGCATTTTCAAAAGTCATACAAATGTTAATCAAAAGTCATATAAGCTTATAAAAGTCTGAAAAATGTCCTGATTTGAAAAGTCATACAAACTTTAAAATTTCTCTATAAATATGAGGTAGTACTTCATATTTTGAGACGTTGAAAAAATATTCAAATTCAGTAATTTGTCTAATTGTAATATTCACAGACTTTCTATGATGGTTTGAATAATAATTGTTATTTCAAAACAGTTCATGTCTAAACCGTTCCAGAAATTCTAAACAATTATTTACATTTTCAACATATTAATTTTATAATACTTTTCAAGTTAAATCATACTTTATACTTGAATAGTATTTCGTTATAATTAATATTTCTTGAGAAATTAAAGTAATATTTTTAAATCCATAATTCTGAGAATAAATTCAAATATTGTATTCAACCCCCCTTCTACAATATCAGGGACCAACAATTGGTATCATAGCTAGTTGATATTTGTAATATTATATCCAAACCAAATATTTCGCAACTCATACAGATATCAAAAATTATTTTTAATTCGAAATAATTTTTATCCAAAAATTATTTTTGATCAGAATTATTTTAAGTTGAAATTTATTTTTCAAAACACTTAATTTTTAATCTTAATAAAGATGAGTACATAAAAAGTAACTAGCATTAAAATCCCACTGTTTGACAAAGATCTATACAACTTGTGGAAACATAAAATGCTGTTGTTTCTCGGGAATGACAACATAAAATATGCAAAGATTTTGGCCAAAGGTGCTCTCGATTACAGTTATACTCGAGTATGAGATAAATGAGGTTGTAATTCTTCATAGACAGTTCCCAAAAGATCTGGCTGATTACATAGAGGATGAAAGGGAAAATATAGCCCCAGATAATAGTCTTAAACTCATACTGGTAGATTCCCTAGATTACGTTATGTACAATCATGTTGTCAATTGTAAAAATGTCAAGCAAATCTAGGATACAATAGAGATTATAAATGAGGGGACTGAAGAAGTCGGGGAAAACAGACTAGAGATCCTGACCTCCCAATATGAGCAGCATAGATCTAACTTTGGTGAGGGTGTCTCTGTGGTATTTCAGATACTGAACTAATTAATGAACGAACTAAACCTCAATGAAAAATATTACAAGAACCAGGAGGTGAATATGAAGTTTTTGCTAACCCTGCCAGAGCATCTGGAACATAGAATCACGGCCATCCAGGAGTCTAGGAAAATGAAAGAAGTAACTCTAGACAGACTCTATGGAGTTATGAAAACCTATGAATTGGAACAGATCCAGATCAGAGAAACGTATGGTAGAGTTAAGGTTGTTAGTTCTTCTAAACCACTATTAGTGGAAGCACCAGAGAAGAAAGAAGTGAAGGCTCTTGTACCTTCAAATAGTTCAATGGAGTATGGGTTCCAGAACTTGGACATACTTCAAATAACCATGAAAATGGTGAGTTCTACTCATTGGAAGAACTGGATCAGCTAGAAGATAAATCTCTAGTTATGGTTGCCAGGAAATTTGGCAAAATGAGATTCCGAAGGAACTGCTCCTACAAAGTCAAACCTAATTTTAGAATGTTCAAAAAAGGAGGTTCTTCATCAACTGTATCAAAAAGCGGCTACAAGACTGGCCTAGTTGATAAGAGCAAGTTTCGTTGCTTCAACTGTAATGATTTAGGTCACTTTACAACTAAATGCAAGAAGTCGAAGTAAGGGAAGAAGATAGAGTCTTATGAAGAGCTCAAAGAAAAGTATGATGCAATTGTGAAAAAAGTACAAGGCAAGTCTTTGAAGGGTTTCGAGGCACAAACGCAGTGGAATAAACGCGAAAAATAAATCAAAATAGCGAAACCCTCCGTAGGATCCATGCGAAAACAAAAGATTTAATTCGGAGATAAAGAATAAATACATTTAGAAGCTTTAACAGTTCATTAATGGAAGATTAATGGAGGTCCAAAGCTTGTTTAATCACCACGTATCCCACTCTCGCGATCTACGCTCTACGGTATCCACACGAACACTTTTCATGAAGGATTGATGTGTACTAGCACCCGAAAACTGCTTCTCTCTCTCTATCTTCCTCTTTTCTCAAAACGGCTAGGGTTTTAGTAAAAATATGTCTCCTCAATTAAATCAGCCCATAAAGAGATTATATAGAGAGAATAATAAGTTTTCTAATTATAATCCAATTATAATTAATACTAATCCAAAATTCTAAATTATTTAATTAAGTCTCACTTAATTAATTAATTATTAAATTTGGAATTAGTTTAAATAATTCATTTATTCTATTTATATAATTAATTAAGTCATACTTAATTAATATCATAAATAAAATAAATTACTTATTTAATTTAAATTCACAATTTAAAATATATCTCCTTCAAGCGTTCTTTGTGTGTGACCATGTGGGTTATTATTACGTTGGCAACAATTTTAATATCTAATTAAAATTATAAACAATGAGCGGCATCTAGTAATACATCATTGCTACCCAAGTACTAATAATAAATCGGTGATTCGATTAAGTCTTTCATGAATAATGGTCCATGTAATATAATCCTTTTAATCTTGATATTATAGATTAAACTCAATGCATGTCTCGTGTCATCCTCTTCATAATTTAATCTTTATTTTCTTGATCAATGAGTAGACTATTAAAATCAAATCAACATTTGAGCACGGACGTGCATTTCATAGTCTCACTCAAACAAGAGGCCAATAATATCACTCCTAAAATTAGGAGGATTAAATCACATCTAAATCATTCATATTTCTCATACGATTCATAATATACCCAATGTCCACTTTTATCATCACCCGGTCAAAGGTAACTTTTAATGTAATCAAAGTATATTAATTCTCGTATAGAAATATAATTATTTCAGGTCTAAGGATCATTACACCATTATCACAGTGAGAATTACTTATGACACTTATTTAACATGTAGAATCTCACGGCGGGTCATTCCAGTGCCATGCATTGATACATGCACTTATGTTCTTGACTTTAGTATCACCATACCTATGACCAATAAGATGTGGTCATCTGTCAAGAAACATACTAGTCTTTGTGCATTATTATTGTCCTTAAATAATAATACTCGACTAGGGAATTTTATGAATAAGATACTATTCATATAATCTCATTTTTAAGTCACATACTTAAAGATATATAATACGTATCAAAATTCCAAGGATATTTATTATGCTTTCAATTTATTACACAGTAAATAAAACATAATAAATAAATAATAATCAATAAAACATAATACTTAATAATAAATATTTTCCTTAAAATATAAAAAGTATTGTCTCCAGAGCACAATTACTAACAGTCTTATCTATCAAAGGGCAAAAGTTCGGATAACTCAAACAATGATGATGATGATGAGCTGGAAAATCTTACTCTTATGGCTTTATCTGAAGAATCATCATCTCCAACTCGTCAAGGAGGAATAGAGGTAGATCCTTCATGCCCTAAAATGTTTAAACTGTTTGGTAAAGAACTAGATAATACAAGAGATAGAGTTAGGAAACTAATTCTCCAAAATAAAGTATTACATGATGAGAATGATATTTTAAAATTGTTAAAAACCAGAAATGACAAATTGACTGAGGAATTAGCTTTTCAAATAAATAGAGTCTGTTGTTATGTTAAGGTTGAAGTTTATCTCAGAAATTAGATAGTGGAAGAACAGAAGAAGTGCCTGGCCTATAAAAATTCATCTTACATTGTAAAAGACCTAATTGACCAATAAGAGATAAAATGTAGAGTTGGAATAGGTTTTGAGTACAATAAATCTGTATAAAAGGCAAGAAACATCACCCCATTCAGGCTAAGTGCTGAAAAAAGGAGTATTCTACATGTTGTTAAGGACACACATAAACCTCTTTTCATAACACCTGTTACAGAACCAATCTTTGAGAGCTCTATATTAATTTCTTACAAAATGAATTTAGAGGACCTCGAGGAGGAAAAGAAAAGAGAGGTACATGGTAAGGACATATAAGGAGTCAATGTCCAAAAAGAGAAATGGACACCCAAGACACTAGTGAAAGATGTGGGAATTTCTGATTCCCCCGATCCTAGTATAGGTGCTAAAGACTTAAAGAATAATCTGAACAGACCTAATAAGTTTATTAATAGTAGGAATAGTAATAACATATATCATTCTATTGAGAACTTTAAAACTTCTGATAAAGTTGAAGTAGAAATTGTTAAGACACCTACTATTTTGAATAACATGTCTATTATTGATGTATGACATAAGCCATGTGGTGTTGTAAACTTTATGTTATGTTCTTTTAATATTATGTCTGCATATTTTAAAAGCATGCTTGCAAATAAAAACAACATGACACCTAGACAACATATCAATAATAATTTGTGAAATCCAAAACTGCGATTCCTTCACCTGTCAAGAAAGAAACATATGTTCTGAAGTCTAAACAGAAAGTTGTTAAGACTGTTTATAGGAAGGTAAGAACAATCAAGGTAAATACTGCTATTATTCAAAAGGGATCTGTTGTCAAAGCGGATAAAAGGTCAATACTTTAAGTATAACGGACCCAATCAAATTTAAGCTCCGAAGAAGATTTAACAGTTTGATAATTGCAGAAAGTTAAATATGTAAACTGGGTTATACGGATCCTGGACAACGGATCTTCAAGGTATATGACTGGAGATAGAGCTCTACTATCAGATGTAGTTGAAAGAGTTGGCCCAATTGTCACCTTTGGAGATAATAACAAATGAATGACTACTGGATATGGCAAGTTATATGTTGGAAATGTTATCATTGAAAATGTCTCTTTATTGGAAGGACTTAATACAATCTTCTCAGTGTCAGTCAGTTTTGTGATAAGGATACAAAGTAAACTTTATCAAGGAAAAGTATTTAATAGCTTATACTAAGGATGACAAACTAGCCTTACGTGGAGTAAAGAAAGGAAACTTGTATGTAGCCAATCTCAACTCAGGAACTGAAGATGAAGCAAATTGTTTATACTCAAAGGCTTCATCAAAAAAAAGATTACTATGGAATAAGAAACTCTCACATTTAAATTTCAAAACAATGAACTCTCTAGTCAAGAGGGATTTGGTGAGAGGACTGCCTCCGATAGAATTTACACAAAAAGAGTTATGTGAGGCATGTTAGAAAGGAAAGTCAAAGAAAGCAAGTCACAAAGGTACATACACTACAAACATTACTCAACCACTTCAACTGTTACACATGGATTTATTTGGTCCAATTAATATTATGTCAATGTCAAAGAAAATGTATGCCTTAGTGATTGTGGATGACTACACAAAATACATGTGAGTTTTATTCTTGAACTCAAAGGATGAAACTCCATAATTGGTGATTGATCATGTCAAGTTAATTAAGTTAGATTTAAAGCTAGAAGTCCGGGCAATAAGGTCAGATAATGGAACAGAATTCAGGAATAAAATTCTAAATAGCTTTTGCTCAGAAAAAGGGATAACAAAACAACTCTCAGCACCAAGAACTCCCCAATAGAATAGAGTTGTAGAAAGGAAGAATCAAACCCTGATTGAAGCTGCAAGAACTATGTTAAGTGAATCAATGTTACCTATCTACTTCTGGGTTGAAGCACTAAATACAACATGTTATACCCAGAATCAAACTCTAATCAATAAAGATCATATGAAGTCTCCCTCTGAATTAATGGCTGGTAAGAAATTAACACTCAAGTACTTTCATGTATTTGGAGCCAAATGTTATGTGTTGAAAGATGGAGATGAACATCGTGGTAAGTTCGAGGCCAAGGAACACGAAGCTATTTTTGTCGGTTATTCAAGAAGAGCATATAGGGTGTACATAATTGATCAGCACCAAGTGAAAGAAAGTGTCAATGTTGCATTTGACGAAACTAAACTCCCAAGTATCCAAACTGAAGACCTTTTGAGTCATTAAAATGTGATAATCATCCAAACTCAGATTCAGATAATGAAGAAAAACATGAAGCTGCAACATGATACGATAATGGAAATAATGATGATAATGATCCAGGTAATAGTGGTAGAAACAATAGAAATACTGGATATACTACTAATACCAGTGGTGGATCAATAAGTACTCTTGGTAGCAATTCAGGGAGAGTTGGTGGGTTGACTAGCAGAACACAACATCATAATGAATATCAAGGTCAAACCTACCAAGGGAAATGATATAGAGTAGAGATCATCCTTTTGAATTGATGTAGGTGATCCAGATGTTGGGGTTAGAACTAGAATGCAACTTTAAATGAATGTATATTTTCAGTTTTTTTATCCCAAGAAGAACCAAAGAAAATTGAAGATATACTAACTGATACAGATTGGGTTCTTGCCATGCAAGAAGAGCTCAATCAGTTCGAAAGACAAGAAGTGTGGACACTGGTACCCAAGCCAAAAGATAGATATGTAATTGGCACTAAATGGGTATATAGAAACAAATTAGACAGTGATGGCATTGTTATAAGGAACAAGGCCAGACAAGTGGCAAAGGGTTACTCCCACGAAGAGGGAATTGATTATGATAAGACCTACACACCAGTTGCAAGACTTAAAGCTATCAGAATATTCTTGGCATTCGCTGCACATTCCTACTTCAAGGTTTATCAAATGGATGTGAAGAGTGCATTTCTGAACGGAAAACATGAAGATGAATTTTATGTAGAACAACCCTCTAGCTTTGAAAATCTAAAGTTTACTGATTTCATGTACTTTTTTTAAAGCTATGTATGGACTCAAGCAATCACCACGAACATGTTATGACACTCTCTCAGAGTTTTTACTTGAAAGTGGTTTTACTAGAGGTGTCATAGATAAAACTCTCTTTTACAAAAATCACAATAATGATGTGATATATGTTCAAGTATATGTTGACGATATTATATTTGGTTCTACTAACGAAAACTTGTGCAAGAGATTTACTAAGTTAATGCATAGTAGGTATGAGATGAGCATGATGGGTGAGTTGTCATTCTTCCTTGGATTACAAGTGAACCAAAACGAAGATGAGATTTTTATTTGCCAATTAAAGTACTTAAGAGATCTTTTGAGAAAATACAGTCTAGAAGATTCCTCACCACCAAAAACCCCAATACCTATAGCCACCAAGCTCGACAAAGATGAAACTGATAAAAAGGTTGATATCACAAGCTATAGAAGTATGATAG
The DNA here is from genome assembly GCA_028671895.1 of Oenanthe sinensis. Lineage (NCBI taxonomy): Eukaryota > Viridiplantae > Streptophyta > Magnoliopsida > Apiales > Apiaceae > Oenanthe > Oenanthe sinensis. The sequence continues at coordinate 18,429,725 of CM053813.1, forward strand.
ACTCATTATTATACTTAACTGCAAGTAGACCTGACATAATATATGCAACATGCTTATGACGGTTTCAGTCTGATCATAGGGAATCTCATCTTACAGCCGTTAAACGAATTTTTAGATATCTGAAGGGTACACCAAATCTTGGAATTTGGTACCCTAAAGATACAGGTTTTGAACTAATAGGCTATACAGACTCAGATTATGCAGGATGCAGAATGGACAGGAATAGTACTTCTGGAAGCTGTCAGTTTCTAGGATGTCGGTTGATCTCCTGGTATAACAAGAAAAAACACTCAGTATCTACCCAGAATACATTGCGGCAGGTAGTTGTTGTGCACAGATCTTGTGGATAAGGAATCAGCTGAATGATTATGGACTTGCTTTGAACAAAATTCTGATATTATGTAATAACACAAGTGCAATGTCAATTTTCAATAATCTTGTACAACATTCGAGAACCAAGTACATAGACTAAGGTATCATTTTATCCAAGAGCATGTCATGAACGGAACTGTGATTTTATATTTTGTACCCATAGAAGATCAAATTGCTGACATCTTCACGAAACCACTTAATGAATCCACTTTCTCTGAGTTGATTAATGATTTAAGAATGTTAAACATGAATTGTTTATTGCATGATGTTTTAAATTGCATATTTAATTTTAAGAAATCCTTGTAAATATACTGTATATATATTCCTTAAAATATCAAAAACAAACAAAATGAAAAAGAAAACTCAAAAATATTTTCCTTATTTTTGTATAGTTTATTCGATTGGCATCTTTAATGTAAATATATTTTATATTATTTTTATTTTCAAATTTTGGTATCATTAGTTCTATATATATGTGTGTGTAATTTTATTTTATTTTTAAATGTAAGTTGGCATCTTTATTTTTCTTTTTAATTCTTTATACAAATATAAAACTGTGCTGATTATTTCTCGTCACTTTTGAGAAGTAAGCCCCAAGAAGAAATCTTAGAAAAGATCTATGAGCTTGATCAACCGATAGTTTCTAATAGTTAGATCCTAATCATTGGCATCAATCTATATCCAAGATCTTAGAACCAAACACATAAACACTCTCACATCCATATCTCTTACCATTAAACAGAATACCTTATTGTTAAGAATGAGGGAGTCAATGCCTTGAGTACATTTGATAAGGTTGGTTATTTGAGTCAACCAACAGCTCTATCTCCAGAAAGGTGATTCAAATATATAAACTGAAACAACTGTTAGTTCATCTGTGTTCTCTCAAAAGGGTATAGACTTGGAAAAGGCAAAACTGTTACTAGGTTTATTCTCTCAACATAGTGAGTCTATTGAATTCAGCATGTCATCCAAGGCTACTAATGAAGAGTTAATTTCATCTAACATTTTCAAGAAACCACATATAAAATGTTTTATTTTTAAGGACCAACTTGGGACCAAAAGGGACCAAGAGGGAGCAACTAGAATGTCACACGAAGGATGAATTGACGGTAGAAATTATTCAAAACTTCCATATCAATAAAGGAAGGATGATTGATGATTCTGACTGAATCAACTTCTTTCGCATGCATACGAGGGAAATATGGATTCTCAACTGCCATACATTACAGAATCAAATATATCGTCCCTCCAACGGGGAAAATACATGGCTCCCATATGGGAGATCCCATGTACAGATTAATCTGAGGATGGGAAGAAATTTTGTGGTAATAGTTATTCGGATGAACTAATAATGGTATTTAAAACAACTACCTTCACAGGCATCAAGAGGAAACTTGGATCATTTGCTACATTATAGATCCTTGTCTCCCTCCCCAGATGGAACATATTTGGATTCCTAACGGAACAGATCATTTCAGTAACTCATTGAATCTATTCTTGAAGCAATTCAATTATAAAAAAATCAAATATTTTGATAGATTCAATTGAGGGCGGGGATTTACGAAACCCCATTGCACCACCAGTAACCTCTCTTGAAGGGGCTTTGTTGATCTTTCTTACAGGTACAAAAGACTGTGTTAACAGTACTGAGAGAAATAGTGTTGTGAGAAAAGAGTGAAACACAAGTGAGAAAGATTGAAAATATATATTCTATGAGTTAAACACTTAGAGAGTATATGAGCGAAATATTTGTCAGATACACAAAGGAAAACCACACACTAGCACAATTACCAAATCTCATTCCCAATTCCCTGTTACATAGTTCTAATGTTACTTAACTAAGGGGAAGAAATTTCTTCTATAGAGGATTACTCAACTAAGGGGAAGAATTGTTGAACAAGAAAGGGGGTATATAGTAACATGCTTGGATTGAATAGAACTAGTGATTATTTATTAATTCTTCTATTCTATTTGATTTTAGAAAATTCTTGTATATAGGATAGTCCGGATGTTCTAAAATGCATAACATGTCATAATTTATATTTTTTATATCTACGATGGTTTAATGCTGAATGTATGCCATATATGTTATTACCTCTATTAAAATGGTTGAACAAGAAAAGTGTTGAGTAATTCACGTAAGGGGAGAATGAATTCACCTTGGGTGAGAAGTGAAGACAAAAGTTGGAGAAACAGAGGAGAAGTGGTAAGAAGATAACAAGACTTCATCCCTGCCAGCTTAAGGAGGAGTAGTGATGAGTCTGAGAAGTGAAGATAATTTAACTTGAAAATTTGTCTTTCATCTTTCATTTCTAGTTTACTTATAAAATCTGGAAATGTATTATATGATCCAGAAAATATTTTATTATTTACATAGTTTAATGTTTTATTATTTTCTTATTTGTTAGTTGAGTAATCCTCTATGAATTTATGTGTTAAATGTTTAACAATAAAAAAGGGGAGATTGAAAGGCATATGACTATGCCTATTTGTAATAATTAGGTGAAAACTCAGATAAGAAAGTAAAGTAAATAATAAATATTGAAAAAGGAATCAAGACGGAGAATGTCAACTAGACACGAAGAATCAGAATATCAGAAGAATTCTGACAAGACTGCTACTCAACACTGAAAGAAGTTTATTTATATGTTCAGCGTCGGTGTAAAATAAAAGAGTAGTATATCGAGGAGTTTAGAAGATATAGAAGGTTTCAAATGCCTACTACGGAAAGATTTCAGGAAAAAAAAATTATAGAGGAAAAACATAAAGAAGACAAGACATGACAAGACAAGATATAAAGACCATTATAGAAGTGTTAGGTTCAAATGATTGTAGAAGGGGGGGGTTGAATACAATCTCTAATAAAAATTAAAATCTGTTTCGGATAATTTTTGATTAAACAATTTTAATTATTATCACGAAATAATAATCAAAGAAACACAGCTCAAGTAAAATACTTATATTAAACTTGATGTGGGTTACAAGATTAAATCAGATAAACACTAATAGCTCTTTAGAATTTCTACAGAATATTTAACATGAATGCTCTGTATTTTTCTTTTTAGCTGAATAGAAAGTGAATTGAAGTTGTTTGAATGCTACTGATCAATCTTGTATTTATAGGCAAATTCAGGTGCTGGAGACTTTTCTGGCTCGGGGAGACTTTTTCTCCTCGGGGAGACTTTCTGAGCTTGGGAAGACTTTTCAGGGAGACTTTCACAGCTTGCAGAGACTTCTTGAATTAAATGAAAAATCATTTAAATTGATGGGGAAGACTTTGATAGCTCGGGGAGACTATTATAGCTCGGGGAGACTTTTGAAAAGTCTCGGGGAGACTATTCAAAAGTCTTCCCGAGAAATGATCTGTCGACCTGCTCATGATATATGAAGTGTATATCATTTAATTCATTTGATGTACATCTTCTGACCATTTCTTTTTCTTTTATTTTTCTTTCTTTTTAATTAATACTCGGGGAGACTTTTGAAAAGTCTCCGGGAGACTTTTCAAATGTCTTCCCGAGTAATGAATTTGGTCAACTGATTTGATTCTTCAAATGTATATGTCTTCTGCCTTTGTCTTCTTTTTGTTTTCTTTTTAATTAAATTCTATTTGTTTTATTATATATCTTATTAATTAAATTAATTCCTTTTGAATTAATCTAAGTAATTAGGATACATAATAAATTATCTTTTTGATAATAGAATTAAATTAAAGTCTTCTTCATTCTAAAATAATTCTACATTAATTAATTTCTTAATCAATTTAAAGAATAAATTAATTCTGATTGAATTAATTTACCAATTAAATTAACTAAATAATTTAATCAATTAATAGAGAATTAAATTAAAGCCTTGACTCCACAGCTGTTGATGATATAACTTTAAATCTTCTGTCTTCACACCAATGTCTGTAGCTGACCATTTCTTCTGTAGTAAAGAACCTTCTCTGTATTTTGCCAACACTCCGTGTACTGTCTGGTTCACGAGTGATTCACAACAAATAAAATTCTTCACTTGACTTTTATAATGGTTCACTTCTGCTCTTTTTGATTTGACTATATTTGTTGTCACACAATATTGAAATCTTCTGACACTGTAGCTTCTTCAAACTTAAATACTTCACTGAGGCATGATCAATTAAATTGAGCTTCTTTCAATGTAGTACTGCTTCAAGTCTGTAGATTGACTTTGATCTTCTTTTTCTTGTCAAATAATACCTGCTGAAGATTCCTGTGACAGATAATATATTTACATACAAATTATCTATGTTTGAGTTGAGTTGTCATCTCGCTAAACAAATAGGCTTCTAAACATATGCCTTTCAAGAAGAAATGAGAATCAACATTGTAGTTAGTCATCCGTGAACCAGACCAGTGTATAGGGTTTCAATAATGTTAGTGAAGATTCGTCATCAAAAAGTATAAGTGGTTTTTTGACCAAAGATAGAGCAAATACGGAAAGATTTCGGCGCTAATAAAAAAGTTATGCAAGTCAGGATAGTATTTTAATTCTACTATCAAAAGTTAATTAATTATTTAATTTATTTAATTAAATTAATTCAAGTTAAGTTTAATTTAATTTATAAATTATTTAATTAAATTAAGTAAAATTAATTTATTATAAAAGATATGACTTGGTATGACTTTTTAATAAGTGTTTTTAGACTATATTAAAAGTCATACTGAATTCTGTTAAAAATAAGTCATACCAAGTTTAAACATAAAGTCATACCGAATTTTGATTAAAAAGTCATACCGAACAAGTTTCACCAAAAGTCATAACGAGTAATGCTGAAAAGGTCATACTGAGCAGTGAAGGAAAAAAGTCATACCGAGCTATTTTGAAAAGTCATACCGAAAATGACTTTAAAAAAGGTCATACCGAAGCTTCTTTAAAAAAGGTCATACCGAATGAAATTCAAATGTCATACTGACTTTTGAAAAGGCATACTGAGCATTTTCAAAAGTCATACAAGTGTTAATCAAAAGTCATACAGGCTTAAAAAAGTCTGAAAAATATCCTGAATTGAAAAGTCATACAAGCTTTAGAATTCCTCTATAAATATGACTAGTAATTTGTCTGATTATAATATTTACAGACTTTTTATGCTGGTTTGAATAATAATTATGATTTCAGAACAGTTCATGTCTAAATCGTTCTAGAAAATCTAAACAGTTATTTACACTTTCAACATATTAATTTTGTAATACTTTTGAAGTTAAAATCTTATCTTATACTTGAACATTATTTGGTTATAATTAATATTTCGTGAGAAATTAAAGTAATATTTTTAAATCCATAATTCCGTGAATAAATTCAGATATTGTATTCAACCCCCCTTCTACAATATCAGGGACCAACACCTTTGTACTGTTACTTGAATATGTTGTCATAGGCTTGAGTGTTGAATGTTACTGCCGTGAATTTGAACTATGCTGTGTATGAACACTTTATGAACTTTTAATTCATGGATCAGGTTATTACATTTGTACAAGACAATACTTATTAAACTAATTGTCACATATTTGTGTTGTGATTAAACATAATGTTTCAAGTGACTGTTAAAACATATTGTCAATATACATATGATAGTACATTTTTACTTAGCTTATTTAAGAATTAAGACTAAGTACTAAAGCTGATTACAATGTTAACACCACAATCCCTAACAAAAATAAATATGATACAGATTGAAAAGAGAGTTTAGTTATAACCGAATATTTTCAATATTGAGTCATCGAGCTCTCGAAAAGACTTTGTTGACTATCGTCCTAACTACTGCATTGAGTTTTCACGAGTTCATTTTCAGGATAAAACAAATTTGTATAATTTTTTCACAGTCGGTAAAATACAACGGCAATCACACTTCAATTTGTCTAAAAATTCCAATCCCAATATATGTATATATTTGTTTGTATATGTGTGAGAGAGGGAGATTGAGAAAAAAGGGAAGATACTCTTGATAAGAAACTCAACTGATTTCTGTTTTAGAGATTGGGTTTATCTTACTTTTTTATGTTATTATAGTGATTAATAAATTAATATTAAAATATATTTAATAAAATTAAAAAATATTAACGCGCCGAGTGAGAGAAATCATGCAGAAAATTCTGGTTTAGAACTCGAGCGACTTTTAACCCAGAATTAGTGAAGCTACTCCTTATCTACATCACTCGAGGAGGATGATAAACCCCCGAGGGATTTAGAATTTTATCCTTATTAGTTTTCAAATATATTTATATAATATTAATATAATTAAAACATGTGAGTCAAACCAATGGAGATTTGTTCAAGATAAATCATTTGACAATTCTTTGAGTTTTATGACTCACGAGGATGGTCGAGAACAATGGAAAGTTCCAAGGTTGAATAGAGTTAAGGTTAATACCGATGCTGCACTATTTGACAATCGAACAGGTACAGTCATGCGCTAGTTGTTAGAGATCATAATGGTAACCTAGTAGAAGCCATGTCTAAATGTTATCAGGGTTCAGTGTCTCTAGACCTCGTAGAGGAAATGGGAATACGTGAGGCTCTTAGTTGGGTTAAGAAAAAAAAATGATGTGGTTATAGAAATAGACTGTTTGAAGATGGTGCAATGGATTCACAATTCGTATATTACTCTTTTTATCTAGGCAGAGTAGTAGACAAGTGTAGGAAACTTCTAATAGGACTACAAAATCAAAACATAATGTTAAGATTTCTTAAGCGATCTGCGAATAGCGTCGCTCACTATTTAGCGAGATATAGCTCTTCATTTGCTGATCGTAAGTGGAGGATGGAGAATGTCCATCCAGATTTTCATACTATTTTATGTAATGACTTGAAGAAATAAAATTTTCTTCCTTTGGTGGCAAAAAAAACATGTGAGTCAAACCCACACAACCTATTTCAACTTCATAACTTTAACTTCATTTATCTATGAATTTTATTATGACCCGTTTGGGAACATGAATTTCATTTAAAATTATGAATTTGATCAAATAATATGTTTGGGTAATCATAAGAATTTAGATTGAGATTTAATTTGAATTCCAAGTTATTTAAATATTAGTATAAATATGATAATTTGAAATGACAACTCAAATTCTTTCATTTGAAATCTATCATTTGAAATGACATACAAGTTCCCAAACACAATATTAAGAAAATTTCTTAAATTCATATATGAAAAACCAAATTCTAATCAATCTTCAATCATTAGTTTCTAGAAATTAACTTAGAGCTTATAAAAAAAACTAGCATAAAAGCCTATGCAAGACATGGACGACTAGTTTGATTTTACATTTTATCATGTTTTGTTTTTATTATAACTTTTTTTAAAATTTAATTATCTTTTTAAAATTTCACTTTTTTATTCAATTATATTTAATTTGATTTAGAGTCCAATTATTTAGTACAAATTTTAGTTTACTATATATGATAAAGTACTATTATCAAATGTATCAATAAATCATGATCATTTTAGGTCCGGTAATGAATTTGTGGATTACCCAAATTTTTATATTTGAATTAGTATATTCTTAACTTATTTGTGATACGGATTTGGGACTTGATTTGATTTCGAGACTCGACATCAATACCATATGTAATAACCGAGTCAAAACTCATACTCTTTTCGAAATCAGGTCAAGTAATCATATCACACATAACGTCAAAGTACACTTTACCAAATATAATAATTTGATTAATACACAATCCCGCCACTAACCTCCAAAAGATCTTAATTTATTGGTAAACTTGATAATCTCTACCTTATATCATGATTAAAGTCTCCATATATTTTGACATGGGGTTGGGGTGTTACGAACTCCTCTACTTAATTTTTTTACGTTCTTGTCAAGCCGAACAGATAGTCTATAGACCCGTCGAACAAATAGTACATACGTCACATACACAGATCATACATTTCTAGTCAATGTGGGATAATACCGGTTGGTTTCATATTCTCACCTTTGAACCGCTGACTATTGTGTGATAATACCAGTCTTTGTGTCCCTACTTCCGGTTACTTGACGCATCAAGTTTTGAGAGTCTGTTCTGATATCATATATGATAACTCATGTCAAATTTTGAATCCTTGTTTAAAATTAGTTTAAGTTTCGAATCTGTAAGGTTAGAGTACACGATCCAAATATAACAGTTTGGATAATTCACAAATCAATCATAGACCTCAAGAAGATCATGCTTTATTGGCATATTTGATAGTAATACTCTATAGTATATATTAAAATAAAATTTAATAAAATAACTACATCACTACTCCTTGTCCTCTTAAATTATTTTTTATTAAATCTTTTATTTTATTTATTTTATTTATAATTTAAATTCAATTATTTTATCAAAAAATTACTTTCTAATTTAATTATATATTTAAATTTTATTAGAGTGTGCCTAATAACAATTAAAGATTTTATACATAAAAACAATTTTTATATTTAAAATATAATTTTTTATAATACATACATAACATATATATTACACAAGATATTAAATTTAAAATTGAATATTATTCTAAATCAAGTTCAATCTCTAAATTTGAATTTAATAAATTATTATATACAATATTTAGGTTAGGTAAAAGCCCTCTATATCATTTTTTTGAATGACATTGCCTGAAATGACACTTATCGGAAAGGGTGTCCAAAATAACATTTTTTATACGCATTTATAAAATGTGTAACATATACACGCATTTTTAGGTTGCGTGTTCACCTCTTAATTTTATTTTTTAAAAAGAATTCTTAATGCATACGCATTTTTTGGATGCACAGAATTCTGAAAATGTAGTGTGTAAATACGTATTTGTTTGCTGCGCATTATATATATGCGTATTTGTTTTTTGATATTTCTTTTTGTTGTAACTTCAATGCTCACAGTTCCTTTTAGCTTTCACATGTATTTTTTGCAATCAAGAAAGTTTATATCCCCAAAATTATAACCATATTTATTTAATATAAAAAGATGTTCTTTCCCATGAACAATTAGATTCATTCATGATGTGTGGGTGTGTGGGTGTGTGGGTGTGTGTTTGTCTATATATATATATACAACTTCATAGATAATATAATTTTTTTTTAATTGTATGCTCGAAATTCCATTATTATAAGTAGTTTTATTTGATCATTATTAACAAACCGTAAATTTAAAGTGCATTACAACAGCTGCCTAAATCCTAATAATACTCTCTATAATATATCTATAGAAGATGAAAAAACCAGATCTCACGGTTGAAAAATAATGAGGGGAATGTTGGGTTCCGAGGCATAAAACGCAGCGGATAAACGTAAATATAACGAAAAATTTCGGAACCCTAACGCAGGATCATGTATAAGATTGGACGGATTATGGTGATAATCGAATCATACCTATTACGATCTTGAATGTCACGAACTCAACGGAGATCCTTGCTATCACGACTTGTGTCTTCTTCTCGAAAACACCTCTATGGTATCCACACGAGCACCTTCAAGAGCGTCTCACGATCTTGATTACGGAGTGGATGTACTAGCAAACCTTTGATAATTCGAATTGTCTTCCTGCCTCTTTGCTGCCTCTTCTAGGGTTTTTCTATCAAAACGTGTTCTGCCTCTTAACCCTACATTATCTATTTATAATGTTTGGTTAACAGGCCCATAGCAGCAAAACCTAACCCATGTAGGTCTAGGAAAATAATAAAACGAATTTTATTATTTAATTAATAACTAAGTCATACTTAATTATTATGGGCAGAAATACAATTCTAATTTGAATTTATATTATCTTAATTAATTAAGTCTCACTTAATTAATATAATAAAAATTCAAATAATTATCAATTAATTTAAATCTATAATTTAAATTAACTATTCCTCTAAGTGCTCTTTGCGTGTGACCCTATAGGCTATTATTTAATTGGCAATAATTTTATTCTCCAATAAAATTATAAACAATGAGCGGCATCTAGTAATACATCATTGCTACCCAATTAAACAATAATTAAATCGTGATTCGATAAAACCTTTCGTGATTAATGTTTCCGTGTAATATAATCCTTTTAACCATATATATTATAGATTAAACTCGAGGCATGTATTTAGTCATCCTCTTCAACATTTAATCCGGGTTTACTTGATCCATGAGTAGACTATGAAAACAAATCATTATTTGAGCACGGCCATGCATTTTATAGTCTCACTCAATCAAGAGGCCAATAATATCTCTCCTAATTATAGGAGGGTTAAATCCTTTATCTATCATTCATATTTCTCATACGACTCATGATATACCCGATGTCCACTTTTATCATTACCCGGTCAAAGGTAACTTTTAATGTAGTCAAAGTATATTAATCCTCGTATAAAAATATAATGATCTCAAGTCAGAGGATCATTACACCATTATCACTGTGAGTCTTTCTTATGACTTTATTAAACATGAAGAATCTCACTGTGGGTCTGTCCAGTACCATGTACTCCTGCATGTACCTATGTGTTGACTCTAGTATCCCCATACTTATAACCAATGAGATGTGGTTATCTGTCAAACAACATATTAGTCTATTTATGTATTATTATTGTCCTATCATAATAATACTCGACTAGGGACATTTAAGAATATGATATATTATATAATCTCAAGTTCAAGTCATGTACTTAAACTATATAACGAGTATCATGATTTAGGTACATGTAGGGGTACATGGTACTGGACAGACCCACAGTGAGATTCTTCATGTTTAATTAAGTCATAAGAAAGACTCACAGTGATAATGGTGTAATGATCCTCTGACTTGAGATCATTATATTTCTATACGAGGATTGATATACTTTGACTACATTAAAAGTTACCTTTGACCGGGTGATGATAAAAGTGGACATCGGGTATATCATGAGTCGTATGAGAAATATGAATGATAGATAAAGGATTTAACCCTCCTATAATTAGGAGAGATATTATTGGCCTCTTGATTGAGTGAGACTATAAAATGCATGGCCGTGCTCAAATAATGATTTGTTTTTCATAGTCTACTCATGGATCAAGTAAACCCGGATTAAATGTTGAAGAGGATGACTAAATACATGCCTCGAGTTTAATCTATAATATATATGGTTAAAGGGATTATATTACACGGAAACATTAATCACGAAAGGTTTTATCGAATCACGATTTAATTATTGTTTAATTAGGTAGCAATGATGTATTACTAGATACCGCTCATTGTTTATAATTTTATTGGAGAATAAAATTATTGCTAATTAAATAATAGCCTATAGGGTCACACACATAGAGCACCTAGAGGAATAGTTAATTTAAATTATAGATTTAAATTAATTGATGATTAATTCGAATTTATTATATTAATTAAGTGAGACTTAATTAATTGAAATAAATTCGAATTTGAAGAATTATATTTCTGCCAATAATAATTAAGTGTGACTTAATTATTAATTAAATAATAGAAGCATGTTTTATTATTTAATCCTATGCCTACATGGGTTAGGTTTTTGCTAAAAAAAGGCCCATTAACCAATCATTATAAATAGATAATGATAGGTTAAATGGCTTGCACATTTTTGTAAAAACCCTAGCAGAAGAGGCAGCATAGGAAGAGGCAGAGAGAATTCGAAACCTATCAAAGGAGGCTAGTACTTCCGTTCCGTGTTCAAGATCGTGAGACGTTCTTGAAGGTGCTCGTGTGGATACCATAGAGGTGCTTTCGAGAGGAAGACACAAATCGTGATAGCAAGGATCTCCGTTGAGTTCGTGGCATTCAAAATCTTAATAGGTATGATTCGATTATCACCATAATCCGTCAATTCTTATACATGATCCTGCGTTTGGGTTCCGAAAATTTTCGTTATATTTACGTTTATCCGCTGCGTTTTATGCCTCGGAACCCAACAATGTTATTGTGGCATTTGAAATTTTTTACTGGATCAAAAATAAGAGAGGTGGCAACTGAGGCTCTTTTGACCTCAAACTTGATATGAGCAAAGCTTATGACATGATTGAGTGGTCTTTTATAGTGGTTGTCCTTGCTCGATTTGGTTTTCCAAGTCAATTTATCAAACTGGTGTTATCTTGCTTGACATTTGTATCCTTTTCGATCAATTTAAATGGGTATCCAGAAGGACTCATAGTCCCATCGAGGGGGCTCCGCCAAGGGGACCCCATATTACCTCACCTATTTATTATGTGTGCAGAAGCATTATTAGCATCAATTAGAAGATCTGTGTCAGCACGACAACTTCATGGTATTAAAATGGCAAAGAATGGTCCAGAGATTAGTCATCTATATTTTACAGATGACAGTATTTTCTTCGCTAGGGCAGTACATGGGGAAGGTGTGTGAATGAAAGCAATTATTGATGAGTACTGCAAAGCTTCAGGCCAACTTGTTAATTTTGATAAATCAGAAATTTGTTTCAGCCCAAACACTACACAAGAGATTAGACGAGGAGTGATGGAAATATTAGGAGTGCGTGAAAGATTGCAAGATACTAAATATTTGGGATTACCTTCTGCTGTTGGTCGATCAAAAAAAAAAATACTTCAGGTAGTGGTAGAAAGAATGAAGAAATAGTTAAAAGGGTGGAAAGAAAAACTTTTTCAAAAGGTGGAAAAGAGGTCCTCATAAAAGCATGAACTCAAGCTATTCCAATGTACATCATGAATATTTTTTTACTATCGGAGTCACTAATTGAAGAAATGCACACGGCCCTTAACTTTTTCTGGTGGAGGAATGGAAAGAAATAAAATCTGATTCACTAGTGTCGGTGGGAAGATTTATATGTTTCTAAAGGCAGTGGTGGAGTGGTCTTTCGGCATCTGGGTGTGTTTAATAAATCCATTCTAGCAAAACAAGGATGACATTTATTAAACTGTCCTAATTCATTGGATGCTCATGTTTTCAAGTCCTGATATTATCCAAGAAAGTCTTTTCTGAATACAAACATTGGTCACATGCCGAGCTTTGTATGGCGAAGCCTCATGGCTAGCAAAGAATTAATTACAAAAGGTGCTCGATGGAATATTGGTAATGGCTCAAAGGTAAAAATCTGAGATGACTTGTGGATGGCAGGATAAAATGAAAAATTACCTAGGCCTGATACATGTGAAGTTAATTTAGTTCAGGACCTAATGGCAATAGATAATCATGGATGGAATGAGGATATTATTCGTCATATATTTGACAATCTAACATCGGAGAAAATTCTGGGTATGTTCTGCTATGAAGGGGAAGAAGATACTTTATTTTGGGAGGGGACAACAAATGAGGAATTCTCTGTCAAGTAAGCTTATCATCTTGCCATCGAAGATCTTGTGCATCCGCCTCATGGAGCTAGTGTTGTAAGTTCAACAGTCTGGAAGACTATCTGGCACACACACATTCCTTCTAAGGTAAAAATCTTTGCCTATCGAGTACTCTATAATTGTCTACCAACTGTTACAAACTTCACGAAATGAGGGTTGGTTTTAAACAACAACAGATGTGTTCAGTGTGGATGGGTAACTGAAGATATCCAACATGTCTTGTTTTCATGTCCTCATACTGCACATTTATGACATGAAATTTTTAAAGGATGGAGCATAACGTGTCGTGTCGATGATGAGGTAAATAACAATTTTTTAACTATGATAGCTGCAAGGCGTGATACTTTTGCTACCTTTCTAATGTTATGCTGGGATTTATGGAATGAGAGAAATAAAAAATTTCATGAAAATGAAGTGATACAGCCTGAGGGAATCATCCGTCAAACGAAGCTTCTATTATATGATTTCCAGCAAGCTAACGTTCTTGAGCATAGTGAGAGTAATAGTAATTCAGACTCACTCATTAGATGGAAACCTCCTCCCAATGGCAAAGTTAAAGTAAATTATGATGTGTCATGACTATGTGCTAATCTAACTACTGGTTTTAGAGTTGTGTGTCGGGATGCAGAAGGGAAGGTTTTGGTCACAAGTGCAAAACCCATGTCAATGGTTACTTCAGTTTTTGAAGCAGAAGCTAGAAGTGTTCTATTTGTTGGTGTAGGTGCCCTAGAGGCAATACAATGTTTATTTTGATAAACCTTTATGTCAATTGATTATTCAATAAACGTATTTATTATGACTTTAATTACTGCAATATATTTGTTAGCATAATAAATGTCCTTAGAATCATTATACACATTGTATAGTTTAGTACATGACTTGAACTTGAGATTATATAATATATCATATTCTTAAATGTCCCTAGTCGAGTATTATTATTATAGGACAATAATAATACATAAATAGACTAGTATGTTGTTTGACTGATAACCACATCTCATTAGTTACAAGTATGGGGATACTAAAGTCAATACATAGGTACATGTAGGAGTACATGATACTGGACAAACCCACAGTGAGATTCTTCATGTTTAATAAAGTCATAAGAAAGACTCACAGTGATAATGGTGTAATGATCTTTTGACTTGAGATCATTATATTTCTATACGAGGATTAATATACTTTGACTACATTAAAAGTTACCTTTGACCGGGTGATGATAAAAGTGGACATCGGGTATATCATGAGTCGTATGAGAAATATGAATGATAGATAAAGGATTTAACCCTCCTATAATTAGGAGAGATATTATTGGCCTCTTGATTGAGTGAGACTATAAAATGCATGGCCGTGCTCAAATAATGATTTGTTTTCATAGTCTACTCATGGATCAAGTAAACCCGGATTAAATGTTGAAGAGGATGACTAAATACATGCCTCGAGTTTAATCTATAATATATATGGTTAAAGGGATTATATTACACTGAAACATTAATCACGAAAGGTTTTATCGAATCACGATTTAATTATTGTTTAATTGGGTAGCAATGATGTATTACTAGATGCCGCTCATTGTTTATAATTTTATTGGAGAATAAAATTATTGCCAATTAAATAATAGCCTATAGGGTCACACGCAAAGAGCACTTAGAGGAATAGTTAATTTAAATTATAGATTTAAATTAATTGATAATTATTTGAATTTTTATTATATTAATTAAGTGAGACTTAATTAATTGAAATAATATAAATTCGAATTTGAATTCTGCCATTAATAATTAAGTGTGACTTAGTTATTAATTAAATAATAAAATTCATTTTTATTATTTAATCCTAAACCTACATGGATTAGGATTTGCTGTTATGGGTTGCTATTATGGGCCTATTAACCAACTGTTGGTCCCTGATATTGTAGAAGGGGGGTTGAATACAATATCTGAAAATTAATCGCGGAATAATTTGGATTAAAAATATTATTTTAATTACTCGCGAAATATTAATTAGAATGAAATACTGTTCAAGTGAAAGATATAATTT
Organism: Oenanthe sinensis; assembly: GCA_028671895.1. Taxonomy (NCBI): domain Eukaryota; kingdom Viridiplantae; phylum Streptophyta; class Magnoliopsida; order Apiales; family Apiaceae; genus Oenanthe; species Oenanthe sinensis. The sequence continues at coordinate 18,445,432 of CM053813.1, forward strand.
TAACTTGATTAGTATTACAAAATTAATATTTAGAAAACTGTTATATAATTGATAAAAAGTCTAGAACGAATTCGACATGAAGTGTTCGTGTTTAATCAATTATATTCAAACTCAGCACAGAAATCTGTGAATATTACAATGCGGATAAATTACTGAATTTGATCTGATTTTTCTAACTCTTAACAACTGAACTACTGAAAAATGAAGAGCTGATCTCATATTTATAGAGAATGAAAAAGGCTGCTATGACCTTTTTCAGTATGACTTAATTTCAAGAAAATAAGTCTGTATGACTTATTTTAACCCTTGTATGACATTTAAAAAACTGGGTATGACTTCTGAATGGTCGGTATGACTTACTGAATCTCGGTATGACTTATTTAAAGTCATATTCAGATTTTATCTAATTAAAATAAATCGGTATGACTTATTTTAATTAAACAAAATAGGTTCAGTATGACCTTTTGAGCACAGAAATCTCGGTATGACTTATCCACTGAGCTCGGTATGACTTATCAATCGGCTGTTCCGGTATGACTTTTCTTTAACAGCTTCGGTATGACTTAAGTTCTCGATTGATAAATATCAGTTGATGACTTGAGTTCTCGATTGATAAATATCAGTTGATGACTTGAGTTCTCGATTGATAAATATCAGTTGATGACTTGAGTTCTCGATTGATAAATATCAGTTGATGGCTTATTATCAGTTGATGACTTATCGATCGATATTTATCAGTCGATTGCTTCTTGCAGATAGATATCCGTTGATTGATTCTTGCAGATAGACTGTGCTAAATCCTGTTCGTGCTATCAGTCTTGAAGTCTTCCAGTCTTCGTTGTCTCTTTTGTCATAAAACCACTTGAGCTAGATGATGAATATTTATTATTTTAGTTGACACACAAATGTACTGTCTGGTTCATTTATGTCATACTATAATAAATATTCTTCATCTTTAACATTAAGCTGTGGTCTTCTGTTCTTCTTCTACTTCACTGTCTTCATTCTTCTTCTGGAATCTTCTGTAGTAGCCACTTAGAATCTTCTGAATCTTCTGAACAACTGCTTCTCTATTTTTCTCCGACGCTTGAACATATAAATGAACTTCTTCCGGTGTAGAGTAGCAACTTCATTATAATTCTTCTGACAAGTTGATTCTTTGTGTCTAGTTGACATTCTTCGATTTGATTCCATCCTCAGAATTTATTACTTACTTTAATTTCTTACATGAGTTGAGTTGTCATCTTCTAATTACAAATAGGCATTGACATATGCCTTTCAATCTCCCCCTATTTGTTGTTAAACATTTAACACACAAATTCCTAGAGGATAACTCAACTAACAACTAAGAAACTAATATGACATTTAAGAACTGTAAGTAAATAAATTGTTCTCTGGATCAAATAATACATTTCCAGATTTCTTTGAGTAACTGAAATGAAAGATGTTTGTTCCTCTAGCACTGAACATATTATACATGTAGTATTATCTTCATTTCTCAGACTCATCACTACTCCCCCTTAGGATGTCAGAGATGATGTCTGTTCTCTTCTTACCACTTCTCCTCTATTTCTCCAACTCCTGTCTTCCCTTTTCTTCCAAGGTGAATTCAATTTCCCCTTACTTGAATTATCCAACCATTTTAATAGAGGTAACAAACATGGCATACATACAGCATTAAACCATCGCAGATATAAAAAATGCAAACTATGACATGTTATGCATTTTAGAAAATCCGGTTAATCATATTTACAAGAATCTTCTAAAATCAAATGGAATAGAATCCAAGCATGTTGTTATATACCCCTTTTTCTTGTTCAACAATTGAGTAATCCTCTTCTGGCAAAAGCCTTTGTTTACTTCTCCCCTTTTGATCTACTCCCCCTTAGTTGAACACTTTAACATTTTGGAGTAATCCTCTTAATAATTCTCCCCCTTAGTTGAGTAATCCTCTTAATAATTCTCCCCCAATTGTAGATAGGTAACAATTGTTGGTCCTTTTCTGAAGAAATTTCCACATTGGTTAAGTAACATTTGAAATCTGTAACAGGGAATGGGGAAAGGGATTCGGTAAGTGTGCTAGTGTGTGATTTTACTTTGTGTTCCTCACAAGTGTTTCGCTCATATACTCTCTAAGTGTTTCACTCATAGAATATATATTTTCACTCTTCCTTACTTGTGTTTCACTCTTTTCTCACATCACTATATCTCTCTCAGTACGGATGACTCAGCCTTTTGTACCTGCAAGAAAGATCACCATAGCTCCTTCAAGAGAGGTCACTGGTGGTGCAATGGGGTTTCGCAAATCCCCGTCCTCAATTGAATCTATAAAAACATTTTGACTTTGAAAAACTGAATTGCTTCAGAAATAGATTCAGTGAGTTGCTGATCATCTTAGATGATCTATTCCGTTAGGAATCCAGATATGTTCCATCTGGGGAGGGAGACAAGGATCTATAATGTAGCAAATGATCCAAGTTTCCTCCTGACGCCTGTGAAGGCATGTTGACTCAGTCAGAATCATCAATCATTCTTCCTTCCTTGATATGGAAGTTTAGAAAAATTGCTACCATCAATTCATCCTTCCTGTGACATTTCAATTGTTCTTTCTTGGTCCATTTTGGTCCCAAGTAAGTTCTTAAATTGTTGGTCCAAAATGCCAATTGAGTTGGTCCATTGTTGTCCCTAAAAATAAGACAATATTTGTGGTTTCTTGAAAAATGTCATATGAAATTAACTCTTTGCTGATAGCCTTGGCTGACAGGCTGAATTCAATAGGCTCACTCTGTTGAGAGAATGAACCTAGTAACAGTTTTGCCTTTTCCAAGTCTGTATCCTTTTGAGAGAACACAGATGAGCTAACAGTTGTCTCAGTTTATATGTATTTGAATCACCTTTCTGGAGACAGAGCTGTTGGTTCCCTCACATTACCAACCTTATCAAATGCACTCAAGGCATTGACTCCCTCATTCTTAGCAATTAGGTATTCTGTTTAATGGTTAGAGAGACGGATGTGATTGTGTTTGTGTGTTTGGTTCTAAGATCTTGGATAGAGATTGATGCCAATGTTTGGGATCTAACTATTAGAAACAATTGGATGATCAAGCTCATAGATCTTTCCTACTTCTCAAAAGAGACGCGAAATAATCAGCTTATATTTATGTATATATATAAAAATAATAAAGATAAGGATGTCAAAGTTGAAAAACAAATAACACTATACATACTTATATATATATATATAATATATGCCAATTGTTGGAAAACAATTATAATAAACAATATTTACAGTACAGATGCCAATGAAATAACAACTGTACAAAATAAGGAAAATCTTTTTGAGTTTTCTTTTTCAATTTGTTTGTTTGTTTTTGATAATTTTTTAAGGAATATATACAGTGTATTTACAGTGCTTCAAAATAAATATGCAATTTAAAACAACATGCAATAATTAGTTCATGTTTAACATCCCTAACTCACTAACCAACTTAGAGAAAGTGGATTCATCAAGTGGTTTCGTGAAGATGTCGGCAATTTGATCTTCTGTGGGTACAAAATGTAACACCACAGTTCCGTTCATGACATGTTCTCGGATAAAATGATACCTTATGTCTATGTGCCTGGTCCTTGAATGTTGTACAGGATTATTGGAAATAGCTATGGCACTTGTGTTGTCGCAAAGTATTGGAATTTTAGATAGCGCAAGTCCATAATCATTCAGCTGATTCCTTATCCACAAGATTTGTGCACAACAACTACCTGCCGCAATATATTCTGCTTCGGCTGTCGAGGTAGATACTGTGTGCTGTTTCTTACTGTACCAGGAAATCAACCGTCGTCCTAGAAACTGACAACTTCCAGATGTACTTTTCCTGTCCATCATGCATCCTGCATAATCTGAATCTGTATATCCTATTAGTTCAAAACCTGTACCTTTAGGGTACCAAATTCCAAGATTCGGTGTACCCTTCAGATATCTAAAAATTCTTTTAACAGCTATAAGATGAGATTCTCTAGGGTCAGTTTGAAACCTTGCACATAAGCATGTTACAAACATTATATCGGGTCTACTAGCAGTTAGATATAATAATGAGCCTATCATACCTCTATAGCTTGTGATGTCAACCTTCTTACCAGTTTCATCTTTGTCAAGCTTTGTGGCTGTTGGCATAGGGGTTTTTGCCGGTGAAGAATCTTCTAGATTGTATTTCCTTAGAAGATCCCTTACGTACTTTGATTGGCAAATAAAAATCCCATCTTCCATCTGCTTCACTTGCAATCCAAGGAAGAATGACAGCTCACCCATCATGCTCATTTCATACCTACTCTGCATTAACTTAGCAAATCTCTTGCACAAGTTTTCATTAGTAGAACCAAATATAATATCGTCAACATAAACTTGGACAAATATCATATCTTTATCATGTAATTTGTAAAAGAGAGTTTTATCTATGACACCTCTAGTAAAACCGTTTTCAAGTAAAAACTGAGAGAGTGTGTCATACCATGTCCTCGGTGCTTGCTTGAGTCCATAGAGGGCTTTGAATAAGAAGTATACAAAATCAGCAAACTCTGGATTTTCAAAGCCAGGGGGCTGTTCCACATATACTTCCTCTTCTATCTTTCCATTCAGAAATGCACTCTTCACATCCATTTGATAGACTTTAAAATTGGAATGTGCTGCGAATGCCAGAAATATTCTGATGGCTTCAAGTCTTGCAACTGGTGCGTAGGTCTCATCATAATCAATTCCCTCTTCCTGGGAGTAACCCTTTGCCACCAGTCTGGCCTTGTTCCTTGTAACAATGCCATCACCGTCTAACTTGTTCCTGTATACCCATTTCGTGCCAATAACAGATCTATCTTTAGGCCTGGGTACCAGTGTCCATACTTCTTGCCTTTCAAACTGATTGAGTTCTTCTTGCATGGCAAGAACCCAATCTGGATCAGTTAGAGCATCTTCAATTTTCTTTGGTTCTTCTTGAGATAGAAAAACCGAAAATAAACATTCATTTGAAGTTGCACTTCTGGTTCTAACACCAACATCTGGATCACCTATGATCAATTCAAAGGGATGATCTTTGCTCCATTTCCTTTCCCTTGGTAGATTTGATCTTGATGATTCGCCTCTATATTCATTGTGATGTTGTGTTGTGCCAGTTGATCCTTTATCTGCCCCTGAGTTGCTGCCTGGATGACTTGTTGATCCACCACTGGTATTAGTAGTATCTCTAGTGTTGCCATTGTTTCCACCACTATTACCTAGATCATTACCATCATTGTTGTCATCATCATTTCCTGTTGCAACCTCAGGCTCTTCTTCATTATCCGAATCTGAGTCTGGATGATTGTCAAATTTTAATGACTCAGAAGGATCTTCAGTTTGGATGCTTGGGAGTTTAGTGTCGTCAAATGATACGTTGACACTTTCTTTTACTTGGTGCTGATCAATTATGTACACCCTATATGCTCTTTTTGAGTAGCCGACAAAAATTGCTTCATGTGCCTTGGCCTCGAATTTGCCACGATGTTCATCTCCATCTTTTAGCACAAAACATTTGGCTCCAAATACATGAAAGTATTTGAGTGTTGGTTTCTTGCCAGCCATTAATTTGTAGGGTGTCTTCATATGATCCTTGTTGATTAAAGTTCGATTCTGGGTATAACAAGCCGTGTTCACTGCTTCAGCCCAGAAGTAGATAGGCAACCTTGATTCACTTAACATTGTTCTTGCAGCTTCAATCAAGGTTCGATTCTTCCTTTCTACTACTCCATTCTGTTGCGGAGTTCTTGGCGCTGAGAATTGTCTTGTTATCCCTTTGTCTGAGCAGAAGCTATTTAGAATTTCATTCTTGAATTCTGTTCCATTATCTGATCTGATTGCCCGGACAGGTAGCTTTGAATCTAACTCAATCAATTTTACATGATCAATCACCAACTGTGGAGTTTCATCCTTAGAGTTCAAGAATAAAACCCACGTGTACTTTGTGAAGTCATCTACAATCACTAAGGCATATCTCTTCCTTGACATAGACAGAATATTTACTGGACCAAATAAATCCATATGAAGCAGCTGCAGTGGTTCAATAATATATGTAGTGTCTGTGCCTTTGTGAGTTGCTCTTTTTGACTTCCCTTTCTGACATGCCTCACACAATCCTTCTTGTGTAAATTCCATCGGAGGCAGTCCTCTCACCAAATCCCTCTTGACTAGAGAGTTCATTATTTTGAAATTCAGGTGTGAGAGTTTCTTGTGCCATAGCCAACTTTCTTCTGATGAAGCTTTTGAATAAAAACAGTTTGCTTCAGCTTCAGTTCCCGAGTTGAAATCAGCTACGTACAAGTTTCCTTTCCTTACTCCACGCAAGGCTTGTCTGTCTTCTTTAGAATGAGCTATTAAGCACTTCTCCTTGATAAAGTTCACTTTGTAACCTTTATCACAGAATTGACTGACGCTGAGTAGATTGTGCTTAAGTCCTTCCACCAAAGAGACGTTTTCAATGATAACATTTCCAGTATTTAACTTGCCATATCCCGTAGTCATTCCTTTGCAGTTATCTCCAAAGGTGACGATTGGGCCAGCTCTTTCAACCACGTCTGATAGCAGGGCTCTATCTCCAGTCATATGCCTTGACGATCCGCTGTCTAGGATCCAAACAACCCGGTTTTCCTGTTTAACTCCCTGCACATATCAAACGGATTAGATTATCTTCGGAGCCCAAAATTGATTGGGCCCGGCATACTTAAAGAATTGACCTTTGTCAGCTTTGACAACAGATCCTTTTCGAACAACAGCCGCATTCTCCTTGACTGTACTTACTTTCCTATAAATAGTCTTAACAATTTTTTGTTTAGACTTAGGAATATATTTTTCCTTCTTGACAGGTGAAGGAATAGCAGTCTTGGATTTAGCAAATTTATTATTGATGTATTGTCTCGGTGTCATGTTCTTTTTATTAGCAGTCATGCGTTTGAAATAAGCAGTCATAGCATTAAAAGCACATAACATACAATTTAACATACCACAAGGTTTATGGCATACATCAATAGCAGGCATGTTATTCACAGCAGTAGGAGTTTTAACAATTTCTACTTTAACTTTATCAGCAGATTTAAAGTTTTCAGTAGAATGGCATCTGTTGTTACTATCCCTACTTCTAACAAACTTATTGTTAGGTCTGTTCAAGTTATTCTTTAAGTTCTTAGCACCTAAACCAGGAGTGGATGAACTAGCAGAGTTCACATTTTCGATTGGTCTTTTAGGTACATATTTAACTTTCTGGACATTTATTCCTTTTATGTCCCTAGTCTGTTCTTCTCTTTTCTTCTCTTCAAGGTCTTCACATTTAATTTCATAATCCACTATTACACAACTATCAAGAACTGGTTCTGCAATAGGAGTTATGAAAAGAGGTTTCTTGGTGTCCTTAATAACATGTGGAATACCCCTCTCTATAGCAGTCTTTTTAAAAGGGGTGATGTTACTAAGCTTTCCTACTGATTCATTATATTCAAAACCTATTCCAACTTTCCGATTGATCTCTTGTTGGTCAACTAGATCTTTCATAACAAATGAAGCAGTTCTATAGGCTTGACACCTGACCTTTTCTTTTTCAATTTTATCTTTCAAAAAAGCTTCAATTTCAACATAGCAGTTGACTCTATTAACTTGAAATGCAACATCTTCAGTTAATTTAACATTAATAAGTTTCAGCTTTTTCAATTCATAATTCTCCTCTTTTAAAACTTTGTTTTCGAGAATTAAGACTTTTATTCGATCTCTAGCATCAATTAAATTCTCACCTATCAATTTAAACATTTTAGGACAGCTAGGGTTTACCTCAATTCCTTGTCGAGGTGGAGATTGTGATCCTTCAGAAGAAGAGGCCATTAGAGCAAGATTTCCCATTTAATCTTCTTCATCATTGTCGGAATCATCCCAGCTTTTTCCTGCTGCTAAGTATGATTTTCCCTGATGCTTCTTCAGTAGAGCGTCATATTTCTATTTGAGCTCGTCATATGAATCCTTCTTTCTTTCCTGCTTGGGCTTTCTACAATCAGTAGCAAAGTGTCCCATTTCATTGCAGTTGAAGCAACGGATCTTGCTTCTGTCTACCATCCCTGTCTTGTATCCACCTTTTGTGTTGGATGAGCTAGAAGAACCACCTGTCTGAAATCTGTTTGCCATAGGCTTGAATTTGAAACTAGGGTTCCTCCTGAATCTTGTATTTCCAAATTTTCTAGCAATTAGAGCCAGAGATTCATCCTCAAGTTGATCGAGTTCTTCCATTGAGTAAAATTCACTATCAGTTGAATTCACTAGAGTTGCACCAACTTCTGCAACAATACCCTGATCAATGATGTTGACTGAAGAAGATTCAGTCTTAGCTTTTCTATACTCTGGTTCTTCTGCTACAAGAGCTGTAGACTTGCTGACCACCTTGCCTGTACCATATATTTCATTCTGTTGAATCTGCTATAGCTCATAGGTCTTCAGAATGCCATAAAGTCTTTCCAAAGAAATTTCATTCATGTCCCTTGACTCTCTGATGGCTGTTATCCTATGCTCTAGGTGTACTGGCATTGTCAGCAAAAACTTCCTATTGATCTCCTTCTTCGTATATTGTTTGCCATTGAGATTTAGATCATTTATCAGCTTGTTGTATCTCTCAAAAACTTCAGAGATACCTTCTCCAGGATTTGATCTAAAATGCTCATATTGAGACGTTAAGATTTCCAATCTGTTCTCCCTTACTTCTTCTGTTCCTTCATTTAGTATCTCTATCGTTTCCCAGATGTGTTTAGCATTTTTACAATTAACAACATGATTGTACATTCCGGGATCAAGAGATTCCACTAAAATTAACTGCAGACTGGTGTCCAATGTATCCAGTTCCTTTTCTGTCTCAGTGTACTCAGAAATATCTTTTTCAACTTGTCTGTGCGGAATGAGTACACCATCTTCCATATGCTCAGGAAAGATATTTATTGGAACAGCAACACCAGTTTTTAAAATATCCTTGTACTTGGGATTTGCAGCTCGAAGAAACAAGGTCATCTTTCTCTTCCACAGATTATAATTGTCTTTATCAAATTGTGGAATTTTAATGCTACTAACTCTTTGAGTACTCATCTTTAAATAAGATTAAAAATTAATTATTTCAAAAAATATTTTAATTTTTGACTTAAAATAATTTTTGATCAAAAATATTTTTTCGGGAAAAAAATTATTTCGAATAAAAAATTATTTCGAATTTAAAATAATTTTTGAGATCTGTATTAGTTCGCGGAATTTGATTTGGATCTGATATGAAAAATATCAACCAGCTCTGATGCCAATTGTTGGTCCCTGATATTGTAGAAGGGGGGTTGAATACAATATCTGAAAATTAATCGCGGAATAATTTGGATTAAAAATATTATTTTAATTACTCGCGAAATATTAATTAGAATGAAATACTGTTCAAGTGAAAGATATAATTTTAACTTGATTAGTATTACAAAATTAATATTTAGAAAACTGTTATATAATTGATAAAAAGTCTAGAACGAATTCGACATGAAGTGTTCGTGTTTAATCAATTATATTCAAACTCAGCACAGAAATCTGTGAATATTACAATGCAGATAAATTACTGAATTTGATCTTATTTTTCTAACTCTTAACAACTGAACTACTGAAAAATGAAGAGCTGATCTCATATTTATAGAGAATGAAAAAGGCTGCTATGACCTTTTTCAGTATGACTTAATTTCAAGAAAATAAGTCTGTATGACTTATTTTAACCCTTGTATGACATTTAAAAAACTGGGTATGACTTCTGAATGGTCGGTATGACTTACTGAATCTCGGTATGACTTATTTAAAGTCATATTCAGATTTTATCTAATTAAAATAAATCGGTATGACTTATTTTAATTAAACAAAATAGGTTCAGTATGACCTTTTGAGCACAGAAATCTCGGTATGACTTATCCACTGAGCTCGGTATGACTTATCAGTCGGCTGTTCCGGTATGACTTTTCTTTAACAGCTTCGGTATGACTTAAGTTCTCGATTGATAAATATCAGTTGATGACTTGAGTTCTCGATTGATAAATATCAGTTGATGACTTGAGTTCTCGATTGATAAATATCAGTTGATGGCTTATTATCAGTTGATGACTTATCGATCGATATTTATCAGTCGATTGCTTCTTGCAGATAGATATCCGTTGATTGATTCTTGCAGATAGACTGTGCTAAATCCTGTTCGTGCTATCAGTCTTGAAGTCTTCCAGTCTTCGTTGTCTCTTTTGTCATAAAACCACTTGAGCTAGATGATGAATATTTATTATTTTAGTTGACACACAAATGTACTGTCTGGTTCATTTATGTCATACTATAATAAATATTCTTCATCTTTAACATTAAGCTGTGGTCTTCTGTTCTTCTTCTACTTCACTGTCTTCATTCTTCTTCTGGAATCTTCTGTAGTAGCCACTTAGAATCTTCTGAACAACTGCTTCTCTATTTTTCTCCGACGCTTGAACATATAAATGAACTTCTTCCGGTGTAGAGTAGCAACTTCATTATAATTCTTCTGACAAGTTGATTCTTTGTGTCTAGTTGACATTCTTCGATTTGATTCCATCCTCAGAATTTATTACTTACTTTAATTTCTTACATGAGTTGAGTTGTCATCTTCTAATTACAAATAGGCCTTGACATATGCCTTTCACCAACCATTATAAATAGATAATGTAGGGTTAATAGGTATTAAGTTTTTAAGAAAAACGAACCCTAGCAGCAGAAAAGACAGAGGCAGATTTCGAAATCATCTAGAGGAGGCTAGTACATCCGTTCCATAATCAAGATCGTGAGACATTCTTGAAGGTGCTCGTGTGGATACCATAGAGGTGTTTTCAAGAGGAAGACACAAGTCGTGAAAGCTAGGATCTCCGTTGAGTTCGTAGTAGTCAAGACCAAACAAAGGTATGATTCCGTTTTACACAAATTAGTCTGAACTTATACATGATCCTGCGTTAGGGTTCCGAAATTTTTCGTTATATTTATGTTTAATCCGCTGCGTTATATGCCTCGGAACCCAACAATGGCATCAGAGCTACGTGTATAAGGGACTGATTTGGTTACGTGTTTTATGTATTTGATGCATACATGCCTGTTTTGGTGACTGCCATGCCATGCTACTGCTTTGTCATAATCTGTTATGCCACTGTCATGCCTGTTATGAGACTGCTATGCTTCTGCCAATATGTAACTGTCAGAGAATGTATATTCTGTGTCTGATCAGAGTTTGTGAAATTGGAGCTGGGTCAGAGTTTAACAAACTCTGATGGACTCGCTCAGAGTTTAATAAACTCTGATGGTCAGGTCAGAGTATAGAGCATGGTCAGAGTTTAACAAACTCCGATGGTCTCTGATCAGAGTTTAGCAGTAAACTCTGATGGACTGTGCTGATCAGAGTTTAGCAGTAAACTCTGATGAACTGTGCTGATCAGAGTTTAGCAGTAAACTCTGATGGACTGTGCTGATCAGAGTTTAGCAGTAAACTCTGATGGACTGTGCTGATCAGAGTTTAGCAGTAAACTCTGATGGACTGTGTTGATCAGAGTTTAGCAGTAAACTCTGATGGACTGTATAAATTGCAGTGGGGAAAAAGGCCAACAGATCTGATATGTATTCAGAAATTGATGATTTCTGAATAGGACTGGTCTTCGAAAATAAAAAATTTCCAAGCTGACCTGGCAGCTCGACCCCAGCTGGGGGCTGCCGCCCCCGAACCCCCGCCCAGGGGCTGCCGCCCCCGGAACCCCGCAATATTTTATTTTGTGTACTTGAGCATGGTGCTGGTTATGGCCCTTAGACCCCTAGATTAATGGTTTTGGTTTTGGTTTTATAAATACGACTTGCATGTCGTTTTCTTCATTCTTGTAATTGTTTAACCTCGAATGTAACTCGAGTTTTCTTATGTAAGTACATTAGTATATGTTGTATTCAATTATTCCATGTAATGTACTTGAAGATTGAAGGATGATCCAAGAAGAGGAGCAAGCACCCATGGATACAAGAAGAATGAAGACATGTAATTGTATTTATATTTCACCACCATAGATTGACTTTGATCCTTTCATTAGCTCGAAAGGATCGCATAGGAAAGGGGCCATAACCAAGCACGTTTACATACTGCACTTTACATATTGATGTATGAATGTATGTGTAGAGTAGAAGATGCATGCTTTAATTAGATTAATGATGTATGCATGTATTAGATACGTCACCCATGCCATGCTTGCCATGCTAAACAAGATAAAATCTGTAACGATTTAAGATTTTTAAATTAACAAACGATCATGAGATTCTTGTGTTTATGAGATATGGACTTTTAAAACACGGAATTGAATATGGATTTTGATATCTATAATTGGGATTTTCTGACAAAAACGGATATGCGTATTCGTAAGGCTGATGGGTTTTAAGTGTGACCACTGGTATCCTCCATCTACCTGGGAAATGAACAATTTAAGATGTCAATTTGAAATATTTAGTTCAAGGAAAAATTGAGGATCTCTTCATGATGTGATCATGATCGTCGTAAATTTTCTAAACCCCTTAACAAAATATTAAGTTTTAATCAGATGTTTTCCAATGAATGAACACTCATCGAATCCTAGATCGATTAGGGGAAAGACTGTCAGTGGCAGGGGACTCCTATCTATCATGGTGAGATGCGACGAATATAAACGGTTATATTCGGCCGTTGTATCATTGGGTCAAACTTAACTGAGTCGTCATAATAAGGTGAAAGTAAACGGTTATATTCAACCATTATGAACTTAGAAGCATAGAGTTTGGTTAAAAATCTATTAGATAGATAAGATCAATCGTTGCTCACCAAACTATCCAAGAATTATATATGATATAATTGATAAATGTTGTCTACCTAAATAATCATTCTTAAGGACTTCCAGTGGTTGACTTAAGACATGACGAAATATGGATCTTGACTCACTAGAAAGAATTATGGGATATACTTTCCAAATTAATAGTAAGGGCTATTAATTTGATAAAAATAGTGGGAGATATATTATGAATGTATCATAATCATTTGAACATAATAAATAACTCAGACAATCTAAATGTTTAATTTTGTGCTTTTATCATTGTAGATACCAAGTAATGACAAACAACACAAACACACTATCCGTACGATCTGTCCTTGAGAAGGATAAGCTGACAGGAGGAAACAACTTCCTAGACTGGCAGAGGAATTTGAGGATTGTCCTCAGGCAGGAGCGCAAGCTTCATGTCATTGATATTCCTCCGGCAGGTCCCCTTCCTGAGGGCGCTACTGTTGAGGAACGAGCGGCCCATACAAAGGATGAGAATGATGCAACTGATGTTGCATGTCTTATGTTGGCAACTATGAGTGCTGAGCTTCAAAGACAACATGTGCATATGGATGCATATACTATCTATGAGCACTTGCAAAACATGTTTGCAAGCCAAACTCGTCAAGAAAGGTTCAACACGAGTAAGTCACTCTTTAATTTCAAACAAGGGGCAAGTGAACCAGTTGGCCCACATGTTCTGAAGATGATTGGTTACATTGAGTATCTTGATACTTTGGGTTTCCCGATTAGTCCGGAAACTGGTATTGACCTAATCTTGAATTCTTTGAACAACAAATTCACTCAGTTTGTTATGAACTACAATATGAATGAATTTGACAAAACACCTACTGAATTGTTGGCTATGTTGAGAACATATGAGACCAACATGAAGACGGCTGAACCTGCTCCCATACTGATGGTGGGCAATAAAGGTAAGGCCAAAGGGAAAGGCAAGTGGAAGGGTAAGAAGAAGACAGGTTCTGATTCTACACCCAAGCCAAAGTCAGGTCCTAAACAGGCTTTAAAGCCTAAAGGTGGGGTCGCTAAGGGTGAATGTCACTACTGTAAGAAAACTGGTCACTGGAAGAGAAACTGTTCAGTTTACTTGGAGGATCTGAAGAAGAAGAGGGCTGAGCAAGCTTCTAATTCAGGTATATATGTTATATAAGTCAATCTGTCTATTTCTACATCTTGGGTATTGGATACCGGATGTGCTTCTCACATTTGTATAAATGTGCAGGAAATGCAGAGAAGTAGGACATTGGCTAAAGGAGAAATGGACCTACGAGTTGCCAATGGAGCAAGAGTTGCTGCTTTAGCTGTAGGAACATATTATTTATCTTTGCCCTCTGGGCTAGTTTTAGAACTGGAAAATTGTTATTACGTGCCTGCGATTCGCAAAAACATTATTTCTGTTTCTTGTTTGGACAAGAAAGGTTTTTCGTTTACAATAAAGAACAACAGTTGCTCTTTTGCTTTGAATGATTTAACCTATGGTGTTACGCGTTTGTTTAATGGTTTATATGTTCTTGACTTAGATAATCCTGTCTGTAATATAGAAAACAAACGACTTAAAGTTAATGACTCAAATCAAACATACCTCTGGCATTGTCGTCTAGGCCATATAAATGAGAAACGCATATCCAAATTACATAAGGATGGATATTTGGATAAGTTTGATTTTGAATCATACCAAGAATGCGAATCTTGTTTGCTTGGTAAAATGACTAAAGCCCCTTTCACTAGTAAGGGTCAAAGGGCCACTGAACGTCTGGAGCTAATACATAGTGATGTATGTGGCCCAATGCGTGTGATGGCTAGAGGAGGCTACTACTACTTCATAACATTTACTGATGATTTCAGTAGATATGGATATGTATATCTTATGAAGAATAAATCCGATTCTTTTGAAAAGTTCAAAGAATACAAGGCTGAAGTAGAAAAGCAAATTGGCGGAGGTGCAAGTATTAAAATCTTACGATCTGATCGTGGAGGAGAATACTTGAGCACTGAATTTAAAGATTATTTAAAGGAGTGTGGTATTGTATCACAACTCACTCCGCCAGGTACACCTCAATGGAATGGAGTTTCAGAGAGGAGAAATCGCACCTTGTTGGACATGGTGCGATCGATGATGAGTCATGCAGATCTTCCAATTAGTTTCTGGGGTTATGCTCTAGAAACAGCGGCTTTCACACTTAACCGTGTTCCTACTAAGAAGGTTCAAAAGACTCCATATGAGATATGGGAGAAGAAACGGTCAGGCATGAGCTTTATGAAAGTTTGGGGATGCAAGGAGTTTGTGAAACGTCAGGTATCTGACAAGCTTGGACCTAAATCTGAAGAGTGCAATTTTGTGGGATACCCTAAAGAAACAAAGGCGTATTATTTTTATAGTCCTTCTGAGCAGAAAGTGTTTATTGCTCGAGATGCTGTTTTCATGGAAAGAGATTTTGTTTCCAAAAGAAACAGTGGGAGAACTATAGACCTCGATGAAGATCGAGAACCACAAAATAGCATTGAACCTGAAGTGGAACATGAGTAGGATAATGATAATGCTCGACAAACACAGGTTGTTCGTAGAACTGGTAGAATTCGCCATGAGCCAGAGAGATATGGATTTCTTTTGACTCAATGTGGTGATTTGATGCTCATAGATGAAGATGAGCCTCTCACATACCAAGATGCTATGAACAGTCCAGAATCTAAGAGATGGCTAGAAGCCATGAAATCCGAGATGGATTCCATGTACGAAAACCGAGTATGGACTTTGGTTGATCCACCTGAAGGGGTAAAACCCATAGGGTGCAAATGGGTTTTTAAGAAGAAAACTGACATGGATGGAAATGTTCAGACCTATAAAGCAAGGCTGGTTGCAAAAGGTTTCAAACAAATTCATGGTATTGACTATGATGAAACTTTCTCACCAGTGGCTATGGTCAAGTCCATAAGGATTTTGCTTGCTATTGCAGCATTCCATGATTATGAAATCTGGCAAATGGATGTCAAAACAGCCTTCCTTAACGGAATCCTTGAAGAGGATGTGGATGTGTACATGACACAACCTGAAGGTTTTGTCGATCCAAGGAATGTTAGCAAGGTATGTAAATTACGTCGATCCATTTATGGATTGAAGCAAGCCTCTAGGAGATGGAATATCCGTTTTGATGAAACAGTCAAAGAGTATGGCTTTATTCAAAACGAAGATGAACCTTGTGTTTACAAGAAGGTTAGTGGGAGCCATGTGGCATTCATAGTACTATATGTTGATGACATACTACTAATGGGGAATGACATACCTTCTCTCAAGGCTGTTAAGATTTGGTTAGGGAGCAACTTCTCTATGAAAGACTTAGGAGAAGCATCCTACATTCTAGGAATGAGGATCTATAGGGATAGATCTAGAAGGATGATCGGTCTAAGTCAGAGTACATACATCGATAAGGTTTTGCATCGTTTTGGTATGCAAAATGCAAAAAGGGGATATGTCCCCGTGTCTCAAGGGATAACGATTTCTAAAGATCAGTGTCCGAAATCATTGGATGACAAGGACCGCATGAGTAAGGTTCCATGTGCCTCAGCAATTGGATCCATCATGTATGCGATGGTATGTACTCGCCCAGATGTTTCGTATGCTTTAAGCATGACGAGCAGATACCAATCTAATCCAGGTGAAGGTCACTGGACGGCTGTCAAGAATATTCTAAAGTACTTGAAAATGACTAAAGATTCATTCTTGGTGTATGGAGGAGAGGAAAAAACGGTTGTAAAAGGTTACACCGATGCAAGTTTTCAAACAGACAGGGATGATACTGTATCACAGTCTGGTTTTGTGTTTTGTCTAAACGGAGGTGCTGTAAGTTGGAAGAGTTCAAAACAAGAAACAGTAGCTGATTCTACAATGGAGGCTGAGTACATTGCAGCTTGTGAAGCGGCTAAGGAAGCTGTTTGGATTCGAAAATTCATTACTGATTTGGGAGTGGTTCCATCGATGGCAGATCCCATTGATCTATACTGCGATAATAATGGAGCCATTGCACAGGCTAAAGAACCTAGAGCTCACTCCCGAACTGAAAGGCTGTATGTATAGACCTATATGTAACATAGGGTTATAACTCAACACAAGAATAGGACGTGTAAATAATATGAAGTTATCACCGGAATCAGGAAGACATGAAGACTTGGTAAAGACAAAGGATAAAGAAGAAATCTACAGACTTGAAGCATTAGCTCACTGGAAGAAGTTCATTAATATGTTCATGCCTCAGTGAAGAATAAATGTTGAAGTATTCAAGGATGTGGAAGCAGTGAAGCAGTTGTCAAAGTACCAGAAAGATTCTAGTGATCCAAATCTGCAAATTAGTCAAGCAATGAATTGCAGAGCACAAGTACAGGAATCGAGAAGATAGAATATACGGCAGATACAAAGAATCAAAATATTAGATGGAATCTTGGAGTCTACTATAGATTGTTGGAGGAAGTTCATTCATATGTTCAGACTTCAGTGAAGGATAAAGTTCGAAGATGTTCAGGGTTTCAGATATGTTTGTGGTTCAGCATAAGTGCCAGAGGATTCCAATGTACTTACAATCGAAGCACTTCTAATCAACAAGGAGCAAAGTTAATTGTATTGTAAAGAAGATGTGAAGATCAAGATCTGTTAGTCGTTTGTGAACCAGACCAGTTGCACCAAACGTCAGCACAAAAGAGATTGAGAATTGCATCTATGAATCAGAAGAATTGACTGTATGATTAAATTAGTAACAAGTGAAGTGGTATGTGACTAAGCCCAGAATAAATCAAGGTCGAATAATCAAGGAAATATTTATTAGACTTGGTTTCAGTGGAAGAAAATATATTAAGGGCTTATCAGGTTCGAATTTGGCTAAGTAAAGAAGACTACAGAAGCTGTATCCAGAAGTCAACTTGGTCAAGCTATTTTGTCTCATTCACCAATGGTTAACAAGTATTTTTGTCTTATTCACCTATGGTTATTAACCATTGGGTGAGTTAAACAAATGAACAAGAAATGGTGAATATTCAAAGTATTCTTTTTGTCCTATTAGCCGATAGTTACTAACTATCGGAAAAGAAACAAAAGTCAGCTAGCCACTTCCCGATAGTTACTAAAGCTTGGAATAATTCCGATGGTTACTAAGCTTGGATTAATTGAATTTATTCCAGGAATTGTTTTAAGTCTCCGATGGTTATTCTACAGACTCATCGATACTTAAACAATTAATCAGTAAATTATTCCGATACTTATGAAGAAAAAGAAGTGAAGCAGCAACTATTTTACTTGGCCCTAATTGAGCCACGTATCCTTGGTTGAAAAAGTCTACACATAAATTGAAGCAGAGCCATTCATTTGAGTCTGTCTTCTGCAACACAATAAAAATATCCAGAGGGAGAGAAGCACAGCCGGAGAAGAGAGAACACCCAGAAAATCTATACCTCTTCACCGGAGATGTATTAGTGGTCGGTCCCTTAACGAAAAATATTCAGGACCACTATATATCACTCTCTACGGTCTTAGTTTCCTTTGTACTAATCTAGAAATACTTGTATAGGAAATTAAAAGTTATATTTTTGTTAAGCAGCGAAGAACTTGTTCTTCGGACCGGATTTGTTGGCCGGGTGTAGCAACCTCAGGGTTTATATTTATCAAATGATATATTCCCCGAATCTTGTGTTGTTTATTTTCCTACTGATTTTCTAGAACCGAAATGATTAATCCTAAACACAGAAAATTAGTAAGCAGCTCCGTAAACACTATTCACCTCAAGAACACGAGCCCACTAACCGAACTCTAAATTATTTATCCGCAAAAGATTCGAAAGAATTTTTAATTTAGTGAGTATCGTATTCAACCCCCCTTCTACGATACTTCCGGGGCCTAACAATTGGTATCAGAGCTAACTGATTGATATACAAGTCAGGATCCGTAACCCAGTGAAGCTCACCGTGCAGAAGCTGTTTGGACTTAAATGGTTTGAGGTCTTGTTAAATAAGTTTAATTATAAACTTTTAACAAGTTTATTTTATAAACTTTTATAAAATTTGTTTTATAAACTTTTATTAGTTTATATTATAAATTTTAATTAGTTTATTTTATAAACTTAATATTAAGTTTATTTTATAAACTTTTATAAAATTTGTTTTATAAACTCTTATTAGTTTATATTATAAATTTTAATTAGTTTATTTTATAAACTTAATATTAAATTTATTTTATATACTTTTATAAAATTTGTTTTATAAACTTTTATTAGTTTATTTTATAAATTTTAATTAGTTTATTTTATAAAGTTTAAAATTAAGTTTATAAATTGAATTTATTAAAACAACTCGACCAAGTTATATCAGTACATAATTTGTGGTTCAAGTTGACCAGTTTTATGTAGATGTACTGCACATACCTGTGACAAAGTCCACGCGCAGCATTGTCAGCAATCGGAAAGGTAGTGAATTGAATTGCTCGCGCCAACTGTCTGTCCGATAGTTACTAACTATCGACACGTCCCCGATAGTTACTAACTATCGGAGCCGCATTCTGAATTTTTTTATTTTTGATTTATTATGTTTTAAAATTTTTAAAATTCTTAACTTTAAATTTTTCTTAAATATTAATTTACGATTTATTTAATTTTTAAGAAAATTTTAAATTCTTGAAAATTAAATTTTTCTGTAAATATTTATTTTTGATTAATTTATTTTTTAAGAAAATTAAAATTTTTGGAAATTTAATTTTTTCTTAAATATTAAATTAAGGGTGTCGAAGCTGCTTGGACGTCGCAGAGTATTCATTTTTGAATTGCGTCTCAGAAAAAGATATTTGCCCCTGGTGTAATTTTTGTTTCCGGAATAAAAATTGACCAGTGTTTATTAAACTCTGAAACATGATCATATAGTATTTTTACTGTGTAATCATGTCTTAGGTATTAATATTGGCGAAGTTTCTTTTTGAGAAAAAATGTGAATCATTAGTGTTACTCTTGGACATAAGCGCCTCAGATGCTATTTTGGCCTACTTAACGTTTTGAACCTTTAATATCTATTTTAGATTTATTTATTTTTCCAGAAAAATTAATATTCTTGTTAATTAAATTTTTCTTAAATATTAATTTACAATATTTTAATTTTTAAGAAAATTCAAAATTCTTGAAAATTAAGTTCTGTAAATTTTTATTTTTGGTTAATTTATTTTCTAAGAAAATTAAAAATTCTATAAATTTAAATTTTTCTTAGGTACTTATTCGAGGATGCTCAGAAGTTAGTAGTTAAAGATTTTTACGGGTTATTGAAGACAATGAAGATCGACTAAAGATTATCCAAAGAAGTTGATTCTGAAAAGATTATTTGGGTACAGTTTTTAGTTGGTTTGAGTTGAATTTGAAAATGAAAAATCTTAGGGGTTTAAGTAGTGTGAAGGAGAACAGACTGGACTACCTAGCATCTCAGTACAAGCCTTAAAGATTATTCTACAAGGAGATTACAGGACGTTCGTGCTAACACTGCAGATCATCTGGAACGTAGGGATACAACCAACAGGGATTTTAGGATACAACCACATTATCTTTAGAAGATCTATATGTTGTGCTGAAGGCCTATGAACTAGAACAAGAGTTGAAGAAGATAATATTTGGTAAAGCAGGTTGTTAGCATATCCACTGTATATGTAACCCAGGAACCAAATTTGATTGAAGTCAAGGTTGAAAACCTCTGAACAGAAATGAAATGATCCTAGAAGCTGAATTGAAGATGTTGTAGCTCGAGGTAGTGGTCAAGGTGTTGTATGTGAATTTGACACTTTGGAATATCTTGAGAACTGGACTGCAAATCAAGCATGCAGGGCAACAAGAAGTTCAGTGACATCAGATTCAGACGGAATCCCAATTCTAAATCTAAGGTCGTTACCTATAGATTCCGTAAAGGAGATTTTCAAGTACAGTTCAAGAGGCGGTTGCAAGACAGGGATGGTTGATTATTTGAAAGACAAGATCAGGGGTTTGCTACACAGTTTGAAGAAGCCTGTACAAGCAAAAGATGACAGACACTATGTTGGGTTGAAGCAGGAATTTCAAACATTAGTGAGGATACAGCAAGGGAAATCATTTGTTGATGAAGTTAAATGCAAGGATGATTCTATCAGTGACAGTGATGAACCAAATGGATATCTGGCATCAATGACCAACACTGGAGATGAATCACTAAGCACTTCACAGGTACACATTTTAACTAGTATACGTTTATCTAATTCAGAACTGTATGTTTATTAAGTTTTGAAATGTATTATATTCATGACAGCATGTTAGCATCTTAGGACTTAAATGCTTAATTGATTGCTAAGAATAAGATTTCATGCTTAGTTATATGAGTTTAATTAGTACATTTCATACTTGATTTTATATGCAGTAAAATGAATATCTAGAATTAGATAGGGTGTTCTAGACGGTTAGGTGTATCCCTAAAACATTTGTTTGAAACTTGATTTAAATCTTCTGTGATTTAATACCTCTGCTAATGTTGTGAAAATTGCTAATAGACAAACAGGTCATAGATCAGATATTTTATATTTGTTCTTATTGTGATAAATGACTTGATAAGTATATGTGGAATTTGATATTGCTTATAATGTTTTATTCAAATATTCTGCATATTCTTAAATTATTTATGTGCTTATTTTCACATGATTTGCTTGCACTCACATAGTTGCACTTAAATGTCATATTAGATCATGTATTGCTTGTTAGGGATAAGATGGTAGAATTATCTAAGTTGTCAGTAACATTTGTAGATTCAAGGTTTAATCTAAAACTGACTTAGGTAATTAGAAATAGTTAAAATGTTAGACAACAACAGAAATGGATTAGATAGAATTAGTAATTAATTTGTTAATTCTTCTATCCATGTGCTTTATGCATATTGAAGCTGTTGTTACCTCTAATAATATCTCTAACCCATCCGGACTCAATTAAAATTGAGTACCAAGAAGCTTAATCATTTGTGATTGCAGAGTATGTAACAAAAGACATAGATTAAAGCTCTGACATCACAGTTGGTTGAGAAGGCCTCCCCGATGGTAACCTTTGGAGATGACAGCAAAGGATGTACAAGGGATATGGCTATCATGATTTAAGAACTGTCATCAGTAGAAGCATCTTTCTTGTGAAAGGAGTTAAGCACTATTTACAGGGCACTAGGGAATTCTTTATCAAGAGTTTTCTGGAATAGCATTGAAAAGGAAAAGTGTTTGATCTCAAACAAGAAGGTTGGAAGCTCGCTCAACTGAGAGTGAGGAAATTTGTTCGTAGCTGACATGGAGTTTGTATTCAAAGGTGAAGTGAGTTTCTCAGTAAAGCTTCATCAGTAAAGAGTTAGCTATGGCAAAAGAAGCTCTCACACTTGTTGATCAAGACAATTGATTCTCCAATAAAGATGAAATTGGTGAGAGGACTGCTTCATTTGGAATCCTATCCAGAATGACATTTTGAAGTATGTCACATTTAGGGAAGTCATGGAAGCATCACACTAAAGCAAATCAAGTCATGGAAGAAATATGCTTAGTGGTGATTGATGACCCTAATTATAATTTGGTGATGTTCGTGCATTCAACATATATTGAAGTATCACAGATGGTGATTGATCACATCAGAAAGATCAGTTGGAAGTAAAGTAAGCTGTGAGAACTTTGAAGTCAGATAATGTAACTGAGTTTCGGGAATGAAGTTCTAAGTGAAGTCTACACTTTAAGGGGATTATGAAGCTGAAACAATTAACACAGCATGCTACTGTATTCAACAAAGATCGTGAAAAGACTTAGTCGAAAGCTATCAAGGCATTTGTGATTAAAAACTAGAAGGTGATTGAAAGACTGAATGTGTCGACCTACTACACCAAGCTCCCAAGCATTCAAATGAAAGACTATTCTGAATCTTTGAAGTTTGACATTCCGTCAGAGTCAAATTCAGATACTGATGATGAAACTGAGGTTGCAGAAGGAAACAATGATAATGATGTTGATTCAGATCCTAATAGTGGAAATGGTAGTGAAACTACACAACTCGTGAACTTTAACAGAATTCACTGAAGAAGGTGAAGGATCTTCACCACATCCGAGCAGCAACTCAGGGGGAGCAAAACAATAGAAGGATCTACTAGTCGTACTCAACACAATGAAGATCAATGGAATACATCAAGAACATATCTGCCGAGACAAAGGGTTTGAAGTCAAAGTCATTCCTGGAGTCTAGTTCTTAGTAAACCGGATTTTGAGTAAAGGCTAGAAGTGCTAATCAAAATGAACATATATTTTTCGGGACCCAACAATCAACATTTGGTATCCCAAAGAATACTGAAGATGCACTGATTGATCCAGATTGAGTGATTGCAAATGCAAGATGATCTCAATCAGTTCAAAGGCAGAAACTATTGAAGCTGGAACCCAGACCACTAAAGTCGAAGCTGAAATTGGTACAGTAAGGGTTCACAGAAACTGGATAATAATTGGCATTGTTATGAGGGACAAAGTCAAACTGGTTGCTACAGGTTAATATCAAGCAGAAGGTATCGACGATGATGGAAACAGAATCTTCTGGACTTTCAAGATCTAACAGCAAGCAACAGAGACGAGACTTGATCCTCTTAGGACCTAACAATTGGGCCTAACAAGATGAGGACCTAACAGAGTTAGGGATTCAAGCAAATTGTCAAGGACATGGTATGACACTCTAACTACTAATTACTTGAAAATGATTTTATATTAGAGTAGTTATACACATATATCTCTCTAGAATACAGGGCACACACAATGTAATATATGTGCAAGTATACCATGATTATATTATATGTGGGTCTACTAATGAAAATTTGGCAAGAGTTTATTGCTAAGTTAATGCAGAGTAGGTACAACATGAGCATGTTGGAAGAGTTGCAATTCTTTTTGGATTACAAGTAATTCGAAAGAATGATGGCAATTAAAGTAAGTCAAGGATCTTTTGAAGATGCGCAATTTAGAAGATTCAAGACCTGCCAAGACTTCTTTCCAACAAACCACTAAGCTTGATCAGGGCAAATCAGGTATATGAACTGAAGTGACAAGCTATAGAGGTAATCAGCTCATTACTTATTCAAGTACATAAAGACCATATATTTTATTCTCGATATGCCTATGTGCAAGTTTCCAAGTGGATACTAGAGAATCTTATCTTATAGCTAAGTTATGAATTGTTAGATATCTTAGGGTAACACCAATTCTTGGAATCTGGGACCCTGAAGATAATAGGTTTAACATAATTGGCTATATAGATATAGATAATGCAGGTTGTAAGAAAGACAGGGAAGTCATTCCTAGAAGCTGTCATTATTTCTAACAACTCTGTTGATCTCTTCACACCACGTATGGAACAAGCGCATGGACACCAGGTATCATTTCTTTCGAGATTGTCCTTAGTAGAATAAATTGCAGATATTTGTTAAACAACTTGATGAATTCATTTTGTCTAAGTTGGTTAGTGAATTTGGGATATTATTTATTTGCATATTTGTTGGAAATCCCATTTGCAAGGAATTCTCAAATGAGTTCACAAGTATTAAATTTTCCCTATTTAAAGGACTTGTGAATTTATTTTAAATCCAGTTCCTCATGCTTATTGCTACTAATTTAATTATCATGCTTACAATGCAATATATATAAGTGGTAATTAAATTATTTAGCATAAGTTAGAAGCATAATTATTTGTATGTTAAATATTTGATGAGTATTAGTCATTGATATCTTGCTTAATTGCTCTGATAGTTTACTCTGATATTCTTAAATATTTTATTACAAATAATTGTGATACTTTTGATATTAGTGACGGTATTTAGAATTTCTGTTCTAAATAATTAATGCATATTTCAAAATTCACTAATATTGGAGGATGAAGTATTTTCTAAGTCATGTGTATAAAATTCTCAATGTTTTATATACTTAGAAAATATTTCTAAAATTGATTTTGTTTGCGAGGAGTTGCAATTAGGATCACAAGTATTAAATGTCTATATTTAAAGGACTTGTGAATTTCTATTCAACTATTTTCTCGAGCTTACATATATCAATAATAATTGTTATGAGTATAATTGTAATATGCTAGAGTGACTATTATTAGATATAGTGTAGAAAGTTAGATGCTAATATTCAATCTAATGAATATTTTAGTATTTAGCGAAATTATTTTATCCTATTAAAATTATGGATTGAAGCAATACAATGATTATCAGTTTCATAATTTTGATTTGATAAAATATAAGAAGCACAATTTCTTGCATCTTGAAATTATTGATAAATATCAAATAATTGGTATCAACGTGCAATTAATTGTGATATTTTTAATATTAGTGATAACATAAGTTGCTTATCTGAAATCACTAATAATAAAAATATATCTTAATGCTTATTGTTCTACTGAATGATTGCCATGTTTAGTTAATTTATATATATGCATGTGATTGGCAATTGCTTAGTGCAACATAAGTATTAAAATTTATTTTGATTTGTTTAAATCATGATGATATAAAACAATTCAGTGATATATTGGTTCCATGATTTAAGTAAATTAAAATAAATGAGAAGCATAATTATTTGTAGTATAATTATTATCTTTTATTACTTTGTGATAATTGAATAATATTTTATTACAAAATAATTATGATATATTGATACTAATGGATTTGCTTAGTTTTTATTCTAAGTAAAAATTGGTTTTTGAAAAAGCCGTTAGTATTAATATATTTAGTTTTCTTTCTTAGACTGATTCCTGAATGTCTTTAAAAAGAAATTTTTGTCTATTTCTTTTTCAAAATGTTTTATTCAAAGATACATCCATCTTTCTATCAGTTTTAGATAAGAAAACTTCAGAATTCTTTTTCAAAACTTCTCTCTTTTGAAAATCATTTGATTTACAGCCCTACTTTATTTTTCCAATCCTAGGGTGTGAATCAAACTTTTTTTTGAGGATAATCTTTCTTTAAATCTCAAAATATTTTATCCTCTCTCCAAAGCTGGTTTTAAATGCTATATTTTTAAAACCGTTTTCTCTCTTAATTTTTCTTTTTAAAGTGGCAGAAACTTTGTGACTGCTATTTTATTTGGAAAAATTGTTTTAACTTCGAGGTATCAACCATTTGTAAAATGATTTGTTTTTAAATACTTGTGTCAATGTATGTTTCACATTGATTCTGAGTAACTAAACAGTGGTTGTTGCTTTGAAGGCCTAGTGTTGTATAGTTAAGCATCCATCCAACCCCAATTATCATGTTTTTATTTTAAGTCGGGGATACTATCAGATGGACGAAAATGATGTAAATCATAATTGCATTATGAGTCGGAAAATCATAGTCCTCTATTTGATAAAGATGTTTTGCAAAATTATTTTTAAAACTTACAGTACTTAGGTTTTAAAGGAAAAGAGTCATTTTATTATGGGAAGTTTTCCTTATAAGAAATTCATAAGGGATAGACTTTTTCTCTGATACACATTCCCGCGTTTTATTATGGGATAAGTATCTTAAAGAAAATTTTTATTGGTTTCACGCTCTTAAATGATAAATCTTTAGAACCGACAAAATTCTTTTACTAAAAGTGCTTTAAAGAAATCCATTACCATTCCTTCTTATATTTTTCCTTCTCCTTGAGATGAAAAATATGTTTTGGAATGTTAAAGTGATTATTTCGTTTTATCTTATTTAATTGATTTTATCCGTTTAGCCCCCAGTGGCTATAGAAGCTGGCCAAGAGGTTGAAAACCCATCAATCTCTTACCCAGGCCTTAATACCAAACACTCATTCATCCACTTCCATATATTAACCCTTGGAGATATAAGGAACTTATGTTAGTTAGAGGTTGATAAGGGAGAAACTGCACTTGATGCAGCAAATAAGGATGACGTCGGAAGTGCACCCACAGCTCTACCTCCAGTGAAGTAAAGAAGTATATAACTGAGGTATCTGTAAGCTCATCTGTATCTTCTCAAAAGGATGCAGAGCTGAAAAGGCAATAAAACTGTCTCTGGAATCATTCTCTCAACAGGGTGAGTCCATTGAAATTCGCTCGTCAGCCAAAGCATCTTGTAATGAGTCAAGCACACCACTGGCACTCACGCTGATGGTAAGCCTAAACAGATAGATTCTAGGTACACATTGCAAGAAGTGCACAGTGAGAGGTATAGGCATGTTAACAAAACACCCGTCATTGGGTTACGAGGGAAACGTAGACTCTAATTTGCCATTCATTACATTGTCTACTATGTCGCCCCTCTTGGAAGGAACATTTCCAGATCCTGAAAAGGAATGTCCACCTCCCGTTTACGGAGAAGGTGTGAGGCAACTCCTTGATAGAACAAGGCAGGATTCCCTAACAGATTTTAAAATCTTGGGATAACCCATCTCAAAGAGGTGAAGCTCCACTAGACAGTGATTTAGCAAAAGTTATTGAGTCTGGTGCTGAGACAGTGCTTATGCATGATAGATCAAGAACACCTCAACGAGGCAATTCTCCACTTGATAGTGATTTAGTTCATTCTGATGAATCAGGTGTTGGGAATATATGAATTGACGGATTTCACTTGCAGGTACATAATGCTATATTTGAAATGCAGAGTGAAAGTGAAAGAGAGAGAATCACTTAAGTGAAAGTGAGGGAGAGATACACTTGAGTGAGAGATAGGGAGAGAAAGAGTGAAACACTTCTAAGTGCTCGACACTTGAGTGTAAACACCAACAGAACGTAGTAGAAGTGAGGAAACCTTAAGCCAAACACTTACCCTTGCTACTTGCTACTTCTGAAAGAAAAGCTACTATATTTTTCCCGATCAACGACAGACGAGAACCTTCTTTGGAAGACAAACCATTCAAAAGTGGGCCATTGGAGGATTCCTCAACTAAGGGGGAGAATTTATAGGAAGAAAAAGGAAGTTAATAAAGTCTTATCTTCGTACTTTGGAAAAGTTAATATCCTAAAGGGATTCGTATCCTGGATCATTAAGGGAAGTTCTTGGATCCTTAAGGGGAAAAGGGGTTCGCATCCTTGGGAGAAGTTAATATCCATAGGGGGAGATTTGAGACGAGAAAAAGAAAATCCTATCTTCTGATCCTGAGGGGAAATAACAGAAATATGGGAGAATCAAGAAGCTGTATTCTATACTTGAAAGGAGTTGTCAGAAGAGGATTCCTCATCCAAGTGGGAAGAACAGAAAAGAATTGACACTTCCATTGATTTTCTAAAGGGAGAAGAAGAATAAGAAGGAGAATCACATTCTCAGGGGGAGAACATTATTTGAGCAATGTTCTATATTTTATTGAAGATGTTCCCAGGAATTTTGATTCTTATGAAGCTCAGTTTATGATAAGTTCTTTATAGGTCAAACAATGAAGGATTTTGAAGCAGAGAAAAGCTCAAACACAGAGGAATGAAGATGATATCTATTGAAGATGCGTTCAGTGCTAAAGAAACACTCATTTTCTATTTCTCTTTACTTTATAGAAATCTGGAAATGTATTATATGATCCAGAACCCAAGTAGTATTATTTACAAGTCTAGAGCATTAATATTTTCTTGTAGTTAGTTGAGTTATCCTCTAGGGATTTGCTTGTTAATCTCTACCAAACAAATAGGGGGAGATTGAAAGGCTGTATGTATAGACCTATATGTAACATAGGGTTATAACTCAACACAAGAATAGGACGTGTAAATAATATGAAGTTATCACCGGAATCAGGAAGACATGAAGACTTGGTAAAGACAAAGGTGTTATGGATCAAAATCAGACGAATTTAATGTGTAGTTACTGCTGGGGTTTGGGAGAGAGCTTCGAGCTTTTATGACTGCGTTAACGTTTCGTGACTGCCTCGGGTCCTCGTTAACTGCCTACGTATCTCAATGGGTGTGAGAATCAAGTCAATAAAACGTAGTTCTAATGTTGAGGGGTTAGGCCCTTTATATAGGCGCACGGAGGCCTTGGAATTAGATTAGAATTAGGAGACCTGGAGGCCTTGGAGGCCCAGTCTCCTAGTGATAGGGTTGTTCTAACCCTGTAGGAATGAGAGTCCTTGTTGAACTCTTCCCACGTTTGAGTTTCTAGATCCTTCTAGGATGAAGGCCTTCAACAGACTTCTTGGGCCTTTACTGAGCCTTTATTAATTAATTACGAAATTAATTAATAACAAGGGCCTAATAGGCCTATAGCTTCAACAGAGCTCGTGGGCTGGACTTACAAATCCAGTTGATCCTAGGATTTAGTTTCCTAGTTCGTTTTTAAGGCCCAAGCCTTTGGACCATAACAGGTCTAATTAATGAAATAAT
This sequence comes from Oenanthe sinensis, assembly GCA_028671895.1. Classification (NCBI taxonomy): domain Eukaryota; kingdom Viridiplantae; phylum Streptophyta; class Magnoliopsida; order Apiales; family Apiaceae; genus Oenanthe; species Oenanthe sinensis. The sequence goes on from CM053813.1 coordinate 18,474,666, forward strand.
AAATGCTATATTTATTATTTCCTCAGGGTTATTTTTGCCCATATCATTTGCCCCCCAACTTTTGGGAAATCTTCACGAGTTTTCGTAAAAGTTTCATAAAGGGTTTTAGTGCCTTATCGGGCTTTTGACTCCTTTTTAGTCAATTTTATCTCATCTTTTGGGCTCAGGCCTTTTTATATTCGACTTGGATTGGAGTCGAATTAGACCTCAAATCTCGTTGAAGTCGAAATTTCTCGGGGCCTCATGGCTTCATCATTTTTGACTAGGATTGAAGTCGAATTAGACCTCAAATGATCTTGAGGTCGATTATCACCCACAGGTGTTTCTGTATACTCCCCAAATATTTTGGGGATCATATGGTGCTCACAAGTATTTTTCGTAATTATACCTAATAATTTAGGAATTTTTTTGTACCCACAGGTATTTTTCCTAATAATTTAGGAATTTTTATGTACCCACAGGTATTTTTCTTATTTATTCCTAATAATTTAGGAATTTTTATGTACCCACAGGTATTTTTCTTAATTATTCCTGATAATTTAGGAATTTTTATGTACCCACATGTATTTTTCTTAATTATTCCTAATAATCTAGGAATTTTTATGTACCCACAGGTATTTTTCTTAATTATTCATAATAATTTAGGAATTTTTATGTACCCACGGGTATTTTTCCTAATTTATTCCTAATAATTTAGGAATTTTTATGTACCCACATGTATTTTTCTTATTTATTCCTAATAATTTAGGAATTTTTATGTACCCACAGGTATTTTTCTTATTTATTCCTAATAATTTAGGAATTTTTTATGTACCCACAGGTATTTTTCTTAATTATTCATAATAATTTAGGAATTTTTATGTACCCACAGGTATTTTTCTTAATTATTCCTAATAATCTAGGAATTTTTATGTACCCACAGGTATTTTTCTTAATTATTCCTAATAATCTAGGAATTTTTATGTACCCACAGGTATTTTTCTTATTTATTCCTAATAATTTAGGAATTTTTATACAAATTTTCAAACTTCAGGAAAGTATTCGTCAGTTTTCAAACTTCAGGGGGATAATCGTAAACTTCCAAACTTCAGGGGGATAATCGTAAGTTTCCAAACTTCAGGGGGATAATCGTAAGTTTCATAACTTCAGGGGGATAATCGTAAACTTCCAAACTTCAGGAGGATAATCGTAAGTTTCCAAACTTCAGGGGGATAATCGTAAGTTTCCAAACTTCAGGGGGATAATCGTAAATTGTGCGAAACTTGGGTGACCATTTAGCAGTTTGGCCACCCAAGTCACTTTCTCTCTCCTCCGACCTCATTTGAGGTCGAAGTATCAGCTGTTTCTGCTTCCAAGTCGAACAGAATTTCGAGGTCGTCCTTCGACCTCATTTGAGGTCGATTAATTTTTTTTTTTTTTTTTTTTGTTTCTTCCAAATATCATTAATAAATAATAATATTTATTTTGGAATAATTGGATTTCGAATCTGGAAGTGTCCCACTCGGATAAAATTTTATTCGAATAAAGTCCAATCCGGATTTTATTATTATTAATAAATAATAATAATTTCTACTTTTACCCAATTAATTTTTGGATAAATATTTCTTTGATTCAGTGGTGTCCTACTCGGATAAAATGAGGTGTCCCACTCGGATAAAATTTTATTCGGATAACGTCCAACCCGGATTTTATTATTATTAATAAATAATAATAATTTCTATTTTTATAGACTTGGATTGAGAGGTCTCAAACCTCGTTTGAGTGACTTGAGGGGTCTCAAACCTCACTTGACAGACTTGAGGGGTTTCAAACCTTGTTTGAGTTGTAGGTCGAATAGACCTGGATTGAGGTCTAATAAACCTCAATTTGAGGCCCAGGTCGAATTTGACTAGTTTGAGGCGTCTCAAACCTTGTTTGGCTGACTTGAGGGGCCTCGAACCTCGTTTGTCTAGTTTGAAGGGCCTCGAGTTTCATTTGAGCCCCAGGTTAAATAGACCTGAATTGAGGTCGAATAAACCTCAATTTGAAGCCCAGGTCGAATTTGACTTCCAAGGGGCTGGATTGAGGTTGACGAGCCCTACAGGGTTTGCTCTCCCATCGACCTGGATTGAGGTCGAACAAAGACTCAATTCTCTGCCCAAGTCGAATTTGGCTAGCTTGAGGGGTCTCAAACCTCGTTTGACTGACTTGAGGGGTCTCAAACCTCACTTGACTTGAGGGGTTTCAAACCTTGTTTGAGTGACTTGAAGGGTCTCAAACCTCACTTGACTGGTTTGAGGGGTTTCAAACCTTGTTTGAGCTGTAGGTCAAATAGACTTGGATTGAGGTCTAACAAACCTCAATTTCAAGCCCAGGTCGAATTTGGCTTTCAAGGGGCTGGATTGAGGTCAACGAGCCCTACAGGGTTTGACCTCCCGTCGACCTGGATTGAGGTCGAACAAAGACCCAATTCTCTGCCCAAGTCGAATTTGACTCCCAAGGGGCTGGATTGAAGTCGATGAGCCCTACAGGGTTTGCTCTCCCGTCGACCTGGATTGAGGTCGAACAAAGACTCAATTCTCTGCCCAAGTCGAATTTGACTTCCAAGGGGCTGGATTGAGGTCGATGAGCCCTACAGGGTTTGACCTCCCGTCGACCTGGATTGAGGTCGAACAGGACTCCAAAAACGTCTAGAGTCGAAATCCGCGATTGAGGTCGAATTCGACTCCGATTGGAGTCGATTTAAGGCTCCAAAAATGCTTGGAGTCGAAATCTGTGTTGAAGTCGATTTCGACTCCGATTGGAGTCGATTTAAGGGTTCCAAAACCTTTGAAGTCGAATTCTGTGTTTGAGGTCGAATTCGACTCCGATTGGAGTCGAGTTAAGGGTTCCAAAACCTTTAAAGTCGAATTCTTACGTTGAAGTCGATTTCGACTCCGATTTGAATCGAATAGTTCATTGATATCGCTGAAGCCGCAAGTTCTGGGGGCCTCATGGCTTTCCAACGTTCGACTAGGTTTGAAGTCGAATTAGACTTCAAATATCCTTGAAGTCGAAGTTCCTGGGGGACATCCCGGCTGTGTCATTTTCGACTTGGTTTGAAGTCGAACTAGACTTCAAATTGCTTTGGAGTCGAAATTTCTTGGGGGCCTCATGGCTTGTCACTTTCGACTTGGTTTGAAGTCGAATTAGACTTCAAATTGCTTTGGAGTCGAAATTTCATGGGGGCCTCATGGCTTGTCACTTTCGACTTGGTTTGAAGTCGAATTAGACTTCAAATTGCTTTGGAGTCAAAATTTCATGGGGGCCTCATGGCTTGTCACTTTCGACTTGGTTTGAAGTCGAATTAGACTTCAAATTGCTTTGGAGTCAAAATTTCATGGGGGCCTCATGGCTTGTCACTTTCGACTTGGTTTGAAGTCGAATTAGACTTCAAATTGCTTTGGAGTCGAAATTTCATGGGGGCCTCATGGCTTGTCACTTTCGACTTGGTTTGAAGTCGAATTAGACTTCAAATTGCTTTGGAGTCAAAATTTCATGGGGGCCTCATGGCTTGTCACTTTCGACTTGGTTTGAAGTCGAATTAGACTTCAAATTGCTTTGGAGTCGAAATTTCATGGGGGCCTCATGGCTTTGAACTCTTCAACTAGGAATGAAGTCGACTCAAACCTCGTTTGAGTGACTTGAGGGGTCTCAAACCTTACTTGACTGACTTGAGGGGTCTCAAGATTTATTTGAGCCCTAAATTGAATTGTGCTTCTAAGGGGCTGGTCTGTCTGGACCTCAATGACGTGCGCCTGGAAGTTTAGGCGTAGCTTTCTTGAAGCAAATTTCTCAATCTTTGAGTTATTCAACTCTGCGCCATGCAGAATCTTACTGACATAATTGATGGGTTTCTAGGCCTTGGTTTCCTCCAATGTTTAATTTCTTGGGGAATCCTTCATCCTTACCCAGGCCCCTCAAGGCTTTGCCATTTACTATTCGTGTTGGCCATACGTGGCTTTTATCTTTTATTCTCGTACCTTGAACCCCTTCAGTACTCAGCACTCTTATTACGTTCATGCATTCTCGTTTGCATTTTTACGTTATGTGCATTGGTACAAGGTTGTTTTCGTGTTTAATAATAACATAACAAGAGAGTTCAAGGATACTAAAGAAACTTTCATTAAAATATCTTGAAGTATATCTTCAAGTAAAAGAGGGTCCTACCCTTACATAATAACAAGCTATTTCCCACTTGGGATAACAACTTCTTGGTTCCTAGTGGTTCCTAGTGGTTCCATAGAACCTTATTTCTACTTAATAATCCTTAATATAACTCCTGAAGGAGTTGCCTACTATTTCCATGTATTCGCGCCTTCGATCGGGAGTACTTGCCCCCCGACTCCGTCGGACCTCAACGAGGCTAGATAACATTTCCTTGCCATCTTCTGGTCTCCTTTCTCCTCACCAACTCCATTCCTAGTTGGAAATTTAAGTTTGAGGTGATAAGTTGAGGCAACAGCCTTGAACGCATGTATCCCTGTTCGTCCGAGGATCCCATTGTAAGAGGACACAACCTTGATCACGAGGAAGTTCAACATTTGAGTGGACTCATGGGGCTCCTGCCCTATAGTCACAGGCAATCGAATTGTTCCCTCTACCTTAGACTCGACTCCATTGAACCCATATATAGGAATGTCAGAGGGAGTCAGTTGAGAGTCGGTGTACCCCATTTTGAGATAGGCATCATGGAACAGGATGTCTACTGAAGCTCCACTATCCACCAGGATTCGTTTTACCGAAGAGTTGCCTATCACAGGTATTATGACCAACGGGTCATCATGGGGGAAGTTCACCCCTTTCAAATCAGAATCATCAAAAGAAATTGATACTTCGCTCCTTGCACTCTTTGGTGCTTCCCCCACAATTTGTAGTACTTGTCGGGCATAAGCCTTTCTCGAGTTACTTGAAGTCCCGGCCGCTGTTGGACCTCCAGAGATCACATTTATTGTTGGGCCTCGAGGCTCTATCTTCTTATCATGGTCATCATAATCCCTTCGTCGTTCATTATAGTCTCGACTATCATTGTTGTTTCTATCATCTTCTTCTCTGATCAAGAATTCAATCTCATCTTTCAACTGCCTACAATTATCTGTGTCGTGTCCAACATCCTTGTGAAACCTGCAATACAGATTCTGATTCTTCTTCTTAGGATCAGTCTTTAGTGGCTTCGGCCATTGAAGTTCCCTATCTTTCTCAATGTCCAACAGGATCTCACTTCTTGGCGAGTTTAGCCTTGCATAATCGGTGAACCTTGGCCCTTGGCCAACCGTCTTCGGGGTATAGTCGGAGTCTTTGTTGGTTCTAGGATACTTATCCTCAACATCGTACTCATCCTCGACATCATACTGATCTTGCTTACGTTTTTTGCTACTCCACTCGCTTCTGAACGAGTTGGTAGTCTTCTTCAAGCTTTCCTCAGCCTTGATATACTTTCCAGCTCTCTCTTGGAGCTCATTCATACTGTCCGGTGCCCTCTTGGCTAAAGACCTCCTGAAGTTCTCGTCTGAGGTCCCTTGCTGTAGGGCTATCATAGCTACATTCTGGTCTAGATCAGGGACCTTCAAGGCTTCCTTAGTGAATCTGTTCATATAGTCTCTTAGGGATTCATTCTTTCCCTGAAACATATTCATTAGCGAAGCCGAGCTCTTCTCATGAGTCTTGCTGCTGATAAACTGACCAATGAAGGCCCTGCTTAGATCTTTGAATGACCCAACAGAGTTAGGAGGTAGACGACTAAACCACCTTTGAGCCATACCACTCAGGGTTTGAGGGAACGCCCTACACTTGATGGCGTCATTGACGGGCTGCAGCAGCAGTGCATTAGAGAACGTGAGAACATGATTTGAGGGATCTCCCGTTCCATCATATGCCTTGATTGTAGGCATCTTAAACTTCCTCGATATCTTCTCATTCATAATATTCTCTGTGAAGGGGGGTGTGGGATCATCAGGATCTCCAAGCGACAATAAGTCTTGGGGGTCAGCCCTAACATGACTTGTCTTTGTTTGCCTCCTTGCCAGGGGCTCATCTAGATCTATCACATATGAATTCTTTGCTGATCCTCTAGCCCCCTCGGCTCTCGGGCGCTGTTGCCCTGCTAGCTCCCTTTCCAAGTCTTTCCTTAGTCGTTGAGCTTCAGCCTCATGAGCTCGTATCCTCTCTTATAGGTTTGTGGAGTCAGTGTTTTGAGGCCCTCGGGGCTGGCTACTCCGTCCAAGGGGCTCCTTACTAGGTCGCCTCCTTCTAGGATTAACGTCCTCATCAGTTGTTCCATCATCAGTCGAGTAGGATCTAGAAAGATCTCGATTCCCCCGACGTGAGCCATGTGGGGGCAGCAGCCCTTGCTCATAAGAGGGCTCATAGTTAGGTGGGAGCCCATATCGAGGGTTGTTAGGCAACACCGTAGTGGAGACCTGCAATGGGAGAGGAGCGACAAAAGTAGTACGAAGGGGTGGAATTACCTGGAGTGGAGGAGCCGAAGCATGAATGGACACATCGGGGTTGGAATGATGAACAACGATGCTGAGGGGTCCGGTACGCTGGGTACTGGCCTCAGGGCCTTCGACGGAGGTGGTTGGAATAACAGTTTCTTGCTCCAGCGCGGTAGCAGGGGGAACGTTGGTGTCAATAGTGGTGTCAGGGATCTCTCCTTCGAGGGTGCTCATGGTACTTCGTGTTCTCGCCATGGTTGTTATTCGGCTTCCCACAGATGGCGCCAAATGTTATGGATCAAAATCAGACGAATTTAATGTGTAGTTACTGCTGGGGTTTGGGAGAGAGCTTCGAGCTTTTATGACTGCGTTAACGTTTCGTGACTGCCTCGGGTCCTCGTTAACTGCCTACGTATCTCAATGGGTGTGAGAATCAAGTCAATAAAACGTAGTTCTAATGTTGAGGGGTTAGGCCCTTTATATAGGCGCACGGAGGCCTTGGAATTAGATTAGAATTAGGAGACCTGGAGGCCTTGGAGGCCCAGTCTCCTAGTGATAGGGTTGTTCTAACCCTGTAGGAATGAGAGTCCTTGTTGAACTCTTCCCACGTTTGAGTTTCTAGATCCTTCTAGGATGAAGGCCTTCAACAGACTTCTTGGGCCTTTACTGAGCCTTTATTAATTAATTACGAAATTAATTAATAGCAAGGGCCTAATGGGCCTATAGCTTCAACAGAGCTCGTGGGCTGGACTTACAAATCCAGTTGATCCTAGGATTTAGTTTCCTAGTTCGTTTTGAAGGCCCAAGCCTTTGGACCATAACAGGTCTAATTAATGAAATAATAAATGCTATATTTATTATTTCCTCAGGGTTATTTTTGCCCATATCAAAAGGATAAAGAAGAAATCTACAGACTTGAAGCATTAGCTCACTGGAAGAAGTTCATTAATATGTTCATGCCTCAGTGAAGAATAAATGTTGAAGTATTCAAGGATGTGGAAGCAGTGAAGCAGTTGTCAAAGTACCAGAAAGATTCTAGTGATCCAAATCTGCAAATTAGTCAAGCAATGAATTGCAGAGCACAAGTACAGGAATCGAGAAGATAGAATATACGGCAGATACAAAGAATCAAAATATTAGATGGAATCTTGGAGTCTACTATAGATTGTTGGAGGAAGTTCATTCATATGTTCAGACTTCAGTGAAGGATAAAGTTCGAAGATGTTCAGGGTTTCAGATATGTTTGTGGTTCAGCATAAGTGCCAGAGGATTCCAATGTACTTACAATCGAAGCACTTCTAATCAACAAGGAGCAAAGTTAATTGTATTGTAAAGAAGATGTGAAGATCAAGATCTGTTAGTCGTTTGTGAACCAGACCAGTTGCACCAAACGTCAGCACAAAAGAGATTGAGAATTGCATCTATGAATCAGAAGAATTGACTGTATGATTAAATTAGTAACAAGTGAAGTGGTATGTGACTAAGCCCAGAATAAATCAAGGTCGAATAATCAAGGAAATATTTATTAGACTTGGTTTCAGTGGAAGAAAATATATTAAGGGCTTATCAGGTTCGAATTTGGCTAAGTAAAGAAGACTACAGAAGCTGTATCCAGAAGTCAACTTGGTCAAGCTATTTTGTCTCATTCACCAATGGTTAACAAGTATTTTTGTCTTATTCACCTATGGTTATTAACCATCGGGTGAGTTAAACAAATGAACAAGAAATGGTGAATATTCAAAGTATTCTTTTTGTCCTATTAGCCGATAGTTACTAACTATCGGAAAAGAAACAAAAGTCAGCTAGCCACTTCCCGATAGTTACTAAAGCTTGGAATAATTCCGATGGTTACTAAGCTTGGATTAATTGAATTTATTCCAGGAATTGTTTTAAGTCTCCGATGGTTATTCTACAGACTCATCGATACTTAAACAATTAATCAGTAAATTATTCCGATACTTATGAAGAAAAAGAAGTGAAGCAGCAACTATTTTACTTGGCCCTAATTGAGCCACGTATCCTTGGTTGAAAAAGTCTACACATAAATTGAAGCAGAGCCATTCATTTGAGTCTGTCTTCTGCAACACAACAAAAATATCCAGAGGGAGAGAAGCACAGCCGGAGAAGAGAGAACACCCAGAAAATCTATACCTCTTCACCGGAGATGTATTAGTGGTCGGTCCCTTAACGGAAAATATTCAGGACCACTATATATCACTCTCTACGGTCTTAGTTTCCTTTGTACTAATCTAGAAATACTTGTATAGGAAATTAAAAGTTATATTTTTGTTAAGCAGCGAAGAACTTGTTCTTCGGACCGGATTTGTTGGCCGGGTGTAGCAACCTCAGGGTTTATATTTATCAAATGATATATTCCCCGAATCTTGTGTTGTTTATTTTCCTACTGATTTTCTAGAACCGAAATGATTAATCCTAAACACAGAAAATTAGTAAGCAGCTCCGTAAACACTATTCACCTCAAGAACACGAGCCCACTAACCGAACTCTAAATTATTTATCCGCAAAAGATTCGAAAGAATTTTTAATTTAGTGAGTATCGTATTCAACCCCCCTTCTACGATACTTCCGGGGCCTAACACGAACCAAACACATACTCAGGAGATATCACATCATTCGAGAGATTAATGAAAGGGGTGACATACACATATGTAAAGTGCACACAAATGATAACATTGCAGACCCACTGACCAAAGGCTTGTCGCAGAAGAAGCACGACGGTCACACTAGTTCCATGGGTATTAGATACATTGGTGATTGGCTCTAGTGCAAGTGGGAGATTGTTGGTGTATGTGCCCTAGAGGCAATACAATGTTTATTTTGATAAACCTTTATGTCAATTGATTATTCAATAAACGTATTTATTATGACTTTAATTACTGCGATATATTTGTTAGCATAATAAATGTCCTTAGAATCATGATACACATTGTATAGTTTAGTACATGACTTGAACTTGAGATTATATAATATATCATATTCTTAAATGTCCCTAGTCGAGTATTATTATTATAGGACAATAATAATACATAAATAGACTAGTATGTTGTTTGACTGATAACCACATCTCATTGGTTATAAGTATGGGGATACTAAAGTCAATACATAGGTACATGTAGGAGTACATGATACTGGACAGACCCACAGTGAGATTCTTCATGTTTAATAAAGTCATAAGAAAGACTCACAGTGATAATGGTGTAATGATCCTTTGACTTGAGATCATTATATTTCTATACGAGGATTAATATACTTTGACTACATTAAAAATTACCTTTGACCGGGTGATGATAAAAGTGGACATCGGGTATATCATGAGTCGTATGAGAAATATGAATGATAGATAAAGGATTTAACCCTCCTATAATTAGGAGAGATATTATTGGCCTCTTGATTGAGTGAGACTATAAAATGCATGGCCGTGCTCAAATAATGATTTGTTTTCATAGTCTACTCATGGATCAAGTAAACCCGGATTAAATGTTGAAGAGGATGACTAAATACATGCCTCGAGTTTAATCTATAATATATATGGTTAAAGGGATTATATTACACTGAAACATTAATCACGAAAGGTTTTATCGAATCACGATTTAATTATTATTTAATTGGGTAGCAATGATGTATTACTAGATACCGCTCATTGTTTATAATTTTATTGGAGAATAAAATTATTACTAATTAAATAATAGCCTATAGGGTCACACACATAGAGTACTTAAAGGAATAATTAATTTAAATTATAGATTTAAATTAATTGATGATTATTTGAATTTTATTATATTAATGAAGTGAGACTTAATTAATTGAAATAATATAAATTCGAATTTGAATTCTGCCATTAATAATTAAGTGTGACTTAGTTATTAATTAAAAAATAAAATTCGGTTTTATTATTTAATCCTAAACCTACATGGGTTAGGCTTTGCTGTTATGGGTTGCTATTATGGGCCTATTAACCAACCATTATAAATAGATAATGTAGGGTTAATAGGTATTAAGTTTTTAAGAAAAATGAACCCTAGCAGCAGAAAAGGCAGAGGCAGATTTCGAAATCATCTAGAGGAGGCTAGTACATCCGTTCCATAATCAAGATCGTGAGACGTTCTTGAAGGTGCTCGTGTGGATACCATAGAGGTGTTTTCAAGAGGAAGACACAAGTCGTGAAAGCTAGGTTCTCCGTTGAGTTCGTAGTAGTCAAGACCAAACAAAGGTATGATTCCGTTTCACAATAATCAGTCCATGATTATACATGATCCTGCGTTAGGGTTCCGAAATTTTGTTATATTTACGTTTAATCCGCTGCGTTTTATGCCTCGGAACCCAACACTATTTGCAACCGAAACAACTATAGATCGAGAGGGGTTTTGAGAGGTGTGTAATAGAGATGGATTCCCTATGTCTAGTAAGAGCATTAGCAGAGAATAAGTGTATTCTTCCCATTACAAATGTACTGGGTGTTATAAGAAGATCATCAAGCTTCACTAGCTCATGTGAATGGTCTTTTATTCATCGAGAAGGTAATAAAGTGGCACATGAACTAGCTTCATGGGCTGTGCGGGAGAATCAAAGTCGTATGTTTATTGATGAATTCCCTAGAGTGGTAGAATGAGCTATCTATAATGATTCATGTCTTCTAATAATCGCTTTGATGTTTCTTTTTGTTGGTGATCAAAAAAATAAAAAATAAATACACGATCATATTCTCTTCTTATACCATTAAGTATTCATTAAAAACTTATTCATTGTTAGTCAATAGAATGATGAATACTTTATCTTCTAAAAATTCTCATGTTAATATCAATTATTCAATTCATTCTCAACCAAAAATTAAAATCTAATTTATTACTTGTCGAGAGATTCATTATGGAGAAACATTGAGATTCATTGAAGACGTGCAGAAACTTGAGACTCATTGTTGAGAAATGAATAAGGAAGACTCCATGTTTTCAAGGCTGACTCGGTAGTAATTTACCGGATCTCATTGAGTCCGACGAGCCATCTCAAATGAGATATAGGTTTTGGTTTATATTACTTATTGTTATTGTCTTTTGTGTTGTTTTAGATTTATATATTGTGTGTATGACCACCACAATCAAGGTGCACTTTCTTGAATATTTGAATTTTATATTGAGTAATTGTTTTTTTAGTTGTTAAATGAATTGATTTGTTAAAATTTGGTTACTTATGGCATAGTTTGTTGTATAATGATCTTTGATTTGTTATTTATTTCGATTAAATCAGTGTTTAATAAGTTTGCTTATTTATTGGTATATATTTACTTATCAGTTGCATAGGTCTGTTTAAAGTTTGGTTACCTAGTTTGTGAATAGTGTTTGTATATGAATTGCTACTAATAGTTAGTTGCTACCTCTCTGTGTTAGTCTTATGTTAATTGATTCATATGGATTGACTTGTTAATTGTCAAGATTAATCAGTTAAATTCTCGGTTAAGAATTATCTTATTTGTGTATCATGAATTGAAAAATTCATTGGTGACCATGTACGAAGGCTTGTTTGGTACCTTGAATGGTAGTTTCGTGCCATGACTGATGACTATTATATACCAATTGTGGAGTTATTTTTTAATAGTTTTAAATTAGTAATTAAAATATTTAAAGTGATTAATAATGATAACCATTTCATATTTTATTCCTTACTTTATATATAAATTCGCTAATTTTTAGTTTTGGTTTAATTAGTATTTAATACAATATTTGGTCCAAACATTTATTCATAAGTATAGGCTTCTTTTAAATTTGATTATTAAGTGATAAAATGGTGTTATTCATTCTTCAATTTACTGATCTCTTTTATTTTGATTATATTTGTATTAATTTGTGCTAATGTAGGAGGCTATATCATTAAAATACAATATTATTATTTAATTATACATTTTTAAGTTAGATATCCATTTTTTATTTAGGTATTATTTAAGTCTATATAAATTGGATGTTAAAATTTTTTAATATTTTATATAAATTAATGTGTAACCAAAGGATATCCCTTTGGTTAGAATTTATTTTGCTACTTTTAAATTTCTCCGATCATCTTTACATGTCCGACAGTTAGATAATAACTTTCTTGAACTCCTTACTCCGACTATTGTATTTCGATATAATTTATGTGATCTTGTATCTCTTTGTCAAAAAAAAAAGTTTTATTTTATCGTTCATATAGTACATCTGATATCACATATAGTGTCAACTATTCCGTTATCAAACAATATTTTTATTATATCAATTTTATATTTTAATTCAATTATTTTATACAATATATTTGATCTTATATTAAATATCACATTTTAATCAATTTATACATTTAATCTAATTATTTAATATATCTAAATCCCGAATCTCACATTGTTATCATGTTAATTATTTTATAAAAAAAGTCATTTTTAGTATAATTATATATTTTAATTTACCTACAATGTATCTAATTAGGCGATTAAAGATTAATTTTTTTTATGTAAATTTAAATATTTTTCATATATAATAAAAAATTTATTTTAAAATTGGGTGTTCTAAATTCTATTATATTAAATGGTTTAATTTTTTTAAAGTATATTTATATCTCAAATTTCACATTATTCTTTTACTCATAATTTATTTTAATAAGTAGCTCATTATAAAATATAAGGGTACATCCGTTAATTTGGAATTAAATAAAATGTCTCATGAATTAATTGTCTCACTCAAAACATATGTTGGGCCATTATTTATAGAGAAGAGAAGATAGAAAACTTTTCATTTTCTAACAAACATATCTTATAAAAACTAACATCCCAAATCAACAAATTGTTATCATAATTTATTAATTTATAAAATATTAAATCATATTTTTAATTCAATTTTTTTTAACATGAATAGAAAAAGTATAAAATTTCAAACAATATGTAATTTTATAAATCATAAATCGATTTATTTACCAACTTGTAAAGAAATTTAAAAACTTTAACTTTTCAATATTTGTTTTTATAAAGTTTTTTTAAACAATGATCCAATAGAAATCAGGTGGGTCAAAATGCAGGTGCATGATACAACTTGTGTACTAGTTCTCACCGGAAGACCTCTCAACTAAACAAGAAATGAAATGCAAAGCCCTAAAAATCTTAAAATTATAACCCAAAATCTCAAAATTTTCAACTGTTTCGAATGCTGTGAAAGGGAAGCTGTTGTCTAAACATCAAATCTTGAATTGGGTCAGTCCTATTTTTCTACTTTGTATGTGTGTGTGTGTGTGTTTGTGTCGTATGCAACTGTTCTTTTTTACATTCTTATATGTATCATGCTTAGTTATTGTTATTGTTATTTTGTTTTATGTTGGGTTTCTTTTGTATGTATCTAACATACAGTTAATCATCCCCATTTCTCGATTTTTAACACTGTTAGTATATTTTTCTTTTTTTGTGTGTATGTTTGTATGCATCCGAAACCAGGCATTTGGTGTGTGCAAGTATGTGTTGTGTGATGATGTACACGAAATAGATGTGGGACTGAATGAATGGCCTTTAAGTTCAGGAATGTTGATCTTAGTTGTGATACTAGCTAATCGAATTTACTAATACTTTATTGTTCTATGACTTGAGCATTGCGTAGAAATTTGTCAAGATTTAATTGGGTTGTGTACGCATTAGCATATGGTGCTAACGTCAGAATTAAAGAACTCTTTTTTCTTGTGAATACTTCGATGGACTGGAATTGATTAACAGTCCGTTATATTTGACAGAGGAGTTGTTTAAATATTAGTTGACATATTAATAAAAACTGAAAAAGAAAGATAATTCAATATAGTGATGTAAAACATTTATTATTTTAATTAAGTAAATAATTTGTATTTGCCGGAAGCTGTGTGTTACTACACCTGCTTCATTAGCAACAAGTGTATTCCATTCTGATGATAATTGGTATGCTGATGTATAAATAAGTCTCTTTTTGTTCCATCATCATTAAATCAAATAATTCTTGTTACTCTCCGGTCTCCTTTTGCTGTCTGAAAGCCTCTGCAACTCATTAAAATAGCATCCTAAAATGGTAAAGTGACGGAAAGAATACAATCAATGTACCTTGGCATTAATTAGGGCTTTGAATCAGATAAATCGGATAAATATTTGGCACAGTGGTTCAATTTTTTATAATCAAAGATTTGATTCTTATTCAATCATAAATTCATTACATGACAATGAATCTATCATGACAAGCATAACATTCTGAAATATTTTTAGATACAGAATTCTGATTTAATTTCGATATATTGGTGAATAAAATATCTAAATAAAACATATATATGTAAAAGTAAACCTTCGTACCTTGCTGAATTTCTTTTTTCAATACATATAAAGGTCATATAAACTTTGCTGAGGTTGGAGGTTTAGCCTAGTGGTAAAAGGCAACGTTACCCATATGGCAAAGGTCAAATTCCTCACTCCCCCCTCCCCCTTATACAAACTAACTTATTAAAAAAGGATCATATTATTGCTTCTGTAATGACGATACTGTTAGAGACTGACAGTTTGTGCAGTTACTGATGCAAAGTTACATGGAGATTTAATTTCTTTTGTCTTTTTTGCTAAATAAATAGGAAAGATAGGGTTTGAGGTGAATATTGAATATATTGTAGAAGACAAATTAACGGTTTATTATGTCAATACCACGCAAGGACACTAGGACAGACATCCTTTCTGTATTTTTTTCTGATCCAGTCAGCTTGCCAAGTAGCCTTTTAGTTAAGGCGGGGAAGATTCTAGACGGAATTTCATTATTTTGTTGAGTTATATAAGTTCAGTAATGCATTTATAGCAAAAACATTTTCAGTAAGAAATTACAAATTGGGCCAGAGTACAGTGAGGAATTGTATATGTAGCATGAATTTTGTCGGTCCATCTATAATCACCAAACTATTTTTAAGGGCCTTTATTCTGTTCTTTACCTCTACTAGGAAGGTTTTAGCTGAGAGTAGCATGAATATTTGTTACACCGATGTGCTGGAGTCGTACACATGTGGGTCCAAGCGTCGATTCCCGATTTTGGGAAAAAAAAGGATTCTTTGGAAACAAATCCATAATTGAACACTGATGCGGGAAATTGGCTTTCAATTCAAACATATACATTTTATATAGGTTTTTTATACACTTTTTAAGTTTCTGTACTAAAAAATCACGTGCACTAGATCACGTGTGACAAATTTTGTAACATGAATTTCAAAGAATAAAAAAACAATTGGCACACAGGCCTTGCACTAAAAACAAGTCACACAATGGTATTCATTTCTTTTCCTAGTGACTGCTGGGTGGTGAAGTGCCCAGTTTCACTAGTAAGGATCCGATTCAGATCACAAACCTACATCCAGTTTCAAATGAATTTGTCCCAATACTGGTGGCAGGTATTGTCGGCAAAATGATAGACCCGGTGACACTGGTATTACTATTTGCTAAAAGCAGCCCCATTATTTTTCTTCTTGCATACGTGAAGTTGGAAAATAATTATTGAATACACCATGATGTAAAAAGTTTTAGGTCAATTGTGATTGATAAAGTGTTTATGTTATCTTTATACTTGCCTTATTTCATGCACACTTGACCATTGTAGTGTGACCAATTAGAGTTGTGCACTTGAAGATCAAAATGAGCACTGAGGTTGAGCAGGCATCTAGAGTTGAACACGGAATTCAGACTAATGTTACATCCACCTCATCTTCAGCTCCAACAAGTAGCCCAAAAATTTCAAAGTTTGCAGCAAAGTCTGGATTTGTGATACCAAAAAATAAGTTGTCAGGCTCACTGGTCCCTGCATTTCGGGGTAGCAAAAAATCGGGAGGAAGTGATCCAGTCAGTGAAGAAAGCAGTAAACAGACCCAGAGAAAAACAAGATGGGGGCCTGATATGACACAGGATGCTTCTGTTAAAAAAGGATTAGCTGCAGCTTATCAGGTATATACGGTGTTATGACAGGTTATTACCTGCTTTGCTTTGTGTTTTTGTCTATTACTTCTGCATAAAAAGTCGCCTTTGCTGTTTCGTTTAAATTTATACATACTATTTATTATGTGGTTCTTCACATTTATAATGATCTTTTTAATTTTTTTAAGAGAAACTATATGAGTAAATTCTTGCCAAAACTTGTAGTCATTTTCTTAAAAGTTCATTTAAAGGCATTCATAGATCCAATTGTGGGGGGATTATCTTATTGCTAAATTGGTGGCAATCAGATATTTCTCTTTTCCAACTGGATTCTAGAATGTCAGTGTCTTCCTTGTGAATCGCTTGCCTGGATTTGTGGTTCCAGGTGCCACTAAGTGACATTACTGCCTCTGTGGTGGTACAAATTTTGAGCAGACTCGAGTGGATCAAATTACCCAACAGCTGAACTCAGGAATCGTGGACATCGAGGAAGATCTATCATCTGCATCTCAGGCATTAGGTCATGAGTCTTCTCATCATAATGAGGTACTATCCCTTTTCGGGGTCACATTAGTTACCAGGTTTGCAGTTTGCCTATCTTTTTGGAGAACTTACATCTAGTCTGCAAATGCAGAAGTCAGAAGTGTTAGAACTGGAAAGGCGTGAAGCTATTGGTATGATCAGTATATTTATTCAATAATGCTGCTTTTATTTTAGTATGTTCAATTTTAATCAGGTCTCTAATGTTTAACAGGTGAAATATTGAAATTAAATCCAAGCTACAAGGCTCCAGCTAACTATAAACCCCTATTGCGAGAGGCTAGAGTTCCAATTCCGGTGAGTCATGCATTACATGTTAAAATTATGTCACATTTCATTGCTTTTTGGTGCTGACCTTCATAAATGTTATTAATGTAGAATTTCAATATAATGCAGCAGCTGTAAGTGATACTTTTCGTGAACTTAGGCCATCCATGCATGTATAAGAATTGATGCAGACATGTAACAACTAAGCCTTTACCCCCCCTCCCCCTCCCCCTCCCCCTCCCCGTAAAATATAAATAGATTGTGGTGGGCTAACAACATAAACCACATACATAGATCACGTAGCTCAGTCAGCCACATAAATCATCCACTTTCATTTGTTTCTTTATTTTACCAAGTTCTAGGTCCGTATTTCCCAAAAATTTGTGAGTGATTATTTTTGTGGTCTCCCCTATGCTCTTTTGGAGTACTTTCCTCTTTGGAACATGCCTGGATTCAAGGTCTTCACTCACCTAACTGCTGAACAGTGCACTTATAGTTCTTTCATCTTTCTTTCTGTGGTATCCATCCAACCATAGCCTAATGATTTTGTTTCTCACTCTCTCTTCTCATTTGACCACACATCTGACAGATCATGTACGTCTATGCTAAGCTCATTTTTCTGACATGACTTCATCTTAAGACCCAACTTTACGCCCCAAATTGTAATATTGACCTATGACAATAGAATTGATATTTATATATCTTACTTTTGCACGTGTACAGTGTTAATCTCTATGGTTGGGTAACAACAATAATATATGATAATATATTATGCGATTCGGTGGGACTCCTGCCTTGAAATATGTAAAATAATATTGCTTCGCTGAATAGAACTGGAATTTAAGTAGTAAATCCACTAGACTGACATGAAGCACTTCATAGCATCAATATTATGGCATCGCAGTTTCCTGAATTAAAAGAGAATACGAGTTCTGCCAATTGAAAAATCTAAGATAAAAGAAAGTTGTGATATCAATCATTCTGACAAGCCTCCTCCTAGTGACAGTGTCGTTATTGTTGAGTTTGTCCCTCTTATGTTCATTATTCTGTCTGTTTGGTGATTTCCAAAATCAGTGAAGGTTTGGGCAAGTAATTCTTATCGATTAAAAAAGTATCGAAGTAGTATAAATTTCAATTCCTTATGCTTGTATTATATGGTGAGAGTATAATCAAGGACCAGTCTGTGATAGTACTGAAGCTGTTGATCCCTTTTTTTGGTTGCTCCATGGTCAGTTTTGACTTTTGAGTGGTTGATCCCATTTTAGATTACATTATAAATTTTGGTTGGTTAATAATGTCTCACTTTATATCTTAAACAATTATGACCTCATATCTATGGTGACGGCAATGAAAATTATGGTATATGTTATCCATATAAAATCAACATGAATGTTGTGGTTGCAGGTCAAAGACTATCCTGGATTCAATTTCATTAGTCTAGTATATGGGCCTGGAAGTGATACTCAAAAACGATTGGAGAAGGTAAGGGACATTTCATACTTAGGTTATCAAGGGTACCTCTTTGCAGCCCATTAATTAATAAAGAGTTCTCCAATATTATCCCTCACATTTCATGTTGAAAATGCAATCATCAGGAAACTGGAGCAAAAATACGTGTTTTTGGTATCAAATCCGATAAGGGAAAGAAGGTAATCTAGTGTTGTAAATGACCACCAAAATGTATGATACATAATATTACAATGGCATGCACCAACTTCTCTTCAAGTACAGTTTTATACATTACTCTCCGCTACCAATGGGATGGAACTGGCTCATATCCCAAAATTAAGTATCAGATTATGTGCTTCAATCTGTTACTTTGTTTACTGCCATTTAATGTAGTAGTACTGTGCATTTAAAGCTTAAAAGTACAACTTGAGTGTTTCCCAATGTTCTGGAATATATTGCAAGTGCAGGAGGTCGCTGCTGATGAAAGTGATAATCAGAACTTGTATGAGGAGCTTTATGTTCATGTATGTGCCGACACATATGAGAAGGTTGATGCAGCAGTTGCTTTGATCGAATTGTTGGTTACTCCAGTTTCAGTGAGTTGCATTTTTCCTGTATCTCTGTAGCCATTTATAGCTTGTTTGAGGTTATCCAATATCTAATGTTTTTATATTTATTATTTATTTTTTACAATTCTTAGGTAAACCCTACGGTAAATCCCGCATCAGCAACAGGAGTTTCCAGCGATAATGTAAATGCTATTCATACAAGTCAAGGAGCCCCTATCCCGTGTTTTATACCTCCTCCACAAGTTAACCAAGGAGTGGTTCAATCAGTTACAGGTCCTCCGCAAGTTCAACCATTTAGTCAGTTTCAGTCATACCCAGGTCCATGGTTTCCAACAAGTTCTCCTCTAGGTTTTGTCACTCAGCAAAATTTTTCGGCGCAGATACCAAGTAGTCATGTCCAAATGCCGCCGGCATCATCAAATTCTAGTACATCTTCGTTCTTTGGACCAAGACCAGCAGGATTTGGTTCAGTCCAGAGCCCTTCTTTTGTTCCCTCCAGGCCACAGCCACTACAGCAACAGCCGTATATGCCTCAGGCACCTACTCTAGGTTATAATAGTCATCCAACTAACCCTCCTATGCCAACTTTGCATTCTACACATGGTCAATCTAATATATCCACCCCACCCTTTTCTGGTAATACACCCACTGCATTAAGGCCTTCCCAAGTTATAGGGCCTTTGGTTTCACCATCTGCTAACCCACCAACGTTCTCTGTTCAATCGGCAAACCCTTTTGGGAGCTCTACTACTTGGTCACAAGCACCTGCAGGTCCGAATAACCCAGGGCAGATGATACTTCCAGTTGGTCCACCTCAGAGGCATCCTATGCCATCAGAATCCACTTCACCATTTAGTGTTACAAGTGGCAACATGGTTCCATCGTTGAGTACAGCATTTCAGCCAGCTACTTCACAGCCATCTTCATTACTTACCTTATCAGGACATTCAGCTGCACCTGCAATGACGCGAGCAATGCTACCTGGAGTGCTCTCAAATCCTGTCATGGGTGCTGTGTCAATGCCATCAACATTGACCCCACTACATCCACAATCAGGAGTTCAGATTTCTGGCTCTGCAACCTCTCCGGCAACAACTCCCAAACCACTACATCCTAGTTCAAATGATTTCACTTTCCAGCCAAACCGGCCACAGAATCCAGCTCCGCAAATGGCACTTGGGCCAAACATTCAGTCTGCACATAATGGTGTGCCACCCAGGAATCTTAATATGCACCCACCTCAAGCACATCAAATGTTATCTTTCCATCCACCAGTGCAGAATTCTGCACCTCCGCCTGTTATGCAAGGTCTCCAAAGGCCACAAGTAATTAACCAAATAAATCAACCTCGAGCATATATGTCTTCTCCTGCTGGAAACCTGAGCTCTCCCCACGGACCTCCTAGACATCCAGATTTCCCTAGTGCATGGCCAGGATCACCTCCAACTTCAGCCCCACAAATGGGGATGAGGAATTTCAGTCCAGGTTCGCAGGTGATGAATGCAGCGGGAGCTTTTCCATTTAGACCACTGAACATTCAACCACAGCAAAATTATGCTACTAGACCCCAAGGTGTTTTTAGTCCAAATCAGCAGTTCAATGGAAATTTACCATTTCCTCCCATCAGGCCATCTTCAAACTCTTTTGGAAGGCAGCAGAATTATGATCCATTCTCTCCGACTTCTGTTCATCCCAGACCTCAACCGAATGTTAATCCGTCACAGCTGAGAAACCAAGAGAACGATCCGGAGTATGAAGATTTGATGGCCTCAGTTGGAGTGAAATAATTCAAAGAAAGGGTTAACTTGTTCTTGTCTATGGTATCATTTTAGCTGTGTTTGGCCTTGTAAGGATGCATTTCTTTAATTTTGGGAAGAAATTGATACCTGATTTTAACTTTTATACCTGAAATTGAATACCATAAGGTAGAGTATAACAATGCAGCAAGAACTTGGTCTTTTCATTATGTAATAATTCCATGTATACAGTAAATTATAATCTAGAGATTTAGGTGCAAGGTATATTGATTCATACCTCCAATATTATTTGTAAAAACATAAATATATGGGAGTAGGGAAAAAAAGAAAAGCATAAAATAATTCGTTTTTCAGCACGAAGCAAAGCATCAGATAGTTCACATTATTGATTGTTTTTCTGTTTATATTCGGTCAATAATTTGGGGGTGTTGGCCCTATATGTCACAATTTGGGGAGAAAATGCCTTAAATGGCACACCCCGAAAAAATGGCCCTAAATAGCACTCCAAAACGCTACATCGTGTAGAGTTTTGAAAAAAAAAAATCTCCCCAAAACGCTACTTTAAGTTGCGTTTTTTAGCCCAAAACTCAAGATAAAGTAGCGTTTTTCCCCAGAAAAATTAAAAAAAAAATAAAAAAAAATAAAAAAAAATGCAAAACGCTACACGAAGTAGCGTTTTTCCCCAAAAAAAATTAAAAAAAAGTGCAAAACGCTACACGAAGCAGCGTTTTCACTTTTTTTCCAGCACGCCACACTATGTAGCGTTTTGGAGTGTTATTTAGGGTCATTATTACGAGTTGTGCCATTTAGGGCATTTACACCTCAAATTGTGACATATAGGGCCTTTTCTCATAATTTGGGCTAAGGTTAAAAAAAAAAAAGAATTACAAAAAGAACGTTTTTTAAAATTGGATGCACAAACAAATAGCCAATAGGATACATTAATATCAAATGTATTTCTTTTTTTGATACTCTAGATTCTGGAAAAGAAAATATTCTATACTAATGGATTCGGATTACCAAATGTACATGAGATATGTACAGATAAAATGTGAGATTTGTGAGATTTGACGGAATATAATCATGTGCTTTGAAAAAATACTCCTTCCATCCCCGATTACTCGTCCCCATTATTTTTTGTACAGTCGAACTAATATTTAACTTCAATTTAAAAATTCTCCAATTACTTATCTCCATTGTTTTTTTCAGTCAAACTAACTAATATTTGACTGCAATTTAAAAATAATATATAATTAAAAAATTAAAATTTTATATTATTAGAATCTTTATATATAATCTATTTTTTAAAATTATAAAAGAACAATTTCTAATTTGTATTCAAAAACTGGTCAATTTGACCAAAAAAAAAAGACACGTAAAAGGGCACGGAAGGAGTAGTTAATTACATTATCCGGAAACTTTTATATTGACTATTTCTCTATTAAAAAATTATAGTTCATGTTATCAAAATGTAATTAAGTTTATATTATAGAACTTTTAAAAAAAAGTTTATATTATAGAAAATGACAATATTAAAACATTCTCCTTTTCTTCATTTTCCGAAGTTAAATTGATCATAAGATTCTTAACCTACTACACAATCAATTTAATCATCTCGCAGAAATAAGCAATAATCACTAATCACTGAAGTTCCTGCTTGGACTTTACAGTTCACACAGGCTGAACGAAATCTAGAATTGCTTTGTAACTCCATCATTTTTAAGAAGCTTATGTATATAAGAGCCCTCAAACAATAGAAAGGTACTATCGATAATGTTTTCTTTACCTACAGGCAAAATAATCCAATGTAGTGAGGTGTTTTTTTATAGAGTAAAACACATCTGATTTCATGGGATCAAACTATAAATATGAAATCCAACAATATCAACATAAAAGACGAGGCAACATTTTTTAAATTTCTGCATAATAAAAAAGTTGAGTTTAGATCACATCATCACATACATCATACATGGCTTCTCCATACTCCACATTTAGACAATGAAGTATGGCTCCCACTACAGAAGAATGTGTAACAGCAGAAATAATGCATGGTTGCATAATTGTTAAAAGTGAACAGATTAAAAGTTGTCGAGATGGTTAAAAGTATGTGAACTAGGAATTACTATTCATGACATTAATATGTACAGCTGATTGAATTAGATACATACGACGACGCCAGATCAAACAGAAGGGCCGGACCTGAGAACTTTTTCTAACTTCTCAGCCTTACTGTAATCCTTCTCTGCAAGAGGACCAGCTGGAAATGGTGTGATTTCAACAGTCAAGTGCGGAGTTGGAAGCTCGTCAAATAATGCCCTGACATTATTACAGCACACTGTCTCCCCATGAGCAGTTTCCCTCCTGATCTGACAACCCTACAAGCATTTAAAAAAATAATGATGCAAACAACTTTCAGGCTCTTTTAAAAAAAAAACTCACTAGAAAGAAAATAATCAACGAAAGTAATCAGAAAAGGAGATACTCAGGAAAGTAACATTTTTTAAACTGTTCTACCTTGTGAGAAGTGGCATCTCTGAATTGATCATCATCAGATAGTACAGAAGCAATGGCTCTAAGAAGGCGTCGCCCTTCAGATTTGGAAGGTATCCTGTAACTCCGTCTCAGTGTACCCTTAGTTGTGGGATGCCATTTGCTCACTAATTTTCTTCTAGCAGCTGCTTCCTTATCTGCATAGGAAAAAAAAAATTTACTTTGAACAAAAGAAGAATTCCAGAAAGGACATGATCTTGGCTGTTAATCACAGACACTCGCTTTAGCAAAAGACTTGCGTGCAAAATAAACAAGTTAGTCCGTATAATGATTTTATTTTCCTCCTCACAGGGCATATTATTGTTAATCACAGGGGGGAGAGTGAACCAAAATACAATTTCTCATCATAAGCATGCATAATTGTTCTGTTTGTCTCATAAGGTGCAGATTATTATTAGTCACAGTGCACACAAGACTTCCCAACATCTATTATTAGCATAGCAGGACCACTAACATTCCATTGTTTCCTATGGAGTGGGGGGTGGGGGTGGAACTTTTTTTATCAATGCTAACAAGGTTGGCATGCATCAAATATATCATTTTCACCTCCATTGCGAAATGTCAGAATCAAAGTAGTCAATGTGACCAGGCTGGCCAGAAATGCATTTTGTCAATCAAATTTTCCTTTCTTAAACACAGCGCATAGAGACTAAACCTGCCTAAAAGAAAATTGACTGCAAAGCTAAGAAGCTTGCACTACCATCCAAGTCAGTAACCACTAGGTCCACTACTATAAATAGAGGACAGCAACAAAAAGTTAGCAAAAGCGTCACCGGTATCATGATAAATAGCGAGGGAACTAGCAGAGCTAATGAGAGAAATATCTAGAAAAGGTATTGAAAAAGTGTTATGAGGACTATTCAGTGTGTTATATTAATGCACACTTATCTACTGTTAAACAAAATTTCTGAATCCACCAAGGGTAATGTAGAATTACTTGCCTATTGTAGAATACTTGTGAGAAGCTCATTGTATGCCTGCCAATTTGCCTACGGATAAAAAAGTCCTTAATTACACATGGAAAAGCCAATTTGCCTTATACTATGTATTTTCCACTTATGTTGATTGTTTCACACGGAAAAAGCTCTGACTTACTGTATACACTCTGCTGATGAGTAAAGGGGCTATCAAGATCTGTATCCGCCGGAGTCTCAAAGGAAAGCATAGCATCACTATTAACATTAGTCCAACCACTGCTTACTCCTCAGTAGGAAAGTATCTCATATGAATATGATGATTATTTGTATGTATAGTCGTTACGTGTATATTTGTGATAACTTTAAAAACAAAAAATACTTGAATCTTTAAGCGTTAGGAATTGCACATTAGCTTACACCACACGGAAACCCTTGAAAATCCAACCACAAAAAGTGACAATTAATGATTATTTTTCTATTGATGTTTGAAAAAAATTCCATAAATCTCCTATAATTACTTATGAATGGATAAAACTTCATCGTGAGTTGCTCCGAGCTTGAATGAATCAATATCAAAAGATAACCAAACAATATAAATTCCCTTGATTGTCAAATATCATAGTAACTTAGTTTTGCATAAGGACAACCACTTGAGTATCCACACTTCTATTATTTAATTACTTCCCAGAAAAAAGACTTCAAATAAGGTACTCAATTTGCAAACAAATTCAGCTCAAGAAACAGCATTATAGAAAGACATTTAACTGTTAATATTTTTATATGTAATAGAATTTAACCCCCAATTTGCACTCAGACAGAAAAGATAAGTATCATTTAAGTACTATTGACATGCAAACTTATTTTGATCTAGCCAAGCCTGTGCATGTCTCTTCAGTTAAGGTGATATACTGATATATCGTATAAGTCAAATAACTGGACTTGTGTGACAATGGAATCCGAGTTAATTTCGTAAAGTCACACACCTTAGTCATCAATGGTTGATGCAACTAGTAAGTAGTACCTAATACTTTTTTGTCAATAACACTTTAAATCTTGATTGCATAAACTTGTGACTTAAAATATCACACACTTTCAGTCATCATGATTGATCTAAATAGTATCTTTAAATTTTTTGTCAATAACACTTAAAATCATGGATGCATAAGCTTGTAACTTGAAAGTTCAATTTATGTTGAATCCCTCAATAGTTAATTTCTTTGCTCCAGTTAAGCTTTATTTTTCTTAATTACCATAATAATAGATTATTTGACAAACCTATCCCTCACATGAAGAATGCTCCTGCAAATTGCTATATCCCATTGGATACAACTACTACGAAGAAACAGAAACAAAATCTTATCAAGTATCATAATAATTGTTGAATTCATTAATGGTAATAATCAGTCAAAAATTGCCTTGTAACTCCTCAAACCTCGAACTCTTAAGTAAACAACTTATAGCAACTTAGTAAACAAACATGGATCCAGATTCACAAGCAAAAAACCAACTAAATATAGAAGAACTACCTATAAAACTCTCCGTAATTCAGACTAGTTCAAAAGTAGCAAAATCAACCATCAATTACAGGGTAAGGAGAATTTTATCAAATTATTTACCTGGTTTGCCTTGTAACTCCTCAAACCACTTCGCGAACCCCAAATCACCACCACCACTTCCAGTATCTACAAACACAAACATACATTTAACAAAATATTAAAAACACATATATCTAAACAACACACCAACAAAGACAAATATCTAAAAACATATTGAACAACCCCATAACTTGCATCACACACACAAACACACATATATACCCAAAAATTCAAGAAAATATTAAACAAACCCAAAATTGCCACAAACACTCAGACCCCACAAGTCCATAAATTCAACATAATATCAATAATAACCAAACAAAAATAAAAAGCCTAAAAAATCAAAAAACAACAAACCCCATGAAATTATGAAATGAGAGAGAGAGACAGAGAGAAAGACACACACACACACACACAGAGAGAGGGAGAGACCTTGTGAGACAAGTGGGTTAGCTGGAGATCCAGCAAGACCAGCTTTCAAAAGAGCATAATGAATACAAACCCTTCCAGCCCATAACACCATAGGAGTCTCAATCAAAGAACCCTCTATTTTTCTTGAACCCCTCTTCTTTTTATTATCATTTTTCAGCTCAATATGAAAACTTGGGCACACAATTCTAGGAACAAAACATGAACCACTTAGCGCACACTTGTTACTGGGAGTGGCTTGTAGAAGCATTTCTTGATATTCAGACACACTGTGAATGTATGTTATGTTGTATGTATAATGTATGTAATAAATAAATAATAAGTGAACTCAGTGTTGACTATTTAGCAACAAAACTCAGTATCGATAGGAATGTACTGCTCCCGTCACAATTTTTATATAAAATATCCAAAATGGCACATCGTCCATCAGAATTTTTAGCCCGCTGCATCGTATAGAGTTTAAAGTTTTTTTAACCTACACGCATATATTAAATATTATAGGTTTTTTGAAAAATATAAATTTGTTAAACTTTTTTTTCATTAATTTTATATGTTTTATAAAATTATAATTTTTGAAATTTTTTATAAAAATGCTAGTTAATGTTGAGTTAAAAAAAAATTAAACTCAATATTTTTAAAACCTAAACCCAGTTAGAGAATTAATGAATCCTAAAATATTAAAAACGATTAAATTAGGGTCTTAAATTTAATTAGGGTTTAGGACCCTAAATCCTAAATCGTTGAACATTCTATTACATCCTTATAAATTCAGTACTTAACTTTTAATTTAAGTTTAATATTTCTAAAACCTAAACCCAATTAAGAAATTAATGAACCCTAAAATATTAAAAACGGTTAAATTAGGGTCCTAACTTTAAGTAGGGTTTAAGGCCTAAACCCTAAATATTTGAACATTCTATTATAGCCTTATAAATTCAAATACTTAACTTTTAATTTAAGTTTAATATTTCTAAAACACAATTAGGGAATTGATGAACTCTAAAATATTAAAAACGGTTAAATTAGATGTGTTTGATTTTGGGGTTATATTATTATTATTATTTTATTAGGAGTAAAACAAAAAAAATGTTAAATTGTAAACGCTACACGATGTAGCGTGTAGGATTAAAAAACCCATAAACGCTACACGATTTAGCGTGTAGGGATAAAAAAACTATAAACGCTACATGATTTAGCGTGTAGGGATATAATAACAAGACGCTACTCTATGTATTATCTCCGGTGCCATTTTGGGTCATCTCTCCAGATAGTGATATTTTGGGCATTTGAGTTAAAAATAGTGTCATATTGGGTCTTTTCTCCTGTTTGCTAATGGCATGTTTAGAAATTTTGACCATATAGTTAAAAAAATTATTTTTAAAATTTTATTTTTTTGAATAAAAGTATTTATGTAATATTTTTATTTAAAAGAATTTTTTAAAAAAAAATTACAATTCTAATTATGTGGTCAATACTCCTAAAAATGTTCATCAGAAAATCAAACATCAAATATTATCAAACAGAGAGAGTAGTATCTTGTTATATATACATACAAATAGACGAGTCCTGCTACCCGATAATTAATTGTCTGAACCAACTATACGCTATAATTTTTCACGAATAACATTAACACATAAATTTTTTGGGTCATATCCGTGTACAACAAAATGGACAAAATGACCGATATACCAACATTTTAAAGAATATGGCCCTTTTTACTGATCTTTACGAAACACGAGATTACGTAACTTGATTAAATTGCTATCAATGCATATACATAGAAAATTAGAAATTCACATATATTTATATTAACAAACAAACACCAACACAAGTAAGGAAGTTGGGCATCTCTTACCTAAACACTGTACATTGCCGGTATCCGGTATATGATTGAAAATGAAAATTACATTAATACTGTTGGGAATATTATTATCTAAACACAACAATAAGCAATTATATAATGATAATTAACAAGAAAAAACAGATACCAATTACGAAACAAACACGAAGGCAAACAAAATATGAATCAGTAACTGTAAAGACGAGAGAACAGATAGAAAATTTAACTCTAACAGAAGTTTTATGCATACACTGATAGAACAAAATGAACATCTGAGTCGTCAAACCTTGCAAGAGGTCTTGACTTTGCTTGAAGAAATAATTGTCCCACTACGTTGTGTTGAGTTATAGCAATATCACTTATTATTCAGATTAAGTAATATTAATATTGCAATATATATTTAGAGTCTGATTATTGAAATAATCATTACTCAATATATTTAATATTAATATTAAATAATCAATATAAATAAATCAAACAAACTTGCAATTAAAAGATATATAGTATTCAATAGCATCACGTGACATAAGCATTCCACTTACACTAGTAGTCGCAAACAATACTAACACAAGATGTTATATAAACTCATTATCTTTCCTTTACAAATTGAATGTGGGACAAACCCACATAACTCATTTTAAGCAAGTAACTTCAACTCCATTTCTTTATTGATTCCACTAAGAAAATATCTTAGATCCAAACATGAAATTTTAAGTCCTTATAGTAAGGAATAAGCTCCATTAGTTAGTTTCTGGAAATTAAATCAAGAACATTTATAAAATATTCCTTAAACCTTCCATTTTCTAACATTCCTCCATAAATTCATACAGAAATGCATATCAGTTTTCATCATGATTTGTTTTTCAGAGTCGGTATCCTTCCGAGTTTGAACCCTCATAAGTCCCCTACTTCGATGGCTACCGGATATAGATGGAATGTTTTACCTTGAATCTTTATCCGTTTGGGGTAACCACGCTCCATAGACGACGACAAATCAAAGGCTATGATGCTGATCTACGGCTTTAAAACGTTAATGGTCATGTCTCGATCCTGTTCGTCGAATGCTTCGAGGAATAACCCTATCCTCTAATTGCGACCACACACTAACATTCGCTTAGCTGAGCATCTCCAAAGATGTACTGCCAACATCTCGTCTCACGACTTGACCCCATTCAAAGTTCTTAAAACTCTTGCTAACTAGCAGTTACAGTACCTCTTGAGGTTTACAAGGGAAATATTCATATATGTGAGTATCTAGATATTTGTAGTAGAGGTACTACTGAATCACCCTCACAACTTTTTATTACCACATTGAATACACTTCGAGGGATCTCTCTCAGGTGTATTGGGTTTCCGTTGTTGATGACTCAAAATGGGTTGTCAGTCTCATCCCCAACCTCGACTTAAGGACAACAACATGCTCAAGGCCCTTAGTCAAAGGATCAGCTAGGTTATCTTGAGTTCTAATAAACTCAATAGCAACGATCCTGTCAGACACCAGACCCCTTATAGACTTTAGTCTAACTTGGATGTGTCTCTTTATTTTCACATTATACTTCTTACTGTTTATCTTATCGATAGTTATACGACTATCACAATGAACAACAAGAGTAGGAAATGGTTGCCTTACTACAGGAATCACAGACATAAGTCCATGCAACCATTCAGCCTCCGTCCCCGTTGCATCTATTTCACACAACTCAGCCTCAAAAGTAGACTGAATTATAATAGTCTGTCTAGCAGACTTCCAGGATATAGCTTCACCCGCAAGGGTAAACACGTATCCAGTCACTCCATTGGAACCATATTTCTTAGCTATCCAAATTTCATCACTATATCCCTCTAGCACTCCAGAAAACCTCCTGTAATGCAAACCAAGTTAGATGGTGCCTTTTAGATATCTAAGCACTCTATCAAGAGCATCTCAATCAGTCTTGTTTGGACAGCTTGTATATCTAACTAACTTAGACACAGAATATGAAGTATCTAGTCTAGTACCATTAGTAAGATATTGCAAACTCCCAATAATTTGAGAATATCTTAACTGAGACACAGGAACTCCTGACTTATTCTTGAAAAATACAACTTTTAAATTATATGACGTGCTTGCGTTTCTACAATTTGAATAATCATACTTCTCAAGTATAGATTTCTCTATATAATGAGATTGTGACAAGGTTATTCCATCAGCCGACTGAGTCAGCTTGATACCAAGAATCACGTCAGCCTCACCCATATCTTTCATTTCAAAGTGCCTTTTCAAGAAACTTTTAGTCTCGTTAATAATCTCAATATTGGTTTCAAACAACAGTATGTCATCCACATACAAGCACAAAATTACTTTTTCATCTCCTTTAACCTTATAGTAAACACACTTGTCACTTTCAATAACCACAAAATTGAAAGTCAAAACAGTTTCATCAAACTTTTTGTGTCAGTCTCTATGAGCTTGTTTCAAACCATAGATAGACTTGACTAACATACACACTTTCCTCTCGTTACCAGAAGCAACAAATCCATCAGGTTGATCCATATAAATCTCTTCTTCAAGATCACCATGAAGAAAAGATGTCTTTACATCCATCTGATGGATGATAAGACCATGTACGGAAGTCAATGCTATAAGCATTTGAATTATTGTCATTCTTCTAACAAGAGAGTATATATCAAAATAGTCAATGTCTTCCCCTTGCGTAAAACCCTTAGCTACCAGCCTAACCTTATACTTATCTATTGAGTCATCTGGGTTCATTTTTCTTTTGAAAATCCACTTATATCCTATAATAGTACACCCAGTAGGGAGATCAACCAACTCCCATGTTCCATTAGAAATAATAGATTCGATCTCACTCTTTACAGCGCTTTTCCAATACCTTGACTCCGAAGAGTCCATGGTTTGCCGAAAAGTCAAAGGTTCGTTCTCGATATTGTAAGTGATAAAATCACTTCCAAAGTCCTTGACCACCTTTGCACACTTACTTCTTCTAGGTTCTTCTACTTCGTTATGAGTAGAGCTACTAGCAGGATCCACCCTCACATTTATCATCTTTTCCACATGATCAGGAATGGAACTCGACGTGCGAGTGGGATCATCATCAGAAATATTCTGAGGTATACCAGTCTTCATAGGGAACACATTCTTAAAAAATGTTGTATCATGAAACTCAACTATAGTGTTTGTCACTATACCATCTATGTCAGATTTTAACACTAAAAATCTCATAGCGGTAGTGGTTTCAATATAGCCCAGAAAGATGAAATCAACAGTTTTCGGCCCCAGTTTCTTTCTCTTGTGTTCAGGGACAAGTACCTTTACAAGGCAGCCCCACACACGAAGATACTTTAAACTTGTATTTTTACCTTTCCATAACTCATAAGGTGTCTTGTCCATGTGTTTCAGAGGGACTCTGTTCAGAATATAGCAAGCCGTATTCAAAGTCTCTCCTCACATGTACTTAAGCAATCCATAGTTAATCAACATACTATTAATCATATCTTTAAATGTTCTGTTCTTTCGTTCTGTCACCCCATTAGACTCAAGAGTGTATGGTGGAGTCACCCCATTAACTATACCATTCCTTTTGAAAAATTCATTAAACGAGGTACCCGTATACTCTTCACCTCTATCAGACCTCAAACGTTTAAGCATTTTGCCACTTTATGTTTCAGCTTCATTTTTATACATAATGAATTTATCAAGTTCTTCATCTTTATGCTTAAGCAAATAAACATGACAATATCTACTACAATCATCAATAAAGTTAATGAAATATCTATTCTGATTCTTAGCCAAAACACCACCGAATTCACATATGTCTGTGTGGACTAATTCTAATACTTCTAAATCTCTAACAATATTATGAAAGGGTTTCCTAGTTAGTTTAGCAGTCACACATACTTGACATTTAAATTTTTTTTCAATGGCATGCTTTGAAATCAACTCAAAATTCATCATATTCTTTAGGATACCAAAATTTAGATGACCAAGACGTGAGTGTCATAAATCGGATGATTCAACACAATTAACAGAGGAAAAACATTATCATTAATAAAACTGCCCAAAATAGGCTCCACATTTATTAAAAAAAATCCATCAGACAAGTAACATTTGCCAAAAAAAATACACCAGTATGTGTAATGACTACTTTATTACACTTCAAAGAAATTAAGTTCGAAACCATTTCTAACTAAATAGCTTTCACTTATTATGTTTCTACGAGTGTCAGAAACATGATGCACTCTAGTAAGGGAAAGAACACGCCCGGAAGCAAGCTTCAGGTCCACATTTCCTACTCCAAGTACTTGATCAACACTAGCATTCCCCATCATCACTGTCATGCCTTGAATCTATTGATAAGATACAAACATAGTAATATCAGTACAAATATGTACATTAGCTCCTGTATCAATCAACCATTCATTTGATAAATAAGTGGAAAGTAGTGTAGGGTTGTAGGTAACATACCCGTAATTGGTTTCAGAAGTAATAACCTCACCAATAACCATGTTAATAACATGCCTACCAGTGGTTCCAAGCACAGTGTTAGCTTGTGCTACCACATCAGATTTCTTTTCTTTCTTTACATGACAGTTTGAAAGGGGAGATAGGAGTGAAGGGAAGTAACTCACTGCACTTTCATGTGTACTAGGAATGCTAAATGTAATCTCTATGTAATGGTTGATGATAACTCAACAATAGAACAAGACATGTAATAATATGCAGGTGCACAGAAATCTTGGATCACGGAGTTCAGTTAAGACAAAGTATCAAAGGATCATCTACAGACTTGAAGCTCAATGGAAGAAGTTCATTAACATGTTCAAGCCTCATTGGAGAATAAAAGATATTGACATCTATTCAAGGATGTGGAAGCTACAGAAGATTGTCTTAGTCTATGAAGATTTTAGTGCATTACAATCGAAGCTACAAGTAAGGTTTGCAAAGAAGAATATGGAATCATGTTCAGAATCAAGAGCCCCTATCAAGACTAGTCACTTATGAACCAGACCGTTGCATCAAGTGTCAGGATATTGGAGGCAAGCTCTCGTCGGTTAATATGGTTTTAATCATTCTAAAGTTGTTGGTTTTCTTGAGTCATGTGGAGGATCAACAAAGGTGGTAAATCAGTGTTGGAGAAATGTCAGCCTAATGGATAAGGGACAGACGGCACAACCTGATTGGATCTTACTAAAGCTTCATAGATTAGAAGGCCAAATACTTGGACGTGATGGAGTCACGTATACGGGGCCAAGTATTTGGATAAGGAAGTCTACACAAATTGAAGAGTGGAATGAAAATATTTAATTTAATTAATTAAAGTATTTATTTAATTATTTATATATTTTATAAATAAAGATATTCTTTATTTATATTTTATATATTTATTAAATATTACTTTTACATTAAATATTTCCAAATGCATGCTTGGCACATGACTTTGAAGATGAGATTTGAGTGGACAAGAGTAAAAGGTGGAAAAACAAATAGCAAAAAGCAAAAAGCAACACCTTTTTAAATAATAAAAAGGAAACCCAAGTCTCCATTTTTCAAGTGGTGGGTGAGTGTGCATCCGGATGAAAAAAAGAAAAGGGGAGAGAGAGAAAAATTATTCTCTCCCCCATGGCCAAACTAGATCTTGAATATTTTTGTAGCCATGATTTTCTTTATTATACCACTCCTCTATTCTTCTATTAAAAACACTTGTTAAATCTTGTATAGAAGATAGGGTTGATTTTTGTCTCCTAGATCTACAAAATGTAATAGTTTTAGAGGAGACAAAAATCACTTCTTTGTTGTGTTCTTGAGCTTATGTTCTTGAACTTGTTTGTAGCATCTACCCCACTTCAATGAATATAAAGTTATATTCTTGGATTTTGTTGTGTTGTGTGTTTTGGATGATTTACCGTTCATTATCTTGGTTATTTTAATGATGTTCTTGAGGTTGAAGAAGATGATGAACAGTACCCGGGTTTGAACCAAAGTAATTTTTATGTTGTCCCAAAAATATTTAAAAGTCATAATTTTAATTTGGGAATCGTATTCACCCCCCCCCCCTCTACGATCTCCGGGACCCAACACAGTTCTTACTCCAATGACCAACTTGTCCACAAGACCAACATGGTTTGTTTGCCTTTGGTTTCTTAGCCTTGTTCTTATCATTTTTAGGCTTAGTATTTTCCTTCTTAGTGGCAGACTTTCTTTTCTGTCCAACAGTCACTACGTTCACCTTCGAACTACCATGTTCAGCAGGCATCACATGTCCCTATTTGGACTTGTGTTGTTTCTACACAGAGATGTCCAACATCAGGTTAGTCCATGCGATCTCTCTTTTCTGTCTTTTCAGGGAGAGAGCAAATTCTTCCCAGGATTTTGGGAGCTTTTCAATCACAGACATAACTTGAAACTTCTCGGGAAGGTCCATTTTGGACTCCTTCAAATCATGAACCAACATCTCAAATTCATGCACCTGCTTAGTCATGGATTTTGTATCCACCAGCTTGAAGTCAAGGAACCTTGTCACACTATACTTTTCCATATCCTGAGAGTCAGTATTATGGGTTTGGTCCAGCTTCTTCCATAAGAGTTTAGCAGTGAAGGCATCCGATGAATAAACATCGAACAGAGTGTTCGTTAAATCTACCAAAATGGCAGCCCTTGCCAGTCCATCCTTTTCAGCTCAAAAAGCATAAACCTTAACAGAGTCAGCTTGGTCTTGATTCACAACAGGAGGATCATACTGCACCATCGGGCATAGACCATTAACCGTTAACCACAACTTCATCTTTTTCTGCCAGTGAGAAAAGCCAGCACCACCGCTGAACTTATCAGGCATGCCAGATAGATCAATAGGATGTGGAAAACGGTACGTAGCCCAATCAATGGCATTAGCAGTACTACCAGAACCGTTACTGGTAGTCGCACCAACAGTAGTCTCAGTTTCGTTAACCATCTTATTAATCAACAATATATAACAATTATCTCTTCAAGATTGTTGGGAATATTATTATCTAAACACAACAATGGGCAGTTATATAATGATAATTAACAAGAACAAGCAGATACCAATTACGAAACAAACACGAAGGCAAACAAAAGATGAATCAGTAACTGTAAAGACGAGAGAAAAGATAGAAAACTTATCTCTAACAGAAGTTTTATGCATACACTGATAGAACCAAAATGAATAGCTGAGTCGCCAAATCTTGCAAGAAGTCTTGACTGTCTTTGAAGAGATAATTGGCCCAAAACGCTGTTTGGGTTACAACAATATCGCTTTCAGGATAAAACAACACAGAGTACTTCATCCACAGATACGTAGCGCTCAACAGCGACTAGTATCTCAGTTCGCCCAAAAACCTATGCAACTTTATATGTATACGAGGTAGGAGAAAGATGCATGCCTTAATTTGTCTGACAACCTATGTAATTTTTATTGTATGCAAGGTACAAGCAAGAGGCACGAGGCCCACCACAACTAGATGTGCACGCCTCAATATATAGATTTCTTGAGTTCCCCTTCTCTTATTCTACTCGATATGTGATATAGAGTTTTTCAAAGAAATAAAGTTTTACAAAGAAGTGGGTTTTATTTATTACTTATATTATTCAGATTAAGTAATATTAATATTGTAATATATATTTAAAGTCTGATTATTGAAATAATCCTTATCCAATATATTTAATATTAATATTAAATAATCAATATAAATAAATAAAATAAACTTACAATTAAAAGATATATAGTATTCAATAGCATCATGTGACATAAACATTCCACTTACACTAGTAGTTGTAATCAATACTAACACAAGATGCTATATAAACTCATTATCTTTCCTTTATAAATTCAATGTGGGACAAACCCACATAACTCCTTTCAAGCAAGTAATTTCAACTCAATTTTTTTATGGATTCCACTAAGAAAATATTTTAAATCCAAACATGAAAGTTTAAGTCCTTATAGGAAGGAACAACCTCCATTAATTAGTTTCCGGAAATTACATCAAGAACATATATAAAATATGCCTTAAAATTTTCATTTTCTAACAAATACAACTTACTTACCTCCGTGTATGAACAGAGTGCAGTATATTTGTCATACTAAGAATATGATATGAATGTTGCACAATTCCACTTAAAACGAAATAACAGACAACGTATTACCTTAATACGCAACAACTAGTAGCGTATGAATAGAATACGTTGTAATGTGCAGTGTATCAAATAGAATACGTTGTACTAGATAGCGTATCTGCCTCACATGGCTCACGAAACAGCACATTACGTCGGTATTTCGGGCCTCTTTTTTGTATTCAGGCATTTTGAGCAACTCCTTCTTATATTTGGTTAAATAGGACCTTCACCCAAAAAAACACAGATAGAAAATTGGTCGACTGTCAGGCCAAAACCCTAAATAGATATAGTGGATAATATGACATGTATGTCTTTGGATGGTTTTGAACACAATATTATTGAGTTCACAGAATTACATTACTTTCTGGTTCAAAAGCATGTGTGTATTTATGAGGTTTCGAATTTTAATACTCCCTCGACTTCTTCCTTCAATTTGTTTTAGTTTTATAAAAAAAATTATTATTTATAAATTAAAATTTTGATTATATATTTTAATTTTTAAAAAACTAAAATAATAAATTTTATTATACGATTAAAGCACTTAAAAAAATATGCCAAAATTAAATCGACATACAAATAAAAATAGAAGGAATATATATTTTTTTAAATAAATAAAAAAAGTTAAAATTTTATAAAACAAGTTATATTTGAAGATAATAAATTGTCTCATTTTAAAAAGATAATAATAATAATAATAATAAAATGTTCTTGTAAATTAGGAAAAATTATAATTAAAAAATGTAATGTTTTTTAACCGACAATCATATACCCCTGATATATTACCTATTAAACTGTTTCTAAACTGGTTGAACAATTAAGAAACGGTTGAGATTAAAATATATATATATATATATATATATATATATATGGTCTTGCTCAAATAGAAAATAGCTTAAATGAGAAATAGAAAACCTTATCATTATACCTGCCGCACCCACACACAAATTATATACACCCTCACACACAAAATCCCATCTATTCTCCTCCGTTTTTAATTTGATTTTTCCCGTCAATTGGCAAAGTTTTTTTCAAATCTAACTTTACCACATTTTTTTTCATCTCCCAACGATCAGTTTTCATACCATATGTGCTATATTTCGGCAAATATAATTTATAAATAAAATAAATTCGTCACTTATCAGATTCAAACTTCAATCACTAAATTATATTACAGAAACCACTAATTTGTATTATAGAAATCACTAATTTGTATTACAGAAATCACTAAAATATATATTCTGGGTTCACAAAAAATAATGGAAATCGTCGAAAAAATAAAAGTCACCGGAATATATCACATATGGTATGCAAACTGATTGTTGGGAGATGGAGAAAAATGTGGTGAAGTTAGATTTGAAAAAAAGTTCACTAATTAACGGGAAAAATCAAATTAAAAACGGAGAGATTATGTGAGATTGGGTGCATGAGGGTGTATTTGATTTGTGTGTGGATGCTCCCCTTGCCATTAGATTAGATTGAATATGTGGTGTATATCTTATTTTCTATTTTCTATTCTAAGTTATTTTCTATTTGAACAGGACCCTATATATATATATATATATGTTGAACAATTAAGAAACGGTTGAGATTAAAATATATATATATATATATATATATATATATATATATATATATATATATATATATATATATATATATATATATATATATATATATATATATATATAGCTACAAATAGGCGCGATAAGGAAAAAAGAGAAAAAATATTTTTATTCATTACGGTGCCTATTTTTAATGGTAAGACATGCTCTCTAAAATGCTGTAAATCTTAAATTTGCTTTTCATTTGCTCAATAACAATAATAAAAGAAATAAAAGCCTCGATTTGTTCCCCATTTTTACAATCATCTAAAAATCACAAAAGGAGAAACATTATTTTGAGAGATTTTGGATAATTTCTTGCATCAAAAGTCGAAAGATCTTCAAAGTATTAGTAACCGTTCTACTTATAATTCTTCATTGATAACTGTTGGTTTTTTAATATAATAGAAGGAAGGGATATAATATTTGTAGGAAATATATAGCGGACATTTAGAAATTTATTATTTTATTAATTAGAATGATTTTATATAAAACTTATACAAATCAAATGTGTTTGATTAGTGCCACATTAATAACCTAATCAATTACAAATCTTTCACAATCAAGCAATATTAAAACATAATCATCTATACTATATTATAATAACCAAATAAGAGAACTTTTTTTTAAAACAGAAAAGATCTCAACCGTCCAATTTTAGGTGAAGCATAGAAACGATTATAATCATCCAATTTTAATAAAATCTAATTTTAGAAAGGATATATATCATACATATAACTCTATACCCGATAGTACATCTTTTATACAACTCCTCACAGATAATATTTTATTATATTTAAATTATAATCTATATTTTCAATTTTAAGAATCTTACTTATCCTATAATTTTTATTTAATATAATTTACTCACATTCAACTCAATTTCATCACCTTTTAAACTCTTTTATTTATTTAAAATTATGACTTATCATTTAATTTTATGAATATTAATATATAAACATCATGTATAAAAAATGAAAAAAAAATTAATAATAAAACAAATTATCATATTAAATAAAATATTTAAATTATATAAAATAATTAATATATAATTTATTAATATTATATGTGCTTTGCACGAGTTATAAACTAGTATAATTAATTATTCAATTACAATTTTGAACCAGAGATTCCAACACTTCCTCTTAATTTGAAATTGTATACTTTGTTTTTGATTTACTTCCCACTATCATCCATAAAGTTGGAGCATTTCTCTCCACCAATATATTTTCTGGTGCACTTCTTACCAAATATCTTTGTTGATACACTTCTCACCAATTTCAAATTTATTGTAGCACTTATCTCCGATTTTCAAAACAATGTTTCTTCGTGTTCAAAAATATGTATCACATTGACACTTTCTTCGTTCTTATTTCGAAAATTCTTCTGCACATGACCAAACTTCTTGCATTTGAAGCACTGAGGTTTTTCCTTATGCCAACAATCTTTTTCATCATGACCATATTTTTTGCATTAGCCACACTTTGATCTTTTGACAAAAATGGACTTTCAGCTACCTGTTCATTATCTTTATTTCTCATGATCCTTCTTTGTTCTTGAGCTTGTAAAGAATTAATTGTCTCCAATAAGGTCAATTAACTAATGTTTCATGAATATTCAAAAGATGAAAGTTTAGCCTCAAACATTTTGGGTAAACTTACAAATAATGTTTCCACGATTTTGGTGTCAGATAGATCTTCTCTCATCAACCAAATTTTGTTCACTACACCCAACAATTTATTTCATGGTTAAACTCTCAAAATCTTTTTTGAGATTCTAGACTTGCATTCTTCTTGTTCTTTCGCTACCTTCGTAAAGTTCTTTCAACTTGTCCAAGCCTCTTTTCCAGTTTCACAAGTCATGATTCTTGTAAAAATCGATTCTGAGACAACATCATGTATAAATAACGCTCTCGAAACTTTTGATAATTCCTCTTCATGATCCCTTATTTGATTTTGCGTTCGATTTCTTCCAAATGGTTGAATATCTCTCTCAGATTTAACCCATTTTCACAAACTTATACCTTTCAAATGAGCTTTTATTTTGACAGCCCATACTTAATAAATTTCGCTATTAAAAATAGATGTAGAAAGAATTGAAGTTTGGCTAGAAGTCATAGATAAGCACTCACACTCATAGATTCCTTAAGATCATTAAAATTCTGATACCGTGTTATTTGCCCTTAAGTACACTAAGTTTGGAGAAGGGGGGGTTGAATACAAACTTAAGAATTAAATCAAATTCTTGCGGATTTAAGTTTGTTCAAAGAAAGTGTTTTAATATATTTAGAAAACTGATGGAACTGAGACTTTAATAGGTAAAATATTGAAAACAAAACAAACAATATTAAAAATTACTAGTGGATTGGTTTTTCTCTAGTATGTTTTTGCTTTCAATTAACCTTGGTAAAAATACCAAGCTGCTTACAAAGTGAATTTTTGAACTTAGAAAAGCACTACAAAATACTGTTTATTCTTCTACTATGCTCTTCTTGAGTTCTTGATATTTTTCACTCCCTTTGCTACTGTGAACTTCTAACCACTATATAGTAGTTTTCTTCACTACTAATTCCTATCGACAGATAGCATTATAAAATTACAACATATAATGTTTACATGAAAATAGAAATTAGCTACTTGCACAGTCTTCTTTTGGACCTGTCTAATCCTGAAAGTATCTTTGTCTTGATTTATTCCTTGAAGACTGTGTTGCCTTGAAAGTCTTCACAAACCTGACATGACTGTCTTCCATTGATTCAGTTTCTGCACAGTTCCCATACCTCTTGTCTTTAACTAAATTGGGAAACCTTAATCAACTGATAAATGCTGTTAAGCTTATCAGTTGATTATTCTTTGCTTATCCATCGATGGATAAGATATCTGTTGATCAGTTGATGTGTTGATGGATAAATGAGTTATCCATCGACTCCCTATCCATTGATGGTCTTTTATCCGTTGACTGCTTTTATCCGTTGAGTAGTGTCTTCATCCATCGACTCCAATATCAGTTGATTACTTCACTTGTGAGAATTCTGACTTAGAATATTTACAATTGATCAGCCATTCTTCACATCAGTTGAGAAGCTATAAATTGAAGTCAATAACATCAGTCGACTACTTCACAACATCCATCGAGGTAATACAATCAATTGATAATGAAACATGAATCAAATGCTACAATCCACTTTATTAGTTGATAAACAAGCTTCAACTGATAACTGGTTTCCTAGTCAATGGATATTTATAAGTCATATCCATCGACTAGTTACAATGAAATTTTAAATCCCTATTGTAATTCTAAGTAATTTGTTATCATCAAAACTCATAATTCCTAACAATCTCCCCTATTTATGAATATGTGAAATATGCATAAATTTTATGTTGATGATAACAAAACTCCTAAACATTTTCATTCTAGCAAGAATTACAATATTGACAAAAATAATTTGAGACAGAGTAATCAAATACCAGTGAAAGATGAATTCTGATAATTTTGATGTTTGAGATTGAATCTTCTATATTCTTCTTCTTCCCCTTGACTCATTCATCTTGTCTTCATTTTCTTTCATCTTCCTGAATAGGGATCCCTTCAGAATCTTCTCATCCTCAACCCTGTATTCCAATTGGCTTGCTAGATGATTCAATTCCAGATTAGGCAGTTTGTCTATTTCTTGACAAATATCAATGCATTTTTCTCTGCCTTCCCTGTCCTTGTATATCATCAAGTAGAATGGTTCATGAAGTACCTTTCTTCCTTCAGGGTTCCAAATTTTTATTTTGTCATCCCTTTCTTCTTGAACATGTGTCTCCCTCATCTTCTTCATCTTCTCAAGAATGGCCTTTCCTAGCTCTTCAGTTAGATAATACTTCCTATTAAGCATAGTGTAGATTTTCCTTAAGATGCCATATCCTTGATCCAAGACTTGATTAAATATGAAAGTTGAATGTGATCCATCTTCATACTCAAAGTGAAGCAGATCAACATCCCTCTTTCTTTGACCTTTTACTGCAATCATGCCTTCAACTTTGATTGGCACAAAATTCTCAGATTTGGGTTTGAACACTTCTATTTCTTTGGCTTGACCACTCCTAGAAGCTTGACTTTCAAGCTTCATCTCTTTTGGCTCCTCCTCCTTAGCCTATTTTTCTTCAACAACAAGTTTTCTCTTAACTCCAGAAGTTTTTGGTTCATCTACAGGCTTGTTTGCTCTTTGTTTCATTCTTGGCCTCCTTTCACCTTTTTTTCTTCTGGCTTATCTTATTAGCCTATCCTCCTCATCAAATTTCCTTTGTAGTTGAATAGCTAATTCTTCTTGTGACTTTACTTGCTATTCTTTTTCTTTCACACCAACCACTATTGCTTTGCCCAATAGTTTCTCACCTCCACTTCTGACAGTTTCCTCTTTCTTCTTGCCATCTTCAATCAATTTTCCCTTTCCTTTTCTATCACCAGGTTGTGAGCTACTTGAATCCACCCTTATTTCTCCTTTCTTTACTGCTTCAAGAATTTCTGGTAATAGGGCAATTGGCTCTTGTGCATCAAACTCCTTGTTTTTGTTGGCAATTGAATCAAACTGCCTTACAATATTTTGAGCCAATTCCTTCTTTGGATCTTTAGACTTGATCAAAGCTTCACTTTCTTTTGTCCTTAATTCCTCATGCTTCTCCTACTTCTCCCCTTTTTTGTTATCAGCAACTGGCTCTTGATCTAATGACTGAGAAATGAGAGGGGTTTCCAAGATTCTGCTCATGAGTTTGATTTGAGTTTCTTGATTCTTCAGGATGTGCTCCATGCTAACTTCCATAGCTGTCACCCTTTTCTCCAATTCCACTACCTTGTCCTTGGCTGTAAATTCAGTGTCTAGCCTTTACTTAATTCTGGTCAACATTGTAAGGCTGAGTCTGGAGTCAATTGTGGTGTCAAAATGCATCCTTGAACTATCAATTTCCTCCCTGATCTTCTTTAATTCATATTTGGAGCCTGTGACATGCATTTTCTGAATTTTCAAGTTGTCCTTGTAAAAGTTGAGAATTCTTCTGTGTAAAGGATCCTCTACATTCACTTCAGCCATGGATCTCCTGGAGTGTGAAATTATGGCCCTTTCTGTGTCAGCCAAACTTGTTTCATCATTGGCCACATCTGGGTCTAGAAGTTCATCATCAGAACTATCTTCAAAGTCTTCAGGATTCATGTGGGATACATCATCAGGTTGACTAGCTAGGTGCTCCTTTCCACTCCTGAATTGTTCTTCTGTCTGCACCAATCCCAACATTTGTTCAGCTACTTGATTAGTGGCTGCTGCTAGTTCTTGATAGTGTGGATCTTCATGGTGAAAGGTTGAAGCATCAAGGTTGACTTCAATCTCATCATCCACTTCCATGTGGGCATCTGCAACTCCTGCAGGGACTCCATTTCCTCTATCTCCCCCTGACTCCAACCCCAACTCCTGAGTGAGTTCTGCTGCAACCTGCCCAGTTTTAGAAGTTGATGCTTCATGAGATGGTGAAATTGATTTCTCTCTATTCTTTTCTCTCTCACTCTCTTCTCTCTGTTTTTACATTAGGATCTCATCCTGGATTCTCACCTCTCCCTCTCCTTTTGCATCACCTGCTAAGGTGGAACTTTCTTTGCTCACACCCTCTCATTTTGCCACCTCAGAAGAATTTGAGGGCCCCTCATTCACACACTCTCCTTTTGCCAAGGTATGCAAACCTTGCTTCTCACACACCTCACCTACTCCACTCAATCCTAGTAGAGTATTGACCACTTGAAGTGTTTCATTGGATGATTCATGAATTGGAATTAAGGTGTCAATCGATGGATAAGAAATATACATCGATGGATGAATATCCGTTGATGGGAGCTCGTCGATGGATGTAAGGATGTCCATCGATGGAAGTGAACTAGTCAATGGATGTTGGAAATTATCAATTGATTGAATAATATCCATTGTCTTGAGAGAATTTTCAGTATTTTCCTGATCAACCAAGGTGTTAACCTTATTTGGTGATGCAGGTGAGAGTGTTGGCTCCACCCTGAGTTGCAAAGAGGGTGACTTTGAAACATTGAAGTTATAAATCAACACTGTTTCTGAAGAAATAGATTTTGAAGGGGATTGAGG
This sequence comes from Oenanthe sinensis, assembly GCA_028671895.1. Taxonomy (NCBI): domain Eukaryota; kingdom Viridiplantae; phylum Streptophyta; class Magnoliopsida; order Apiales; family Apiaceae; genus Oenanthe; species Oenanthe sinensis. Next base: position 18,518,809 of record CM053813.1, read on the forward strand.
AGAAGAAACAGATAGAGAATGGGGCTGTGCCTCAGGAAAATTCTGAGACACATCAAAAGAAGAAACTGAAGGCTCCACCAAATTTGCATTTGGCTTTGCAGGTGTGTGTGTTCCCTGTGCAATATTTTTATCCTTCTTTCTCCTTTTGTATGGCTATAGAACTTTGTAACCCTCACCCCCATCTAATGGTCCTGGTTGAGACCTCTTTTCAATAGTTACACCTTGTTGAGAAGGTGCAACTAGGGATGTGTTCAAATCCTTTATTACAGCCTCAATCTGTTGGGAGATTGGGCTGGTGGCTGTTTGGACACTCTCAACCTCTCATTCCTTATTCTTCTGTCTTTCTTGATGTTGGCCAGTTCCCTCACCCTTATCAACCACCTTCACACTCCCCCCAGTTGTTTTTCTTTTCTTAGTTTTTACAACAGTAGTCTTTTGAGAAACTACTGAGGTGGTTTGTTTAGATTTGAGTTTGGAAGGTTGTGCAACTTTGGTAGGAGGAATGAGGGCATTTCCATCTCCCTCCATTGTTGCAGAAGGCAAAGGAATTGAGATACCAGAAAAGGTAAAAGAGAAATTGAGTTTCTTGAGATATACCTGTACAAAGGAAGGATAGGTGAGGCACAACCTAGGGTGTAAGTTGATTCTCACCAAGTCCTTGAAGACCCTTTTGTTCTGTGTCCAGGTCTCCAAAGTTTCCATTTCTGCATTAATCTCATAATCTCCAATAGAGGCATTAATTAACAACATAAAAAATCTAGTAAAATAGATGTTATTTTTCCTAGATGCCTTGTTTCCTAATTTAGCAGTTAATTCATTTAGGAGTAATGTGCTAAAATTAAAGTACTTATGAAATAGGATAGAATAAGCAATTTCCTGCATACTTGTGGTAATTGCATCAAAATTAATTATTTTTTCAGAAAATACTTTAATAATAGCATCAAAGAAATAACTCCATTCTTTTATAAGATTTTTCCTAACAACTTCACCTAATCCAGTTTCAGCATTTGCATAATTAATAGATTCTAGCATGCCCCTAATGTCATTTTCAGTGGGTGACTTATCACAATTATTTTCAGGTAATTCTAAGCATTTAGCAGAGTAGTACTTGTAATGGTGTAGGAATTACCTTTGCAAGTATAAGAAATTACATTCCCATCTTGTGATACTTCTGCAGAGTTCCATAGTTCCTCAATAAAAGAACACACTATAGTGGGTGCTTCACTGAGTGCTTTGGACACTTTGCAGTCTTCCAGAAATCGCATCAACGGATAGAAGTCCACGGGAGCATCATTCATTGTTAGGCATGCTATGAAGTTATTTTGCTCATAGATGAACCCGGTGGAGGAAACAATCTTCTTTTGTGGCGCCATTACTGATTCTTGAGAGATTAGAAAGAACTTGAAAGCGAGTAAGAGAATTCGACAAGAATTAGCTTGAGAGAGAGAACAGAGATACAGAGATTAGAGATAGAAAATAAAATAGCAAGTGAGAATGAAGCAATAATTATTGTTACTATTTATATTTTCTGTGATTAAGAAGAATTGAATAGACAATTTTAATTAAGGATATAACCGTTGAAGGATAAAAAGAGTTGCAGTTAATTACTCTAAATGGCAATTGATGGATGTCTTCATCTGTTGACAAATAAAGTAATTATCCAACGGCTATAATTTGATCAACGGATGAATAAAATTGTAGAAATTCTATTACCATCGATGGATAAAATAAAGAATTAATCATTTATCGATCGATAAATAACTACCAGGGTAATTATCTGTCGATAGATAAATATCCATTGATAGGAATAAAATTTATCTGTTGATCAAATAAGAAAGAATTTATCAATCGATAAACAATTATTGAGGTAATTATCTGTCGATAGATAAATATCCATCGATAGGAATATATTTTATCTGTTGATCAAATATATCCATCGATAGCTGAAAAATATCCATTGATAATTAACACATTTATCAATTGATTACTTGGTTTCAATAGATAATTGTGAACAATGGCTACAAAAAAAACTTGGCATACATTTCAAGATTGAGTAAATTTAAGCATACCTAACTCACAGACTAATCTATTAAAAGTAGATTCATCTAGAGGTTTGGTAAAAATGTCTGCAAGTTGTTGTTCACTAGGGACAAAATGTAATTCAACTGTACCATTCATTACATGTTCCCTAATGAAATGATACATTATGTCAATGTGTTTGGTTCTGGAATGTTGCACATGATTTTCTGTTATTGCAATGGCACTTGTATTGTCACAGAAAATAGGAATCTTGTTCAAATTGAACCCATAGTCAAATAATTGATTCCTCATCCATAATATTTGTGCACAACAACTTCCAGCAGCAATGTACTCAGCTTCTGCAGTTGAAGTTGATACTGAGTGTTGCTTTTTGCTAAACCATGACACAAGTTTGTTTCCTAGAAATTGACAGGTGCCTGTAGTACTTTTCCTGTCTATTTTACAACCTGCATAATCTGCATCTGAGTAGCCTATTAGATTAAAACCAGAATCTCTAGGATACCAAATACCTAAATTTGATGTACCCTTGAGATATCTAAAAATCCTTTTAATAGCCACTAAATGAGATTCTCTAGGATCATCCTGAAATCTAGCACATACGCATGTAGAGAACATTATATCTGGCCTACTAGCAGTTAAATATAAAAGTGAGCTTACCATGCCTCTATAACTTGAAATATCCACCTTAGCTTCCTTAGTGTTTAATTCAAGTTTGGTGGCAGTGGCCATGGGAGTCTTTGCATAAGAACATTCACTTAAGTCAAATTTCTTTAATAAGTCATGAATGTACTTTGTTTGATTTATAAAAATACCATCCTGAACTTGTTTGACTTGTAACCCAAGAAAGTAGGTAAGTTCTCCTATCATGCTCATTTCATATTTACTCTGCATTAATTTGGTAAACTTTTTGCAAAGTCCCTCATTAGTTGAGCCAAAAATAATGTCATCCACATATATTTGTACAAGAATAATAGAGCCATTAACATTTCTACTGAATAGAGTTTTATCAACAGTACCTCTTGTGAAGTGATTCTCAATGAGGAACTGAGATAAAGTATCATACCAGGCCCTTGGTGCTTGCTTCAAGCCATAGAGTGCTTTGAGTAGATAGTAGACAAAGTCATGGAAATTTGGATCTTGAAAGCCAGGAGGTTGTTCCACATAGACTTCCTATTCTAATACTCCATTCAAAAATGCACTCTTCACATCCATCTGGTAGACTTTCAAATTAGCATGTGCAGCATAAGCTAGAAAGATTCTGATTGCTTCTAACCTTGCAACTGGTGCAAATGTTTCATCAAAATCAATTCCTTCTTCTTGTGAATATCCCTTTGCCACAAGCCTTGCTTTGTTTCTAGTCACAGTACCAGTTTCATCCATTTTGTTTCTGAATACCCATTTTGTACCAATTACTGATCTATCTTTTGGTTTGGGCACCAGCTTCCACACTTTATTTCTTTCAAATTGATTGAGTTCTTCTTGCATAGCCAGAACCCAATCAGGATCCATAAGAGCATCTTCAATTCTTTTAGGTTCTTCTTGAGATAGAAAACTTCTATACAGACACTCATTTTGAGTAGCACTTCTTGTCTTGACACCATCTTCTGCATTTCCAATGATTAGTTCAAATGGATGGCTTTTTGTCCATTTTCTTTGAGGAGGCAAATTTTGCCTTGATGATGAAACTTCATGATCATTTGAATTGAACTCAAATTGATTTGAATTTGTGGATTGATTCTGAAACCCTCCCTCTAAATTGGATACCCTAGATGTAGAGTGTTGATTATCCATTGAAGAGTTATCAGTTGATGGATTATCAGTTGATGGATTTCTGTCAACTGATAAATTATCCATTGATGCTGTGACATCAACTCATATTGGGTTTCTGAGTACTTGAGGTTTTATAATTTCAGCTTCTTCATCATCATCTATAACATTTGATTCATTCTCAAAATGCAGTATGTCATGATTTCCTTCATCAAACAAGCCTTGAATCTTTTTATCATCAAATACTACATGTACAGATTCCATAACAATGTGTAGTCTAAGATTATAGACTCTATAGGCTATGCTTGATAGTGCATACCCAACAAATATAGCTTCATCAACCTTGGCTTCAAATTTTCCTAGGTTTCCACCTTGATTTCTTAGCACATAGCATTTGCAGCCAAAGACATGAAGAAACCCCACTTTTGGCTTTTTGTCTTTCTTGATCAATTGATAAGGGGTCTTCCCTTGAGCTTGATTTACTATGGAGATGTTTTGAGTGTAACATGCTGTGTTAATGGCTTCAGCCCAGAAGTATGTTGGTAATTTAGCATCCTCCAACATGATTCTAGATACTTCAATCAATGTCCTATTTTTCCTTTCAACTACCCCATTTTGTTGAGGTGTCCTTGGTGCAGAGAAGGTGTGTATGATTCCTTTAGATTCACAGAACTCCTTCATTGTGGAATTTTTGAATTCTGTCACATTGTCACTCCTTATCTTCTTTACATCCAATTCAAGATTTTTCTCAACTTCTCTTATGTGCTTGATGATGAGATGACTAGCTTCATCCTTTGAATGTAGAAAATAAGTCCATGAGAACCTTGAAAAATCATCCACAATGACTAGAGCATACTTCTTCTTTGCAATGGACATGATATTTACAGGACCAAACAAATCTATGTGTAATAACTCAAGTGGCTTCTCAATTGATGATTCCAATTTTGACTTGAATGATGCCTTCCTTTGTTTTCCTTTCTAACAGGCATCACATAGTCCATCCTTGACAAATTCCATTTGTGGTAAGCCTCTCACTTGATTTTTCTTGACCAACAGATTCATGGCTTTGAAATCAAGTGAGCTAATTTCTTATGCCACAGCCAACTTTCATTTGTACTTTCCTTAGAGAGAAGACAAGTCATTGAATCTGCACTTGTTGAGTTGAAGTCAGCTATGTACAAATTTCCTTTTCTATTCCTAGTCATAACCAGGCTTCCATCTTCCTTGTTGGAAATTATGCATGCTTCTGTTGTGAAACAAACTTTATTTCCATTGTTACATAGTTGACTTATGCTTAACAAATTATGTCTTAAGCCATCAACTAATGCAACAGGTTCAATGATGACATTCTCTTTTGAAATCAAGCCATATCCCATGGTGTACCCTTTGCTGTCAACTCCAAAAGTTACTCCAGGGCCAGCTTTCTCCTCAAACTTTGTGAGCATGGATTTATCTCCAGTCATGTGTCTTGAACACCCATTGTCCAAGTACCAAAGATTTTTTCTATTTCCCTGCACACAGTCAAAAACAATCAAGTTGATTTTGGTACCCAAGTTTCCTTGGGTCATTTCTTATTAGTTGTTATCTTTGGCTTGGTTTCCGATTTTTATACCTTTGGTTTAGGTGGTTTTACTTCCACTTCAACCTTAGATGTTGGTTTCCTTACCTCAGAATTCTCAGTGCTAATATTTGGAATATTCATGCTTGCAGAGTTGGAGAAATTTGGTGCATGAAAATTGTTAAGCATATTCCATGACATAGCAGGCATATTCATGTTGAAAAATGTAAGATATGGATTAAACATATAAGGCATTGATGCATATTGAGCATGAATAGCATGAGAATCAACTAAATGAGGAAAAACAGAATTAGAATGCATGTTAGGTATAACAGGCACATTGGTTGTTGCAGACATATTGATTTTGCATTGCACAAATAAGTGATTTTTGCTACCACACTTAGCACTTATCTTCCTAGGAGCATATTTGTCAGGTGTGTAGTTATTGTGCTTGTTTATGCCTACTTTACCATTTCTGTTTTTCTTCTTCTTCTTCTCATTTGGCTGAATATTAGGCTCTATCTTTTCCAATTTTTCCTTCAATTGATCTTTAGATAAGAACCCTATATTAGCCTTTTCAACTTTGACTTGAGATTTAGAGGAGCTACTTTCTTTGACAAATTTAACAGGTCTGTTAAGCTTGGTTTTTAAAACACACTTCTTAGCAGTTGATGATTCCTCAATCGATGGATAATTATCCGTTGGAATAACATTATCAATCGATGCATGATTATCCATTGAATTGACATTATCAATCGATGGATAATTCTTATCAGTTGATTCAGAATTAGCAATCGATTGCTTCTTTTCCAAAGATTGATTTTCATCAATGGCTAATTTCTCAAGAGTTTCAGACAGCATGGTGAAAGAATTTGTTCCATGAATGTCATTCATCTTCTTACTAGCTTTACTTGACCTGTTCCACTTGTCAATGGTTCTTAGTTCTTCTTCCAATTTTTCTTTCAAATTTTCTATTTCCTTTTTACTCTCAACTAGTTCTTTTCTAGCATCTTTGTTCTCTACCTTGAGTTTGTCCATTTGCACTAGCTCACTCTCTAGAAAATTGTTTCTTTCAGTGAGAGTTTCTAAGGTTATTTTGAGCCTAGTGTTCTCTTTGTTTAAGGACTTAAGAGTGACATGCAAATTATACAATTCATTTGACATTTCAGTAATTGTAATATTGCATTCATCTTTGGATAACTCAGATAGATTTGTAGAAATTACCTGATTGCTAGAAGAACTAGATTCCTGGTCATCATGATTGGCCATTAGTGCAAGGTTAATGTATTCTTCTTCTTCAGAATCCTCCTCAGCAGCCCAGTCTTTTTCTTCTGTCACAAAAGCCTTCTCTCTTTGTTTAAGAAAGTCAAAGTACTTCTTCTTATAGTCAATACCATCACTAAACTTTGACTTCTTTTCTATTTTAGGCTTTCTGCATTCATTAGAAAAATGACCAGCCGATCCACAGTTGAAACATCTGAATTGAGTCCTGTCAACAAGATTTTTGCTTTGTTGATTGTCTCTCTTGAACTGAGATCCAGGCCTTTGCATTGGATTCCTTTTGAATTTAAGTTTTAAAAATTTTCTTGATAGAAAAGCCAAATGCTTATCTATTTCATCCATTTCATCCTTGGTGTATGACTCATCATCCTCAACTGTTTCTTTTCCTTTCCCAGTTGAAGATTCATCATATCTAACACCATTTGCACAATTGCCATGACTTTCTTCCCTTCTTTGACAGCAGCATCTTCACCTGATTCTGTAACTTGCTTATCTTTGACCACCAAAGCAATGGACTTTTCTCTCTTCTGACTTTTCTCAATTTCCTCATCTTGCTGAAGTTCCAACTCATAGGTTTTCAAGATGCCATACAGCTTATCAAGAGTATATTCTTTAAAGTCAGGAGATTGTCTTATAGGAACAGTCATTGGTTTCCATTCCTTGGGTAAGGACCTCAAGAATTTGAGGTTGGTGTCCTCAACAGCATATACTCTTCCATATAGTTTAAGCTCATTCAACAGCTTTTGAAACCTACTATATGTATCATTAATTGCTTCACCACTCTTGAAGTGAAAGGCCTCATATTTTTGAATCAAGAGTTGTATCTTGTTCTTTCTTACTTGCTCAGTGCCTTCACAGAGGGTTTGAAGAGTATCCCAGACTTCTTTGGAGGTTGTACAATTGATAACATTATCGAACATATCCTTGTCAAGACTATTAAACAAAATGTTCATAGCCTTTTTATCCTTGTGTACTTCCTTCTCATCTTCATCTGTATATTCACACACAGGTTTAGGAATGAGTTTGTCTGGTGCCTGAGTACCGTCTGCATTTACACTTGTAACTATTTTCATAGGCACATGTGGACCTTTCTCTATGCAGTAAACATAGGAAGGATCAATGGATAGCAGATGCAAGTGCATTTTCACTCTTTAGGGAAAGTATTCATCTTTCTCTAGAACTGGAATCTTTACTCCAGTGTCTTTTTGACCCATACTTGATGTACTTTTAGATCTTAACTTTCTGTATGTTGAAAGCTAGGCTCTGATACCAATTGTTATTTGCCCTTAAGTACACTAAGTTTGGAGAATGGGGGGTTGAATACAAACTTAAGAATTAAATCAAATTCTTGCAGATTTAAGTTTGTTCAAAGAAAGTGTTTTAGTATATTTAGAAAACTGATGGAACTGAGACTTTAATAGATAAAATATTGAAAATAAAACAAACAATATTAAAAATTACTAGTGGATTGGTTTTCCACTAGTATGTTTTTGCTTTCAATTAATCTTGGTAAAAATACCAAGCTGCTTACAAAGTGAATTTTTGAACTTAGAAAAGCACTACAAAATACTGTTTATTCTTCTACTGTGCTCTTCTTGAGTTCTTGATATTTTTCACTCCCTTTGCTACTGTGAACTTCTAACCACTATATAGTAGTTTTCTTCACTACTAATTCCTATCGACAGATAGCATTATAAAATTACAACATATAATGTTTATATGAAAATAGAAATTAGCTACTTGCACAGTCTTCTTTTGGACCTGTCTAGTCCTGAAAGTATCTTTGTCTTGATGCATTCCTTGAAGACTGTGTTGCCTTGAAAGTCTTCACAAACCTGACATGACTGTCTTCCATTGATTCAGTTTCTGCACAGTTCACATACCTCTTGTCTTTAACTAAATTGGGAAACCTTAATCAACTGATAAATGCTGTTAAGCTTATCAGTTGATTATTCTTTGCTTATCCATCGATGGATAAGATATCTGTTGATCAGTTGATGTGTCGATGGATAAATGAGTTATCCATCGACTCCCTATCCATTGATGGTCCTTTAGCCGTTGACTGCTTTTATCCGTTGAGTAGTGTCTTCATCCATCGACTCCAATATCAGTTGATCACTTCACTTGTGAGAATTCTGACTTAGAATATTTACAATTGATCAGCCATTCTTCACATCAGTTGAGAAGCTATAAATTGAAGTCAATAACATCAGTCGACTACTTCACAGCATCCATCGAGGCAATACAATCAATTGATAATGAAACATGAATCAAATGCTACAATCCAGTTTATCAGTTGATAAACAAGATTCAACTGATAACTGGTTTCCTAGTCAATGGATATTTATAAGTCATATTCACCGACTAGTTACAATGAAATTTTAAATCCCTATTGTAATTCTAAGTAATTTGTTATCATCAAAACTCATAATTCCTAACATACTGTGTTGGGTTTTTTTTGTAATAAAAGGAAGGGATATAATATTTGTTAGAAGCAATAGTGGAAGCTCGTATTCATTTGAATGCTCTTTATATAGAGCTCATACAAATCAAACGTGCATGATTAATGTCACATTAATAGCCTAATTAATTACAAATCTTTTACAATCACGCAATATTAGAACATAATCATACAATTAATTATTCATTTACAATTTTAAATAAGAGATTCCAACAATAATAGACAAAATTTTTGTCCATTTATTTTGTTCAAAAACTCAAAATGATGAAAAAAAGTTGAAAATATAATACATCATAATAATTTAGATATGACTAAAGAAAATGATGTTGAAATAATAAGAAATTTGTTAATGTTAATGATGTATTTATTGATATTGATGAACATGAGAAATTTACGAGTATTGATTTTGAGAGTGAAAGTTTGTATGAAAGCAGGGATAATAGAATTAGTGATGAAGACAATCTGTCTTATTTGAATTAAATGTTTCATAGTTTAAAGAGGTAGAAATATTTTTAGACCCATACTTTAAGAAGAATTATTATTTATTAAAATTCAATCAATAGAAAAACGTGTTAAAATGACGAAATCTATACTCGTATATTTGTGTATAGACTTTTAGAAAAATTGTAGATGAATAAAATTTTGAAGGTCTTAGTATATTTAAACATTATAGTGATATTATTTCTAAATGTGACTGCAAAGTAAAAATATCTATCGAAAAAAATTGTTAGGTCCTAAATCATCATAGAAGGGGGGGGGGGTTGAATATGATGTTGATAGATTTTTGTTTAATTGCGGATTAAGTGTTTGTATTCTTGAGATATAAAAATGGTAGTAATTAAAACACAATGATTCGGGAAAATAAAGATATATTATTAAATCCCTGAGGTATTACACTTCTAATCAAATGATTAGCTTCAATGGGTTCAATCAGTATTAAAACATAATACAGTTAAGTGTGTTTAATGTATGGCTTTGATGGAGCTTCCCGTCTGTATGTCTTGAATTTTGAAGATGAATGAATTACTGTCTGTATTGATTTCACCCATATATATTCTGTAGACTTTTGAAAATCCAATGAATTGATTTTCCAACAATGCACAAGTCCTTTGTTGCGCCTGCAAGAGTGTTGGTGGTGTGTAGGGGCCACAAGATGTTTGGTTGCGCCTCTAGTTGTTTGTTGCACCTCTACTCTTATCCCACTGTGTAGGCGCCATGAAATCACCTAGAAGAATATCTATCATGTTTGTTGCGCTTAGAACAAGACTAGTTGCGCCTATACACTTGTTTCCTTGTATAGGCGCCACTAATAACTTAGAAAACATTCACAGAAGTTATCTTGCGCATGGTTGTCCTTTTGTTGCGCCTGCACACTAGTTGCAGTGTGTAGGCGCCACGAACTGTCCATTGAAAATTTCCTTGCGCCTTCAACTCCACAACACCTAAGGCAACTATTTTGTTGTGCCTTTACTCCCAATTCCTAGTAGAGGCGCCACTAAATCCTTCTTACTTGGAGGATAGATTTCTTGAACTTTGGATGATTTTGATGCGCTTCTCCATTGCTTCAAGAGTGGAAGAACAACAAAACTGATAATACTTGCCTTGACAATATTTTTGATATGCTTGAAGTATTTACCACTTGGTTTACATTCTTTTGGCTTGATCAACTGAATTTCTTCTGATTAAACAAGACAATTCTTTTCTTGTTGTGCTGGCGCTTAGTGTACTGGTCTGGTTCACAAACGACTAACACTGAATTGAATTCCCTTGACTTCTGTTCTGTTTCAGCCGATTAACCTTGGACTTTTGCATTGCTTCTGATCACTGAAACCATTTGACAAATATATTAAATCATTACACTGTCTTTAGTATGAAATCTTCTGAACTCTTAATTATTGGAGAGGTCTGAACATATTAATGAACTTCTCTCGCTGACGTTCAGTAAGTCTTTCATCTTGAATGCTCTGTAATGATGTATGTATGATTCTTGTTTACATGTCCTTCTGGATTCTTGTGCTGCATATTAGTATTATTTGACTGTCTTTGTTTCTTAGTTGAGTTATCGTTATCACTATTACATATTACGTTACATTATGCTTTACAATCTCCCCCTATTTGGTTGTTAGAGTTCGACAAGCAAATCCTGTGAGAGGATAACTCAACTGATACTTACAAGAAAAAGTAAAGTGCAAAAAGACAGGAAATAATATTAATTACATTCTGGATTGGATTTTACATTTCCAGATTTCTTTACAAATACAAGAGAAGTTTGTTCCTCTAGCCTGAATAAATATTTCTATGATCTTCTTCTTGTTTGTACTGTGTTTTGCTTCTTCTTGGATCTTGTCTCGGAGTAGTGCTTCCTCATCTCTTCTTCCTTTTCTTCTAACCTTGCTTTGACCAGATCCCTAGCTTCAACTTCAAGAGTGTTGACAGGAGGTGGATCTTCTAGTTTCTTCAAAACTTCTGTGAGAAATGCAGTTGAATTTATCTTTGGGATTGACTCGAAGGCCATTGATTGTCTCTTTGAAAACACGAACACTGTTATTCTTTTTAGAAAGCCTTTCGCTCTATCAGTGTCATGTATAGACTCTTCTGCCCATTTCTCCATCAGAACATCTTGAATCATCCTCAAAGCCTTTTTGTCTGATTTGATAGTGGATCTTTTAACCCTAGAAAAGACTTTTCTTATTATGTCAGAATTGTTCCTTTTCAGTTTTGACAGTTCCTTTTTCTTCTCCACTTTATTTTTCTTGAACAAGAAGTATTTTTTATCCATTTGGCTCCGTTTGAATGCAAGGTTCAGAATCTTTGATGGTTTCAAGTTCTTCAGTGACATCCTCTTTTCTCATATACACTGGATCCTAGTAGTATCTAATTGTCTCCATAAGATATATTTCTGATGTTTTTATAGCTCTGTTCAGCCTGAATGCATAGATTAACTAAGTAGTCTCTAGATCTTCTTCAGTTCTGTTCTTCTTGCTTCTGAGTCTCCCTTCTACATACTGCATGAACATTACTTGGCTTGACTCCAAACCTTCATCTGACAAAGTTAGATTGTGTAGTGTTGTTACTTTGTAGTACTTGACCACCGGAGGCTTCTCAAATGCTTTGACACGTATCTCAATAATCTTTTTTTCTATTAGATCTCTCAGTATCTCATTTGTCTTGTGTCTCCCAAAGATGACTTTCCTCTACAGCACATACAACTCTACTATATTCATTTTCTCAAAGCTCTTTGTTGACAATGTTCTCGATCCCAGTGTTGTTGAATTGATGTATATCTTCCGCAATGCCTGTGAAGGCACTTCCACTTGTAGTGGTGATGCTGCTAACACAGCTACTCCATGAATGGAGACCTCTTCTCTTCTAAAGGAGAGTTGCCTTTGTTGGGGAATATCCAGCATCTTGCCTATTCGAAACGTTGGCGCTGACTGTTCCCTTAAGAGAATAAAGTAGCACCTCACTATCACTCCGGAGTTTTGGTGCAATGGTAAGCGCTGAGGTCCTAAGAAGTGGTATCAGAGCAGGTCGCGTGTTCGAGTCCCAAAGTTAAGGCATTTGCTTGAATATTGGCAATATGCTGGGGGGATTGTTGGGGAATACCCAGCATCTTGCATATTCGAAACGTTAGCGCTGACTGTTCCCTTAAGGGAATAAAGTAGCACCTCACTATCACTCCGGAGTTTTGGTGCAATGGTAAGCGCTGAGGTCCTAAGAGCCTTTCCACTTCACCCACTTAGGGAGGTAAAACATCCTAACTAGGATCTGGAGATGTAAGTCCAAGGGGGTCACCACATTTGACAATGTAATGAGTGGCTCGTAAGAGACAGTGATGCCCCCTTCTGTCTGTGAAGACAGGTTCTGAATTGGATTAACCAAAACAGTACTTGCTACCGAAGTAACTGGTTGAGTTTCCATCTCTGTTTTTATTCCCATACCTTTCAGGATTTTATCAATTTCAGAATTTAGATCACGAAGAAATATAAAGGTTTCAGAGATTGGAGAATCAGGTCCCTGGCTCATAGTTGCCTTAGGTTTAAAATTCATTTTTCATCGTTTTTGAGAAGGTAGAGCTATAGGGGATATTTCAAAAATTTCCTGATTTGGTAGGGATTCACTCATATCATCTATTTTATGTGATCTTTTTCTAGTTTCAGAAGAGATATGAAGTGTTTATTGATCTCTGGCAGTGGTTAGAACTGGTTGGTCGCCAAGTTCATTTCTAGCTTTGAAGGCCACTGAGGGCTCAAGTGTGTGCATTGCCGTTTGAGGCACAGAGGTGGATATTGTGACAAATTCATCTTGAAAAAAAGTAGAAAAGTCAAAATCCAGAAGTGTACCTTCTTCCATTTGTTCATCATAAAGGTCAGGAATGTACACATCAGTGTTCTGAGTCTCTTCCACTATGTTCTCAATAACTACCTCATCTGGTGCATTATCAGGACTTTGCCTTTGTTGTTCTTGTGCAGGATCCGGTTCTTGTTCATTGTCTGAACCAGCTTCATCCATGCTTTCATCCTCTTTATCAGACCCTTATTTTTCTTCTAGTGATGCTTCATTTCCAGAGTCATCTTTTTCCATATTTGATGTTTCAGCTTCAGTCTCCTCTTGAGAGACTATTTCTTCTGAGTCTTCATTTGCTGATTCATCAGTTTCAGATACATGATCTTCTTCTTCTTCAGCTTCTTCTTCTTCTTCAGACTCTTCTTCATCTTATCTAAGAATAACAAAGTAATCTCGAATGGACTCAGTCATTGAAGCAGGAGTATACCTGTTTGGATAGTCATCCTCATATTGTAATAATAAGATTGTTTTGAACTGAAGAGAGAGTGATTCTTCCAACTGACTGTTCTGAAAAGATTGAAGTTGATCAACATTCAGTACTTGGTTCAACACCAATTGTAAAAATCTTGGATATAGACAAAAGCTCTCCATTTTTCCTTGGTTCTTTAAGATCTCATCCATGATCAATCTTCCAAAGTTGATGCTGACATTTGAAGCCACTGCATAAGCTATCATCTTGTTGAAATGTGTGATCTCGTGGAAACCCCCTATCTTTGGTGCAAAACAATGAGATAATATATTAAAGAACAGGTTCCACTCATTGGGCAGATGATGCTTGTAGATCTTTTTAGGAAGATTATTGTTTTCCCTTGTGCAGTGTAGAAACATGAAGAAGTTGTTTAGCTCTGTCTGAGATGGTTCATCTGCAAAGTTTTCAGTCGGCAAATGAAGTGCTTGATTAATGTCATTTTATGTTATTCGCACTTTTTGTCCCTTAATTGTGCAAGTGAAAGCTGATATCCCATCTGCAGATGTGTCTTTAGAAGACCTGTACACCTGTCTAAGAAGATTTATATTCAAAAGCACATCAGTAGTTAGTGCATAACGGACTATAGAACTTTCATTTAAAATCCGGGCCCATTTGCCTAACTCACCTGCTTCAGTCCAGTCATCTACTAAAATGGATAAATAATTAGTCTTTTTAATCTCAAAACGACTCCCCATTTAATTAATAGAGAAAGGTAATTTTTAAGAATTAAAGTTACTAATTACAGTCGAATGAATTTAGTAAATTACGAACTAAACCCTAATTTTAAAATTACTTGGATTGACTTGAAATTATTATATGATAAACTCCTAGTAATTTTAAGCACACTTCTATTTTTATGTTAATTTTTAATCGATTAAAACCTTGACAAATTCGAATCAATAACTCGAATAGATCAAGAACAGTGATTTTGCAAGCCTACACCAAATGAAGATATTACAGTTGCAAAATGCAGGTCAGTGAATGGGATTCACAAAACTAGCCTCAGATTAAAATTTAGTCAAGAAATGATTAAGTTATGTTCGATTAAAAATGTAGATCTCGATTTTTTTTCTTGCGTCTTTACTGGTGTATGTACTGTGTAAGTATATAAAATTGAAATGCAAGTACAAGACATATATATATATAGGCGCAACAAAAAAAATATTCTAAGTGGGTTGTTACACTTACACAGTGATAACACTGTGATGGCGCCACAAACTTCATGTAGCGCAACAAAATGGTTAAGGTATTTTGTTGCACCTACATAGTGGATACACTGTGATGGTGCCACAAATTCCTTGACGTAACAGATAACACAAAAAAAAAATCTTCAAGTAGTTTGTTGCGCTTCTATAGTGGTGACACTGTGTAGGCGCAACAAAACATAGGGGCGCAACAACAAAATGAAGCAAAAAAATGCTAAGTACATGTGCTTACTTATGTTGCGCCTATATAGTTAAACCACTGTATATGCGCCACCAAATAAAGCCGCGCAGCAAAGTACTTGGTATATTTCAAGTTGCTCCTAGATTTTGCTACTTTTAAATAATATTTATGAATAATTCGAATAATTAATCAATGATAATTAATTACTCACAAATATTATTTTACAACATATTTATTAATAACAATAATAACATTAATTGTTAAAATTATTATCATAAATGAATTATGCTTCTTTATTATTTTACTTTTATTTTAAATATAAGAATAAATATAAAGATTCAACCTTTCTTATTTAAAATAATTTCAAATAATATTCTAAAATATATAAGTGCCAAGAATATATCAATTAAATACAAGCACTTAAATGAATAATTAAGATTAACATTAAATAAATAACAGAATAAAATAACATGTATGCATAATATATTTATCTAAATTAAAATCCTAAAAACTGGAAAATAATTTGGTAAATAAATTCACAAGTCCTAAAAATATTGAAATTAATCAACTAGTGAATTTATCAACTACAAATTGCAGTTATTGATTACTAACTGATTAGTTAGTAGAATTTAACATTCCAAGTTCACATACGAATCTAGTGAAAGTAATTTCATCCAGTGGTTTAGTGAAGATGTCTGCAATTTGCTGCTCTGTAGGTATAAAATGTAACTCTACAGTACCACTCATGACATGCTCTCTTATGAAATGATACCTGATATCAATGTGCTTGGTCCTTGAGTGTTGAACCGGATTGTTTGTGATTGTTATGGCACTTGTGTTATCACAGAATATTGGAATTTTGCTCAGCAACAGTCCATAGTCTTGAAGTTGATTCCTTATCCAAAAAATTTGTGCACAGCAGCTTCCAGCAGCAACATATTCAGCTTTAGCTGTTGACATTGCAACTGAGTGCTGCTTCTTGCTATACCAGAACATCAATCTTCTACCAAGGAATTGACAACTCCCTGATGTACTTTTTTGATCAATCCTACACCCTGCATAAT
Source organism: Oenanthe sinensis (assembly GCA_028671895.1). NCBI lineage: Eukaryota > Viridiplantae > Streptophyta > Magnoliopsida > Apiales > Apiaceae > Oenanthe > Oenanthe sinensis. Next base: position 18,535,182 of record CM053813.1, read on the forward strand.
CAGAATATGTATAGCCAACAAGGTCAAAACCTGTATCTTTAGGGAATCAAATTCCAAGATTCAGACTTCCCTTAAGATACCTAAAAATACGTTTAACAGCTATAAGATGAGATTCTTTAGGGTCTGACTGAAACCTAGCACACAAGTATGTAGCAAACATAATATCTAGCCTACTTGCAGTTAAGTAAAGTAATGAGCCGATCATACTTCTGTAGCTTATGATGTCTACCCTCTTACCAGGTTAATCTTTATCAAGCTTAGTGGTAGTTGCCATAGGGGTTTTGGCTGGTGATGCATCTTCAAGACCATACTTCTTCAATAGATCTCTGATGTACTTGGTCAGGCAAATAAAGATTCCATCTTTCCTTTGGCTTACTTGGAGTCCAAGGAAGTAATTCAGCTCACCCAACATGCTCATTTCATACCTACTCTGCATTAGGTTAGCAAATCTACTACACAACTGATCGTTAGTAAAACCAAATATAATGTCGTCCACATATACATGTACTAATATCATGTCATTTTTATGCATTTTATGAAATAGAGTCTTATCTATGACACCTCTAGTGAAACCATTTTCAAGTAAGAATATAGATAGAGTGTCATACCATGTCTGGGGTGCTTGCTTTAAGCCATAGAGTGCCTTGAAGAGAAAGTATACAAAATCTGTAAATTCTGGATCTTCAAACCCTGGGGGTTGTTCCGCATACACTTCTTCTTCAAGCTCTCCATTCAGGAATGCACTATTCACATCCATTTGATATACTTTAAAGTTGGAATGTGCTGCGAATGCCAGAAACATCCTGATAGCTTCAAGCCTTACTACTAGTGCATATGTTTCATCATAATCTATTCCTTCTTCTTGGGAATAATTTTAGCAACCAGTATAGCTTTGTTCCTCGTAACAATGTCATCTTCATCCAGTTTATTTATGAATACCCACTTTGTGCCAATAATAGACTTGTTCTTTGGCATGGGTACCATCTTCCAGAATTTTTGTTTGTCGAATTGATTGAGTTCTTCTTGCATAACAATAACCCAATCTGGATCTTCTAGAGCTTCTACTATCTTTGGCTATATTTCAGAGAATAAACATTCATTCTGTGAAGCACGTCTAGTTCATACTCCAGCATCTAGATCTCGTAGAATCAACTCAAAGGGGTGATCTCTACTCCACACCCTATGCTTAGGCAGATTTGCCCTAGATGATTCAGCCTGATTATCATTTAAGTGATGAGTCCTGTTACTAGATCCTTTAGTTGCTCCCCTTGAGCTGCTGCTTGGATGAGAATGAGATTCTCTGCCACTACTAGTAGTTTCTGTGAATCTTCTACTGTTTCCACTACTAGGGTTAGAATCATCATTATTGTTATTCTCATTTGTTGCTTATTTTCTGTTACAGCTTCAGGTTCTATTTCACCTTCATCTGAGTTCATATTTTCAAACTGCAGAGTTTCAGTGATATCTGTTCTTTGCAGACTTGGGAGCTTGAGATCATCGAAAGTTACATTCATGCTTTCAATGACCTTTTTGTGTTCAATCACATAAATCATGTATGTCTTAGATTCCAGACAATAGCCAAGAAATATGCCTTCATGAGCCTTGGATTCAAACTTTCATAGATGTTCATCATCTTTCGGTACAAAGCACTTAGCTCCAAACACATGAAAGTATTTTAGTGTTGGTTTCTTGATTTCCATCAACTCATATGGAGTCTTGTCATTATCTTTATTAACTAGGGTAAGATTCTGAGTATAGCAAGCTGCGTTGACTGCTTCAGCCCAAAAGTATAAAGGTAACTTAGCTTCATTCAACATTGTTCTTGTTGCTTCAACTAAAGTTATGTTCTTCCTTTCTACTACTCCATTTTGTTGTGAAGTTCTGGGCGCTGAATATTGTCTTGAAATCCCTTTCTCAATACAGAAGTCATTCAGGATTACATTCATGAATTCTGTTCCATTGTCAGACCTTATTTTCCTGACAGGCAAATCAGCTTCTAATTTTATCTTCTTTATGTGATCAATAATTGTTTGATGGACTTCATCCTTTGAGGCTAGAAACAACACTCACGTGTACTTAGAGTAGTCATCTATAATTACTAGTGCATATCTCTTTCTTGACATAGACATGACTGGACCAAATAAATCCATATGCAGAAGTTGCAGTGGTTCAGTAATGTATGATGAATCTTTGCTTCGGTGAGATGTTTTCTTTGACTTCCCCTTTTCACATGCTTCACATAAACCTTCTTGACAGAATTCCATCTCAGGTAAACCTCTAACCAATTCCATCTTAACTAAAGAGTTCATTGCCTTGAAGTTCAGGTGTGAAAGTTTCTTATGCCATAACCAACTGTCCTCTGTTGAGGCTTTGCTGTAAAAACATTGAACTTCGCCTTTGCTCGCAGAGAATAAGTCAGCCACAAAGACATTCCCCTTTCTCACTCCTTGAAGAGTAAGTTTCGCATCTTTCCTATTTTGGATTGCACATCTTTTCTTTTCAAAGGTTATTTTGTAGCCCTTGTCAGTGAACTAACTGATACTTAGAAGGTTGTGCTTTAATCCATCCGTAAGAGAGATATTTTCTATGATAACATTTCCAATTTCCAGATTGCCATATCCCATTGTGAATCCCTTGTTGTTATCTCCAAAGGTCACTATCGGTCCAACTTTCTCAATCACATCTGATAGCAGGGCTTTGTCACCAGTCATATGCCTAGAACAGCCGTTGTCGAGAATCCACATGACACGCTTGTTCTTTGCTATTCCCTGCAACCACAGATTGATTACTTCTTCTTTGGCACCCAAATTTGATTGGGTCCAAGAGGCTTAGATAAGTAAACAAATTTAGCTACAGAAATTTTCTGGTCCTTGTCTTTCTCATCGACTGTGCCCTTGCCCTTTGGTTTAGCCTTGACAAGTGTGTCGTTAGGCTTAGGGACAGGGGTTCCTTCCTAGACTTAGGAGGACTAGTAGTCTTTGCCCTAACATACTTTCTATTCATGTTCATATCTGTATTAATGCAAGTACTAGATGATGTATTCATTAAGTTTATGAATGCAAACATAATGTTGAAAGCACATGGCATGCATCCTACTTTACGACATGGTTGATGAGGGATAGACATGGCAGGCATGGCAGGTATATTAGAAGTTTCTGTTTTTAATATTATCTTTTTGCATGCATGCGTAAGATGACAATTGTTACAAACTTTTCTAATAGCTTTGGGAGAGTAGGCATAATCATTTTTCTTATTAACACCTATCTTGCCATTTCTGTTAGCTTTCATTTTTTCATTCTTGTTGCCTAAATCACTTTTAATCTGTTTCTTAGGTTCTACAATTTTTATAGATTTCTTAGGAAACTCCTTTTTATCTTCTTCCTCTTTCTGTTTATCTTCAACAAGGATTTCTTCTTTCATTAATATATGTTCTTCATCTAAGGGTTCGATGACAAACTTCTTGTATAGGGGCTTAGGGACATTTTTTAATACATGTGGAATGTCTTGTTTCACAGGACTTTCCTCAGCAATTGATTCCTCGTGTCTCTTTCCTGTCTTTTTATCATAGTCAAATCATATTCCAGTTTTTTGACCTATGACCTGTTTATCTATTACCTCCTTAACAAGATTAGCAGATTTCTTATAAGCCTGAAGTTTTAACTCTAATTCAGAAATTTTATTCATAAGTGCAGTTTCTACTTCTTGGTTGCATTTGTCTCTATTATGTAGATATTCTATCTTCTGTTTCAGATCTTCTAAAATAACACATTCAAGCTCTAGTTCTTCATTTCTAGCTTCTAGCATTTTATTCTTTAGAACTAGTTTAGCATTTTCTTCTTCAGATGCTAGCATGCTTTTGTGAATGTTAAACATTTCTACACTTAGATCTTCTACAGTTTTCTTTTAATCAGAATTAGACATGTCAACTGTGGAAAGAAATGATACCTTTGATGATTATGGTAATGGCTCTGAAGAGTCTGCCATTAGTGCAACATTTCCATATGTCTCTTCTTCATCATTGTCTGAGTCATCCCAGTTCTTTCCTTCGGCTATAAAAGCTCTTCCCTGATGCTTCTTTACCAGTGCATCATACTTTTGCTTGAGTTTGTCATACGACTCCTTTCTTTCCTTTCCTTGCTTAGGCTTCCGGCATTCTGTAGCAAAATGTTCGGGTTTATCATAATTGTAGCACTTAAACTTACTATGATCTACCATTCCCGTCTTATAACCTCCTTTGTTGTAAGACCCTGAAGACAAACCACCTCGGTTGTTGTTTCTGAAGATGGAACCACTGTAACTGGTATTACTTTTGAATTTGTACTTAGGGTTCTTTCTAACCCGGAGGTTCTTGAACTTTCCTGTCATATAGGACATTGTCTTATTTTCCAACTGTTCAAGTTCTTCCATTGAGTAGAAGTCATCTTCATCACGTGGTTGAGTATTTTTTGTAAATTCAGCTTCCATAATTTTTTCTTTCTCAACTACAGGCTTCACTATGCTGGTCTCTATGACAGCAAAATCTTTGGCTACAAGTGTTGTAGTTTTCAACAGTGTTATATCCTTACTGTTCACTGTTCCTGAACCATAAATGATGTGTCTTTGCTCCTGTTCCATTTCATGAGTCTTGAGCTTTCCATATAAAATTTCAATGGACATTTCATTTATGTCACTTCTTTCTCTGATGGTAGAGATTTGTGCTCAAGATGCGCTGACAGTATCAACATGAATTTTCTGTTGATCTCCCTACGTGAGTAGGCCTTTCCGTGCAGTGACAAGTCAATCAATAATTTATTGTATCTCTCAAAAAACCTGAGTGATACTTTCTCTAGTTAGTGACTTGAAAGCTTCATACTGGGAGGTAAGAATATCCAGTCTGTTCTCCTTCATTTCTACTGTACCTTCCATTAGCAGATCAATCGTATCCCACATTTGTTTGGCACTAGTGTAATTAATCACTTGATTCAGTATTGTAGTGTCCAGTGAATCCATTAGGATACATTGAAGATGACTATCCCATGCAACTCTATCTTTATCAATGTCGTAAGCGATCCGCCTAGGGCGTCTATTTTTTTTTTTCGTTAGTAGTTCGAAATCAGTGTACTCTGAAGTCTCCTATGGGGTAAATCCTTGAGGAATCCGTTCGTCATCATCTGAAACTGTTTCTGGTGTTAGCTTCTGAGGTACATAGTGTTAGTATTGGTGTCCTAGAGACAATACTTTTAATGTTTTATTGAAAACAATTAAGGATTATGTTTTATGTGATTATTTAATTAATATTTATTATGTCTTTATTTACTGCTTTAAAAATTGAAAGAATAATAAATGTCCTTGGAATATTAATACATAATATATATCTTTAAGTATGTGACTTAAAAATGAGATTATATGAATAGTATTTTATTCTTAAAATTCCCTAGTCAAGTATTATTATTTAAGGACAGTAATAATGCAATAAGACTAGTATGTTTGTTTACAGATGACCACATCTCATTGGTCATAGGTATAGTGATACTAAAGTCAAGAACATAAGTGTATGTATCAATACAAGACACTGGAAAGACCCGCCGTGAGATTCTACATGTTAATAAGTGTCATAAGAAATCTCACTGCGATAATGATGTAATGATCCTCTGACTTGAAATCATTATATTTCTATACGAGAATTAATATACTTTGATTACACTCAAAGTTACCTTTAACCGGGTAATGATAAAGGTGAACATTGGGTATGCTATGAATCGTATGAGGAATATGAATGATAGATATAGGATTTAACCCTCCCATTCTTGGAGTGATATTATTGGTCTCTTGATTGAGTGAGACTATGAAATGCATGGTCATGCTCAAATATTGATTTGTTTAAATAGTCTACTCATTGATCAAGGAAACCGAGATTAAACGTTGAAGAGGATAACACTATACTGAAGGGTTTCGAGACACAAACGCAACGGAATAAACGCGAAAAATAAATCAAAATAGCGAAACCCTCCGCAGGATCCATGCGAAAACAAAAGATTTAATTCGTAGATAAAGAATAAATACATTTAGAAGCTTTAACAGTTCATTAATGGAAGATTAATGGAGGTCCAAAATTTGTTTAATCAACACGTATCCCGCTCTCGCGATCTACGATCTACGGTATCCACACGAACACTTTTCATGAAGGATTGATGTGTACTAGCACCCGAAAACTGCTTCTCTCTCTCTATCTTCCTCTTTTCTCAAAACGGCTAGGGTTTTAGTAAAAAATCTGTCTCTTAAATTAAATCAGCCCATAAAGAGATTATATAGAGAGAGGAATAAGTTTTCTAATTATAATCCAATTATAATTAATACTAATCTAAAATTCTAAATTATTTATTTAAGTCTCACTTAATTAATTAATTATTAATTTTGGAATTAGTTTAAATAATTCATTTATTCTATTTATATAATTAATTAAGTCATACTTAATTAATATCATAAATAAAATAAATTACTTATTTAATTTAAATTCACAATTTAAATTATTTCTCCTTCAAGCGTTATTTGTGTGTGACCCTGTAAGTTATTATTACGTTGGCAACAATTTTAATATCTAATTAAAATTGTAAACATTGAGCGGCATCTAGTAATACATCATTGCTACCCAAGTAATAATAATAAATCGGTGATTCGATTAAGCCTTTCGTGAATAATGTTCCATGTAATATAATCCCTTTAATCTTGATATTATAGATTAAACTCAAGGCATGTCTCGTGTCATCCTCTTCATAATTTAATCTTTATTTTCTTGATCGATGAGTAGACTATTAAAATCAAATCAACATTTGAGCACGACCGTGCATTTCATAGTCTCACTCAAACAAGAGACCAATAATATCACTCCTAAAATTAGGAGGATTAAATCTCATATAGATCATTCATATTTCTCATACGATTCATAATATACACAATGTCCACTTTTATCATCACCCGGTCAAAGGTAACTTTTAATGTAATCAAAGTATATTAATTCTCGTATAGAAATATAATGATTTCAGGTCTAAGGATCATTACACCATTATCACAATGAGAATTACTTATGACATTTATTTAACATGTAGAATCTCACGGCGGGTCATTCCAGTGCCATGCATTGATACATGCACTTATGTTCTTGACTTTAGTATCACCATACCTATGACCAATGAGATGTGGTCATCTGTCAAGAAACATACTAGTCTTTGTGCATTATTATTGTCCTTAAATAATAATACTCGACTAGGGAATTTTATGAATAAGTTACTATTCATATAATCTCATTTTTAAGTCACATACTTAAAGATATATAATACGTATCAAAATTCCAAGGACATTTATTATGCTTTCAATTTATTACGCAGTAAATAAAACATAATAAATAAATAATAATCAATAAAACATAATCCTTAATAATAAATATTTTCCTTAAAATATAAAAAGTATTGTCTCTAGAGCACAATTACTAACAATCTCCCACTTGCACTAGAGCCAATTACCCAAGTATCCAATACTCATGGAACTAGTGTGACTTTCGTGCTTCTGCTGCGACAAAGCCTTAGTCAGTGATTCTGCAATATTATTATTAGTATGCACTTTACATATATTGAAAGGCATATGATAAGACCTATTTGTAATAAGTAGATGACAACTCAACTCAAGTAAGAAAATGAAGTAAGTAATAAATAATGAGGAAGGAATCAAGTCAAAGAATGTCAACTAGACACAGAGAATCCTAATATCAGAAGTGTTCTAATGAAACTGCTACTCTACACCGGAAGAAGTTCATTAATATGTTCAAGCGTCGGTGAAAAATAAAGGAGTAGTATTTCAGAAGAGTTCAGAAGATACAGAAGATTTCAAGTGCCTACTACAAAGAGATTCCAAGAAAGGAAATATTGAAGACAAAGCTACAAGCCAGGACAAGACAAGACACAAAGACCACTACAGCAGAAATGAGAATCAACATTGTAGTTAGTCATCCGTGAACCAGACCAGTGCACAGGGTGTTAACAATATCAGTGAAGATTCGTCATCAAAAAGTTCAAGTGGTTAGAAAGGTTATTGTTGAAGGACAGAATAGTTTTATCTACATCAACAATAGTCAAGCCTTTAATTTAATTCTCTATTAATTAATTAAATTAATTAGTTAATTTAATTAGTAAATTAATTCACTCAGAATTAATTTATTTCTTAAATTAATTAAAGGATTAATTAATTTAGAATTATTTTAGAATGACAGAAGAAAGAAGCTAGAAGCTCAAAGGGATACAGAAACAGCTAAACAGGCCTGACGGTACAGACTTTAAGACAAGACGGAAAAAGAAATGACACAGAAGAAATGCAGAGTCATATATTCTTAAAAGTGGAACCCCGGTTGGAATTGATTTATCATTTCCAAGTCAAAAGAAGTTCGGTTCCAGACGATCAAGAGACCGCAGCTTAGAGCATAAGGATTTATTTAATTATTAAATATTTTATTTATTTAGTAAATTATATTTATAAATATCTAAATAATATTAGATATTTATTTTTATAATTTCTGAATTAAATTTATTATTTATTAATCAAATAATATAAGTTGTGCGGGTCGAAAAGCATTTTTACGGAGCCTATTCACTACAGGACGAAATAAGCCCCATTTCTTTTACAATTGAAATGGCAGGTGAGTTTTTGTTAAAGCAACCAATAGAAGCCTGCCACTTGTCAAAACAAGAAGAAAAGAAAAGAATATGGCAGGTGATAAAGAAGTCATACCGAGTGATTTTGGTAAGTCATACCGAGAGAAGAAATCTTGAGTCATACCGAAGGAATTGTGTAATAAGTCATGCTGATTTAATTTTAATTAATTAAGTCATTCTGATTTATTTAATTAAAAGAAAAATCCAGTATGACTTATAACAAGTCATACCGAATTTCTGATGAGTCATACCGGATTCTAAATGAGTCATACCGAATTTCTGAAGAGTCATACTGACCATTATAAGTCATGCCCAGCCTTTTTGTGAGTCATACAAGTGTTAAATCAATTAGGAAAAAGGTCATATTGGGATGAGTCATGCTAGCTTTCAACCTCTATAAATATGAGGAGTTGTCTTCATTTTTCAGAGTTCAGAAAATCAGTTCAAATTCAGTAATTTGTCTGCATTGTAATATTCACAGATTTCTGTGCTGAGTTTGGAATATAATTGTAAAACTCGAACAATTCATGTCAAATTTGTTCTAGAACTTTTATCAATTATATATTAGTTTTCTACATATTAATTTTGTAATACTAATCAAGTTAAAATTATATCTTTCACTTGAACAGTATTTCATTATAATTAATATTTCGCGAACAATTAAAATAATATTTTTAATCCAAATATTTCGCGATTAAATATTGATATTGTATTCAACCCCCCCTTCTACAATATCAAGGACCAACATATATGTATATCTCCTTGATCATTAATCTCATTAATTAGGTGATATCTCCTAAGTACATGCCCAAACAGCCTCCTTGACTGCTTCGCAAGCATCAATATACTCAGGCTCTATGTAGAATCAACAACTGTCTCTACTGTGAACTATTCCAGCATACAACATCTCAATAAAAATAGATAAAACACAAAGCCAGACAGACACATTAAATAATCGTTGTCTATCTGGAAACCAGCATCACTGAAACCTCTTACAACTAGCTTCACATCTACTCTATATAACAAGAATGAATCTTTAGTCATCTGCAAGTACTTAAGAATATTCTTGACTGCCGTCCAGTGACCTTCACCTGGATTAGACCGGTATCTACTCGTCATGCTTAAAGCATACGAGACATCAGGACGAGTAAATATCATTGTATACATTATAAAACCAATTGCTAACGCATATGGAACTTTACTCATGCCGTCATTATCATCCAATGATTTAGGACAAATTTTATTTTGAGATCATTATCCCATGAGACATTGGGACATATCCATTTAGCCTTTTTGCATTCGAAATCGATGTAAAACTTTGTCAATGTATGTACTCTAACTTAGGTCGATCAATCTCCTTGATCTATCTCTATATATCATGATCCCTAATATATAGGTCGCATCGCCTAAGTCTTTCATTGAGAAATTATTTCTCAACTATGTCTCCACAGTCTATAGAGAAGGAATGTCATTCCCTATTAGTAATATATCATCAACATATAATACTAGGAATGCCACATGGCTCCCACTAAACTTCTTGTAAACACAAGTTTCATCTGCATTCTGAATAAAGTCAAACTCTTTTTGACTGTTTCATGAAAATAAATGTTCCATCTATTAGAATCTGGAGTGTTCATAGCGTCTTGGTAGGTGAGAGGATCATCTTCATCCACAAGCATCACATCACCATCTTGAGTCAAGAGAAATCCATAATATCTCTCAGGCTCATAGTGAATCCTACCAGACCTACGAACAACCTGTGTTTCTTGAGCAGTATTGTTTTCTTGTACATTCTGCTTAGGTTCCTCCATTGGTTCAATGTTATCATGTGGGTCTCGAACTTCATCGAGATCTATTATCCTCCCACTGTCTTTCTTAGAGAGCATCTCTCTCAAGGAACATAGCAGTTCAAGCAACAAACACTTTGTTCTCGGAAGGATTATAGAAAGAATAACCCCCTGTTTCAGTTGGGTATCCCACAAAATTACATTTATCTGATTTTGGTCCTAGCTTGTCAGAGATTAGACGTTTCACAAACGCTTTACATTCCTAAATTTTCATAAATGACATGCTGTGACGTTTCTTAGTCCATATCTCATAAGGAGTCTTTTGAACCATTTTAGTATGAACACGGTTAAATGTATGTGGAGCCGTTTCCAAGGTGCAACCCCGGAAACTAATTGGAAGATTCATTGACTCAATATTGATCGCACCATGTCCAACAAGGTGTGATCCCTCCTATCAAAAAAAAACTTTTCTTTGATATTTTCTACTTCATCTTTATAGTCTTTGAACTTCTCAAATGATTCGGATTAGTTCTTCAAAAGATACATATATCCGTATCTACTAAAATAATTAGTAAATTTTATGAAGTTAATAAAATCTACCTTTTGTCATCGTATACATATGATCACATACATCACTATGTATAAGTCATACCCGTTCAATGACCCCTTCACCATGTCCGGTAAAAGGAGCTTTAGTCATTTTGCCAAATAAACCAAGATTCGCATCCTTTTGTATAATTCATAATCAAACTTATCCATGAATGCATCCTTATGTATTATGGAAATGCGTTTCTCATTAATATGGCCTCAACAACAGTGCCAAAGGTAATATTTGATTTGAGTCACTTTAGAACATATAAATTGTTAATTAGTTGTGCAACATTATAAGCCTCATCATCAAAATAGAATAAACAACTATTGTTATTTAATTAAAATGAAAAAGCCTTTCTTGTCCAAACAAGAAACTGAAATAATGTCTCTGCCAATTGCATTCACGTTATAACAATTATCAAGTTCTAAATTTTCCTTACAGGCTAAAAGTTAAGTAACGAGTTTCTCTAACCAGAGCAACTACTTTTACTTCAATTCCAACCCGATACCTGAAGCTTGACCCTTATTAATCATCTTTTTCAGATCTTCCAAATAAGTATGACAGTTTAATTTCCAGTCTCCCAATTTTCCACAGAAGTGACAATCGTCTTCTTTAACAACACCTCATTCAGACTTTAGGGTCTGCTTTAGGGATTGGATTTTGGTTTGACAACGGAACTAGATCAAATCTTCCCCTTGCCTTTCCCTTTTGCATTCCCTATGTTTACCATCAATATAGTAGTAGTTCATGCATTTATCATATTGCTATCAGCAGTTCTCAACATACTTAGCAACTCAATGGGTGTTTTACCAATCTTATTTATTTTATTGTTCATAACAAACTAAGAATAATATTTGTCCGAAGATTGTAAGACCAAATCTAACTAAGTCTCCAGATCAATCTGGAAACCTAAAATATCAAAGGTACTCATTATACCCTATAATCTTTAGAACATGTGGTGTAATCGGGTCTCACTCTCCCTACTTGTAAGTGTATAGTGCCCTTTTATTTTCAAATATATCTTGTGCTCAATCGTCTCATAAGCATCTATATGCTCGTGTTGCTTCTTAAGCTCAGCACACATATTTGCGAGCATGTGACATGAAACATCAGTCGCAACATCAATTTACTTCCAATAAGCACTATGATTTGCACATGTTACATTCTCAACTTTAAGAGTAGGGGAAGAAATTTGACTAACATCGTGGTGTCCGAGGACGATCCTCAAGCTTCTATGTCAGTCAAGGAAACATATTCTCGTCAACTTGTCCTTCTCAAGAACTGATCGCATAGAGAAGTTGTTTGTGTTTATCATTTGATATCTACAATATTAAAGTGTATAAAATAAACTAGATTGCAAATTTAATATTAATTATGTTTAAGTGATTATGGTATATCACCATATACCTCCCACTATTTTTATCAAACTAATAGCCCTGACTATTAATTCGGAAAATATTTCTTTAAATCTTTCTAGTGAGTCAAGATCCATATTTCATCCATGTTTTAAGATAGCGTTGGCTAATACACTCAAAACATGACTATTTAGGTACACAACATTTATCGATTATATCAAATATAACTCTTGGAAAGTTTGGTGGAACAACCCTTTGTACACATTTATCCAATAAATCTCACCAAACTCCATGTCTCTAAACCCACAATCCTATTGTGATGATTTAGTTAAGTTAGACCCAATGTTTCAACAAACTAAGTACACTTACTTATCACGTCTTCCCATGATTGATAAAAGCACCTTGCTTTGGCAAACCCACTCCTTCTCAATCTAGATCTTGACGAGTATTAAACATTGGAAAGCATCCGATTAACTTAATATGTATTTAGGGATTTTTATTATTTATTTTAACGATCATGATCCCATCATAAAGAGATTCTCAATTTTTCCTTGATCAAATAATTCATTTCAATATTCGTCAATGGATTGATTTCCAGGTCGTCGGAGAAGTCACAAGCGGTCTCACTTAAAACTCAACTTCCTTACGAATTAAACTAATAATCCGCTTTTGACAAAATCTCCCCATATCAGAAAAAGAAAATTCATATTTAATACCGTGTTCATAAACACAAGAATCTCATGATCGTTTGTTCAATTTTAAAATCTTGAATCGTTACAGATTTTATCTTTCTTAAGCAAACATGACATGGGTGTCGTATCTAATACATATATGATTAATCAATATTAAGCATGCATCTCGATTATATCTACGCATACATACTAACACATGCAATCATATACATATATGTAATGTGCGTAAATTAAACGTGTTTGGTTATGGCCCCATCCTATGTGATCTTTCCAAGCTAATGGTAATATCAAGGTCAGTTTATGGTGGTTTTAAAATACTATCTATTACATGTCTTCTTTCTTCATTGCTCCATCATCCCCTTTTGGATCGCCTCCTTGCTTGGAAGTCTTCATTGATAATTACATTGAATAATAAAAATAAAACTATTCTAATAAAATTACAAGAAGAACTCAAGTTACATTCGAGATAATAAAATTACAATGAATAAACAACATGCAAGTCGTATTTAGAAACCAAAACCATAAATCAAAACCAGTATACTATGGGTCTTTAGGCCATAATCATCCACCATGTTATCACATAACACATATAATATATATAAGATTATATAAACATATCATATAATCATATATAACAAATTTCGAAATTTCTGAAAATTAAAAACAGATTTCTGAAGACAATAAATCGCTGTTTCGAGGCCCTTAATGATGTCAAACTCCTTACAGATTTGTCAATGATAGCATAGATATCAGTTTTGTTCATTGGCCCGATTCTAGTCATAAAACACATATCGTTTGTGAAAATCGGATTCGGCAATCAGATTTCACCAAATCTAACGGTGTTTCAGAAATCGTATCATATACAATCCCCATAACAAGAATAAGAATATATCATATATACATACACAGTGATACATACAATCATCACATGATTATATATCACATGAATATCATATATTCATAATATATACATACATAAACTCAAAATTTTAGAAAATTAAATAATTTTCAAAAAATAATAAATCACCATTTTGGGGCTTGTACCGACATCTAATGGCTTACAGACGCAGAGTTGACAATGTCAGTATTGCTCAGTGACCTGATTCTAGTCAGAAAACACATATTGTTTGCGAAAATCGGACAACGAACACAGATTTCAGAAAATCTACGATAGCTGTTTCAGAATTCGTATTGAATACGATTCCCATAATAAGAACAAACATGTATCATATACATACATCAATACACACAATCATCACATGATTATACATCATATGAATATCATATATTCATAATATATAAAAACATATACATATTGTATCAATACAAAACTATGATAGATCGCATACATGTTTACATATCGAAAACTATTAAGCACATAACCGAATTCAAACGTTTCGCAAGTAGCTCTGATGCCATTAAAGGGTTTTGAGACACAAACGCAACGGAATAAATGCGAAAAATAAATCAAAATAGCGAAACCCTCCGCAGGATCCATGCGAAAACAAAAGATTTAATTCGGAGATAAAGAATAAATAACTTTAGAAGGTTTAATAGTTCATTAATGGAAGATTAATGGAGGTCCAAAGTTTGTTTAATCACCACGTATCCCGCTCTCGCGATCTACGCTCTACGGTATCCACACGAACACTTTTCATGAAGGATTGATGTGTACTAGCACCCGAAAACTGCTTCTCTCTCTCTATCTTCCTCTTTTCTCAAAACGACTAGGGTTTTAGTAAAAATCTGTCTCTTAAATTAAATCAGCCCATAAAGAGATTATATAGAGAGAGGAATAAGTTTTCTAATTATAATCCAATTATAATTAATACTAATCCAAAATTCTAAATTATTTATTTAAGTCTCACTTAATTAATTAATTATTAATTTTGGAATTAGTTTAAATAATTCATTTATTCTATTTATATAATTAATTAAGTCATACTTAATTAATATCATAAATAAAATAAATTACTTATTTAATTTAAATTCACAATTTAAATTATTTCTCCTTCAAGCGTTATTTGTGTGTGACCCTATAGGTTATTATTACGTTGGCAACAATTTTAATATCTAATTAAAATTGTAAACATTGAGCGACATCTAGTAATACATCATTGCTACCCAAGTAATAATAATAAATCGGTGATTCGATTAAGCCTTTCGTGAATAATGTTCCATGTAATATAATCCATTTAATCTTGATATTATAGATTAAACTCAAGGCATGTCTCGTGTCATCCTCTTCATAATTTAATCTTTATTTTCTTGATCGATGAGTAGACTATTAAAATCAAATCAACATTTGAGCACGATCGTGCATTTCATAGTCTCACTCAAACAAGAGGCCAATAATATCACTCCTAAAATTAGGAGGATTAAATCCCATCTAGATCATTCATATTTCTCATACGATTCATAATATACACAATGTCCACTTTTATCAGTACACAGTCAAAGGTAACTTTTAATATAATCAAAGTATATTAATTCTCGTATAGAAATATAATGATTTCAGGTCTAAGGATCATTACACCATTATCACAATGAGAATTACTTATGACCCTTATTTAACATGTAGAATCTCACGGCGGGTCATTCCAGTGTCATGCATTGATACATGCACTTATGTTCTTGACTTTAGTATCACCATACCTATGACCAATGAGATGTGGTCATCTGTCAAGAAACATACTAGTCTTTGTGCATTATTATTTTCCTTAAATAATAATACTCGACTAGGGAATTTTAGGAATAAATTACTATTCATATAATCTCATTTTTAAGTCACATACTTAAAGATATATAATACGTATCAAAATTCCAAGGACATTTATTATGCTTTCAATTTATTACGCAGTAAATAAAACATAATAAATAAATAATAATCAATAAAACATAATCCTTAATAATAAATATTTTCCTTAAAATATAAAAAGTATTGTCTCTAGAGCACAATTACTAACATATACATGCCTCGAGTTTGATCAATAATATAAGGTTAAAGGAATTATATTACATGGAACATTATTCACGAAAGGTTTAATTGAATCACCAATTATTATTGTTACTTGGGTAACAATGATGTATTACTAGATGTCACTCATTGTTTATAATTTTATTATTAGATGATAAAATTATTGTGAATATAATAATAACCTAAAGGGTCACATACAAAGAACGTCAAAACGGAGGTTTATTTAAATTACGAATTTAGATATTTTATTATTATTATTTTGAATTTAATTATTGAATTAATTAAGTGGGACTTGATTAATTATATTAGAATTCGGATTTAATAATAATATAGATATATTATTATTTTGAATTTAATTATTGAATTAATTAAGTGGAACTTGATTAATTATATTAGAATTCAGATTTAATAATAATAATAACCCAAAGTCATAATGGGTTTTGGAAATTTCATGGATTAGGGTTAGACCCAAAATCTCTTTCTCCCCTATATATACATAATGATGTATAATATCATGGTTTAATCATCAGATTTCGGTTTTAGAGAAAAATCATAGCTGCTCAACATCAAGAGAGGCTAGAGAAAGAGAGAGAGAGAGAGAGACAAACAATTCGGCTAGTACCGACTCCGGTGATCGTAGGACGATCAGGCGTTCGTGTGGACTTCTTTGGAGAGCAAATCTTTGCAACAAAGGGCTGCTGTGATTCATCTTTTCTGGACCTCCATTAAACAGTATACAGAAAGCTTTGTTAAGATACAGACTTCTTCACCATAATCATCCAACGTAATACATGGATCCTGCAATTGGGTTTCGATTTTTATTGTTTTTACGTTAATTCCGCTGCATTTTCATGCACGAAACCCTTCACATACGGTCCTGTTAGGTCCAAATGTGTTGTAGAGGGGGGGGGTGAATACAACTTTTCCAATTAAAGAAGCGATAAATACTATGTAATAAATGAACACAATGATTCAAGGAATATATGTTTTATATATACCTTGAAAGGGTTGCTACAACATTCATTACAAAGTACACCAGAAGTAAAGAGGGTAGTAAATGATGCTAAGCTCTGTGAATATACTCTCTCTCTTTTACAAGTGTTTATCTCGAAAATTTTGCTCTCTCTAAAATAATACACAAGTACTTCTATTTATACTATTTGTAATCTATGTCTTGTAGTCTTCAAAGTTAAGATATACGTGGCCCAATGATGTCCACATAAATCTTATCTAATCTTGAAAGCTTGGAAATCTGCCAATTAGATGATGCCATGTGTCATGTTGAAACTGCCCTCCATGTAGAACATCTACTTGAGAACTTCTACTTGGCCATCTCAAATATCTATCTCGAATATTCTATCTCGAATATTCTACATAGGAATGTTCTACTTGGCCATCTCGAATATTCTATCTTGAATATTTTGTACTTAGAAAAATTCTGGGCTTTAACTTGAAACTTCAATGCAGCATCTTGAACTTGTGATTTCTTTATGTCTTCCAAATTCTTCAACAAGCTTTTGAACTTGGATCTCTATTACTGACATAAACATACTATCAATGTCCTGACACTTGATGCAATGGTCTGATTCATAAGTGACTAGTCTTGATAGTGTTTCTGCTTCTTGAATAGATTACCATATTCAATTAGTAATGTGGCTTTCCAAATATTGCTTTCCTTCTTGTTCACTTGAAATCAATTAGTCTTATTGATACTGATAGTTATGATCTTTAGTCTTTAAGTTACAAACCACTGAGGCATGAACAACTTTGTCTTGAACTTCTTTCAATGATTTCTTCTTTGTTTGATCATAGTTAACAAATTGAATTGTATCAATTACCTTGTCTTCATAGTTAACATTGATTTCTTTGTGACTTCATGTTCTTGATTGTCTTCTGGTTAAGTATCTTTTCTTTTAGTTGAGTTACATAAGTTATAGTGTTACAAGTTTAGACACTCTGCCTTTCAATCTCCCCCTATTTGATAGTCTAACAATGACATTCAAATTAACAACGGGATAACTCAACTAAACAATGAGATGAGAAAAAGTTAAATAACATTACTGTCTTGTTTGAATTACAACTGAAATAAACTTGAAAACAATTCAAAGAACTAGAATAAATAAAACTTAAGCTAGTCAGAAAATTCGAACTTCGAATTAAAGATCATTTGAGTGATTCCTATCACCTGGATTATTTCATACCTTTCAATCAAACTTATATCACCTTATTGGATTCACTCTGATTCACGGTTACAGTATGGTAAGTTAGCCTATCTCGCATACCGTGATCAGGTGAATTTTCCTCAAGTGAGTTAAAGCAACCAAAAAAAATATGAAGTTTTTCCAACTTCTAGTTCACACCACTCTGACCGCTAATTCTAATTCCGTCTCTTCTTCCTAACTTCTTCAGCTTGGCGGTTCTCCTCCTTCAACCTTCTGCGCCTTTCCTTCTGTTGTTGTTCTTTCTTGTAAACTGGATCATGAAGCTGCTTCCACCTTGCATTCAACAGACTTACCGCTTCCATTTCTAGAGGATTCCTGGGCTCTGGATAAGGATGCCTGAAAAGCCTTCTTAGTTTGTCCACCTCCTGAGTAGTTCTGATCTTTGGAATGTCCTCAAAGTTCTTCATTATGAGCTGTGACTTCCAATGAGATTTATCAGCCTTAAACTGACAATAGATCATTTTAGGGTAGCCCTTAACACGGTTAGTATTGTGGACACTAGCTGCATCTCGCTCTATTCGTTTCTTTTCCACCACTACTTCAGACAAGTACTTAAGGAGTCTCTGCTTCTCATCTACACTCTCATTCTCCACTTCGCCCCATTTGAATACTTCTAAAACTCTCTCCAGAAAAGCAGCATCTTGAGTCTGCAGCAGCCATTTCCTGCTCATGTGCAACAATGTTTGATTTTGGTCTGCGTCTATGAATGCTAAAGCATCAGCTGTGTTATCGTCATATGAGTGTATCCAGTATACACTATCTCTCCCTGGAACACCAACTGCCTCCCTTATTTCTCCTTGTTCCAGAGATCCAGAAGGAAGAGTCAGAGCTTCATCTACATTCTTAACAGCTTGTAGAATATTCCACTTTCTTTCAATTAGCTCCGGCTCAATCTTTACATTGTTTAGAGGGTTTGGAGCAATAATGTCACACTTCCAGATTTCATTGCTCATCTTGAATATGACCCTCTCAATGAACTCCACTGACTTCTCCTTGATGTCAGAAGTGAATCCCTTACTCATCATTTGCCTGCATACCGCCTTTAGGGATTCTACTGATAGAGCCATTAGGTCATTTTCCTCTAAGCTCACTCTCTTCATCTTTCCATCAACAACCATTCGAACCATCTTTCCAAGGAAAACAGCCTCATCCTGCATCATCTTCATTTTATAGAACTGAGCTTGTTCCAAGGCCAGCTGTTGGGCTTCTAGAGTTTCCTTATCAACAGGTATTTCTTCAGGCTGTCCGGAAGACATTCCAGCACCTCCACCTTGTTCCTTCAAAGATCTTCTAATAGCATGTGCTAACGGAACATCCTCCATATCAGAATCTGAATCTAGTACTTCATGTGCCTCTTCCTGATGACGACTCAAGTCAATGAATGGCTCTTCTTGTTCAGCCACCACTGCCTTACCCTTCCTCTTTCTTTGAGCCTCTTCTTCATTCACTGTCTCATTTTCTTTGACAACATCAGCAGTTTGTTCTTCAATTTCTTCAATTATTACCGACTGCTGTCTCGTCTCCTTACCACTCTCCCCCGTAGGTGAGTTATCCCCAACACCACCTTTCTCGCCAGATCCAGCAGTTGCATGAGAACCACCAAAACCAGAACCCGAGGGTCCAGCTCCACCAGCAGCTCCAGCACCACCAGTACCATCATTATCAGGGGGAGGCTGATTAAATTGTCCGTCAAAGCACTCGGGGGGAACAAAGCTTCTAACTGCATACATCATCCTGCTGATCTTTGTCGCCATGGTATGCATTATGCTCTCCACTGCTCCCATTCTCTCATTCAGAGTGCTGCCCAAGATACCACCAGCATGGCCCAAGTCATTCACCTTATTTGTCAACTCATCCATCGCTGTTGCTTGACTGGCCATCCGTGCTGCGTAATCATCAAGAGCTCGTTGATTGTCACCAATATTGATCCCCAACTGCCCCATCGACTGCCCGAACTGCTTGATTTCAGTTTCAATTGCTGTCATACGCGTGTCAAGATTTACAAGATAAAGGGACGGTGTTTGGTCTGGGTGTCCTCGCTCTAAAAATCGTTCTATTAGTGTTTGTCGCTCGGTTTCGGGCCTTAAAAATGAAGGTCCCTCACTCCCTAAACGCTCGCACACACTCCCTGTCTCACGCTCGTGTATGTCAGTAAATGCTTTCTCTTTCAGTACCTGCAGAAACTGGATAAGCAAAGTAAGTAGCAGTAATGGGATCTGGTCCTGTCATGTCCTGAGGTGGAATCTCAGGCTGAGAGGCCGCAGAGTGTTCTAGTACAACATCAGAACCGATCCTCTCTGCAGCATCAGTATGTACCGGTGAAGGTACTTCGAAAGCAATGAAAGCTTGTTGCCGCTCTGAAGTAATAGGCTCTTCAGAAGGCATAGAATCCTCACCATCTTCCCTATGTGTTGAAGGTGCACGGGGCGAACCACTCGCGTGAGGTGAAGTGGTTGTGATAGACACACTAGGGTGGGACTGGGCTTTAGAAGTTACAGCATGAGAAAATTTAGGTTTCTTCCGAATAAGGGGCTGCACTTCAGGGTCACTCTCAGAACCCTCACCTAAATCTAAGGCTGCCTGCCTTTTAACTCCCGTTAGCGAGGGTGAAAGAGAGGAAGCAAATGTGTCAGACTCTGAATCAGAAATATAGCTCTTGCCCGGGGATAGATCCTGCGGGCTAGCAGAATCTTGGGCCATGGAATCAGATTTAGGGGAAGAAGTATCAGTAGTGTGAACAGAGAGTTGCTCTTGTTCAAAGAAAGTACCTTCTTCATTACCTTGTAATTAGACAAACAAATGGCTATGTATTTAAACTATGGAACAATTCTCAATGAAAGAAGCGAAATCAAGACTTTAGCAATTTATGTAATCAAAATCACCAGCCACTGTTGAAACACAGAACACTTATGTAATTAATAACACCGGGAAATTAATAACACAGGGAACACTTCTATCGATGTGCGTGTGTGTAAATATGCGTGTATAGATCGTTGTATGGAAAACAAACACAATTAAAGATACACGGATTCACAGTAACACACAAAGAGAGATGTAAATAGTAATGGCAGATGAGAATTGGACAGCAATTCGAGATATGTAACAGTCTTAACACAAATCGAATGAACAGTATTGCAAAGGTTTGAAATCGCAGGGAGGGAGGGTGGGGGCTGTAAAAATCTAGGGTTAAAACAATTAGGTAAAAGTGAAAAGAAAGACGGGTTAATGTTGTATATATAAGCATATATGTGCAAAGACGAGAATATCCCTGTGAAAATAAAAAACGTTAAGTACATACAGGGGAACATCAAGTCGAACACTATCTCGAACATCAAGTCGAATATTCGAGATAATGTTCGAGATGACACCAACACGAACAGTTAATCACTTAAACAATTAAAAGCAGCATTAAAAACCCACCTGGGAGTCCCAACTCGAAATTTCAAGAATAAGTTTTGAGAGAATTGAATTTTAGGTCTAATTCAAACATCAAGTCGAATATTCGAGATAGTGTTCGAGATAGGGTCTATCTCGAACATCAAGTCGAATATTCGAGATAGTGTTCGAGATAGGTCTATCTCGAACATCAAGTCGAATATTCGAGATAGTGTTCGAGATAGGGTCTATCTCAAACATCAAGTCGAATATTCGAGATAGTGTTCGAGATAGGTCTATCTCAAACATCAAGTCGAATATTCGAGATAGTTGAACTCGAATTTTATCCCAGACATGGAATTTCAAGTAGGCATACTAGGAACTGTAACTCGAATTTCAAGTCGAATTTCGAGATGAATTTCTAATTAGACAGTAACTAGAATATCCTTTCCAGACTTAGAATTTTCAAAATTGTGAATTTTGAAGATAGTTAGAAGAATTTGGCAATTTTTGTAATCGAAATAACAAATAAATTTTGTCAAATTAATCAATATATCAATGCAAGGATTTTTAGCAAAATAATTATTAAAAACCATTCCTTGACAATTCTAAGGCCTCTAAATAGATAAGAATTACATGAAAAACACAGGTAAATTCATCTAAAAATTATGAAAAATCAATAAAATTGTGAATTTAACTCCCCCTGAGATCATGCAATCTATCTAACATAAATTCAAAGATTTTATTAACAATTACATAGGAAGCACAATGAATTTATGTAAAAATATCACAATATGTATCCTACAATACTCATTAATTAATCATTTTAAAGTCTAAGCCCTTAATGATTAATTTAGCATACAGAAGTGATATTTTTAGCACTTGTAGAGATTATTTACATATGTTTTCAACCAGCATATACAAAAAGAGCAATTATTAGGACTAAAAACATATGTTCATTATTAAAAACTGAAATTTTGCAGATAGGAGAAATCACTAACTTGTGTTAAGCATTCCCAATTCACCAACCAACCTATTGAATGTTACTTCATCAAGAGGTTTAGTGAATATATCTGCAATTTGTTGCATTGTGGGCACAAAATGTAGCTCCACAGTCCCCTCCTCGACGTGTTCTCTAATGAAATGATACCTGATATCTATATGCTTGGTTCTTGAGTGGTCTACAGGATTGTTGGTCATGACAATGGCACTTATGTTGTCACACATGATTGGAATCTTTTTGTGTTCCATGCCATAATCTTTCAATTGGTTCCTCATTCACAATATTTGAGCTACACAGCTTCCAGCAGCAATGTACTCAGCTTCAGCAGTAGAAGTAGATATTGTGTGTTGCTTTTTACTTTGCCAGGACACCAATCTTCTGCTAAGAAATTGACATGCACCAGATGTGCTTTTCCTATCAATCCTGTAACCTGCATAGTCTGAATCCGAATAGCCAATAAGATTAAAACCTGTATCTCTTGGATACCAAATCCCTAGATTTGATGTGCCCTTGAGATACCTAAAGATTCGTTTGACGGCTATGAGATGTGATTCTCTAGGATCCACTTGGAACCTTGCACATAAACAAGTTGCGAACATGATATCGGGTCTACTTGCAGTTAAATAGAGTAGTGAGCCAATCATACCTCGATAACTTGTGATATCAACTGGTTTATCTGATTTGTCTTCATCAAGTTTCGTGGCTGTTGCCATAGGAGTTTTAGCTGTTGATGCATCTTCTAGATTATACTTTTTGAGTAAATCTTTGATGTACTTGGACTGACAGATAAAGATTCCATCTTTTCTTTGACTAATCTGTAATCCAAGGAAGAAGGACAGCTCTCCCATCATGCTCATCTCATACTTATCCTGCATTAACTTAGCAAATTTCTCGCACAAGCGTTCATTAGATGACCCAAAAATAATATCGTCCACATAGACTTGAACAAGTATTAATTCACCTTTTACATTTTTGTAGAACAATGTTTTATCAATTACTCCCCTAATAAATCCACTTGCAATTAAGAATAAGGATAGGGTTTCATACCATCGTCTTGGGGATTGCTTGAGCCCATAGACAGCTTTGAAGAGCAAGTACACAAAATCTACAAGTTCTGGATTAACAAAGCCAGGTGGCTGTTCCAGATATACTTCTTCTTCTAGTTCTCCATTCAGGAAGGCGCTTTTCACATCCATCTGAAAAACCTTGAAGTTCTTGTGTGCTGCAAATGCCAAGAACATCCTGACTGCTTCAAGTCGTGCAACTGGAGCGTAGGTCTCATCATAATCAATACCTTCTTTTTGAGAATAACCCTTCGCTACCAAACGAGCCTTGTTTCGTGTTATAAGTCCATCTTCATCCAATTTATTTCTGAAAACCCACTTAGTTCCAATTACTGATCTGTTCTTCGGTCGGGGTACCAGCTTCCAAACTTTCTGCCTTTCAAACTGATTGAGCTCTTCTTGCATTGCAATTACCCAATCAGCATCACCAAGAGCTTCTTCTATTTCTTTAGGTTCAAGCTTGGATAAGAACCCAGAATAAAAGCAAATATTAGCTATGTCAGCTCTTGCAGATCTTCTAGTAAACACACCAGCATCTGGATCACCAATAATTAATTCAAACGGATGGTCTCTACTCCATACCCGTTCTCTTGGAAATTGTCTTGATGATTAAGCTTGAAATTCTGAATTGTTGTGTTGACTACTTGTGTTATTTCCACTAACTCCCCCTGAGTTAGTGCCAGCTCCTACAGAACTAGTGTCATCTCTTCTTGAGCCTTGAACACTTGTCCTTGAGCTGCTATTTACTCCCCCTGAGTTGTTGCCGGACTGTGCTGAGGAAGTTTCTTTTGATCTTGCATTAGACTCAGGTGTTTCTTCTCGAACACTTGGCATATTTGAAGTAACAACCAACTCAGGTTTATCTTCAATTTCATCTAAGTCCAGATTTTGAAACATTAGGGACTCAGGTTCACTATTATCTTTAGAAATTGATGGGAGTTTAGTACGTCGAATCTGACATTGTAGCTTTCAATCACTTTCCGATCATTTACTAAGAATACCCGATAAGCAGCCACCACATCTGTAGAATAACCCACAAATATCCCTTCATGTGCTTTAGCTTCAAACTTGCCTAAATTCTCATCGTCTATAAGTACGTAGCATTTAGCTCCAAAGACATAAAAGTATTTGATTGTTGGTCTTCTGTTATTCATTAGTTCACATGGTGTCTTTTCTTTATCTTTTATGATCAGGGTTCTATTCTGAGTGTAACACACTGTACTCACAGCTTCGGCCCAAAAGTATAGAGGAAGTTTTGAATCATACAACAATGTTCTTGCTGCTTCAACCAGTGTTCTGTTCTTCCTTTCAACTACTCCATTTTGCTGTGGAGTTCTCGGGGCTGAGTACTGACGACGTATTCCCTTAGAAACACAGAAATCATTCAAGATTGCATTCTTAAATTCCGTGCCATTATCTGATCTAATCGTCTTCACAGTGAGTGTTGAAACATTCTCAATTTGAGTGATATGATCAATGATTTGGAAAGGTACTTCATCTTTTGTCATAACAAACAATATCCATGTATATTTAGAGAAATCATCCACGATTACCAACGCATATCTTTTCCTTGATAACGATAGCACGTTCACTGGGCCAAATAAATCCATATGAAGGAGTTGCAGAGGCTCAATGATACTAGAAATTTCTTTACTTTTATGCGATGCTCGCTTTGACTTTCCCATTTCGCATGCTTCGCAGAGTCCTTTAGGAGCAAACTCCATTTGAGGTAGATCTTTCACCAGTTCTCGCCTTGCAAGAGCATTCATCGTTTTGAAGTTTAGGTGAGATAGCTTTTTGTGCCATAACCAGCTTTCATCATCTGAAGCTTTACTGTAAAAACAAGTGACTTCATTCTGGTTTGCCGAATCCATATCAGCAACAAAAAGATCTGCCTTCCGAACTCCTCTTAAAGCTAACGAACCTTCCTTGATGTGAGTTATTGATACACCTTTCTTGTTGAAGACAATTTCATAACCTTTGTCACAGAATTGACTTATACTCAACAGATTGTGCTTCAATCCCTCAACATAGGAGATATCTTCAATGATGACATTGCCAGTCTTCAGTTTGCCATATCCCTTTGTCACTCCTTTGCTGTCATCTCCAAAGGTAACATAAGGGCCAACCTTCATAACCAACTCTGTAAGCAGGGACTTGTTTCCTGTCATATGCCTTGATGCTCCACTATCTAGCACCCATATAACTTTATTTCTGTTTCGCTTAATGCCCTGCAATGTCAGATTGATTAGACATTCTTTGGAACCCAAGATTGATTGGGCCCGGCTTTTCTATAAGATCGAGAATTATCAGTTTTAACAACAGAAGATGCACTTTCTTTAACATTCTTAGAACTTTCGACTTTGTCTTTTCCCTTGTCAGACTTAACAGATTTGTTAGTCTTAGGAGAAGGCTTGTCACACCTAACTTTAGGAGGACTGGCAGTCTTAGCTCTTACATGCTTCTTCTTGACATTAGAACTAGTAGCAGTATTTAAACATGTTTGACTAGTTGCATTCATCAAGTTCACGAAGGTTTGCATGACATTAAAAGTGCATGGCATACAATTTGGTTGACCACATTGTACATGATTTTGATGCATGTTAATCATTGCATGTGGTACAGGCATGGCATGTGCAACAGGAATATTCATGTTAGATTTACATGCATAAGAAAGATGTTCAGTGGATTTACAGTGATAACATGCTTTTTTTATTCTTTCTACCTTAACCTCTTTTTCAACCTTTTCTTTCTTAACCTGTTGTTTAACAGCCTTGGCTCCTAGTCCTGGTCTAGATTCTTCTCTAGGGGATTTGATTTTAACTGATTTAGTAGGAGTTACAGGTTGTTCTTTCTTCCGATCTTCCATCTCGATTTCATATCTAACTAATAAATCAGTCTCTTCTTCTTCTCGAGGAGCAAAGTGTTTGAATATTGGTTTAATAGCAGATTTGAGAATTGTAGGCACTTCCTTTTTAATCTCACTGGGACTGGTGTCTACAGGCCTTTTCCCTTCTTTCTTTGATAAGTTAGAATAGTCAAGCCCTACACCAACACCAGTTATCTTCTTAAATGTGCTACTATCAACATTCACTTTACTAGCTGCTAGTTTATAAGCTTCGCATTTTGTTTCTAACTCAGCTAGTTTATTCCTAAGACATGCTTCTATTTCATCTTTAAGGTTAAGCTTGTGTTCCAAAGTTTTAATAGAGTCTCTTAGGGAAGTATCTATAGTGCAAACAGCCTCTAATTCTTCCACTTTTGCCTCAAGCATTCTGCATTTGGCAACAAGTGTTTTCTGTTCTTTTTGAGAAGTATTTAGGCTTTTGCACAGCATATAGATCTCTTCGCTAAGAGCCCCGTTCTGCACCTTATAATCATCTATAGACATTTCTTCCTTAAGGGTTAGAACTGGTACCTCTGGTTCATCTGATGTCTCAGCCATGAGGGCAAAGTTTGCTGTATGAGTAACTTCTTCCTCATCTGAATCATCCCACGCTCTTCCTTCTGTGACAACTAAAGCTCTTTTTCCATGTCTTTCCTTCACCAGGGCCTCATACTTGCTTTTGAGGGCTTCATAAGTTTCTTTTGGATATGTCTGTTTAGGCTTCTTGCAATCTGTAGCAAAATGTCCAGCTTCACCACAGTTATAACATTTGAACTTCATTTTGAAATCCAAAGGAGATTTGTAGCTGGTACTCTTGCCTTTCCCTTTGTAGCCTTGTGAGCTACCACCACCCCTAATAACCCGATAGTAAGATGAAGATTTACTTTGCGGTTGGTTACTCTTTCTGAATCTGATATTGCTGAACTTCCTTGCCATGTATGCCACGACACTGTCATCCATGTTGTCCAGCTCTTCTTGGGTGAAGTAGTCGTCATTACTATTTGATGTGCACTCATCATCATTTTCAACTTGATGTGATGCAGTTGATGACCTAGCCTTTTCTGCAACCATTGCCTTTTTAGACTCTACCTCATCAGCAACTAACCCTGATGCAGCTTCTTTTCCTCTTGAATCATTATCCCATGCTTGATCTTGAAGTGTTTCCAGCTCATAGGTCTTTAGAATTCCATAATATTCTTCCAGAGTAGTTGTGTGCAAATCTCTGGTTTCTCTAACAGCATAGACTCTATGTTCAATACTTTTTGGCTGGTTCCTCAGATATCTCGTGTTGACTTCAACCACGGGGAGAGTTACACCTCTCAGATTCAAATCCAAAACCAACTGACTGAATCTTAGATAGACATCGGTTATACTTTCTCCTTTTCTTATCCTGAAAGTGTCATACTCCATCTTGAGTATAAGTGTTTTGTTGCTTCTGACCTCAGAGGTACCTTCCATGACGACCTCTAGCTTATCCCAAATCTTCTTTGCTGTAGTTAGTCCTTTAACTACGTTAAACATCTCATGATCCAGGGATTCCATCAGTGTTTGTCGAACGGATGTGTCGAAAGATATCTGCTCCTTATCAGCATCTGAAAAGTCTACTGCCTTCTTAGGCTCAGACCGTTGTGGTACTACCACATCTCCTTCCATATGCTCAGGAACAACAACCATTGGTACAAATTTGCCTTTATCGAGGACTTCCAGATATTCAGGATTGACGGACTCAAGGTAAAGTTTCATTCTCAACACCCATTCTTCATAATGATCTCGGTCGAACATTGGAATCTTGAAATTGTTTTTAGGTGCCATCTTAATGCGGATTTAAAGTAAAGATAATAAACTTTTCTTATTACTTGAGTAGTAATTAAAAGAAAATTAAATTATCTTAAAATAAATCAAGGTTCAAATTCTGGACACCAAAAAAAATTCTAAGTACCCAAGACTAGGCTAAGTAGAATATCTATGTAGAACTGCCCAAGTCGAATTTCTCTAAGTAGAACTTTTGTCCAAGTAGAATATTCCAAGTAGAATATTCAAGTAGAATATTCCAAGTAGAATATTCCAAGTAGAATATTCAAGTAGAATATTCCAAGTAGAACTTTTGTCCTTGGAAGAAATTTGCTGAAGGTCACTTTTAATATTGAATAAACAATATTACTTTTCACACTTTTTGACTTTTGTGGCTTTTCTCACCTAACCCACCTAACCCACGTGCTAGGTACTGAATATCCTCTGTAACATTTTTTGTTGTGAGATTTATGTCAAATCAAAAGCCAATAACACCTTTTTAACTTTATGTCTCTTGAAAAGGTAATCAAAAGTTGCTGGGTTTATCTTCTTTATCAAGAACAGTGATGACTCCTTGAAGAACACCAAAAATCAAAGTACCCAGAATAATTCACAAAAATTATCTAAAGTCTACCCAGGCTAAATAATCACACCCGGAGTATTTAAATAATTTTTAGAATGAGTTTTCTCTGTCAAACAAATTTGAGCACTCTTTTCGAGAAGAACTTGAAAAGTAGATCTGTAGATGAAAACTCACTAATCTTCTACCAAACACAAGGATCTATGTTTTGTATATTAAACATGAAGCTCTGATACCAATTGTTAGGTCCAAATGTGTTGTAGAGGGGGGGTGAATACAACTTTTCCAATTAAAGAAGCGATAAATACTATGTAATAAATGAACACAATGATTCAAGGAATATATGTTTTATATATAACTTGAAAGGGTTGCTACAACATTCATTACAAAGTACACCAGAAGTAAAGAGGGTAGTAAATGATGCTAAGCTCTGTGAATATACTCTCTTTCTTTTACAAGTGTTTATCTCGAAAATTTTGCTCTCTCTAAAATAATACACAAGTACTTCTATTTATACTATTTGTAATCTATGTCTTGTAGTCTTCAAAGTTAAGATATACGTGGCCCAATGATGTCCACATAAATCTTATCTAATCTTGAAAGCTTGGAAATCTGCCAATTAGATGATGCCATGTGTCATGTTGAAACTGCCCTCCATGTAGAACATCTACTTGAGAACTTCTACTTGGCCATCTCGAATATCTGTCTCGAATATTCTATCTCGAATATTCTACATAGGAATGTTCTACTTGGCCATCTCGAATATTCTATCTCGAATATTTTGTACTTAGAAAAATTCTGGGCTTTAACTTGAAACTTCAATGCAGCATCTTGAACTTGTGATTTCTTTATGTCTTCCAAATTCTTCAACAAGCTTTTGAACTTGGATCTCTATTACTGACATAAACATACTATCAATGTCCTGACACTTGATGCAATGGTCTGATTCATAAGTGACTAATCTTGATAGTGTTTCTGCTTCTTGAATAGATTACCATATTCAATTAGTAATGTGGCTTTCCAAATATTGCTTTCCTTTTTGTTCACTTGAAATCAATTAGTCTTATTGATACTGATAGTTATGATCTTGAGTCTTTAAGTTACAAACCACTGAGGCATGAACAACTTTGTCTTGAACTTCTTTCAATGATTTCTTCTTTGTTTGATCATAGTTAACAAATTAAATTGTATCAATTACCTTGTCTTCATAGTTAACATTGATTTCTTTGTGACTTCATGTTCTTGATTGTCTTCTGGTTAAGTATCTTTTCTTTTAATTGAGTTACATAAGTTATAGTGTTTCAAGTTTAGACACTCTGCCTTTCAGGTCCATTTTCCAAAATTCCCATGTATTGAGAATTAGCTGATTTGATGAAAGTGGACATTTTCTTCTTCCATAAAATATATTCATTTTTATCAAAGGCTGAGATTTTGATGCTACTAAGTTTTTGGGTACTCATGGTTGCGAAGAATTTTAAATCTCAAGAAATAATTAATTTCTTAAAAATTAAAATTATTTCGAATAAAAATTAAATTTCTTGAAATAAAATTTTTAAATCAAATTCTTGACGATTGATATCTTTAAAATTAGTGTATTTAAAATATTTAAAAAATTCGAAATTGAATTTTCTTTAAAAATAAAGAAATTTCAATATAAAATTTTCTAGATCTAAAAATGCACTTTTTCGTAAATCTATTTTTGGATCTTGATTTGTAACTTCAATCAACAAGCTCTGATACCAATTGTGAGGTCCTAAATCATCATAGAATGGGGGTTGAATATGATGTTGGTAGATTTTCGTTTAATTGCGGATTAAGTGTTTGTGTTCTTGAGATATAAAAATGGTAGTAATTGAAACACAACGATTTGGGGAAATAAAGATATATTATTAAATCTCTGAGGTGCTATACTTCTAATCAAATGATTAGCTTCAATGGGTTCAATCAGTATTAGAACAGAATACAGTTAGGTGTGTTTAATGTATGGCGTTAATGGAGCTTCCCGTCTGTATGTCTTGAATATTGAAGATGAATGAATTACTGTCTGTATTTATTTCACCCATATATATTCTGTAGACTTTTGGAAATCCAATGAATTGATTTTCCAACAATGCACAAGTCATTTGTTGCTCCTGCAAGACTGTTGGTGGTGTGTAGGCGCCACAAGATGTTTGGTTGCCCCTCTAGTTGTTTGTTGCGCCTCTACTCTTATCCCACTGTGTAGGCGCCATGAAATCACTTAGAAGAATATCTATCATGTTTGTTGCGCCTAGAACAAGATTAGTTGCGCCTATACACTTGTTTCCTTGTAGAGGCGCCACTAATAACTTAGAAAACATTCACAGAAGTTTTCTTGCACTTGGTTGTCCTTTTGTTGCGCCTGCACACTAGTTGTAGTGTGTAGGCACCACGAATTATCCATTGAATATTTCCTTGCGTCTTCAACTCCACAACACCTAAGGCAACTATTTTTTTGCTCCTTTACTCCCAATGCCTTGTAGAGGCGCCACTAAATCTTTCTTACTTGGAGGATAGATTTCTTGAGCTTTGGATGATTTTGTTGCGCCTCTCCATTGCTTCAAGAGTGAAAGAACAACAAAACTAATAATACTTGCTTTGACAATATTCTTGATATGCTTGAAGTATTTACCACTTGGTTTACATTCTTTTGGCTTGATCAACTGAATTTCTTCTGATTAAACAAGACAATTCTTTTCTTGTTGTGCTGACGCTTAGTGCACTGGTCTGGTTCATAAACGACTAACACTGAATTGAATTCCTTTGACTTCTTTTCTGTTTCAGCTGATTAACCTTGGACTTTTGCATTGCTTCTGATCACTGAAACCCTTTGACAAATATACTAAATCATTACACTGTCTTTAGTATGAAATCTTCTGAACTCTTATTTGTTGCAGAGGCATGAACATATTAATGAACTTCTTTTGCTGACGTTCAGTAAGCCTTTCATCTTGAATGCTCTGTAATGATGTATGTATGATTCATGTTTACATGTCCTTCTGGATTCATGTGCTGCATATTAGTATTATTTGACTGTCTTTATTTCTTAGTTGAGTTATCTTTATCACTATTTCATATTACGTTACATTATGCTTTAGAAAAATAAGTCTTTGAGAGATAACTAGCCTTGAGTTGGAGTACAATTACGAAGTTGTAACTCCTAGTAAGAGAATTTGATATAACAAGAAAGACTTGTAATTATGACTAGGAGGAATATAATTAAAACTCTCCATGATTCTGGGATTCTACCTATAAATTTGTGTTTTTGGTTATTTGCATGGAGGTGTGGATAAAGTTAAATTTAAAAGCTAACATATTAGAAATGTGTACATGATCTGAAGTTAAAAAAAATCAGAAATCAATGATGTTCAAGCAGGGCTAGACTTGTTACATAGGTTAGATAAAAAGATTGGTGTTATTTCTTTATAAGGATGCAAGTTGATGAGAAACAATATTTAAAATCTCATGTATGAATTGACCCATGATGTTTAATGGCATACCGAAACTTTGATGATGTTGCATTTGACACGACATATCGAACAAATAGATGAGTTATAGTTTTTCTCTGTTATCGAAGTGAACCATCATTATCAATCGATAGCATTTGATTATGTACTAATGCTAAATGAGAATATAACCACTTTTAAGTGGGTTCATAGTACTTGGCTTGAAAATGTGTATAACAACTATCCATTGGCTATAATTACAAATTAAGGTCAAGTCATGACAAATTTTATTGCGGAAGTACTACCTAATTATCAAAGCATGTGTGTATATGTATACGACTGTTAGTGGGAGACAAAACTGACTGGTAGCAGCCCATGAGTGGAGAGATGAGAGCAATTGAGAGTTGTGGTTTAATGAAAAATGGGTTACCATGCACATATTTTCAAGGAATAATAAAGATAAGTTGTTATTCAAATTAATTTAAATAGTTTCGAAAAATTGTAGAATAGTGAGAGTTTTGGGTGGGGATAACCAATTAGAAGTCAAGTTATGTGGCTGAATGGTTGTATGCGGAAGAATGATTTATAGAAACTCAATTTAAATTTTGAAGTTTCGAGTGAGGAGTTCTGTTGGTAAAACCAAAGAGCTGCATGTTGGAATACAATCATGAGATGAAGATGTAGTTATAATATTGAATAAATTTTTTATATTTCTAAAATGTGGATTTATGCCTAGTTAGCTCGTATAAACTTAGAAACATCCTGTGAAAGCTCAATATTAACCCATATGTAGAAGAGAAAAAAGATTAAACCTTCACTATGAGTTGGCTACTTTTGTTTCAATAGCTATAAGGAACTGGGGATAATTATTGTGCCCAAAATCTCACATGGACTGCATTTGGGTCCATAGGGTATTGAAGGTCCGGTCAATAAGTTATTATATGCAAGACAAAGGTTCTATTTCGGTAAAGAGAGCCATGAGAGTTGTTAAAGTGTCCCATGGGGTGAGGAACCGTCCTATGATGAGGAACAACTTGAGGAGGAAGGCCCGGTAATGCAAAGGTATCAATGTTCATATAATTGTATATATTCGAATATATATGCATATGAGGAGCTTCCAAGAAGTCCTAGGCGGTCTAAAACACTTATATTCATGCAATCATTTTTAGATGAGCATTTTTCAGAGGACAAACCTTATATCAAAATACAATTGATCATTCAAGATCATACATATAGACTTGGACTCCTGTAAATAGAGTACGTAGGCAACTGAGGTTCTGAAAATATTTACACGTAAAGAAAATACGTGAAACTCTCGAGCATTCATACATAATCTGATGTCCTTGACCATTGTAACAATCCGTTGTTACATCCTTGTTCTTTAGATTCCCACTAACTCAATCCATTTTCTACAAAAAACACGTTTCATTTTCTCTGAAAACTCGATTAGAAAACTCGATTCATAATCATTTTTACTATTTTTCTTCCGCTATTTCAACAAAAATGTCCCTAGGATTGTAATTAAATTTCTTTCGAAACATATATGAATCGAAAATAAATATAAATTATCTGGTTGGGAGCATTGCATCGGAGTTGACAGATACCATTTTATTATCACATGCTCTTGTATTTGAGTAAACAGTATTTCATATGTTTAAAGTTAGGCTTAAATGTAAATTTAACCCTGTGTTTTCATCAATATACAATTCAAACCCTCTTTTAATATATTTAGTAAATTTAACCCTGTGTTTTTGAACTATATACAATTGAAACCTTTTTAAAATAATTAGTAAATTTAACCCTACATTTTTGAACTATATACAATTTAAACCTTTTTTAAAAATATTTAGTAAATTCAAAAATTAAAAAAACGAACTGCAATTCCACGAATTTTTACATGAAATGATGCCCATAAACAGATAGAACAACACATGCCATTCAATTTGGTTACTCATATTAAGAAAATTAAGTTCAGAATCACCTTCAAAAGTTGTTTTGATTCTCAAACGTTCTTGGTGTTTTTGAGACGTTCTGAGAATCAAAGCAACTTTTGAAGATGATTCCGAAGTTAGTTTTCTTAATATGAGTAACTAAATTGAATGACATGTGTTGTTCTATCTGTTCATGGGATTCATTCCATGTAGAAATTTGTGGAATTGCAGTTCGTTTTTTTAATTTTCGAATTTACTAAATATTTTTAAAAAATGTTTAAATTGTATATAGTTCAAAAATGTAGGGTTAAATTTACTAATTATTTTAAAATTTTAGTATTATTTTAAAAAAAGGTTTCAATTGTAAATAGTTAAAAAACATAGGGTTAAATTTACTAATTATATTAAAAAAGGGTTTGAATTATATATTGTTAATAACACAGGATTTAAATTATAAATAAGCCTTAAAGTTATATGATATACTTGGAACATGATTGCAGGATGACTCCTTATCCTTATCTATACATAATAATAATATCCTCAATATTTATCCATATCTCTAGTCGACCGTGGCCCATTTTTAAATTCAATCAATCTTGTTCTTGTTTATATGTCTCGAAGCCATTCGTTTAGACTTTAGACCAACTTCCCCATACATTTCGCTATCTAGTTTTCTATCTAGTTCAATTCAGCAATCAGCATGATTACGGGAATTTGATTCATAATTAATAAACCCGATTAACAGAAAATTAAGATTTTATTCTAAATAATTATCATTCACGTACTCATCATTTTTATTTTCAATTCTCATTCCAATCATTAAATTTGACTTGTTTGAAAATTTATATTTCTTTTGAAATTATGAATTTGACCAAATAATATATTTAGATAAACAAAAAAAAATTGAATTTCAATTTGAGTTTGATTTGAAATCCAAAACATTCGAATACTATTACAATTTTGAGAATTTGAAATGATAACTCAATTATTTCATTTAAAAGTAATCATTTAAAGTGAATATATATGTGTTTTCAAACATTAATATAACGTAAATGAGTTAACCACACAAAAAAACAATAAACTTTGATATTACTAGCAAAAAAACCATCAAAGTTTATTTTTGGTGGATTAACACAACCAACTTGCATAATTTGTGAAAAAGGTAAAAAGTTTTAACCATGATTAAGTTAAAATTTTATATTTGTCATTCAACTTTCATATTATTAGCAAAAAAGATTTTGAAAATTATTTTTGACGTATTGATACAACTATATTTTATAAATCATTAAATATAAAAAATTTAACCATGATTATATTAAAATATAATATCTATAAATATATATACTCTCTATCCCTATGTACCAATTTATCTGTCATATTTAATTTTTTTCAATCAAGTTAACCAAATTTTGACTAAAAATTACACATAATATATAATTGGAAAAAATTAGAAAAATTAAAAAGGTACATAAAATCTATTTTAAAATCTATTTTTTAGTTTTTAAAAATTTCAAAAAAAATAATTTATAAATCACAACAAATATAATATTTAGTTTATATAAATACGTATGTCTACCAATTACGTTTAATATTCACTTAAAATTTAACAAATATAATTTTGTGAACTAAAATTATTAGATGAAATTTAAGATTTCATAAGAATAATAAATTCATTTTTGTACTTTTTTGTACATTGTTTTATTTATAAATTGTGATATGTATTTGTCGATAAATACTATATTTTAAGGAAATTTTTTTTAACATGTTTATTCAGTTGATATAGAAAATGGGTATTTTAAATTATAATGGACAAAAAGTATAAAAATAAATTTATTATTATCATAAAATCTTAAATTATATCTTATAATTTAAATTTAATAAAGTTACATTTTATTAAATTTTAGGTGAATATTACAAGTAATTGTTTAAATTTTTTACGTTTTTAAAAAACTAGACACATACATATATATTTAAGTTGAGTTATATATTTTTTAAATGTATAATATGAAATATATATTTCCTGTTTAAAGATCATAAATACATATTTTGACTGGCCTGACTTAAATTTGGAACTCAATTGCCTTGATTTGTTGTAGGGACAAAACTCAACTGCCTCATTTTATTGTATGGTCTGAATTATCTGAATTCTGAATCAAAATGCGTTACTCCAAGAGTTTCTAATACATTATTTTGGAACATTTTTGAAAAGATTTTTAGAACTTTTAGGATTGCCCATGATCAGATATTGGAAATTAGTTTTTACTCATCCCTAATTCAACTATATATTACAAAATTATACTAAATACTATATTGTTCTTTACCAAAGTTATGTTTCTCATAGCAAGCATTTTACCTTGTTCAAGAAAAAGATGATTGTATAAAATTGTAAGGCTTACATTCCAGAAGGGAGCAACAGAAAATATTCGGCAAGTGCGAGATTGTTATAAAATAACGCATTACCAATTCTTGAGTCGACATGAATGTCTGAGAAAGATTCGGCTCCTAGTGGTTCTACTCGTATAGCCCCGTGTACTAAGAAGCACCAGTGTGTGAATAAGAATCAAATATTTCTTAAAAAACTTCGATATTCCAACTGCTACAAAATTGTGATTCACTAGCAATTTCTACTTCCCATTCAGCTAAGCTAACCATTCACATGACCAATTTCATATACATACATCACAAAGATATGCTAACAATGGAGAACTAATATCAGAATTAGCAACTGCACAAGGGATACACGACTATCCCTTTTCTATATCAAAGAGAACTAACTGTGCCTGTTTCTTACGTATCAATACAAAAACCAACTCCACAGCAGACCCAAATGGGAAAGCTCTTTCATATCTTCACAAAACGAACGTCACTTTGTCCAAATGCAGTTCCACAACCTGGGCACTTCCTATGTCGGATCTCTAGATTTCTTTGAATGCAGGGATTGCAAAATAGATGATAGCATTTAACAATAACCACCTGCCAAATACAAATCAAATCCAATCTGGTCACCAAAGGTGCTCGTGAAGGGCAAATGCCACCCCCACTTGTTCTGAATCAGCCAGATTATAATATGGCACTTGTGCAGTATCTAAATCACGGGTTGACCAACCCAATAATACAAACTTTTCTAAGCTTCCACATCAAACTGAACATTAACTAATAAATGCATCGATCTAATGTAGGCTTGAAAATTGAAGGTTACCTAATCTATTTATAATAAAACTAAAGTGCATTTTGCGAATATGTATTTTGGCCAACATATCACTTGCAATACAACAATTCTTAAACTACCACTTGCTATATCATAGTTTATATTTCATTGATTCTAGATAATTTTGCGAGGACTTTTTCATCTAATTCATATTTCCATGACTATAATTTTATTATATATGTTTTCCTAGACCCTAAACTATACTCCTATTCATTCAAATAAGAATTTGAGGATAAAACTCCCACAGTTAGCTGTGATAGACAGAATGTACTTAATTGCAGTCAAATGTAAACTTCAGTACTGCAAGTGGTAGTCATAAAGTTGTATTGCAAGTGATATACTATCTAAAATTGGATGATGCACTTTATTCTAAAAATAATATCATGGACTATTTTTATGACGTTCTGGTTCATACTGGGAGATTAATAATCCCGCTTCCTAGGTGTTATTATTCCTATGAACATTAACTGATTTAAATGGTTAGTAATTAAAGGATACCTCAAGGATCAAATGAGGTACAAATGAGAGAAAGAAGACCAATAGTATAGGTTTTTTTCCCAACAGTTGATATACTTTTAAATATAGGCGGAGGGGAGGTGATAATCGAACTCTACACCTCTTCTAGCACTAGGAGCACCTTTGACACCCAGCTTGGGCACCTTGATTCTCAATAGTGCACAGGTTATTAATCCCATGAAACAAGCATACCCTAATATGCTTAAAATGACTTTAGCAACAGATGGAGCTTAGGTCATTTAGCAAGAATACTTTACGCCAGCCTAATTACTTCCTAAACTGCATAGTGCAGATGGCTGCTGCTACATTATATATAAGACACAAAATTTATAAGATACAAGAAGGGACATAATCCAATTAAAAAATTAATAAAATATTGTTTTCATTTAAAATATAGATGGACACGTGATTATATGAAGAGTACAGCCAGAGATGAAAATGATAATAACATACCTCTTTTGGTCTATCAAAACACACTCCACATTTGAGAATACCCTTACAATCCTTAATTTCATCCTGGAGCTTCTGAATGGCAGCCTCCCCCGTTTCTGAACTAATCTCGTCAACTTTTCCATTTAGTTCCATGAGCTCATCATCAAGCTTCTTTCTCTCACTTCTGGTTACAGGAACTCAGTGAGTTGATGCATACATGAATGCAAAGTGTAAAAGGCATAACATAATTAAATTTCAGAGAAAGAAAAACAAACCTTTCAATGTCCAGTTCTTTTTGAATTTCATCCCACTTCCGCTGGACCTGCTCATATTCCTTCTCAGATGAAGAAACTGCAGATTTCAGCCACTTCAATTCCTTCTCAGCATCTGAAAGTTCCCACTTCGCATTTTCCAGGTTAACTGCAAGTTGTCTATCCTCTTGAGTAGATTTCAGAGCTTCCACAATTGAAACTTTCATCTGCAAGTTAATACCATTTTAAGAAAAGTAATGAACACACGAGATATTCATCAAGTAACACGAATCCTTACCTGCTGTTCACCATGACCTATCCTCACTTTCAAAGATTCCAACACTGCACTGACTTGTTGAAGTTGCTTTGCCAGTGCTTGCTTCTCGGAAAGTAGGGAATTTTGTGCCTGCTTTGTCTTCACACTCTCAGAGACCAGCTGAAGTACAAGAAAACCTCACTAAGGTCATATATTTTGCCACCAAGAGGAATAGTGTTTCAGAATAAAGTGATTTCATGACCAGAAAAAGACCTTAATATTGTATTCATCTCTTTCAGTAACCTGCTGTAACAGATGTTGGTTTTGTGTCTGCATATCTTCATATGCTTGACCAATAGTCTGAACCACAGAAAAGGGGAGTCAACAAAAGGACAATGTAACACATGCTCACACTTGACAAAATAAACTTATTCTAGCTAATATTTCACCTCTATCTCAGATATATAAGCCTCCGTCTCTCCATCTTTGATTTTGATAGCCTCTGTGAATTCCAGAACATCTCTGCAGTTGAGAAAACATTTACTTCATAAATTTGCAAATTATAATCTATCGGTATGCTTTGACTTGATTCATTTAATAAACATTTTAACCGTCGTGTATGCCTCCCAACAGAAGCAGATAAAACAATACAAGAACAATGAGTTAAAAAAGTGAGATTAACATTGCAAGAACTTTTCTTATGCAGTTGAGACACTTAATTCTCCCATCCAGTATTAAAATCCAGGTGAATACACCTTGGCATTGGTAAATATATGTTTTGGTAATTCTTTTAAGATGTAGGCATGTAGTTACTAGGCCCAGCGCCATAAACTCGGAACAGATTAATTTAACCTGTTTCTCATGATCTCATCACCACTAGTTCACCCCTAGTGCATTACCAACTCTACTATCATCGTAAAACACAACCCAGAGCCAAAACTTGATGTTCTAGTTCAGATTAACTTGAAATCAGACAAGTGAGTTTATTGATAGTAATAATAGAAACATTATAATGAACTACCTAAATTACTGGAAGGTTCGGAGGTCAAGACTTGTCTTGAAAGAGGATAAATGGACTACTAAGACTCGTAGGACTCGAAATGTTCTACTAATTTACCAAATAAACATTGACAGTCAGTAGCTGAAGCAGGAATAAGTTCTAGGGTACTCCAAAAAAATGTTAATAGTGGGAAATGCAAAAACCACGTCCTATTTCAAGGAAATTAGCAGCCTAGACAACTACGGCTAGGGGCCTTCAAAACTTAATAGATTTATATACTCATATACATATAAATAATATATTGAAATATCAGTAGCATTATGGGTAAAAAAGCCGAAATAGTAGTGCATGAGATATGAACCCCCACCCTACTTCAAAGTAAAAACTTAATAGTTATGAACCCAAAATAGTTATGTTTATATACTTCAAATTTCCTATTTACAAAATAAAATATCAACAGTGACATTACACATATCATAAAGACAACTCTCCTTCTATCTACGTAGATTATAAAAATGTCACTTTGCTCATAATGACAATTCCAACTCTCTCCCTATATTTACATCTACCTTGAGATGGAATAACATTATCAACAGAAATAATTATTCATGAAGCAGATCAGGCAACCAAATATTAATACATGTTTTTAATTAAATAAAGGAAGTCCCACAAACAAGACCTTTCAACAGCATCAAGTTGGGCCCTCAAATCAGCTATTTCAGATTCTGCAGCAGATAATCTTTGTAGGCAAGCTGCCTCAGCTTCATTTGCAGCTTTCACCCTCAATTCTAAACCATGTTCTTCCAAAGCATTTCTCAAAACACCTGCTTGAGAATGAGCTCTTCTTTCTGATTCTTTAATTTCCCTCACATCTCTGAACCAAGGAGAATTTATATATATTAAATGTATCCATGGAAAACTGGTCACGAAGTAAATTAAAATTAACACTTTTCAGCAATATACAATCTGGAGCTCACAACTACTACAACAAAGGAACATCATGCCAAATGGACAGCTCTATTTTCCTCATGAGAAGAAAAATAGAAAGGTTGATTAAAATGCTTTTGATATCCTAAGATTTGACCAAAGGTGACAACTTTACTATTACATTTCACTGACACTTTTACCTCCTAGTTAAGTTTATGAAAATTCTACCAGAAAAGCACTTGTACCTCACAGATCCCCTTTTTTTGGGTAAAGATCATTCACAATTTAAATACTCACACACATGCTTCCATCGAGGCACGAACCCTCGAGCTCTTGTTACCAAGAGACGAGGGTTGTCCACTAGGATAAAACGAGATAACACATCCTGCCCATCAAACAGCCTCAACTGCAAAGCATGTGCATATTTATGACTACATATCATCAAAATCAATTAACAAGTTTTTGTCAGCAGAATGCAACATTGATGTCCATCTGGCCAACATCTAAACTTTAATGTCTCTAAATTGCGTGATACCATGAAGATAGGCATGATTGTATTTTTAAAGAAGCCATTAATTCCGAGGATAGTGGTAATTATTTTACAGTGATTCAGGCTAGTGGGGATACTTGGTTCTAGTTAATTGATTAATACATTTTATTTACTTTCGTATAAAGTAGCTAGGAAATTTCTCAATATTTTATTGTATTAGTTGCTTAGTAGAATCGAGTCAATAGCAACTACTGATTAATACATTTGTCCTGTAGGATTGACACACCCTATTACAATCCACATGATTACTACATAAGTAGAAGGATTTGTTAGGACTTATTATTTGATAGGCACACGATGGCCTTGTTAAATTTATATATATTCTTCGACATTTGTAGAAGTTTCCAAGTAGTTTTTCCAGCCTTATTTATTACTCTTCACACAAGTCTCTCTTCTTATAAGATACTTATTTTTGCAGTGCCATTTAATAACAGTAATGTCGGGTAAAAAGCAGAAACAGAACAATCTTAAACCAGGACCACTCATCATCAACTCTATTAATGTCACTTCAGGCTTCTGAGTATTTTTCATGTTTAATCATATATCCAAACATTTATCATGCATCTACCTACAGTCTCATTCATAAACACTCACCTCATTCACAAATTCCTTCTTGATATTCTGACAATCATTACACATGCCATTGTTGTCATCAATTTTCAAATCCACTTGTCTTTTAATTTGAATTAAATTTTGTGACTGGAACACTCATGCTTGCCTTCTCATCATGTTCTAGTCTTGTCTCTTGCATCCTTAGTAACACCAATCGACGAGCAATGAGAGTAAATGAAGGGCACACACAGAGCAGATGGGCAGAGATGAAGGATGTAGATGGGCAGAGATGAAGGATGCAGACAGGCGGAGATGAAGGATGCAGATGGGATTATGGGAATAAGACTAATATTCTAGAATGGTGATGCAAGACTCTTACATTCAGAAAGAAAAAGTTGATGGATAGTCACATAATCACAGTAACAGAAATAGTTTAACGTATATTGGTCAAGGTTATCTTACCACACTCACTGAATGAAGAATCTAGGTTTGAGGATAACCATTGAAAAAGGGAGCTAGAATTATGGAAACATAGGGCTCTTAAAGGAAAATAAAATACTTGAAGAACAAAAGAGCCAAGGAAATGAACCACGCAACTCACTTTCTATCAAATACAGTATACTTGATGCACAATCTTGTCATACATTACATGCACTTGAAAAGGCCTAATAAATTTCAACCAACTTGGACCATGACAAACTTTAGGCCAAGATGACTAGAGGCATTTGAAAAAGAAAATTGGACACTAATCAATGTGCCTACAACTCCAAAACTATGAGTCTATACCTATTCCACTAAGAGGCTTAACATACATTCTATCCGATTTTATATTAAGTTTCACATATGGACTAAGCTAACTTGACGATCTGACCATTTATAAAAAAAATAAGGGCAAGTTTCAAAGCCCAAGTACAGTCTGGATCCCCAAATTATTATATTTCAGTACATATGTATGCATGTTCTTTATTTCCCGGACTCTTCATTTGCCACATGTACCTGTGTTGGACGCTTAACACACAGATTGCTATGGGCACTTCGACACTTATTTTCTGCCAAAAACATTGTAAATTTTTCAAAAGTTGCAAAGTCCGACGCTTGGACATGTATCCATGTTATACACTTCCAGCCCTGAGTCCGGGTAACAAAGTACATATTGAGTGGAAGATGCATAAATACTAGGTTCTAATTTACAAGGTTAAAAAACTTGGTTGAAGACCACCCTAGTCCAGCATGATGGCAACGAAAACGATGACTCATTGGAAGAAAGACTAGTAGTATTATAGATGTTTAGTGAGAAGATAGATGTTTATATAAACATAGAGACTTCAAGTAAATTAAAGTTAAACTAGTAGCACATCTTGCTTTAAAGAATAATATCTTATTTAAATATACTTTTAATTTATTTGTTTGATTGTTTTGCACATTAATTATATAATTTAAAATTCCAAATGATTATATTTAATTTACAAAATAACTTAATATTATAAATTAATTATTGCGTAATTTGAATTTATATCATAACTTGAAAAATATAACTTTTTACTATGTTACTCGGACTCGGCTAGAAGTGTCCAACATGGATACGTGTCCAAGTAGACTTTTTATGTATTAGTTACGGTATTTATTTTATAATTGTAAGTAGTTATATTCCATATTATATACTAATTGTTGTCTCAAATTTGGACAATAAAGGGAATTCATAAATTTAGATGATGGCCACCTCTTTAAATAAATTACTATTTATACGAAACCAAGACCCAGAAGCCCTTATGCAAGATTGAGCAACAGCCCAGATATGTACCTGTTGTCATATATTTGTTGGCCTAGCATGTCCAGGAAAATTAGCAATTCTTGTTTATCCTTCTGCAATTTCTCACTCTGTAACAAATAACAAAACAAA
Organism: Oenanthe sinensis; assembly: GCA_028671895.1. NCBI lineage: Eukaryota > Viridiplantae > Streptophyta > Magnoliopsida > Apiales > Apiaceae > Oenanthe > Oenanthe sinensis. Next base: position 18,579,175 of record CM053813.1, read on the forward strand.
TCACCAGAATTTATATGTTGAATCAGTATGACTGCCACGAAGGATACAGGAACAGAAGTAACTTCACGAACAGATCATGGCAGGACAAGTGTCGATAACTTACAAGTTCCTTCAGAGATTTAATTTCAGAAATCTGCTCAGCACATTTACCTACCAAATTCTTCTTTTCACTAGTCTACAATAAATAAAAAAAGAAGGGTAAGTTTCAATAAAAGAGTAGTCTCAGCAAACATTTAAGCATGTTATTATTTGCTGCAACAATGTATCATTGTGGATGCACTCCTCAACATTTTGAATTGTAATTAAATATGGACGATTTCACAAGGTTAAATATGTACTTTGTGTTAATAAGTGACCTAAATTTTCTAGTGTCACCCAACAAATGACTTGCACTTAATATTAACAAAAGAAGCCTACAACGAAAGGAGATGGAACCTTTTCATTTAATAAGCCTTTTAGTGACTGGCCTTTTTCACGTAGAGTAAGAACTTCATCAGCAGTATCCTTCCACCGAGTCAACTGAGATTCCATCATTTCCAATTCTTTAGACAGAGCCGATGACATCACATGAAATTCTGTTTTAATATCTTTTCTTCCTGAAGGAGGTAATGTTTGTCAGAAGCAAACTCTACCACAACCGAAAATAAATAACAAGAAGGTAAACGATTTAACCTGAATCTTCTAAAGTTTCTTCCATTTTAATCTCTAACTCATTATTTTTGGTGACACACTTCTGCAATTGCTGCTCCAGTTCTGCAATCTTAGATTCAGCACTGCTGATTCCATTCCTTGCAACATCTACAGCTTCTGCTTTTCCATTCAATTCTTTCTCCCTTCGCATGACGAAAGACCTGTCAGCCTGGAATTCAACTTTAATAAATACATCATCCAAACAGAAGGAATTTGCAAATATCATTGCAGCTTCACCTGCAGTGTATCTGTCAACATCTTGTATCGTTCTGCTTCCGCAGACCAATGTTGGAGCTGGTCATTCAGTGAAGTGTATGGACGGGATGAATGTACATACTTATTATCATTCAGTTCATTCTACAAGAGCACCATCACTAGTAAATTAGACAGGTTCACCAATTTTTTGCCAAAATGGAAGTGTAACACACACATATATATACAACCTGAATAACTTGCAGCTGTTTAGACAAGATTAGATTGTCCTCGCGTGCATCTTGTAGCTCAGCAAAACGATCAGCTGCCAATATCTACATAAGAGAGATATGAATGGTAGTAGCAACAGTACATAGATATGTGTGCTTTTGTGAGAGAGGAAGAAACCAAGAGAGTTGACTCAAATATACACACCTTTGTTTCCTCTATTGAATCTTTCAACTCCCGTAAACCCATAGACTTGTCCGCATGCTTTTCTGGTGATAAACTTCCATTTACAGCTCCTGAAACTAAATTATGCACACCAGATGCTGCATCCTTCTGCATTTTAAGGTTAATCAGTCTTCTTCTACTTTCTTCGAGTTCGGCCATGCTCTCTTCCAGCTCACCTTTTGAGCAAGGTCAGGAATTCATCAAATTAAAAGGAAAAAAACTAACTAGTATACATGGTTCTAATAAACATAAGCCAGAGATTATCAACAACCTCTAGATATGGGAGTCCTAATATTTGACCTTTGTTTTTCGTATCTTTTGGTCTGTATATGGCAGGTAAGAACATGATTTATGAATGTTTTTTGACATTTAGTATTGAACAAAGCATATGTAAAGCAAACATTTAGCATCCAACGCAAACTCGATCTTCAATCAAGACTGAAAAAACAAAAGGGTGCCACCATTTAAATTGCAAGTCACAAAATATATCAAGGAATAATAGCAACCTGCAAGACGGGTAATCTCTGATTGATCCACCGAGTGACTACCAATACATGCCTGAACCTCATCAGCATATTCTTTATGCTTCATGTGTAACATATCAATCACCTCATGAAGACTATTAGCCTCCTCTTTCATCATATTGTCAATCTTAGATAACTGCATAACAACATCTGCATATTCCATATTGTAATAGATCAAATTGTTAATTCGAAAAGATTTTGAAGAACAACAATATCTAATATTAATCTAAAAAACAGCAAAATGTCCCATATCTTGATTTAGCGCTGATAATAGATAGTACTCTTCGAGAAGTTTAAGTAGATGTTTATAAAAGCATGGGTCATTCATATAACTAGTCGTCTTATTGTTTTCTTGTATCTTTTTCATGTGCTATTCAGGAAAAAAAAATACATCTTATATGTATTTATCATAGGTACCAGACTAGATTTTAGAATCCAGATATTTCGAAAGCAACAAAAGGAGGCCCAGAACCTAGCGAGTGATGATGAGAAGTGATGTCTATAAATAGTAAATTGTTCTTTATATGCAGGTTCCCTGACCTTCTCTAGATGGCTTCCCAAGCAAAACCTGACTTGTGCTTTCAGCTTTTTCTCTTTGTGCCTCGATAGTATCTTCCAGGAATTTCATCATTTCTAGAGTTGCAGAATGACGAGAAGCAAGTGCTTCTTCAATATAAACAGATCCATCGCTTCCACAACTCAATTCTAACAATCTGCAAAGAAATATCTCCTCTGCAGGACATGACGGAACTGTACCTAGATTACAGATAGGATACAATTAATCTATCCATGTAGTAGGGATCACCAATATCATGCAAAGCAAACTAATATCATTAAAAACCTCTAACACGGTCTGTGCGATCCAATATCTGTACAGTACTTTTTCCTGCCCCGGCACGTGCGCCAAGAAAAATTAAATCATCAACCAACTACATCAGAATAGCAAGGAAAAATTAATAAAACTATAATATAAATTATATACTGACCATGGGATAATGAGACGTGCAAAAGATGAAGTAACCTGATTCCATAGTTGGTTCACTGTGATTAATATCTCATCATAGGAATTCTGTTTGTCCTTCAGTTCTTTTATTCTGGCTTCAAGATTGTGCAACTCATGCTTCTGCACGTCTAACTGCTGAACAAGTTTCTGATTCTGATACTGGAGAACTGCTGCATCAACCTGCAATAGGGCAAGTTCATTCACCAGAAGAATACGCATGAAATAAAGAGCAAAAGATGCATTACTCTTGCAGGTGAACATTAAAAGCAAGAATAGTAAGGTTCGTGTTGTATGATGCTAATCAAGGAATCTAGCATTATCAGTAAATACTTTACATTATTATCATATGGTCATCAAATATATTAGTATCTAGAGGTAGCCCAAAAGAATAGTGCATGCTTTAAACATTGTCGCAGTGTAACATTAATATTTCTTTTGTTAAACAGAACTTATGTTTTCTGATCCAATATTGAAGCCTCCTCGCCTTCGTTATTAAGGAGCCAAGTGTCCTTGTATTAGACTGACCTCATCTTAAAATATATTGAGAACCCTCACTCATGGAGGAAAAGTCAAAGTACAATGGCCTGTCTCACTTCAGGCTAAGATCTAGAAAGGATAACCCCTTGAAGCCTTTTAATGTACTTACATATAGCAACTCAAGTCAAAATCCCATCTCACACTGAATGAATCCAAAGAACTACAAGAATCCTTAATAATCCTACTATTCATCTCAAGCCCAAATGCTTAAGAAGTTTCTAGAAGCCTAGAAGCATGCTCAAAAAGTGTTAAACGAATCAATATGACAAGTCAAGATCAAATATAACTTTCTTTAGGTAAGTAAAATAAACTGGAACTTTCCAACCAAATTTTCGAACAAGCAAAAGCAATTTCTTTTATAAACATGTATCTTCATACGGATAAATTCATAAACCAATTTTAACAAACAACATATTAGTATTTTAATATAAGATTGAAATTTTGATAATATCAAGACAGCAAGAGAGGAGGGGCTTACAGATTTGTTGTTATCTGGTGAATTAGTTGAGTGGCGAGCCATGGGCAATGGAAGAGAGTCCAGACGGGCTAGCTTTTTCTTTGGCTCATCTGAATCTGTGTTATCCATTACAACCCTTCAGCAAAGCCCACCATCACATACACAACAATCAAAAGTCTGAAATTCCAGCCAGGGTACCCTTGGATTAAGTGTTAAAAGCTGGCTGATGTAGCTTTCTTCTGGTTTTTGTTACAAGGAAGATACGACTGATTAGGTGTTGTGTGAACACAGTGTTCTGCATCCACTAACATTAAGATAACAACTAGTAAATTAAAAGATTAATTATTTCAATTAATAGAGGGGTAAGTAAGCAATTTTGAATTACATAATTATTCATCAATATTACCTTTTCCAGAACAAATATTTGTTCTCGTCTGCGTTAAAAATTTATCACTAGGAAAAATTGCAATGCTGAACCTGCAATATACACAATTGCACAAAATTATTTAGCACAAAGTTAATAATAGTGAACCTAGTTATATTAATCATCAGTACCTTTAGTATTCTTATCATTTACCTTAAAATAATTTTTAATTAAAAATGAAACCCTTCTTCATGCAACAATTTGGCACAGCAGCTAAATACATATGTACAGCGCCGATCGAGAATAAAAATTACCTAAAATAAACGAAATATTAATCTTTAGTTACTTCAACCGTTACATACTTTAGTAGTCTGATTAATAATCTAACCATATAAATGCAAACATCATGCGGAATCTTGTATGCATAATTTTTTCCCTTCTATAATCTAGTAATGTGCAACGGTGACATTAAATTGTACAGTTTATAAAACACAAGTAAAACTTAGTCAAAAAATAAATAGTTCAAAGACTTACTTGCAATATAGTATTATTAACAGTTGGCGGATAAAATCTTCACCTTCACGTTGTAATTCTATGCAAACCTTTCTATCTGAAATTATAGGAGATAAATGATGCTTTGTAAATCTCGTACCCCTTTTAATAATATATTATTGTGCATGTGTATTTTGTGCATGGAGAATATACTTAAATGAAGCATGTACAAGAACGCAGGACTCGTAAATACCGACAAACCAAAAATATATGATAGATTTTTTTTTAAAGTAAGAATATAAGCATACATGATTATGCATACATGCCATACGCTTCTAGCAGCTTTACAATGACACATGAAATAACGGAAAATTAATAGAAATACCAAAAATATATTAACACTTAGAATAATACCTTTTTAGGATTTTTTTCCCCGAAAGATCGGCCAGGTATCCCTGAATTTCCACCTCACTAATAGCAAGTCGGTTATATCAAATTCATCTAAAAATCCCCTAAATATTAAAATTAAACGACATATCATAAATCGTCTGTCCAATTAGAACATCAAGTACAAGCTCAATATTCATAGTGTGCAAAATTTCCCAAGTATATAATTCAACATACGAGAAATAAACCAAGGCTAATCACATTCAATTTCACAAGTGTAATCGTCTCCAAGCTACTGTGTGTGTCTGTGTGTGTTATAAACGGAGGAGAGATCAAATTCATGAAACGAAACCCTGGATTGTAAAATAAAGCAGCAATTCTAAAAATAAAGACATATATAGACACAGTGATATATACAATTAAAGAGACAGAACATAAGTAAAATTGAGAATGATGATAGTTACAAGTTAGTTATTACCAGGATTACTAGGGATCCAGAGAGTTCCTGTGTTGTGTTGCAGTTAGGTGGGTGTGTTAGTTTTACCGTGTGAGTGGTGTGTGTTTTGAAGAGTTCTTGTTGTTTTCGGGTCAACCCTTGTGTTATTAAACCGACCCGAATGCGTGGGCCCATTTATTGCTTAATCAAATTACATATTTGTCATCGAATCTTTGATACCTGAGAATATAAAATACCCTTCTCCTTTCGAAAATATTTACGCTATATTATATTTTATATTATTAAGTCCAAATTTAAAAAATTTTGATCATTGTTCTAAAAATTGGTGATTAATACTGATTAATCTCTATTCGCTAGCTCACTAAAATGATTAAATTTTTTATTATTCAATTAATCATTCCGATTAATGCCAGATTCATCTGATTAATCCATGTTCTCGTACATTCACTGTCTAATTTCGATTTCCTTTTTTTACAACACTGCTTTTGATCGATCATCTATATTTGAGTCGTGCATTTAAACTATATATATTTATATATTAAATAAATTTTATTTATTATAATATGAGTCAAAATAAAAATAAAATAAAATTTACTTCGGATCTGAAATATATATTAATAAGTATTAAAATTTTATTTATTATAACACGAATCCAAATTAAATACATATTTATATTAAATAAAATTTAATATAAAAATAAAAATATTTCAAAAATATTTTTAAATATGATAACGTAAATTCTTAACCTTTCAAAAATATAAAAATGATATATATAGTTCATATTTAAAACTTATCATACATATGTACGTGCGTGTATCATTATTTAGAGTAAAGTGCACTTCGTGTACATGTAATTTGTGTGTCAGACTACTTGGGATACCACACTTCAAAAACTACTACGCGCTATACTGCACTTCCTAACTTTTTACACTTTGATGATTTCCGTCTAATTGGGCTAACGTCATTAGTTTTTTAAGGGTATTTTCATCAGTTTATATTCTAACGGATCTATCCGCTATATATACACAGTTTTTACCCCTTTCATACATATCATTGTTGAAAACCCTAATTGAAGTGGAGAAAAGGCTAATAGCTTAGTAATTATTGGGTTGTCCTTTAATTTGATGGAGTTGAGCATAATAATTATTGGGAGGTCCCTATATTTCCCGATGGTACTATTAATAGCTTAGATCCCAAGGACTTGCTTGAAGGTTTCGCAAATTGGGTTGATGAAGACATGATCCATAAGCAATGTAACGGCGTAAACATGAATGGAACTTGCTTGGGACAAAAATGGAAAAAGATAATCATCAGTTGCCGAAGATGCCTTCTCAAAAATATATTCTGGACCCTTTCAAGATATATACCCTGAATAACCACTGAACAAAAATGACATCTTAAATCATAACATGAATAGGATTAGATATGAGGTTGCTACAACTGATGAATATGATGACCTGGATGTGGTAACTAGTGACTCTTTTGAGGCAGACTTCCTTTGGTAACTTAATGTTCCCAAAACCACCGGTATTCCAACTTTGAAGGGGTTAACATTTAAGACAACAACTAAAAAGCAATCAAAGTACTCAGATATCTAATTTTTCGGTGGGTTGCACTTTAATTTTAAACCCCTGCTTGTTTTTCTTTTGATCCTTCAATGCAAGAGTTTAATCTCACGACCATCAGCGTGTCGACAATCAACAGGCATCAGCGTTTTCGAGCGATGCCAAAGAATGCAAGCAGACCAGTTTCCGGGGATGTGAAGAGAAAAACAGGAAACATAAAGTTAGAGAAACATTCTTCGAAATCGAAATTCCCTTGGGATCTCTAATAAACCACACCATCTTCGAAATTGAAATACCCTAACTTCTCTATGATTTCGATCGCCCTTTCTCTCTCTACTGTAGTTGTTAATCTGGTTGAAATTGGTTAATGTGGTTGAAATGGGTTAATGGTCGAGATGTACTGCATAAAGTGTAAAGCAATAGTAAAAAGACCCATTTGCCCTCACCCAAACTGACGGAGTTAGACACAGCTGACAGAAATACACAAACCCTAAGTAAATTGGATGTCCAGTATAACATGTGGTATTTTATGAAGTAGAGTAGCTCAAGTGGTCTGACACACAAAATGCACTTTACTCCATTATTTATAATATCTTATATTCTTATATTATATACTGTATAAGTATATTATATATTATACAATATAAGTACTTTATTCTATATATCATTATAAATAATATCTTATTTGGAATCAAATTTTCATATTTTTATATACTATAATTTTTATATGAAAGTTTTACAGAATCTTATGAAAATATATTTTTTAAATATTATGATATGATTTTTTAACATATATGAGAATCTTTTAATATGCATATAAATATATGTGTAGTGCTCGCTAGTTTTGTGCATTCAAAAATAATTTTTTTCTTTCTACCAAACGAGTGTCAAGTGTTAATGTATATCATGGGTAAACTAATGTCATGTATTCTTTGCGCATACTTAGTTTATACAGTTTTTAGCATGGATTTACATGTCAAAACAGGTATGTATATGTACAAAAAATTTCATAGATCGTTATTGTTGTATTATAAATATTGGTAATATAAATTTTTTTACTTCCATTTTAAGAATTCTTATCAATTACGATTGTTATATTCTATAAAATTCATCAATTTCTCATACACCATATCAAATCTTTTATTTTAAAAAATATATGTTATTGAATATTGTTATTATTTTATATAAATTATATTGCTTGTTCAATATTTAGTGTAACCTGAGTTAATAAATAAATTATTTTAATTTATTTTTAATATATGTATAAATTTCTTACAGGTGGTGACATTAAGCAAATAACGGGAAACATAATCGACATCAAGAGTATAGATGGAAATAAAATTTGTAATGCTAGTTTACCAATTTCTGGCTATTGCGAGGACTGGAATTGTCGATATTGGTGCAATTATCAATTTCCAAAAATTTACAAATTTGCCTGGTGTGTAGGTCCCAATGGACTGAAAGATTGTTATTGTTATTTTACATGTTGAATAATTTTATTTTTTGAAAACAAAGTGGTTTTGGTATTTTTTCCTTTATTTAAATAAATATATCTAAATACCTAAATTCAAATAATTGACCGCTTTTACTCAGCATATATGCATTATTAGAATTTGATACATTATATGTTACTGTTGTTGGTCTAATACTAAAATAACATTACATCAATTTTGAAAACGTGAATTTCATTACTTATAAATGAGTAGTGTATAAGATGTAAATATAGCACCCCGTATATTATTGTACATAGAATTTTATCTTTGTGTCTAACTATGTACCATGCATTTCTCACGGAACTGGCTAATATACTTGTATCTAAAATATATACATATAATTAGTATGAGTAATTAAAAGGTAAAAAAAGTCATATTACCACTCGTATGTATCTAATTTTTGAAGTATTTAAATCATTTTTCTTAAACAAATAACTCAATATCAAACTAAATTAAATAATACTATATGTTTTTCTAAATCCTCCTTATAGATTGAATTATAATTAATATTTAATTTTTGTATGCACACCTAGATAGAATATTGAATATGTGTTTTAGGTTCATTATTGTTTTTTAAAATTTATGGTCGAGTGACTTATAGTACATTCTGTGTGACAGTTAAATTGATAAACTGATTTCAATTAATAGATTTATAATGAGAAATTAATATAATATAAATTTTTTTGACAGAAATATAATATAATGTTAAACATAACTGTAAATGTTATTATCAAATAAAGAACAAATTCGAAATTTAGACAGGTTCGACTCCTATTTACTGACGATCTATATTTTGGTCCCTTTTAATTCATTTGCTGAAAATGACTTGTTGAACCTGAAATTCCTTGAACATAACTCACCAAACACACGGTTTTTAAAAATAGTTGGTTATTTAGCATTGCACATTCTAAGTTTCTCTTGAATGATAGAAATTATTTTTTTCGCTAAGGAACTTATGAAGTTGTCAGCTTGATAATATTCTGTAAGCACAATTATCAACTTGATCTTTTCTTTCACAATATTTTGAAGAAATGGTGTCAAATATTGATATGTTTTGTTTAACTCAATTCTTTAAAATATTAATAGTGATGGTGTTGTCATGATAGAATTGAGTTTTTTTTGCATTTAACCCCTAAGATTTTTCATTCAAAAATTCAACTCAAATTAACCAAAAATTGTGCCCAAATTAATCTCTTATTTTTCAGCATCCGAATTACTAGTGGGATCCTATGGAGTAAACCATTAAGGAAATTAGTACCACTTTTTCTTCAGCCTGTTCCAAAATTGACTTCATTGGATTTTCTTCAGCCGATTTTAATTATCTTCAATACCCAAAAAAATCTTCAACTACAAACCTTGAGTACCCTTGATTTAATATTTAAGAAAAAATTAAATTTCTAAAATTTAGACAGGTTCGACCCCTATTTATCAAAATAAGAACAAATTCAAAATTTAGACAGGTTCGACCCTATTTACTAACGATCTATATTTTGGTCCCTTTTAATTCATTTGCTGAAAATGACTTGCTGAACCTGAAGTTCCCTGAACACTAAGTTTTCTTGAACACATAGCTCATTAAACACACGGTTTTTAAAAATAGTTGTCTATTTGGCATTGCACATTCTAAGTTTATCTTGAATGATAGAAATTATTTCTTTCTCCAAGGAATTTATGAAGTCGTCAGCTTGATAATACTCTGTAAGCATAATTATCAGCTTGATCTTTTCTTTCACAACATTTTGAAGAAATGATGTCAAATATTGATATGTTTTGTGCCACTCGATTCTTTAAAATATTAATAGTGATGGTGTTGTCACGATAGATTGGAGCTTTTCTGCATTTAATTTCAAAGTCCATGAGTGTTTGAATTATCTACAATATTTGAGAGCAACAACTATGACCTACCAAATTCTTTCCTTCTGTAGTAGATAATTCAACAAATGTTTGCATCTTGCATTGCTAATATACCAAACTCTATCTTAAAAATTTACAAACACCACATATACTTTTTCTATCTATTTGACAACCTTCATAATATGCATCACTAGTTCTATCTATTTGGCAACCTTCATAATATGCATCACTATGTCTACTAAGATAAAATACATCTATCATAAGATAAAATAAGTCAAGATTTATTGTTACGCTTAAATCCTAAAAATTTACTTGATTGCTTGGTTAATGTACTTTAGTTTGCTTGATGATCCAACATAGAATATAAAAACAATTATGTACAAAATAATAAGGATTAAACATAGTATGATCATATAATAACATAAATAGAATAAATCGAATCTCATTGCCTATGGGTAAAAAATATCGTTTCAACATCAATAACAACAAAAACTAGAGAAAATATATAATAAAGAATTAGAAATTCTAACCAAGTATTGCTTATTGGTTCCATGCCTGATATATAACTAGAGAATTTATCAGCCCCTTTATTAATCAGGGCTAAAACTCTGCAACAAAAAATTTTAAAATAGGAAAAATACTTAATATTATTAGAAATGCCCAAAAATATCATATTTTTTAAAGTAGAAACATAAATTCATTGCACAAAGGCGCGTATCATATGCAACGCTAGATTCCATAAAATTTTATTGTTATAATTTATATGAAATTTTACATTAGATTCAATAAACTAAACTTAATTATTGTTAAATTTTATCATTCTTATATTAGGCCCATTTTCTTGATCTTAAAATAAGTTACTTTTAACTCAAAATGAATAAGTACTGTATACATGATAAGTAAGTTGTTACTTATAAGTTATTTAGGTATTTGGATAATTTTACTTGTAAGTTAGTCGAGTGTTTGGTAAATTATTACTTATAAATTGGATATAATTTTTTTTAATTAAATTATTTAATAAAAATATGAATTTTATAATTTAAAAATATAAAATTTAAAATCACAAAATTTAAAAACTTAGATATTGAAGTACAAATTACTGAAAATAGAGAAGACAATTAAAAAAATACAAATAATATTTATTAGGATTAGCTAGATTCTACTATAAATCTTAAATTTAAATTCAATTTCTACAAATATTATGACCTTAGTTTATAATATCACTAAGCTAGCAGAGATGCCAGTAGTTAAGTGGAGAAAAAAGTACATGATATATTACTTCTCTACTTATTCATATAAGTAGTAAATAAGGTTCGCCTTACTTGTTTGCCAAACGATGTGCAATAAGTTGAGATGAACTTATTGGTTGTTTAACTGACTTAAATGAAGCCCAAACAAACACATTATCTATCAACTTTTCATTAAAAAGAAAAGGGGGTGGTTTTCATTTTAGCTCATTACATAATCTAAAAATATAACTATATATATACATAATTTAGTAATTATTGATTTATATATTTTTTCAAACTTAAAAATTTATTAGTATCATCATTATCATCATTATTATAACACTTAAGTCTCACATCGAGTCATGTGGAGACTTTAGTTCAGAATATAAGGCAGAGTATTATTATCAAGTGAACCAACAACTCATGATCTTTTGGGGGCTTGTGGATTACCCAAGTTGTTACTTTTGGGTCAGTGTACTCTGTGCTTATTTGTGATACGGATTCGAGACTTGATCTGATATCGAAAAGTGCTTGAGATTTGACTTTGATTGTCACATATGGTATTCAGAGCCGACTATCGAAATCTTGATTCGTCAAGGTTTCAGAGGTGGTGACATGAAAGTTGGTAGTATTATCCCATTATGGTAGAGGTCTAGAGGTGGGGATACGAAACTAGCCGATATTATCCCACAATGGCTAGAGAGATGAGATACGGGCTTATAGGTTATTGGTTTGCCCTGACAAGAATGTTTGGAATTTAAGTGAGGGAGTTTTGTAATACCTCAGTTCTACATTGAGTCATCTGGAGACTTTAGTTTAGAATATAAGGTAGAGTATTACTATCAAGTGCACCAATAAACCATGACCTTTTGGGGGTTTGTGGTGGGCTTGGGGATTATCCAAATTATTACATTTGGGTTCGTGTACTATGTGCTTATTTATTATACGGAGTGATATTGAGTAAAGAAAATATAAAGTGGTGTGACAAAATCCTAGATCTAAGGGATGTATATATAGGAGTATTAGAAGAGTTGTTGTATGAGTCAATTACTACAATAGATATATACAACGGTTATATGTATGATGAAAGGAGTCTGTGCACGCTTATATATAGTAATTTTATTTGTTGCATGGGTTAGTCCCAAATATCGTAGAAGGGGGGTTGATACGATATTGTCCGATTTTAACTTTCTTCGTGAAATATACTTTTATGGACTTAGACTTCTAAAGAGGAGTACAATCAAACAACATTCATAACAATAATAGCATAGTTCATTTGGGAAATATATCATTTTATTAATATAATTCCTGAGGGGTGTGCTACACTTATAACAACTGAGGTTAGCTACAATGATTCACTAGTACAGTTATAAGTGTTCTTAACTGAGCAATCAATACAATAACTTAACTAACATTAATGGCTTCGTGTGTATCTCTTGAATGCTCTGAATATTTTCTCTTCGACTTTGAACTATATGAATCAATGACAAAGATGAGTCTTTGCTTATTTTTATGTAGTCTTTTTACCAACCTTAATACGTGGTGTTGGACTAAATCAAGCCTACCATATTGTATTTACTTTTCATATTGTAACACTCTAGTATTTCTTGTATTAAATAGTGATTTAGTTTATTTAATTATGTACTTGCAGTTAGAAGCATGTTTCTATTGTATCTCTAAATGTAAATGAGTGATATTAAGAATAATTGTACTGGTAGAAGACTCTATGATTCATGCATCAGGAGAATGAAGGTCACATTAAATAAGGAGTATAGGAGAAATTATTTCTAAGGCAATTGATCAATAGAGAAGTCACATTGATAGAGAAGTCACAAGTGCAAACTGGTAGAAAAGTCTCAAATGACTCAATCGAGAAGTCTACTCAATCGAGAAGTTAGGGATACAGAGTCATTCGAGAAGTGTAGGGAAATGCTCAATCAAGAAGTCCAGTTAAACAAATTGGGAAGTTAGCTAAGGAAGTAATCGAGAAGTCTATGAAATAAGTCAGTCGAGAAGTCTGTGAAATCAAGTCAATCGAGAAGTCTAGCCTAATCGAGAAGTCATCAAAAGAAGTATGCAATCGAGAAGTATTGACATTCGAGAAGTATCAAGTCAAAGACCAATCGAGAAGTCTCACAAGTACTCGATCGAGTAGTTCACAACATGACTTCTTGAAGTGCAATGAAGCTGAGTATCCGAATGTTTCAAACAACTATTTTCAAGGAGATTTGCAGAAGAATAAGACAAGTAATCTGAAGTATTGTCGTGATCAGGTCATTCAAATCTGTGAAGATAATGACAAGTCTACAATGAAGCTTGAAAGAAAAAGAAAACAAAGACAGAAGGAAGAAAGCAGAATGGAAAAGACTGTCAAAGAACTATGTTAGCTAGAAATAGATAGTAGTCAAATGTAAAGTGTTCCTTGTCTGTTTCTAATTTTAGCATAACTGTCTAGTGAGAGCATGTGCAAATGAGACATGTTGTCTATATAGTATATAACACATCTTCACTAGACAGTGTGAAAAATAGTATTCATTCTTCTTTATTTTCTTTCAAGAACAAGGAGCTGAGAATCACACAAAGATTCTCAAATTTTAGCAGATCATTTTAATATAAAATTAGATTGAAATTTAAGTGTGAAGTATTTATTTAAATTTCCGCATATCTAAGGTAAACACTGCTAAAGTTAATAAAGCAACAATATAAGTTATCAGTTCAGAACTAACAAGAATCAAAGGCTAAGGAAAAAGATTTCAAGCTATACATTCACCCCCCCTCTGTATAGTTTCGGCTCAACTCATTCCCAACAAGTGATATCAGAACAGGCTGTTGACATACAAACAGTACAAAGGTCAAAATGAGTTCCCAAATACTTAACAACATCAAGATTCCTTCATTTGACAGAGAACGCTATATTTTATGGAAAAAGAAAATGCTCACATTCATCAAGACTGTAAACTACATGTATCATGAGATCCTGAAAAATGGACCTTTCCTGCTTGTGACACTAGTTCCTGAAACAACTAGTGGCTCAGAGGTGATACCAGCCACATGGGTACCAAAAGATCCATCTTAGTACACTGACACTGAAAGAGAAAAAGTGGCTCTTGACAACAATCTCATGCTCATCCTGATTGACTCTCTAGATATGGTCATGTATAGCAATGTTGTCAATTGCACCACTTCCAAGCACATTTGGGAAACTACAAAACTACTATGTGAAGGCACAATGGAAGTAAGAGAAAATCAAAGACAACTGTTGGTCTTAAAATATGAAGCTTTCATGTCAAAACCAAATGAAAGCATAACTAAGGTCTTTGAGAGATTTAACAAACTAATCAATAAACTGCAGTTACATGAAAAAGCCTATTTGAAACAAAAGAAAGGAACTTGAAGTTCTTGTTAACTCTTCCAGAGCACTTGGAACACTAAATTGCTGCTATCAAAGAAGGAAGAGATTTAGTAAGACTTCTATTGGAAACTCTGTATGGAATACTGAAGACATATGAACTAGAGTACTTTCAAAAGAAATATATTCTAGGAAATAGAAGTAAGATGGCAAATGTCTATAGTGCCCTAATTGTCAAAGAACCAAGAAAGATGGAAAGAATTGGTACAAGCCAAAGAATGAAAAGTGAGGAAAGTGTTGAAAAAGACAATGAAGAAGAAGAACCTGTCAAAGGAGAATCTCATGAAGATGAGTACTACACTATTGAGGAGCTTGGACAACAAATATATGGCCTTAATGGCTAGAAAGTTTGGAAACTTGAGGTTTAAGAAAAATAAAAGCTTCAAGCCAAAACCAAACTTTGGCTCTTCAAGCAAAGGAAAAGCTATCAAGAACTACTTTAAAGGAGGTTACATAACTGGATCTGTTGAAAGGTAAAAAATAAGGTGTTATAATTGTGATGAATTGGGACACTTTGCCACTGAGTGTAGAAAGCCAAAAGTAGCCAGAAAGGATAAAGAGTATTTGGAATTAGAAGTCAAGTATGAAGCTTTGTTAAAGAATATTGTAAAGCATAATGTAACATAATATGTAATAGTTATAACGATAATGTTAGTATTAGTGTCCTAGAGACAATACTTTTAGTGTTTTATTGAAAACAATTAAGGATTATGTTTTATGTGATTATTTAATTAGTATTTATTATGTCTTTATTTACTGTGTCATAAATTGAAAGAATAATAAATGTCCTTGGAATATTAATATGTAATATATATCTTTAAGTATGTGACTTAAAAATGAGATTATATGAATAGTATTTGATTCCTAAAAGTCCTTAGTCGAGTATTATTATTTAAGGACAATAATAATGCAATAAGACTAGCATGTTTGTTGACTGATGACCATATCTCATTGGTCATAGGTATGGTGATACTAAAGTCAAGAACATAAGTGCATGTCTCAATGCATGGCACTGGACAGACCCGCTGTGAGAATCTACATGTTAATAAGTGTCATAAGACATTCTCACTGTGATAATGATGTAATGATCCTCTGATTTGAAATCATTATATTTCTATACGAGAATTAATATACTTTGATTACACTCAAAGTTATCTTTAACCGGGTAATGATAAAGGTGGACATTGGGTATGCTATGAATCGTATGAGAAATATGAATAATAGATATAGAATTTAACCCTCATATTTTAGGAGTGATATTATTGGCCTCTTGATTGAGTGAGACTATAAAATGCATGGCCATGCTCAAATATTGATTTGATTAATAGTTTACTCATTGATCAAGGAAACTCGGATTAAACGTTGAAGAGGATGACACAATACATGCCTCGAGTTTGATCTATAATATAAGGTTAAATGGATTATATTACATTGTACATTATTCACGAAAGGTTTAATTGAATCACCAATTATTATTATTACTTGGGTAGCAATGATGTATTACTAAATGCCGCTCATTGTTTATAATTTTATTATTAGAAAATAAAATTATTGTCAACGTAATAATAACCTAAAGGGTCACACACAAAGAACGTTTAAACGGAGCGTTATTTAAATTATGAATTTAAATACTGTTATTATTATTAATTCGAATTTATTTATTTAATTAATTAAGTGAAACTTGATTAATTATATACATATTAGAATTCAAATTTAATAATAATATAAATCCGAAATCTGAATGGGTTTTAAGAAGTCCAACCAGAATAGGGTTTTGGCCCAAGTCCCTCTCTCCCCTATATATACATAAAGATGTATAGTTTAGGGTTAACAGTTTTATAATTTCATTTTTTGATAAAACCCTAGCAGCTCTACGTTATTTGAGAGACTAGAGAAAGAGAGAGACAAAGAGGCAGAAATTGGCTAGTACCATCTCCGCTGATCGTTGGACGAATCGACGTTCGTGTGGATACCATTAGAGAGCAGTTCTTGAAGCAAAGGACTGTTGTGATTCATCAAGTAAGGACCTCTATAATCATCATAAGGAAAGCTTTAATAAGGTACACATCCGATTCTCCATAATCATCCGCTTATTATACATGGATCCTGCGTTTGGGATTCGTTTTTTTTTATATTTATTTTTCGCGTTTTTCCGCTGGGTGTGTACCCGAATCCCAACAGATAACTCAACTAAGAAGCAAAGACAGTCAAATAATACTAATATGCAGCACAAGAATCCAGAAGGACATGTAAACATGAATCATACATACATCATTGCAGAGCATTCAAGATGAAGGGCTTACTGAACGTCAGCAAGAGAAGTTCATTAATATGTTCAGGCCTCAGCAACAAATAAGAATTAAGAAGATTTCATATTAAAGACATAGTAATGATTTGAGTATAAATGTCAAAGGGTTTCAGTGATCTGAAGCAAAGCAACAGTCCAAGGTTAATCAGCTGAAATAAAACAAAAGTCAAGGGAATTCAATTCAGTATTAGTCATTTGTGAACCACACTAGTGCACTAAGCGTCAACATAACAAGAAAAGAATTGTCTTGATATATAAGAAGAAAATCAATTGATCAAGCCAAAAGAGTGAAAACCAAGTGGTAAATTCTTCAAGCATTGTAGGAAACTATTTAAGGCAAGTATTACTACATGTGGTGGCTCTTGTACTCTTGAAGTACTCTACAGGCGCAACAAAGATACAAAAGCGCAATATAAATTTATTTTGGCGCAAGAAAACATAATTCTAAGTTTCTAACTGTTTTGTGGCACCTACAAAAGGGATGCAGAGTGTAGGCGTAACAAAATACTTGCCTTGGTGTCAAGTAGAGTTAAAGGCGCAACAAAATCAAATGGACATGTTTGTGGCGCCTATACAGTGCGTCTAAAGTATAGGCGCAATAAACAAGTCATTAGGTGCAAGGAAACAAGCAGAAAAGACTAAGAGAAGGCTTTGATGGCACCTCTACAAGGCAAGTGGTGTAGTGGTGCAACCAACAAGTCATAGGCACAACAAAACTCAAAGGAAATATTTAGTGGCGCTTATACACCATATGCACTCTTCAAGCGCAACAAAGGACTTGCATTGTTGGAAAATTAATTCATTTTATTTCCAAAAGTCTACACAAATATATATGGGTTTAATTCGAAAGAATCCGTGTGCATCTTCTTCAGTAAACTCAACAAACTTACGGGAGCTCCATTAAAGCTAAGCATTAAACACCCACCTGTATTTTTGTTGTAATATTGGTTGAACCCATAGAAGCTAATCATTCGATTAGAAGTGTAGCACCTCAGGGATTTAATAATATATCTTTAATTTCCCGAATCATTGTGTTTCATTTACTACCATTCTTATATCTCAAGAACACAAACACTTAATCCGCAATTTAAACGAAAATCTACCAACATCATATTCAACCCCCCTTTCTATGATGATTTAGGACCTAACAATCGGTATCAGAACTTGTTCATTGAACTTACAAATCAAGATCCAAAAATAGTTTTACGAAAAAGTGCATTTTTAGATCTAGAAAAATTTATATTGAAATTTCTTTATTTTTAAAGAAAATTCAATTTCAAATCCACTAATTTTAAAAAACTATCAATCATCAAGAATTTGAATTAAAATTCTATTTCACAAAATTTAATTTTTATTCAAATTAATTTTAATTTTGAAGAAATTAATTATTTTTTGAGATTTAAAATTCTTCGTAACCATGAGTACCCAAAAACTTAGTAGCATCAAAATCCCAGCCTTTGATAAAAATGAATACATTTTATTAAAGAAGAAGATGTCCACTTTCATCAAATCAGCTAATTCTCAATACATGGAAAGTTTGGAAAATGGACCCTATGTTCCTCAGAAGCTTACACCAGAATTAGTTTCAGATGACGGTAAACGGATTCATCAAGGATTTACCCCAAAGGAGCCTTTATAGTATACTGACAGTGATAAAGATAGATTTCATGGGATAATCATCTTCAATATATCCTAATGGATTCACTAGACACTACAATGCTGAATCAAGTGATTAATTGTACTAGTGCCAAATAAATGTGGGATATGATTGATCTACTAATAGAAGGTACAACAGAAGTGAAGAAAAACAGGCTGAATATTCTTACATCTCAGTACAAAGAATTCAAGTCACTACCAGGAGAAAGTATCACTCAAGTCTTTGAGAGATACAATAAATTGTTGAATGACTTGTCACTGCATGGGAAGGCCTACTCAAGTTGGGAGATCAACAGAAAATTTATGTTGACACTGGCAGCGTATCTTGAACACAAAATCTCTGTCATCAAAGAGAGAAGTGACATAAATGACATGTCAATTGAAATTCTATATGGAAAGCTCAAAATTCATGAAATGGAGCAAGAGCAAAGACATATCATTTATGGTTCAAGAACAGTAGACAGTAAGAATACAACACTATTGAAAACTACAACACTTGTAGCCAAAGATTTTGTTGTCACAGAGACCAATACAGAAAAACCTGTAACTGAGAAATAATAAATTCTAGAAGCTGAATTTATAGAGAATGTTCAAGCAAGTGATGAAGATGACTTCTACTCAATGGAAGAACTTGAACAATTGGAAAATAAGACAATGGCCTATATGGAAGGGAAGTTCAAGAACCTCAGGTTTAGAAGGAACCCTAAGTACAAATTCAAGAGTAACACCAGTTATAGTGGTTCCAGCTTAAGAAACAACAACCGAGGTGGTTCGTCTTTAGGGTCTTACAGCAAATGAGGTTATAAGATGGGAATGGTAGACCACAGTAAGTTCAAGTGCTACAACTGTGTTGAACCCGGACATTTTGCTACAGAATGCCGGAAGCTTAAGCAAGGGAAGGAAAGAAAGGAGTCGTATGACGAACTCAAGCAGAAGTATGATGCATTGGTGAAGAAGCATCAGAGCAGAGTTTATATAGCCGAGGGAAAGAGCTGGGATGATTCAGAAAATGATGAAGAAGAGACTTATGAAAATGTTGCTCTAATGGCAGACTCTTCTGAGGCATCACCTCAATCATCGAAGGTATCATTTCTTTCCACAGTTAACATGTCTAATTTTGATTATAAGAAAACTGTAGAAGATCTTAGTGTAGAAATGTTTAACATTCACACAAGCATTCTAGCATCTGAAGAAGAAAATGTTAAACTAATTCTAAAGAATAAAATACTAGAAGCTAGAAATGAAGAACTAGAGCTTGCATGTGTTAACTTAGAAGATCTGAAACAGAAGATAGAATATCTGCAAAATAGAGACAAATGCAACCAAGAAGTAGAAATTGCACTTAGGAATAAAATTTCTGAGTTAGAGTTAAAACTTCAGGCTTATAAGAAATCTGCTAATCTTGTTAAGGAGGCAATAGATAAATAGGTCATAGGTCAAAAACTGGAATATGATTTGACTATGATAAAAAGGCAGGAAAGAGGCATGAGGAATCAATTGTTGTGGAAATTTGTGTGAAGCAAGATATTCCACATGTATTAAAAAATGTCCATAAGCCCCTATACAAGAAGTTTGTCATAGAACCCTTAGATGAAAAACAGATCTTAATGAAAGAAGAAATCCTTGCTGAGGATCGAAAGAAAGAGGAAGAAAATAAATAAAAGATGCCTAAGAAATCTGTAAAAATTGAAGAACCTAAGAAACAGATTAAAACTGAAATAGGCAACAAAGATGAAAAGAAGAAAGCTAACAAAAATGACAAGATAGGTGTTAATAAGAAAAATAATTATTCCTATTCTCCCAAAGTTATTAGAAAAGTTTGTAACAATTGTAATTCTACTGGTCATCTTACGTATGCATGCAAAAAGATAAAATTAGTAAAAACTGAAACTTCTAATATGTCTGCCATGTCTATCCCTCATCAACCATGTGGTAAAGTAGGATGCATGCCATGTGCTTTCAACATCATGTCTGCATACATAAACTTGATGAATGCATCATCTAGTACTTGCATTAATACAGATGTGAACATGAATAGAAAGCATGTTAGGGCAAAGACTGCTAGTCCTCCTCAGTCTAGGAAGGAAGCCCCTGTCCCTAAGCCTAAAGACACACCTGTCAAAGCCAAACCAAAGGGCAAGGGTACAGTCGATGAGAAAGACAAGGACCAGAAAATTTTTGCAGCTAAGTTTGTTTACTTATCTAAGCCTCTTAGACCCAATCAAATTTGGGTGCCAAAGAAGAAGTAATCAATCTGTGGTTGTAGGGCATAACAAAGATCAAGCGTGTCATGTGGATTCTCGACAACGGCTGTTCTAGGCATATGACTAGTGATAAAGCCCTGCTATCAGATGTGATTGAGAAAGTTGGCCCGATAGTGACCTTTGGAGATAACAACAAGGGTTTCACAATGAGATATGGCAATTTGGAATTTGGAAATGTTATCATAGAAAATATCTATCTTGTGGACGGATTAAAACACAACCTTCTAAGTATCAGTCAGTTCACTAATAAGGGCTACAAAGTTACATTCAAAAAGGAAAAGTGTACAATCCAAAATAGGAAAGATGAGAAGCTATCTCTTCAAGGAGTGAGAAAGGGGAATCTCTTTGTGGCTGACTTATTATCTGCTAACAAAGGTGAAGTTCAATGTTTTTACAGCAAAGCTTCAACAGAGGTTAGTTGGTTATGGCATAAGAAACTTTCACACCTGAACTTTATGGCAATGAACTCTTTAGTTAAGAGGGAATTGATTAGAGATTTACCTGAGATGAAATTCTGTCAAGAAGGTTTATGTGAAGCATGTGAAAAAGGGAAGTCAAAGAAAGCATCTCACCGAAGCAAAGATTCATCAGACATTACTGAACCACTGCAACTTATGCATATGGATTTATTTGGTCTAGTCAAAGTCATGCCTATGTCAAGGAAGATATATGCACTAATAATTGTAGATGACTACTCTAAGTACACGTGTGTGTTATTTCTAGCCTCAAAGGATGAAGCCCCTCAAACAATTATTGATCACATAAAGAACATAGAGTTAGAAGCTGTTTTGCTTGTCGGGAAAATAAGGTCTGATAATGGAACAAAATTCAGGAATGTAACCTTGAATGATTTCTGTATTGAGAAAGGGATATCAAGACAATCCGACTACTTGGATTTTTTCGGTCAAAATTCTGGCGAAGTTCTCCTGCTACTAGTAGTGGAAGATTCACAGAAACTACTATTAGTGGAAGATTCACATAAACTACTAGTAGTGGAAGAGAATCTCATTCTCAACTACGCAGCAGCTCAGGGGGAGCAACTGAAGGATCTACTAACAGGACTCGGCACTTTAATGATAATCAGGCTAAATTATCTAGGGCAAATCTACCTAGGCATAGGGTGTGGAGTAGGGATCACCCCTTTGAGTTAATTTTAAGAGATCTAGATGCTGGAGTTCAAACAAGACGTACTTCACAGAATGAATATTTATTCTCTGGTTTTCTCTCTGAGATAGAGCCAAAGAAAGTTGAAGAAGCTCTAGAAGATCCAGATTGAGTTATTTCTATGCAAGAAGAACTCAATCAATTTGAAAGACAAAAAGTCTGGAAGCTGGTACCTAGGCCAAATAACAAGTCTATTATTGGCACAAAGTGGGTATTCAGAAATAAACTTGATGAAGATGGCATTGTTATGAGGAACAAAGATAGATTGGTTGCTAAAGGTTATTCCCAAGAAGAAGGAATAGATTATGATGAAACATATGCACCAGTGGCAAGGCTTGAAGCTATTAGGATGTTTCTGGCATTCGCAGCACATTCCAACTTTAAAGTATATCAAATGGATGTGAAGAGTGCATTCCTGAATGAAGAGCTTGAAGAAGAAGTGTATGTGGAACAACCCCCAGGGTTTGAAGATCCAGAATTTACTAATTTTATATACTTTCTCTTCAAGGCACTCTATGACTTAAAGCAAGCACATCAGACATGGTATGACACTTTATCTATATGCTTACTTGAAAATGGTTCCACTAGAGGTGTCATAGATAAGACTCTATTTCATAAAATGCATAAAAATGACATGATATTAGTACAAGTATATGTGGATGACATTATATTTGGTTCTACTAACGATCAGTTTTGTAGTAGATTTGCTAAGTTAATACATAGTAGGTATGAAATGAGCATGATGGGTGAGATGGATTAATTCCTTGGACTCCAAGTAAGCCAAAGAAAAGATGAAATCTTCATTTTCCAAACCAAGTACATCAGATATCTATTGAAGAAGTATGGTCTTGAAGATGCATCATCAGCCAAAACCCTTATGGCAACTGCCACTAAGCTTGATAAAGATGAAACTGGTAAGAGGGTAGACATCACAAGCTACAGAGATATGATCGGCTCATTACTTTACTTAACTGCAAGTAGGCCAGATATTATGTTTGCTACATGCTTGTGTGCTAGGTTTTAGTCTGACCCTAAAGAATAACATCTTATAGCTGCTAAATGCATTTTTAGATATCTTAAGGGAAATCTGAATCTTGGAATTTGGTACCCTAAAGATACAGGTTTTGACCTTATTGACTATACAGATTCTGATTATGCAGGTTGTAGGATTGATCGAAAGAGTACATCAGGGAGTTGTCAATTCCTTGGTAGAAGATTGGTGTCCTAGTACAGCAAGAAATAGCATTCAGTTGCAATGTCAACAACTGAAGCTGAATATGTAGCTGCTGGAAGCTGTTGTGCACAAATATTGTGGATAAGGAACCAACTTTAAGACTATGGAATGTTGCTGAGCAAAATTCCAATATTCTATGACAACACAAGTGTCATAGCAATCACAAATAATCATGTTCAACACTCAAGGACCAAGCACTTTGATATCAGGTATCATTTCATAAGAGAGCATGTCATGAATGGTACTCGTAGAGTTACATTTTGTATCTACAGAGCAGCAAATTACAGACATCTTCACTAAACCACTGGATGAAATCAATTTCACTAAACTGGTTTGTGAACTTGGGATGTTAAATTATACTAACTAATTAGTTAGTAATCAAAAACTGCAATTTGAAGCTGATAAATTCACTAGTTAATTAAATTTAATATTTTTAGGACTTGTGAATTTATTTATCAAATTATTTTCCAGTTATTAAGATTAAATATTTGATAAATACCTTATGCATGCCTGCTAAGTTTATTAAGCTGATATTTATTTAATTTTGATCTTAGAAAAATATTTAAGTGCTTGTGTTTAAATAATAAATTCTTAGCACTTATATATTTAAATATTATTTGAAATTATTTTAAATAGAAAGGATAAATATTTATATTTGCTCTCTTATTTAAAATAAAAGTAAGATAATAAGGAAGCATAATTTATCTATGATAATAATGAAGGAATTTACGGAGGTACGGAAGCATGATATTACAATTTTTTTTACCGTAAACTCATATATATGATCGCATATTATCATATAAATCGAGATGGAATCGAAACCATACCTTTAAAGCGATCCAAGTGTGTGAACAAGAGATCCTAGCAGCTACTTCTCAGAGTGTGAAGTACTCTACCTGTATCCACCAAGAATTCTTCCTTTGATGAAGATCTTCAAATAATTTCTAAAACCTTTTTAGAGAGAAAAGAGAGAGAGAGATGGAGGCTTGTGTTTTCTCCAAAACCTAGAAGTGTGTTTAGAATGATGCATCTCATTCTATTTATAGGACCATCCTAGGGTTTTTCCATAAATAATATATCAATATATATTATTATATTAAACCCCATATTTTAATAAAATGCTTTAATAATAATTAAAACTATTTTAATCATTATTTCCTTTTCTAAACTATTTAGAAAATAATTCTCTCTCTCATAATTTAAATCTTTTCATCAAAGAAAATATTCTTTTATGGTGTGACCATGTAGGTTCAATATTAAGCCGGTAGTAGAAATAAATAATAATAAACTTTTTATTTATTATTTATATGAATTCTAATAATTCATTAAATATAATTAACTGATTAATTATATTTATTCTACATCGTGAGTGATGCTTCTCAACATATCGCGACTATCCGGATAATATGAATTCACTGCCAAGAACCTGTCAGTGACTAGTTACCGCACAATCAATTCCTTCCACCCTACAATATCCCGATTAAATACAAGGCATGGAACTCGTGTCAAGCCTATTAAATTTAATCATATGTTTTCTTATTCATAGTGCAAAGTTCATATTAATGCAAATTAGAAACTCCTTTCTAATTTCATTCACTCTGGCCAGAGATTCCAGAACTCGCATACTAAGAATAACATAGGATATTCTCTTCCCATACTGGAAGGGGTGGATCCTCTATTGACGTTAACTATCTTCATACACAAATCCCTATGCCCGGAATAGACCTAATGGATGTCCTTGAGACTAAGGACTAAACCAAAACATAGTTCATTATATACAAGATAACTTTAACGATCTCAAGTCTAAGGATACTTGCACAACTATCACTTAGTGAACAACTACTGACACATGAGTAAACTCCATTAGTTGTTCAATTTATCGAGTCACGTTCAGTGAACTTATTTCTTAATAAGCACCTACATACTAGCTATAGTGTCACCACACAAATGCCTATGAGAACAGACATCCTCCTTAAAGGAGCAAGCATAGTATGTACCAATCTTTGCGGATTCACTAACTTCCAATTAGTTATCCTATGATCAGGAACTGTTTAAGTCAAGAGTCATCATCTTCTAGATCTCATTATTATAATCTCATTATAATTCTAGAAGCTTCACTCTAAACTATGGAACATCTTATTTAAGACACTTTAAACAGATAAAGCCCGTAATAAAACAAATAAGTCTTTTATTAATATTAATGAAATCAAATAAGAATACAAGAAAGTTCTTCCTAACTCATCATACATGATTGGATTTAGGACAAACACTTTCAATCTCCCACTTGGACTAAAGCCAATTACCCTGGTAAGTAATACCCATCTTCCTTTTATGACGATCAAAAAGAATCTGAGACAACGGCTTTGTAAGTGGGTCTGCTATGTTGTTATGTGTGTCAACTCTCTCTATTTTGACATCTCCCCTTTCTATGATCTCCCTAATCAAATGAAAGCGCCGCAAAACATGTTTGGAATTTTTATGAGACCTAGGTTCCTTGGCTTGTGCTATTGCTGCATTGTTATCACAATACAATACAATAGGCTCCTCAACACTAGGAACAACTCCCAACTCAGAAACAAATTTCCTCATCCAAACGGCTTCTTTTGCAGCCTCACTTGCAGCTATATACTCTGCTTCCGCTGTGGAGTCAGCCGTTGTAGACTGTTTGGAACTCTTCCAACTAATCGCACCACCATTCAGAGTAAACACGTACCCTGACATAGATTTGCTATCATCACATTCTGATTGAAAACTAGAGTCGGTATAACCTTCTATTATCAATTCAGAACCACCACCAAAAACAAGAAAAATATCCTTAGTCCTTCGCAAGTACTTAAGGATGTTCTTTACTGCTTTCCAGTGATCTTCACCTGGATCGGACTGATATCTGCTCGTCACACTGATTGAATGAGCAACATCAGGCCTAGTACATATCATCGCGTACATGATAGATCCTATTGCTGAAGCATAAGGAATCTTACTCATACGCTCTCTTTCCTCAGCTGTCTTAGGAGACATTTTTTCGGAAAGGGACACTCCATGGCTCATCGGCATGAGACCTCTCTTGGAGTTTTCCATGCTAAATCTTTTAAGCACTTTCTCGATGTATGTACCCTGGGTAAGACCTATCATTCTTCTAGATCTATCTCTATAGATCTTTATACCGAGAATGTAGGATGCTTCTCCCAAGTCCTTCATAGTGAAGTTCTTTGATAGCCACACTTTGACTGATTGAAGCATCGGTATATCATTTCCTATAAGAAGTATGTCATCCACATACAACACAAGAAATGTTACCGCGCTCCCACTAACCTTCTTGTAGATACATGGTTCATCTATGTTTTTGATAAAACCAAACTCTTTGATTGTCTCATCAAAACGGATGTTCCATCTACGAGAAGCTTGCCTCAATCCATATATGGTTCGTAGCAGCTTGCACACTAGGTGTTCATTCCCTTTGGAAATAAAACCCTCTGGCTGTGTCATATACACTTCCTCTTCAAGTTTCCCATTGAGGAAGGCCGTTTTCACGTCCATTTGCCAGATCTCATAGTCATAGTAAGCTGCAATCGCAAGCAAAATCCGAATTGATTTAAGCAGGGCTACAGGCGAAAAAGTTTCATCAAAGTCAATCCCTTGCCTTTGTTTGAATCCTTTTGCCACGAGCCTGGCCTTATAGGTCTCCACCTGGCCTTCCGCTCCAATCTTTCTTTTGTATATCCATTTACACCCTACAGGTTTCACATCCTTGGGTGCTTCAACCAAAGTCCATACTTGGTTGGTATACATAGAATCCATTTCGGATTTCATGGCACTTAGCCATTTCTCTGAGTCAATACTACTTATAGCCTCATTATAGGTCATTGGGTCGTCATCATTAACGATTGTTAACTCATTGTCATTCTCAATGACAAGGCCATAATACCTCTCAGGTTGGCGAGACACTCTCTCTGACCTACGAATGGGCTGTTCCACAGAAGGTTGTTCAGTCTGAACAGGTGTTTCCTCTTGAACTGTAGTAGTTTGTGTTTCTTGAACTTCATTAAGTTCTATTTTGCTCCCACTGTTTCCTTCAAGGATAAACTGTTTTTCCAAGAAGGTAGCATGTCTGGAGACAAACACCCTATGATCGGTGTAAAAGTAATACCCTAAAGTCTCTTTAGGATATCCCACAAATCTACATTTTACAGATCGAGATTCCAGTTTATCAGGGTCAACTTTCTTGACATAAGCTGGACATCCCCATATCTTAACGTGTTTAAGACTCGGTTTCCTTTCTTTCCATATCTCATACGGAGTTTGAGGAACAGATTTGGAAGGCACCTTATTCAGTAAATATGCTGAGGTTTCCAATGCATAACCCCATAGGAATACTGGAAGATTTGCATAGCTCATTATGGATCGAACCATGTCTAACAAAGTTCGATTTCTCCTTTCTGATACTCCATTTAACTGTGGAGTATATGGAGGAGTCCATTGAGAGACTATACCATTTTCTTTGAGATAATCTAGAAACTCTCCATTCAAGTATTCACCACCTCGATCTGATCGAAGGGTTTTAATACTATGTTTGGTTTGTTTCTCTACTTCACACTTATATTCTTTGAACCTTTCAAAGGCTTCAGATTTGTGTTTCATCAAATACACATATCCGAATCTAGATCGATCATCTGTGAAAGTAATGAAGTACGAAAAACCCCCCATGGCATGCGTAGACATCGGTCCACATACATCTGTGTGTACCAATCCTAGCAAATCTGCAGCCCTTTCTTCATGTCCACTAAATGGAGATTTGGTCATTTTTCCCAATAGACAAGACTCACATGTAGGATATGATTCAAAATCAAAAGGTTCAAGTAACCCTTCCTTGTGCAATGTCCGTAGTCTATTTTTACTAATATGACCAAGTCTGCAGTGCCATAAATATGTGAGATTTTCATCATCCCTTTTCCTTTTATTAGTATGTTCAATTTGTAGTAAACTATGCTCTACGTCACATACATACAGACCATTATTCAAAATACCACTACCATAAAGAACATTATCTCTAAGAATTGAACATTCATTATTCTTAATAATAAACGAAAATCCAGCCTTGTCTAACATGGGAATAGAAATAATATTCCTCACAATCGAGGGAACAAAATAACAATTATTTAAAACAATAGTCTTGCCCGTAGGCATATGTAAATCAAATAATCCTACAGATATAGCAGCAACTCTTGCTCCATTGCCCATCCGCAGAATAACCTCCTCTTCCTCAAGAGTCCTACTATCCCTTAGTCCCTGCAATGAATTGCAAATGTGAGAACCACAGGCGGTATCTAATACCCAAGTAGAAATTTGATTTAGTGACATGTTTACTTCAATCATAAACATACCTGAGCCAGAAGCGGCAGTCTCACTACCCTTCTTCTTTTTCAGTTCTGCAAGGTAAACCTTACAGTTCCTCTTCCAGTGCCCCACCTTGTTACAGTGAAAGCAAACAGCTTTGCTTTTGGGGTCTTCAGCTTTTGGTGGAACTGGCTTCTTCTCACCTACTTTCTTCTTCTTGGGAGGATTCCACTTCCTTTTCTTGGAAGTGGATCTACCACCAATCAGAAAAACAGAACCTTTCTTAGAGGGAAAGTTCGACTCAGCAGTCTTCAACATGTTATGGAGTTCAGGCAGGCTGACATCCAATTTGTTCATGTGAAAGTTCACAACAAACTGCGAGAACGAATCTGGGAGTGATTGCAAGACCAAGTCTTGGCTCAATTCCCCATCCATGACAAAACCAAGTTGCCCAAGACGCTCAATCAGATTGATTATCTTAAGCACATGATCATTCACAGATGATCCCTCCGCCATTCTACAACGGAATAGCTCCCTCGATATCTCATATCGAGCAGTCCTGCTTTGTACATCATACAACTCTTGTAGGCGTACTAGAATGGTATGAGCATCCATGTTCTCATGCTGTTTTTGCAGCTCAGAGTTCATAGATGCCAGCATGATGCACTGAGCAACATTTGCTTCATCCATCCACTTCCTGTAAGTTACATGCTCATCATCATGAGCATCTTCGGCAGGAGCATCGGGTACTGGTGAGTTCAGCACATAGTCCAACTTCTCAGCCCTAAGAACAATTCTCAGGTTTCGAAGCCAATCAGCAAAGTTTGGACCAGTCAACTTGTGAGCATCTAGTATGCTTCGTAGTGATAGTGCAGAAGACATGATGTATATCTAAAATCTGTAAATGACAAACACATAACAACACTTAGCAAATAATCAATTTCATTATTAAAACACTATATGAATCGGGTCTTTATTCATAAGTGGCTCCCCTTAGTTTATCTAATTTATACAACCCTCTAAGTGAAAAATTTAAGCATTCATAATGCTAGTGGGAATAGGGATCCTACATTCCATCACACAACCTCGGCTGTAGCACGAAACGCCATGTGATGTTCAGTAGGCAGACAACTCTTGTCAATAACATCTCATGTCATTCCCTAATTAAAACTTTAGCCTCTTGAATAATTGAGTCACGGCTGTGGCACGACAAACTCAATAATCTAAGTCAAGTCTAACCCAACATTTCATACAACTGAATCAGTCTCCAACTGCCCACGGCTGTGGCACGTAACGACTATTAGATTCTAACTCATTGTATACATCTCTATGTAATAGACAAGTATTTCTTATTTCGAAATCAAAGCCCTCGGCTGTAGCACGAAACGACAATGATTCAAAAATAAGAACTACTTTCTATCATGTTGGAAGGCTATGACCGACACAAGCCCGTTGTGTCATTGGTCAATTACTACTTGATATTATTTTTAATTAAGAGGGATTTTTATTATAAGGTTTATAATTACACATATTTTATAGACACAAATTTCAATTAAATGTTTTCTATAAAGTATTACAATTACTAACCAAATAATTAATTAATAATCAAAACTCTTTTAATTATTAATACTATTTCTAAACCTTTTTTAGAAAATAAATATCTCCCTTAATTTAATTTCTTAAATTAAATCAATAATTAATAATAATAAGATCACATCTTAACTATTTTATAATCGAATAAATCTTATTTAATCAATTAATAAAATTTGTTAACTGATTATTTATTTCATAAATAAATAATTATCAACTATTATTAATTAAACAATATTATTTAACAATCATAATCATATTATAAAGAGATTCTTCCTTTTAAATTAAATATTTCAAACCAATAATCGATAATCGGATAATTCCCAGATCGGGGGGAGCATTGTCAAGAGGCGTCACTTAATACCCCTTTCTTAGACAGAATCATCCTTTCTCTCAATATTGAAAATTCATATTTAATTACGTGTTTTGCAAACACAAGAATCTCATGATTGTATATATATAATATTATTGTTAAGGCAAGAAACGATTCCTATTCTAGATTTTCTAGAGCACGCCTTATGTTGATTTAAGTCCACCTAAATCTATCATCGCATGGTAAATCTAGGCATATATCTCATATATAAAATTAAATAAACAAGTAAGCATGAAAGAAATATCATGTCATACAATGATATAATGATGTATGGATTTATTATAGTAAAAAAAAAAAAAGCAATTAAAACAATTAATACATGCTTTAAAACACTTTTGGGAATATGGACAGTTCAAAACTTTTATATTAAAATTATTTGACCACTCCATTAAATCCGTCTCGGAAAAACGAATCCAACGATATATTGCACGCCCAAATCGGAGTTACGAAACTCCCAAAAAATCAAATTTAATGTGGACAAGAGGGGCGTAACGCATTTATCACACGCGTTACAGCCATTAAAGCCAATTTTCCGGTGTAACGCGTGAGCCTTATGCGTTACCGTCTGTAACGCAATTCATAAATGCGTAACAGACTCTGTTGCGCATTCCTTGAATGCGCAACACCCCTTATGCTCGTCTGTGCGCCACGCGCGCGTGACCGCGGCTGGCAAAGGTGAAAAACGAACCTGCAGTTACTCCAGTCAGCCGTTTCTATATATATAAACGTTTATACATATATTAACTATTATAATAACTATTATTAATATCTTTATATTTTAATATTAATAAATTAATTAACTATTAATTAATAAATTAATAAAAAAACATAAAAACATCATTTTT
Organism: Oenanthe sinensis; assembly: GCA_028671895.1. Lineage (NCBI taxonomy): Eukaryota > Viridiplantae > Streptophyta > Magnoliopsida > Apiales > Apiaceae > Oenanthe > Oenanthe sinensis. The sequence goes on from CM053813.1 coordinate 18,611,049, forward strand.
GATATCCAACAGCAGATTAAAAAACTAGATCAGCCAAGGGTCCTAGTGCAAATATTTATCCATATATCACAACATGCATAATTATTACATGAATTTTAATTAAAACAATTTTAAAAAATTCATAACAAATAATCTATACATCAGAAAATTATGAAAAAAATACCCAGATGATCCACAACACTTGTAGAATCCAGATCAGTGGTCAAAATCTCATGCAAAAATATTTCGAATTTAATTCATAATTAAATCTAAATAAACTTGCAAAAATCATAATAAATCCATACATGCTCCAAAAAATCTGAAATTTTTTACATGAATCTCTATATGCATAACCTGGCTCTGATGCCATTGAAGGAATTTACGGAGGTACGGAAGCATGATATTACAATTTTTTTACCGTAAACTCATATATATGATCGCATATTATCATATAAATCGAGATGGAATCGAAACCATACCTTTAAAGCGATCCAAGTGTGTGAACAAGAGATCCTAGCAGCTACTTCTCAGAGTGTGAAGTACTCTACCTGTATCCACCAAGAATTCTTCCTTTGATGAAGATCTTCAAATAATTTCTAAAACCTTTTTAGAGAGAAAAGAGAGAGAGAGATGGAGGCTTGTGTTTTCTCCAAAACCTAGAAGTGTGTTTAGAATGATGCATCTCATTCTATTTATAGGACCATCCTAGGGTTTTTCCATAAATAATATATCAATATATATTATTATATTAAACCCCATATTTTAATAAAATGCTTTAATAATAATTAAAACTATTTTAATCATTATTTCCTTTTCTAAACTATTTAGAAAATAATTCTCTCTCTCATAATTTAAATCTTTTCATCAAAGAAAATATTCTTTTATGGTGTGACCATGTAGGTTCAATATTAAGCCGGTAGTAGAAATAAATAATAATAAACTTTTTATTTATTATTTATATGAATTCTAATAATTCATTAAATATAATTAACTGATTAATTATATTTATTCTACATCGTGAGTGATGCTTCTCAACATATCGCGACTATCCGGATAATATGAATTCACTGCCAAGAACCTGTCAGTGACTAGTTACCGCACAATCAATTCCTTCCACCCTACAATATCCCGATTAAATACAAGGCATGGAACTCGTGTCAAGCCTATTAAATTTAATCATATGTTTTCTTATTCATAGTGCAAAGTTCATATTAATGCAAATTAGAAACTCCTTTCTAATTTCATTCACTCTGGCCAGAGATTCCAGAACTCGCATACTAAGAATAACATAGGATATTCTCTTCCCATACTGGAAGGGGTGGATCCTCTATTGACGTTAACTATCTTCATACACAAATCCCTATGCCCGGAATAGACCTAATGGATGTCCTTGAGACTAAGGACTAAACCAAAACATAGTTCATTATATACAAGATAACTTTAACGATCTCAAGTCTAAGGATACTTGCACAACTATCACTTAGTGAACAACTACTGACACATGAGTAAACTCCATTAGTTGTTCAATTTATCGAGTCACGTTCAGTGAACTTATTTCTTAATAAGCACCTACATACTAGCTATAGTGTCACCACACAAATGCCTATGAGAACAGACATCCTCCTTAAAGGAGCAAGCATAGTATGTACCAATCTTTGCGGATTCACTAACTTCCAATTAGTTATCCTATGATCAGGAACTGTTTAAGTCAAGAGTCATCATCTTCTAGATCTCATTATTATAATCTCATTATAATTCTAGAAGCTTCACTCTAAACTATGGAACATCTTATTTAAGACACTTTAAACAGATAAAGCCCGTAATAAAACAAATAAGTCTTTTATTAATATTAATGAAATCAAATAAGAATACAAGAAAGTTCTTCCTAACTCATCATACATGATTGGATTTAGGACAAACACTTTCAAATAATTTTAACAATTAATGTTATTATTGTTATTAATAAATATGTTGTGAAATAATATTTGTGAGTAATTAATTATTATTGATTAATTATTCATAAATATTATTTATTTAATTATAAGTAGCAAAATCAAGGAGCAACTTGAAATTTTAAAACAAGTACTTTGTTGCCCTGCATTATTTTGTGGTGCCTATACAGTGGTTTACCTGTATAGGCGTAACAAAAATTAGCACATTTACTTAGCATTTTAAATCTTCTTGCGCCTTAGGTTTTGTTGCGCCTACACAGCGTCACCACTGTAGAGGCGCAACAAACTACTTGAAGTTTGTTTTAAGTTAGTTTGTGGCGCTAGACATTTTTGTGGCGCCATCACAGTGAATACACTGTGTAGGCGCAACAAAAATGACCTAGTTACTTTGTTGCGCTGTAAGGTTTTATGGCGCCCTATACAGTGTGAGCACTGTATAGGCACAACAAACCACTTAGTGAATTTTGTTATTTCTTTGTGGCGCATATATATATATATATATCAGTATTGTACTAGCACTTCATTTTCAGTTATTTTGTTGAGATTCAAAAATACATACACAGTACATACACTTGAGGCGCAACATAGATCTACTATTTTTTAATCGGACATAAACAAGCCAATTCTTGTCCGATTTTTAATCTAAAATCAGATTTGTGAAACCCATGATCATACCTTTCAATTGCAAGTGGTCTAATCATTTTTTGTTAAGGTTTTAAAATACTCATTTTTTCAATTTTTCGAACTGATTGACTTAGATATCTCATAGTTTTAATCGATTAAAAATTAAAATAAAATTAATTGTGTGTTTAAAATTACTAGGAGTTCATCATATCTTAATTTCAAGTCAATTAAAGTAATTTTAAAATTAGGGTTTAGTTCGTAATTTACTAAATTAATTCGAATTTAATTCGTATTTTTAATTCGTAAAAATTACCTTTCACTTTAATTAAATGGCAAGTCATTTTGAGATTAAAAAGACTAATTATTTATCTATTTTAATAGATGACTGGACTGAAGCAGGTGAGTTAGGAAAATGGGCCCGATTTTTAAATGAAACTTCAATAGTTCGTTATGCACTAACCACTGATGTGCTTTTGAATAGAAATCTTCTTAGACATGTGTACATATCTGCTACAAACACATCTGCAGATGGGATATCAGCTTTCACTTTCAAAATTCAGTGACAAAGTGCGAATAACAGAAAATGACATCAATCAAACACTTAATTTGCCAACTGAAAACTTTGAAGATGAACCATCTCAGACAGACCTAAGCAACTTGTTCATGTTTCTGCACTGTACCAGGGAAAACAACAATCTCCCGAACAAGATCTACAAGCATCATCTACCCAAGGAGTGGAATCTATTTTTCAACATCTTGTCTCATGGCTTTGCACCAAAGACAAGTGACTTCCACGGGATAACACAATTTAACAAGGTGATCGCTTATGCAGTGGATTCCGATGTCAGAATCAACTTTGGAAGATTGATCATGGCTGAGATCTTAAAGAACCAAACAAAAATGGAGAACTTTTGTATTTATCCAAGATTTTTGCAATTGGTTTTGAATCAAGTATTAAACGCTGATCAACTTCAATCGTTTTAGAATAGTCCTTTGGAAGAATCACCCTCTCTACATTTCAAAATAATCTTTTTGCTATAACATGATGCTGACTACCCAAACAGGTTTACTCCTGCTCCAATGACTAATTATATTAGAGATTACTTTGCTCTTCTTAGACAGGCTGAAAAAGAAGCTGCAGAAGAAGAATAACATGTTTCTCAAACTGATGAGTCAGCAAGTGAAGAAGAAGAAAAAGCAGCCTCTCAATAGGAGACTGAAGCTGAAACATCAGATGACTTTGGAAGCAAAGAAGCATCTCAAGAAGAAGAACCAGAAACTTAAAGAGAAGATGAAATCATGGATGAAGCTGGTTCTGAGAATGAACAAGAACTAGATCCTGAAAAAGAACAACAAAGGCAAAGCCCTGAAAATGTTCCAGAGGAGGTAGCTATTGAGAACTTAGTAGAAGAGACTCAGACCACAGATGTGTAGATCCCTAACCTATCTGATGAACATATGGAAGAAGGTACCCTTCTCGATTTTAAATTTTCTGCTTTTCTTCAAGATGAATTTGTTACTGTATCTACTTCTATGCCTCAAACGACAATGCACACATTTGAGCCCTCAATGGCCTTCGAAGCTGGCAATGAACTTGGCAACCAAGTTCTAACCACTGCCAGAGATCAACAAACACTACCTATCTCTCTTGAAACCAGAAAATGATAACATGACATAGATGATAAGAGTGAATCCCTACCGAATCAAGAAATTTTTAAAAAATCCCCTACAGCTCTACCTTCACGAAAACGTCATAAAATGGATTTTAAACCTAAGGAAACTGTGAGCCAAGAACCTGATTCTTCAATCTCTGAGACCTTTCTTTTGATTAGTAATCTCAATTCTGAAATTGATCAACTCCTGAAAGGTATGAGAACTGAAACAGAGATGGAAACACAATCAGCTACTTCAGGCCAATACTATTTTGGTTAATCCAATTCAGAACCTGTCTTCACAGACAGAAGGGGGCATCACTGACTCTCATGAGGCATTCATTACATTGTCAAATGTGGAGACCCCCCTGGAATAAACATCTCCAAATCCTAGTAAGGATTTTTTCCCTCCCCGAGTGGGTGAAGTGGAAAGGCAACTCTCTTTTAGAAGGGAAGAGGTCTTCATTCATGGAGTAGCTGCGTCAGCAGCATCACCACTTCAAGTGGTATTGCCTTCACAAGTGTTGCGGGGCACCATAGGCTCTAAATTGTCACTTATTAAATTGCCTGAGGTGGTGACTCCCTAGAGATTACAAATCCAGCTCCTTCAAAGGAGGTCATCCCCACCTTTTCAGGTCAGGCGGAGGGACAACACACCCATAGAAGGGATGTGGACTCTATACTTAGAGTATCTGCTACTTCGGTAGTAGAACCTGTTCAGGGTGTCTCTAAACAGGTAAGGCTTTCAATAGCTTCAACTGACATCACATATTCTTAAACTCTGCCAATCATTACAGAATCTATAGTGGTGACCACACTGGGTCTAATTCCCCCCAGTTCCTGAAAAAGGAGTTCTTCCTACCCATAGAAGGGATATGGAATTTTTTATAGGTACACAGGATGTTTTCAATGAGATGAGTGAAACACTTAACCTGAGTGATCTTCAATTCTCTGACCCTAAACAGCCGAGTGTGAGTGTTGAGGGATGTGCTCAAATAGTAACAGTGAGTGGTAAGACACCCACTCACCAAATAAATATCCCACACAATGCACACACAACAGACAACCAAAGGATTCTAAATCTGGAGGCCCAAGTCACTGAAATTCATTATTCTATAAGGAAAATCTTGGAAGTGCAAGTGCATGAGTGCAATGAAATGAAAGAAATTAAAGATTTAGTCCAACAGCTGCTGGCTCAGAAAATTCCCACTTCTCATCAATCAACTTCTATAGCTCAGAAAACTCCGGTCGAGAGGACATCGAAACTAAAATTGGTCCTGAATGGGATGAAGCAAGGAGTCTGTTGGAGAAGAAAGAACTAACTCTAAGTCAAAAGAAAGACAGAGACGTCCTTGACCTTTTCAGAACCATAAAGGAAAAATTTCAAGATGTTCATGAGTTCAATGTTGTTCTATCAGAAGAAATAACAAACGTGTCAGTTAGTGCATTTAAATCCGGTTGGAAGATGTATATCAATTCAATATCACTGGGATCGAAAATCTTGTCGACAAAGAGCTTCAAGAAAATGAATATAGTGGAGTTGTATGTGCTGAAGAGGAAAGTCATCTTTGGGGGACACAAGTCGAATGAGATACTGAGAGATCTAATTGAAAAGAAGATTATTGAGATCGGTGTCGAAGCATTTGAGAAACCTCTTGTGGTCAAGTACTATAAGGCAACAACTCTACACAATCTAACTTTGTGTGATGAAGGTCTGGAGTCAAGCCAAGTGATGTTCATGTAGTATGTAGAGGGAAGACTTAGAAGCAAGAAGAATAGAACTGAAGAAGATCTTAAAGCTGTTGAGTTAATCTATGCATTCAGGTTGAACAGAGCTATCAAAACATCTGGAAGATATCTTATGGAGACAACCAGATACTATCAGGATCCATTGTATGTGAGAAAAGAAGATGGCACTGAAGAACTTGAAACCATTAAGGATTCTGAGCCTTGCATACAAACTGAACCAAATGGAACAAAGTACTTCTTGTTCAAGAAAAATGGAGTGGAGAAGAGAAAGGAACTGTCAAAGCTGAAAAGGAACAATTCTGACATCATCAGAAAAGTCTTTTCTAGAGTTAAGAGATCCACTGTCAAATCTGATAAGAAGGCTTTGAGGATCATACAAGATGTTCTGATGGAGAAATTAACAGAAGAGTCTATGCATGACGCTGACAGAGTGAAAAGCTTTCCAAAAAGAATAATAGTGTTCGTGTTTTCAAAAAGACAATCACTGGCCTTCGAGTCAATCTCAAAGCCAAATTCAACTGCATTTCTCACAGAATTTTTGAAAAAATTAGAAGATCCACCTCCTGTCAACACTCTTGAAGTTGAAGTGAGGGATTTGGTAAAAGTAAGGTTAGAAAAAAAGGAAGAAGAGCTGAGGAAGTATTACTCCGAGACAAGATCTAAGAAGAAGCAATATACAAGTCAAGCAAGTAGAAGATCATAGAAATGTATGTTCAGGGTAGAGGAACAAACTTCTTTTATACTTGTAAAGAAATCTGGAAATCTAAAATTCAATCCAAAATGTAATTAATATTATTTCATCTTTTTGCACTTTACTTTTTCTTGTAAGTATCTGTTGAGTTATCCTCTCACAGGATTTGTCTGTCAAACTCTAACAACCAAATAGGGGGAGATTGTAAAGCATAATGTAACATAATATGTAATAGTGATAACGATAACTCAACTAAGAAACAAAGACAGTCAAATAATACTAATATACAACACATGAATCCAGAAGGACATGTAAAAAGGAATCATACATACATTATTACAGAGCATTCAAGATGAAGGGCTTACTGAACATCAGCGAGAAAATTTCATTAATATGTTCAGGCATCAGCAACAAATAAGAATTCAGAAGATTTCATATTAAAGACAGAGTAATGATTTGAGTATAAATGTCAAATGGTTTCAGTGATCAGAAGCAATATAACAGTCCAAGTTTAATCAGCTGAAACAGAACAGAAGTCAGAGGATTTCAATTCAGTGTTAGTCGTTTGTGAATCAGACCAATGCACTAAGCGTCATCACAACAAGAAAAGAATTGTATTGATATATAAGAAGAAAATTAGTTGATCAAGCTAGAAGAGTGAAAACCAAATGGTAAATTCTTCAAGCATCTCAAGAAACTATTTAAGGCAAGTATTACTATATGCGGTGGCTCTTGTACTCTTGAAGCACTTTATAGGCGCAACAAAGATACAAAGGCGCAACATAAATTTATTTTGGCGCAAGGAAACATAATTATAAGTTTCTAAGTGTTTTTGTGGCGCCTAAACAAGGGATGCAGAGTGTAGGCGCAACAAAATACTTCCCTTGGTGTCAAGTAGTCAAGTAGAGTTAAAGGCGCAACAAAATCAAATGGACATGTTTGTGGCGCCTATACAATGCGTCTAGAGTATAGGCGCAACAAACAAGTCACTAGGCGCAAGGAAACAAGCAGAAAAGACTAAGGGAAGGTTTTGGTGGCGCGTCTACAAGGCAAGTGGTATAGTGGCGCAACCAACAAGTCACAGGCACAACAAAACTCAAAGGAAATATTTAGTGGCGCTTATACATCATATGCACTCTTCAAGCACAACAAAGGACTTGCATTGTTGGAAAATCAATTCATTTGATTTCAAGTCTACAAAAAAATATATGGGTTTAATTTGAAAGTATACATGTGCATCTTCTTCAGTAAATTAAACAAACTTACGGGAGCTCCATTAAAGCCAAGCATTAAACACCCACATGTATTTTTGTTGTAATATTGGTTGAACCCATAGAAGTTAATCATTTGATTAGAAATGTAGCACCTCAGAGATTTAATAATATATCTTTAATTTCCCGAATCGTTGTGTTTCATTTACTACCATTTTTATATCTCAAGAATACAAACACTTAATCGTCAATTTAAATGAAAATCTACCAACATCATATTCAACCCCCCCTTCTATGATGATTTAGGACCTAACAAAGAAGCAAACTGGTAAAACATGCATTGCTGAAGGCAAATGCTGGGATGACACTGATGAAGATGAAAAAGGAAAATATAGGAATTTGGCGCTCATGGCCAAATCAGATGAAGGAGCATCAACCTCAACAAGTCAGGTACCACTTCTAACTTCTATTGAAATGTCAAAATCTCAATATAAGAAAAATGTGGAAGAATTAAGTGTTGAGATGTTTAATATACATACCAGTATGAATGCTGCTTATGAGAAAATTGATAGATTGTTGAAAACTAATGATGAACTGTCTGTTAAGAATGAACATCTAGAATTATATTTGGTTAATATGCAATCCATGAAACAAGAGAATGAGTACTTGAAAAATAAGATTACTTACTTAGAACAGATTGAGAAGTTCTTAAGGGATCAAATCTCTGAGAATGAAATGAAAATAAAATTTATCAAAACTCATCTGTAGTTCTACAAGAGTTTCATGAAGAATACTAGGAAAATTCTAAGGTTGGAGTTGGGTTTGACTATGACACTCTTAAAAAGAAAAAGACTGTGTCAACAAAAGGCAAGAAAACTGAATTCCCTGGCAATCCTCACATTTTGAAAAATGTTGAAGCTCCAATTTTTAAAAAGGCAACTACTGAGTTTGATGAATCAAGTATGATCATCAAGCAACAGTTGAATGACGATGATGAACTAGATGTTAAAAATGATGTGCCTTGTGTTAAAGCAGAAGGGCAAGAAGTCAAGGCCAAGTCCACCTCTGTTAAGCTTGAAAGAAAGAAAAATGTCCAGAAAAATTATATCAAGGAAAATGTCCAGAAAAATGATATCAAAAAAAATGTCCTGAAAAATGACTTCATGCATGCTAATAATAAAAATGCAAATATAAATGGAAAAATAGGCTTTAGCAAACACAACAATTATGCACCTGTTCACAATTCCCCGAGAAAGATTTGTAAAAACAGTGGTTCAACAAATCACCTCACTCATGTGTGCAAGAAACCTGTTGTTGATAGTGCTGAATTTGTTTGTGGCTATGTTAAACCTCTGATGCATGACAACCATAAATTTTGTGATAGATTTGATTGCATGCCATACAACTTGAATGTTATGAATACCTATTTTAGATTAAGGAAACAACTTGTTGAAGGATGCATCAGTCAAAATGAAAACAACAAAACTGCTAGACCCAAATCTACTAGTCCAACTAAAGGAAGAAACATTCCATGTCACCTAGAAATGCATCTAGTTCAGGTAGCACCAACCAAACTAGAATTGAACAGCAGAAAAAGGAAATTGTGCATGACAAGATGACTAGGACTATTAAGAAGAAGAATAACAGTTATGTAACTAAGCAAAAAGGACCCAACCTAGTTTGGGTACAAAAGAAAACTTGATACTATTTTGAATGCAGGGCACATGTAAGAAGAAGAAGGTTATGTGGATCTTGGACAGTGGATGCTCAAGACACATGACTGGTGACAAAACCCTACTGTCACAATTCAAGGAAGAGACTGGCCCAATGGTGACCTTTGGAGACAACAACATTGGCTTCACTATGGGATATGACAAACTGATTCATAGAAATATTGTCATTGAAGATGTTGCTTTGGTAAATGGTTTGAAGTACAATTTATTGAGCATCACTCAATTCTGCAACAAAGACTTGAAGGTGAAGTTTGATAAAGAAATGTGCCTCATATCTCACAGAAAAACCAAAGAAATTGCTCTGCAAGGACTAAGAAAGGGAAGCTTATTTATAGCTGACTTGGACTCTGCAAATAAGGATAAAATATGTTGTTTCTACACCAAAGCCTCTGAAAGTGAAAGTTGGCTTTTGCACAAGAGGTTGTCTCACTTGAACTTCAAGAATCTAAATTCTCTAGTCAAAAGAGAATTAGTAAAGGACTTGCCTTCACTTGAATTCTGTATAGAAGGATTGTGTGAGGCATGTCAAAAAGGAAAGATGAAGAGATCCAGTCACAAAAGTAAAGAATTCAATTCAATCACAAAGCCTCTACAATTAATTCACATGGATCTGTTTGGACCAGTAAATGTTATGTCAATGTCTAAGAAGAGATATGCACTTGTCATGGTTGATGACTTCTCCAAATACACATGGGTGGATTTCCTGCTCTCAAAAGATGAAGCTCCTGAGCTTATCATTGAAAATCTGAGGAGACTGGATAAAGGCCCAACACATATTGTGGCCATAAGGAGTGATAATGGAACAGAATTAAAAAAATACTATATTAAGTGAATTCTGCAAAGAAAATGGAATTACTCACCAATTCTCAGCTCCAAGAACTTCACAACAAAATAGAGTTGTTTAGAGAAAAAACATGACTTTAATTGAAGCTGCAAGAACCATGTTAGCAAATGCAAGTCTACCCACTAGTTTTTGGGATGAAGTTGTCAGGACTGCATGTTACACTCAAAACATGACACTCATCACAAAACCAGTTGGAAAGACTCCTTATCATATCATGACCAACAGAAGACCATCTTTCAAGTATATGCATGTGTTTGGAGCAAAGTGCTTTGTCATCAAAGATGATGCTGATCATCTAGGAAACTTTGAAGCCAAAACATATAAATGAATTTTTGTAGGGCACTCCTTAGACAAGATTGTCTATAGAGTATATGTGATTGATCAATAAAAAGTGATGAAAAACACAAATGTGACTTTTGATGACTTCAAGTTTCCTGCCATGTGTCTTGAAGAAGAAAACTGTGACACCTTGAGATTTGAGAATGAAATAGAAATGGAGGCATCTGAAAACGAAAAGGATGAAAATGCACATGAAAGCTCACATGTGGATATTTCACACGGTGGAAATGCAGAGAGAATTACTGAGGATTTCAGTCACATTCAACTTGAGAATTTTCTTCACAACCCTAACATGCATTCAGGGGGAGCCTTTCAAGGATCAATAACAAATGCAAACAACTTGAATAAGGAGGAAACTAGTTCAAATGCAAGAGGTGTAGCTCATGAAACAAAATAAAATAGAGCTCATACTACAGATCAAATCATTGGAAATCCTGATGAAGGTGTAAGAACAAGAAGGGCAATCATAAATGATTGTTTGTATGCTTGTTTTCTTTCTCAAAATGAACCCAAAAAGATTGAAGAAGCATTGTACGATCCAGACTGGATTGTTACCATGCAGGAAGAATTAAACCAATTTGAGAGGAACAATGTTTGGGAATTAGTGTCACCTCCAAAAGACAAATCAATTATTGGCACTAAATGGGTCTATAGAAACAAAATGGATGAACATGGAACTGTCATAAGGAACAAGGCAATATTGGTGGTAAAAGAATATTCACAAGAAGAAGGCATTGACTATGATGAAACTTTTACTCCAGTTATAAGATTAGAGGCAATAAATTTTTTTCTAACATTTGCAGCACATTCAAATTTCAAAGTCTATCAAATGGATGTGAAAAGTGCATTTCTAAATGGTGAATTGGAAGAAGAGGTTTATGTACAATAACCACCTGGCTTTGAAGATTCCAAATTTCCTGATTTTGTTTACAGACTTCTCAAGGCATTGTATGGACTCAAACAAGCCCCAAGAGCATGGTATGATACACTGTCAAAGTTTCTACTGGAAAATCAATTTACTAGAGGAACAATTGACAAAACTCTCTTTTACAAGAAGCATGGTGAGGACATCATCCTAGTTCAAATTTATGTGGATAGTATCATTTTTGGCTCTACATATGATAAGTTGTGTCAAAAATTCTCAAAGTTCATGCAAAATGAATATGAAATGAGCATGATGGAGAGCTCAATTACTTTCTAGGCCTTCAAATAAGTCAAAGAATAGATGGCATCTTCATAAGCCAAACCAAGTACATTAATGACTTGCTCAAAAAGTTTGACATGCAAGATTGTTCACCTGCAAAAACTCCAATGTCTACAACTATCAAACTAGATGAAGATAAGAAGGAAAATAATGTACACATGAAGACCTATGCAAGATTGCTCACCTGCAAAAATTCCAATGTCTACTATATTTAACTACTATATTTGGAAACCGGTTCATTAAAATTGAGTATAGCAACCTCTGGGTTTATATACGAAAGATATATTCCCCGGAACTTGTCTCGTTTAATTACTTATAATTTTCTTGAATTTTATTATTTATTCATAAAAATAGAAAATTTGTAAGTCAGCCTCTTAAATACTACAAGGACTCGAATCACTAACCAAACTCTAAATTATTTATCCGCAAAAGATTCAAAAGAATTTTTTTAATTTATTGAGTATCGTATTCAACCCCCCTTCTACGATATTTCGGGACCTAACAATTGGTATCAAAGCAGACTGATTGATATACAAATCAAGATTCATTAGCTCAGTGAAGCTCACCATGCCGAAGCTGTTTGGACTCAGGATGAGGAGGCATTGTTAAATAAGTTTAATTATAAACCTCGATATATTCTAACTTGACAAGATTTTGAATGTGAGTTGAAGAGATTACACCTGAAAAATTGTTGGACCAGAAATCCAAATAAACATGTTCTGTAAGATTGGCAATTGAAGTTAGAAACATTCCACTAAACCAGCAGTTAACAAATTCAAGTACGTCAAACTGGCGAGACTGAGTATCCCGGCAGGGAACTGTGAAGACTTGAAGTTGTTGAAAGCGAAGTTCAACCTTTGTAGATGCCTAGAGAGACTGCTTGAAGTCCTGTTGAGTAGACAATTGGAGATGAACTCTGAGTTTACGTCTAGGCCAATAACATGACCTCTATTACCAATTATGCTGCATGTCACACCTTCCCAATAACAGCAGTCTGTACTATGATCCCACTTAACCAACTTTGGTTGATTGAGTTAAACCTGAGACTATCTTTAAATTGGAGCAACAAAAATTTCTGATCGGCCAGGCATTGGCATGATACCGATACCGTGTCTAATCCTAATAAGATTTGGAACAAGGGTACCCACAGAAGCAATGTAAAAAGTTGAGTTTTCATGGCACGAAATAAGACAAAGGGTGAAAAGGCGTTTCTTATGACCTTGTTAAGTTTTCTCTATAGCTAATTACCTTGCTAAGTTTTCTTATGATTAAAACTATTTAATTCACATTAAAGTTGCAGGTGCACTAGTTAACATTGCATGTCAATATTCAACCCCACATCAGAGGGACCTAGAAATAACTTTCATAAAGTTATAGTAGCTGATCTCAACATAAGTGAGAGTGAAGAAAAATACGAGGAAATTGCGCTTAAAATTGACATGCACAAATCTTTTTCTGTACACGCAGCAAATTAAGAATGAACCAAATCAAAGGTCATTTCGAAGTTCTAGAAATCAAAAGTTCCGCAATTGTTTTTACATCTCTTGTGTATTCCCTCTCCACCTCCCCACTCCTATATATGTTTGAACTTCGAACAGGCATTCCTTTCCCTGGATGCACTTGTCCTGCACGACCTCCCTCCAAATTTGTGAAGCATCTTTAATTTGCTTTAGAATTATTTTTCTAAACTTTTGCCAAAGATATTACTAGCACACGGTATAAGGAACGTTTGTTTGAGATTTTGTAGATTCTCATTTAAATTTTCTGTGAACAGAATAGAATCAAAGAAATACTATGAATTCAAAAGCAAAAAATATATCTTATTTAGCCTGCAAGTTGAAGAGTGATAGAACCCATGCTACTAAGCAAGTCAAACTTACCTGATAAATAACAGGAATTAGTTGTCTAAAATCCATATATACCTTATGAATCATGAGATCGAGGGTTTGAGTTTCAAAATTATTTTGTTAACCAAACACATGGCATGGTACGAGTTTAATTCATTCCAAACTTATATCATTTACCTAGCTAATTAATTAGGGGTCCTAGTCTCTGGCAAGCGATTGTTGCAACGATCTATCCCTAGTTTTTAACGTGAATACACACGGTTTCATCATTCTATCCGCGCTTAAGACATACAAAAGATAGAAAACTGCTGATAGATGGTTAGCAGCAGGACCATCTCCCCTAATTAAATACCCGTAAACAATAAAGAACACGTGTGTATTTAAACAAAAGATATAATGGATGCATGTTAAATTTAAAAAGAAACCAATAATGTATAAAATGACACATACAATGTAGGCGTAAAATTTACAAAACTGTGTGTGAAGCAGAGAATGACAGTATAGCAGCAGAGATACATCAAGTAAAGGATCAGATTACTTAAAACATAATAGCGGAAAAGACAGAGCGCGCAGAGAATGACAGTATAGCAGCAGAGATATATCAAGTAAAGGATCAGATTACTTAAGACATAATAGCGGAAAAGATAGAAAATGACACTGTAGTGTAATAATAAAATTACAATGAATATGTATTCTGCAAATCATCATATTACGTAGGACGTTACAAGCCAAGAGAGTCCACGAATTTTTATTTTGTTAATATATGAAAGTGTTTTTAACATGATAACATCAACAAACTATCTCAGACATCATTATTCAAACATATAACTAATATCTATGAATTAACAGTCCTGCAATTCTTACGAATCTCTCCATCAGTACCAGTTAAAGGACTTATATTAGCCATCTTGATCATGGATTTGACGAAGTCATCCAAGAAACGTTGATTTTGGTTGCTGTAGAGTTCAACGATCGTTCTAGTAGTTGCCGTAAGAGTTTCATTACCGGTAGCTAGGGATTGATCAGAAGCAAAAAGACCTTGGCCATTAAGCAAGTTTTTGTAGTACTGATTATCAAATAAATCAACAGAGTTTCTGTCAAGTGGTACTGTTTTGTTTCCATCGCCATTTACAGGACATGTGTTTTGGATATCCGAAAGCATAGAGGTTTCGATTCTGCTGTCTGGACTACCACTGCCAGAGAAGTTAAAGAATCTAGTGTTGAATACACCACATCTTGATGATCCTATTGTGTGACCACCTACATATAAATAATGCCAACCATTAAGCACCAAGTCTAATATAAACGAAAACAGTGGATAACCCTCTTCTCTTGTAACCAGAATAATAAGAGGCTGAAGGTTCGAGTCTTAGTGAATGCATGCGTTTGAGTATCAAGGTAAGGACTCCTGTTGTCAAAACAGTCACAAACTTAAAAAATGAGAATACCTGATAAGGAAACGACATCTGTGAGGTTGAGGCCAACAGAAGTAAACTTGTCAAGGATGGACTGAATAGACTCAGTAGGTCCTGCCAAATTTGAATTAGCCCCTGTTTGGTTGGCTACCATTCCATCTCTCCTTCCCAAAAATACTTTCCAATTTGGTCCCCCACTCTGCAAATTAAGAAGGAATATTATGTTTGTATATGTAGCACTTCCTTCTTGTCATCCAGTTACTGATACTACATATTTCTATGCTGCACATATATTTAGACTTACCAAGAGAACTGAATCTCGAGTAGCTATTGTAAGTATATCAGCACATGATACAATTCCGCTACAAGCACTCTCCACCGCACTTTTAATGGTGTCCACTACTTCAAATCCTCTGGCAGAATTTCGGTTTGGAAATGCAAGTTTCTCACTATCATCTCCGTCCAGAAATATTGATCCATCACAACCCTTTGCAATTTAAAAACAACTTATTTTAATCATCTATATAAATCAAGTGTAAATGCAGGGCAACTGAAATAAACCATTCACCATCTAATATTGAATTAACACACATTATCTAACAAGTCGTTATTTATAACTAGACAAGCCTATATACTTAATTTTAAATGTAAATGCTGGTTTTTTCTGGATGAAAAACATACAAGGAAATGGTGGAACAATAGTGTTAATATCGATACAATGCAAAATCTGCATGTTCGTTTCTTATATGATAATGCAAGTAACAAGCCTATTATAAATCAGCTAACAATGAAATACACATGGTGAAACCAAATCTAGAAGTTAGGAGGGGCAGAACAGGAGTTTTCAGAGTCGGGGACGACCATGCAAACATGAAACAGATAATACATGTACAAGTACAGTACTTACATTGACAAAGCAATCATGGAACTGAAGCCGGAGCAAAGAAGCTGCAATCCTCATCTCGTTCATCATAGCTCGTTGTACCTCCTTTCGTACGATCTTGAAAACATTTGGACACGACGGGGAATAGAAATCTGTGCTTAGCTGAGACCTAGCAACAGAACACAACATGAACGATGTTAAAAACAACGAGCCCACGTTTAAGCTGCTGAACCTCTTCATGTATAAATTTTTCGAAATTTTCAGAGTTTTGTTCCTTTTGGCAGAATAAAACTCTTCTTGCATATCAACAAAAAGCCCTAGATTAAGCTGTACATAATGAACAACCTAGATTCATAATTTATAGCATCAGCAAATGACTAGTGGATTCATAAAAACAATTTATTACAGTCATTTGCATGCTTAAAATAAAAACTAAGTGCTGCATGGCGGCTGAAAACTACCAAGGATATACTTACATGCATTCGAAAAAAGTTAATCAAGCACTAATATCTGATTACACATAAGATTAGGGAATTTTCTATTACCGGCCGATTTGAAGACTAAGATAATGGTGGCTTAGTAGTTATCACTTTTGGGGTTTATAGATGTAAAATATATGTAAATGTTATACGCAAGTTCATGAATCAACTCACGGGTGTTACACTATAGAGTATATTAGTGCTTAATCTTAAATAGTTAAATCATGTAATGAAGCATTTCTAGTCATCTTATCTTGGCTTCCACTAATGCGCATGCTTGATCAAGTTGTACTTTCATTTTGTGTTTTCATCAGCTAGCATATTTGATATTTATATGCACGTGATAATGTCCCCGTTTGGGCTCCTTAAACTTAAAATAAGTTATTTATTTTATTTTTATTTTTTTACATATTTTCATATTTTTTTAAAGATAAATATTTATTTTAGAATTTTAAAATCAAATATTATTTTCAAAATAAAAAATAAGTTACTTATTTTCAGAAAAAGTACATACATACCTATTTTTTTCCGAAAATAAGGGCTTATTTCCGGAAAATAAATGCAGCCAAACAAAGTCAATCTTATGCTTAAATTACTTTAATTCGCCTGCAAGCTCTGCGAACAAATTACAAACCACCTAAAATTTAAACGATGGTACAAATCATCCGTCTGCAGTACTAAAATACCGAGTTGGTACTCGTACTACAAGAACATCAACCATTTTTTAAAAAAATGGTATTTTTTTAAAATTTAAACCATTTTTTAATATATAAATTGGGGCCTCTAGAATATTAAATATTTTTTGCTAAATATTGTTTGTTAGAAGTTTTGCATTTAAATTTTAATAAAAAGAAATATAGCTATTTTAATAAAAAGAATTATATTTGTCAATGTTCTTTTAGTTTTGAACTTCTGTAGTTTGTAGTCAATAAATCACTTCGGCCTCAAATTACACATGTTATAATGAGGTCACATTTTTATATAAAAAAAATTGTATTACAAAGTACAACCCTCTCTAGTACTTCAGTTTGACGAGGCATTTAGACGTTTGTTGCATATAATATTTCAATAATCTTCTACTAAAATAATATGCTCGTTTTTTGTTTCTCAATTAGCTTGTAGTTGATAGTTTGGGGATTTGTTTCGGCTGGGTTTCAATGTTTTAATGAATATTTTGCATTACGTTAAAAAAAACAAATTCCTATCTACTTTTTTCTCCAATCCAATAAACATTCAGTTGTGTGCATAGGATGTTTGCCTTGATTTAGAAGACCAGCCACAGAGAATTAGGCAACACATGTACAAGATAACCCCGTTTAGCTTTGTAGATCATACATTTGCTAAAATATAGTGTACCGAGAAGAATATGCTTTCTCTAACTGGTACTGCGCACAGATCACACCATGCCAAACTCTCTTTACACTAATTTATGTTTAGTGAAAAGAACACTACTAAATTGGCAAACTGCGGTATCGAAATAAAACAGACAATTTGCAGATAAAGCAAGAATATAGAGAAAAAACGAAACAATGACTCGAATTAAAAAGGAAACGAGCAAATTTACTACTAAATGAATTTGATATCTTAATACAAGCCTTAGCTACAGAGAAGAAAATACTTCAATCATTCCAGGTCTGATCATTCGTACACTACTCTCCTCCATTAAAACTAACTCCCCATGTGTTCGTCAAGCATAGGCCAGATTGCACAGTTTATTATGCAAGCAATCCAAGGCAGCACTAGGAATGCTTTCTAACGACATCGTTCAATAGATTGCACAATTTGTTATGCACTAGGAAGGCCAGATTGCACAGTTTGTTCTCCAGATTTAGGCCTGGCCCAAAAAAGGTCCGCATTTAGGCCTGATCCGGACAAAAATATCCGGTCTGGCCCGGCCTGTTCCGATTTAAAAAAATCCGGAATTTTTATAATCCGATCCGTATCATGCCAGATCCGATTTTTGTGCATCTCAAATTTGTTTTGATCTTTCATTAGAAAGCCACAACAATAGTAACAACAAATACTTTCAAGCTTAACTTCGAAGGAAATAAACAATTTACCTAGATAGGAAAAATTCAATTTCAAGGGGAAAGCAACAGAGGCATGTGCAACACTGAAACAGCCATCCAATCCAGATTACTATGATAATAGCCATTTTCAAAAGTTCATCTGTTCTTCCTCAACCCTAGCAGAAAATAGCATAATAAAGGTTAGCCATTAATCACCTTAATGCTACTAAATCATGCTACCCGACTGCTTGGCTCCGGCCTCTATTAATATTTAATGGCCTGATAGCAGGAGATGGTATACAGTCCTATAAAAGAATTTGATTATGAGAAAACAAACACAAGTGAACAGGAAAACATCAAATTACATGCAGCATCCTAAAACAATATGTACAATGTTGCTTAGTTGCCCCAAAAGATCTCAATGGCGTAACAAGTTCAGTCAAAACATCTGGAAACTGTATACAGATTCTATCTTTTGTTTGAATCATATGAAGAGAGTTTGTTTGAATCATATGAAGAGAGTTTACTCAATAGCTGATAACATGTCCACATTATAGAATTTCTTCCAAATAGAATCCCATTTAATCTTAAAATTAGGACCGCCGTTGAATATTTTCATAGTTAACTAACATAATCCTAGAGTGAGGTCAACATGAATTTATTTGATTATAAGTTTATAACCAATTTCAAACTCGATACTTCCAATTTATTATAAAAGTACATACATGAAATTTATGACCTAAATCTACAAAATGGCTAAAAGGAGCTTAGGACAGAGTCAAATCAGGATCTTATTTTTTAATCAAGGCTCTTCTGCATTACCAACTATATATTGGGATAAGTTATAAACTTATAACACAGATGATATTTAACACAATACCAACTGGGAAAATGCAATTTCATGACCAGTGGTAACATAGATGATATCAAGACATTAGGATAACAAGAAGCTCTATCATATTTGCAATCATTTCTACTTCTGAATTAAAATATATCCCAGAAATCATTTGACATAACAGGCCAAGATAAAACTCAAACCACTATCACTTGTTCACTTCCCGTAAATGCCAGGGCTTACAAACTCCTAAAAATTAATGAGCTTTAGAAATACCTTGAATGAAACACTTAAAAAGAAGAAAAAAAAGGCGAACAAATGATAAACTTAAAAAGGAAAAAAAACGCGAACTGACACAAAAAGAAAAAGGAAAACAGAATAACAGATGCAAAAATAATAACCATAAATTAGGTGTAGACGGTAGACCTAATATAAAAAACTCCAAAAAATTGACGATCTTTAGAAATATCGTAAATGACAAACTTTAAAAGGAAAAAAAGAGAAAGGCAAACAGATGTAAAAAAATAACCATAAATTAGGCGTAAACCTAATATTTAACGTAGCAAAATAACTATAGCATGACAGCATTTAGCCCTTTCAAATGCATATAGTCCTGATTAATCAAGAGAACCAGTGTTTAGAAGATCAACAGGCAGACGAGCACAAGAACGTTACCATAATTTCCATTATTCCAAGGAGTTACTATACATGTGTGTGTGCGTTCACATAAATTGATTATCCACATGTGTACCAGTGACTAATTATATTTTTACAAACTCAACTTCGGTCAGAAATAGTATCGAACTAAACATTGATGCTTCCTTGGGGTGGAAAAAGTTCATATATATAAAGCACTAGCACTTGAACCAATAGGCTTTCCTGAAATACTAAACAAGTCACGAAATTGACAAGAAAAGCAAATACTGAAATATAAGGTACCTCAAGGCTCAACATATGGTAAAAACAAGCAGCTAAAACACACCTAAATCAGGTGAAGTGAAAAAACAGCAATATTTTATTACATACTAACAAAGACAAGGAGCTAGGTACCAACCTATGTTCCTCCAGAGTTGAGTTGCCACAGTGCCAGTGTCACCCACCCTAGTATCTAGTGATACCCAACTTCTAAATCCTTGCAAATAAGAGAAGCCAAACATATACCTTGATCAAAAAGAGCTGTCAAAAGTATATACACAATACTCTGTAGATAAACAACTCCCAGTCTCTTTACATGAGAAAAAGGAAACACAACAAAAACTATAACAATATAGCCCACACAGGAACAGAGGTATCCCAAAGTATACAGAAAATCATTAAGCATTCTCCATTGCAATCCACAAGCAAGGCACACCCTCTGTACTGCACATCCAACATATACAATATCTAATTTCCTATCAAAATCTATGATGAGCTAATGTGGACCATATGATAGAAGTTGTGTAGTTGGCTACATAATCCAGGAGGGTACTTCATGTAATAATGGCTTTCGCTGAGTAACATATCTACGTGTCATTCCAGATACAAACAGAAGATTAATGTACAATTTCAGAAGAAATAAAAAAAACGTAGAGCGTGCATTCCTGTGTGTATTCCTTCAATATGAAATATGAGTTCAAGATGCAGCTGACACAGTAAAGTCCATCAGACAAAGACTAGACAACAACAAAGACCATATAGTTGGGAAGAAAGCAAAGCGGAAATCAATATAGTTTGTTACACCTGATCCAGCTTGGTAATGTCTATGGGAAAATAATATGCTAACAGAAATATTAGAAAATACAACAGCACGATCAATCTTTTCCTAAATCAGTGAAGCCATAATCACTTCAACAGCACAAATGAGATCAATTAAGTTATTTTCAGACGAGTTCATTCAAGATCTAAATATTCTTAAAAAACAATTCACTTCATTTAGGTATCACAAAGAAAATTATACCTAAAGTTGATATAAATCGCACTCATACATTACTTTAAGGTCTTGACGTCATCTATTTAAATTATAATAAAATTAATGCGAGGAAGATACAAGCATTAATTACAGTTTCATTTCAATGAAGATCAAAATTAACCATCTTCCTAACTCGCAAAGCCATGAAAACTTCAGCAACAGTCTTCCAGAAGTACTTGAAAGGCCAATAAATTAGTTATGGAGACCAAAATATAGCTTTGAGCTCCAGGTTTGGGAGTCTGGAGCAACAGAGGAATGTTCAAGTCAAAACAAGTTTAAGATCTACAAAAACCTTACATTTGCTCCAACACTAGCACAATCACATCTGTTACAAAGGAGCTGCAACTTCCTATTAATCAGGTTGCTACACATCAATTGATTTAGCTGTAGCTTCCAGACATTAGTTTGACACTCATTTGATGCAAAAAAGGAGAACAATAATGGAGAATAACATCATATCAATAGGTTTAAAGAAATTACATACAATTTCTAATTTACAAGGTACTTGTAAGACAAGTCAAATGAAGAGAATAACATCATATCAATAGGTTTAAAGAAATTACATAAAATTTCTAAATTAGAAGTTACTTGTAAGACAAGTCAAACGAACCCAAAATCTAAACAAGTTTAAGATCTACAAAAACCTTACATTTGCTCCAACACTAGCACAACCACATCTGTTACAAAGGAGCTGCAACTTCCTATTAATCAAGTTGCTACACATCAATTGATTTAGCTGTAGCTTCCAGACATTAGTTTGACCCTCATTTGATGCAAAAAAGGAGAACAATAATGGAGAATAACATCACATCAATAGGTTTAAAGAAATTACATACAATTTCTAACTTACAAGTTACTTGTAACATCATATCAATAGGTTTAAAGAAATTACATACAATTTCTAACTTACAAGTTACTTGTAAGACAAGTCAAACGAACCCAAAATCGCAATTGACTTGCAAGACAAGTCAAACGAACCCAAAATCTAAATTTACTTTATTTATATTAAAGCAAAATCAGTTTTACTGTAACATTAACCACAATACTAAGAACACGAAGTTTCAGAGGAGATAATACAGAAGACATATGTCCTTTGCCATGTCATCTACGCTGTCATCCAGTTCTTTTGCCACCATGTTATGACCTTCGTTTTTTTCCTCAATCACCTCCATATGCTGACCATCATTCAGGCTTATTAGATGTTGAAGATATGGAGACGTGAGAGGAAAACGTTTTAACCAAATCAACATACCTGAGTCTGACTCGTCAGCTCAATTGAGGGCCAACCAGGAGGCAGTATTAAATCATTCAAAAGTAATCTATCATGAGCCAACAATCCAGAGATAATATCCAGATGCTGGCAGGATTCTGAAGACATGTATGCTGGCATGTGCCATTTGAAAAAAATGCAATAGCAGAACAGGAAGTTAAAAACTTCCAGATACAATATGCAACATTTCTACCGGTTAACACTCATATTATACATATTAGGGAAAAAGAATGGAAACCAACATCAACGGTTCCAATCGAACTCAGGATCTAGGACGACAGAGTATAAACTTTTTACCAACTTGGGCTATCCAATCATGCATTACAGCAGAGTACATTTTTGTACATCGGTATAATAAATTTTATAAAAAAATTCTCAAGTGTAATATTTTTTAATTTAACAGTTTCAAAGGAAGATCCAGAAAAGTTAAACAGGGCATGTCTTGGTAAAAACGAGGGTGAATAATAGTGAAGATTCCTCTTAGTATAACTTTAATCACAATACAAGCTAGGAACAACGTTTCAGGAAAGTGATATGACAGTACAAGTGACATCAAATACTCATTAAGATAACTAGACACACTAATATATGTTATGATCATGTATGACCTTATAAGTGATCGCTCTGTAGTTAAACCTTGAGGTACAAAGGAGAGTAAACCAAGACAAAATCAAAAAAATCAACATATCTACTTTAATAAGATAACAAGAGTGCACTAATTCAATATAAAATGGAGATCAATCCACCTACAAGTAAGAGAATAGGAGTCCTGAAAATCAAAGAGCAAGAGAAAGAGCATGCAGACAGACTACAAATTCCTCTGTTTGAGGAAAGCAAAATAAGTTAAATATGAACTATAAAAACACATCATATCAAATGCAGAAATACTAAATCACAAAACTTAGATGGTCACAATACTCGAAGTACGATATTCATTACATACTTATAAGAGTAAGAGATATGATGCCAACATACAAACTTATACTTTAAAAGATAAACCCCGACACCACCACCCTGTCCAGTGATACGAACTAAACATTGCAACCCAGGAAAAAATATCATAAACCCGAAAAAAGATCATAAACCCACACAAGTCCTGAAAAGTACTCAAGGTACCATTAACAAAAGACGGGTTCTCCTCCCCATTAGACACAGTACGAAAATGAAATGTAGACTTAAAAGATATAGATGCAGAATTTGCATAAGTTGAATATACTTAAACATATTATATGAGAAGGCTCTTCTCACTGTCCCGAGAAGAAGCCTATTTTAGCAGCATCTTGTCCAATATTACTTTTTCTAATGCATTTATTTCTTGTTTCACCTACAAATTAGCCTTTTCTTCATTGCATTCATCCATGGAAACATCTTGAACAACTGCATCATTCAATGGCTCAGAAGCAGCGGCTTCCTTCACTTCCACATTAGCACTCTCATTCCCCACTTCAACGTCCACATTATTAACATCATTAACTTCTACACCACGATTATCATCATTATTATTAATATCTTCCTTCACCCCAACAATATTCAAGCCCTTCACCGTGTCATCCAGTTTGTTATCCTCTTCTTTCGACTGGACATATTTAGCACCACCTTCATTGTTTTCCTCGATCACCTCCTCATTATTCTCTTCCTGAAAGTGAGAATACTGTCCTCTACTTCCATTATCATTTTCAGACTCATTTTCCACAATCTCCTCATTGATTTCCTCTGTCCCTTGCTGCTGTCTCTCGAGACTCAACAACCTCCTCCTCAAGTCATTCAACTCCCTCTCCATGAGAAAAAGCCTCTCCTTCAAGATCAAATTCTCCTCCTCCACTTGTGCTATATGTGTATCCTGATCATCCACCCTATTCTCCAAAACATTATTATACTCCACACCATAATTGGGATAAATCATCTCAAACCGACTCAAATCATGATCCAACCTCCTCTCCACCTCCAAATGCTCCTCCACATCACTCTCACTCGACCCGCCCCCATCCTCATCCTCCTCATCCTCCACCACATCCCCCGGTGACCTCAACCTAATCAAACCATTCATCGAACCATACCCATCCACTCCCCACTCCTCCTTGGCCATATCCCCTAAAACCTCCGTAGAAGGGGAAAACATGGGAGTGGGTAACACAGCCGGAGTCACCGGACACGGAGACACCAAGGACGCAATCCCACCCGACTTCTTAGCCCTTATAATAAACGAACTCGTATTCCTCGGAGCATACGGAGCCGACCTATTCCCACCATTCCCAAACTTCTTCTTGGGAAAATACTTGCGCGCCTTCAACCTATTCTCCTGCTGCAAATCCTTAATATTCGGAGGCTTATAACCCCCGCTCCCGCTCCCGCTCCCTTTCCGCCTCTTATTATCATTCCCCCCTTTCTTCCCCTTCCAATTATTATTATTCCTTTTCGCGCCACTAAACCCCCCCATAAAATTCATCCCTACATTCGCATTGTAACTCAATTGCTCCTGCACCGCAACCGGAACCTGCGGAGGCGGCCACATACCATAACCCCCAACACCGCCTCGATTCATCATCATCATCGGTTTCGATTGTTGCTGACTCGTCATCTGCTGATTCATCAACGGCTTAGATTGTTGCTGACTCATCATCTGCTGATTCATCAACGGCTTAGATTGTTGCTGACTCATCATCTGCGGATTCATGCTCATACTCATCATCGTCGCCGTCGGATTCATCAGATTCGATGGATTCAAATTCATCACTTTCGGTTGATTCATCATCTGTTGTGCTGCTGCTGCTGCTTGATCATTCATCTTCACAAACCCTACAAATTCACACACAATCAATCCGTAACCGCAACAAAATTCAAATTATTACCGATTTCAAACACAAAAACACGATTTTAACGCCTATTTCGCGAAAATTTCGCTACCGAATTAGATCTGAGAATTTCCGATATATGTATGTAATTTGTACGTATATAATCTGGTGATTATCGATCTGTGTACGTATCTCTAAATGTTTCGATGTTTCTAGAATTATTATTATTATTATCGTTTAATTTTTGATTTGATTTGAGAGGTGATGGTAAATGTTGCGTGAGAACGAGGCGGCCATATGAGCCAAGGAGGTCATTATATTAGAGGCAGAGAAAAGGGGATGGACGGTCAAGATTGTGGATCAGGATTGGACGGTGTAGATTAAACGATGTGTTTTGGTCGTGTCTTTTATATTTAGATTTTCTAAAGTAATCTAAATTGAATTAAAATTAAAATGTGTGTTTTTAGCTATGGAATTGAAGATACATATTCTTCAAATATTTCTGACGATAACAAGAGTATTGGGATTATCCATCAAGAATTTTAAAAAGTAGAGGTTTAAAGTACAAGATATCATATACTTAATTCATATCAATTATTCAGACCTGTTTTCAAATCTTTCATATATGATTTTTTAAACGATTAGTGCCAATTTTACGGCGTTTTGACTATATATAATGGTTGTTATATGTCGTTAAATAACGATCTTGTGTCATATTGGATGACTTTTGTTCATATATTGGAGGTTATACATATATATGTATATAGACATGTGCTCAAATGAGAACCACTCTTATAATGAGAACTTAAATCTAATTTCAGCCCTTAAACTTTTTAAATCAAATTGAATATTAGCCACTTAATTAAAGTATTGCCTTTTAATTCTCTCTTTTTCATCTCTCTTAACTACAGACTGCTTCATCCACCACCATCCACATCCATCTCTCTTATCTTCTATCACACTACCTTCAATTTGTGAGCATCAACAATATTTACTCACAAATTCGACCACCATTATTTTCTACTGCTATACATACATACATACATACATACAACATCATCTCTTCATTTCATTCTTCCTTTTTTAACGCTTAGCATAATTGTATTAAAGCTATGAAGCCGATCTGCTATTAAAATCATTGGAATCGGTGGTAGATTTAAAAACTATTGGGAAAAAATATTCCAGAAAATTTGGTGATTCGCGTATGAAATTTGGTGATTTGAGTTTATTTTTTCATAATTTGATTTTGAATTCGGTGAATCTACGGACGATGATCCACTGATCCTTGCGGTGATGTGATAATTTAAATTTGTATGTGTTAGGAATTGGGATGTTAACAATGCAATTAGCTAAGTTACTTAGACTTAATTTATAATAAACTAAGTAAAATGTACTGTCATATGTATATTGACAGTATGTCTAAAATAGTCACTTGAAATAGTATATTTAACAACCAATAGGTGACAGTAAGTTTAATAGTTACTGTCTTGTACAAATGTAATAACTTGATCCATGAAGTAGAAGTTCACAAAGTGTTCATGCACAACATGGTTCAAATCCACGACAGTAACATTTAACACTCAAGCATCTAACAGCATATTCAAGTGACAGTACAACGGAACATGTGACAACAACTATTCCCTCGACAGTAAACTTGACAGAGAATGAAGATTTGAAGACAACAAGTTTTACTGTCAGCAACATTGGCGGGGCGGGGATAGTTGACAGCAGCTTTGGAGACAGTATGTTTTAGTACACTATCAAAACTTGACAGCAAAGTATACGGAGCCAAAGATACTGTCATCATAGAGGAGCTAAAAGTTGATAATATACTTTTAGTGAAGCTGACAGTCTGTTCCAGGTAGCAGAATAGATATGAAAACACAAGGAATGATTTAGACATTTCTATCTAGTCTGTCAAGTCTACTATTGCAACTTGGGAAAAGACAATAAAAAAGATAAAGTGGGTTCAAGGAGTCAAAGATTCTGCATATCTCAGAATAACTTTATCTACAAATGGAATGAAGCCAAGGTTGATTAAGAAAAGTAAAGTTTCTATTTCAAGCTTTATTCTAGAACCAAGGAAAAGTGCATTTGTAAGTGAGATATGTCTTTCAGTATAAATACACATATCTCACAAGTACTTTTTATTATGCAACTGGGCTAGATTTTCTCTCAAATATAGAAACATTAGCAAATTCATTGTTATTGTTTTCTTAGAAGCTGGAATTTATTTCCAGTCAGTTGTAGCAAGCAAAAATAATAATATATTATTTTTGAAGTTTAATCACCTTGTCTTTATTTATCTACTTTGTTTGTTTGCATTCATAACTTGTTAAATATTATTCGTGTTGTTGTTAGCAAGAATTTGAGATATTTAAACAAGTTGCATTCAACCCCCCTTCTGTAACATTCATCTTACTTAACAACTGGTATCAGAGCGGCATGTTTAACATATCTAACTTGAAAAGATCCGATATGAGTGCACAGAAAGTAAGCAGTATAAAAATACCCACATTTGATAAAGAAAATTACAACCTCTGGAAAAGAAAAATGATGTTATTCATAAAAACAGCCAACCCACTTTATCTTGATATTCTGGAAATGGGTTATTTTATTCCTCAATCTTATGTACTTGAAACCACAGTAGAAGGTGAAATAATACTTGCCTACTGGGTTCCTAAAAAGGTCTCAGAATACAATATATGATACTGAAAAGGAAAAAGTTATCTTGGATGATTGTCTGCAGTTCATAATCATTGAATCACTTGACAATGTTATGTACAACAATATTGTCAACTGCATAAGTACCAAACAAATATGGAAAACCATTGAGGTACTCTGTGAAGGAACAGAAGAAGTGAAAGATAATCAAAGATCCTTGTGTCTCAGTATGAGGCTTTTATGGCCAAATCAAGTGAAGGGTTGACTGAGATGTTTGGAAGGTTCAACAGGTTGATAAATGACTTGCAGTTACATGGAAAATTTTATGACAAAAAGGAAGTAAACATGAAGTTTATGTTGACACTTCCTGACCATCTTGAGCATAAGGTTTCTGCTATAAGAGAATGTTGGGACATTTCAAAAGTCCCTCTTGAAACTCTGTATGGCATCTTAAAAACCTATGAGCTAGAGTTGCTGCAAAAGAAAGCTATTCAGTCTGGTCAAAGAGGCAAAATGACAAATACCTCAAATGCTCTAGTGGCTCAAGATCCAAAGATGTTGCTGCTACAAGAGTTTCAACATCAATCACAACAAATCAAGATTGAAAAAATTACTGATAAAGATGAGAATGTCACTCTTGAACTCAAAAATGGTGATGATGATGAGTGTTATACTTTGGAAGAACTTGACAACATGGAAAACAAAACCATGGCTTACATGGCAAGGAAATTCTCAAACTTGAGATTCAAGAAAAATAGAACATCTAAGTCTAAAGAACAATTCTCTAAGTTCAACAGAGGAAACTCTTCAAAACCTGGAGGAAGTGGCAAAAGTGGATACAAGACATGAATGATGGACATATCTAAGATAAGATGTTATAACTATAATTAGATGGGACATTTTGTAACAGAATACAAAAATTCAAAGCAAGTAAGAAGGAATAATAATGACTATGAGGAACTCAAAGCAAAGTATGATGTTTTGCTCAAAAAGTAACAAAGAAGGGAATTTGTGGCTGAAGGCAAATACTGGGAAGAGTCTGATGATGATGAAGAAGAGTATGGAAATCTTGCTCTTATGGCAAACTCTGGAGAAGAGTCACCTACTTCATAAAGTCAAGTAC
This sequence comes from Oenanthe sinensis, assembly GCA_028671895.1. NCBI lineage: Eukaryota > Viridiplantae > Streptophyta > Magnoliopsida > Apiales > Apiaceae > Oenanthe > Oenanthe sinensis. Next base: position 18,640,292 of record CM053813.1, read on the forward strand.
CCATTTTTACTACTGTTGATATGACTTTATCTCAATATAAGAAAACTGTTGAAAGTTTGAGTTTTGAAATCTCAATATAAAGTTCGCGGGTTACCTGGGTATTGTGCCTCCTTTAAGAAGTGCGGCCTGAGCGATGTGAGTGTGGAGGACATTAGGCTTCTCCTTCAAGAATCATCCTCCTCTCAGTATTCTCCTAATGGTTCCGGTTGATAGCACCGCTCCCAAATTCTAGCCTTCTAGGGGTGACTCCATGGAACCTACTATCACGAACATCTTCCAGCCTTCTTCCTTCTTCATTGAGGGTATGCCTCTCTCCTTCTATCACCGTCTCTTTCTCAGGGCGATGTTCAAGAACACGCAGACGCTAATCAAATCCATTAAAGTTTTCATGGAGGCTCCTGACTGTGTCCTCAATCAAATATAACTGCTACATTATATCTGAGTTAGTCATCATAATGGAAAGAGATCCCCCGATGATGCGACCAACATCAGAAGGATTGGTTACATGTTATGGGACATACTCATCATGGTCGTGTCATAGCACTCGCTGACAACACAAGACATATAATCATCATATTCAATCCGCTTCTTCAGCTCACGATCTTTCCCATTGTTGTCCTTAGCCATATCCAAAGCTATTGAGATCTGGTTCATGTATTTAAAATGAATATGAGCTCAAGAAATATTTAATAAAAATAAAGAAAAAACATAACTGTAAAGAGGCCTACTTCTAACACCTTATAGCAGTTAGAACACTAATTCTGGGACGGGGCCCAGGGTTTAAGTCCTTTGAACCCCAACCCCAATTTTTTAAAGAGTAATGCTAGAGAATCAGAAAAGTTTTCCAAAAAAATTCTCAAATGTCACATGTCTTGTTCTGATTGATTGTGAAAGTAATTAATCAAATGGACCTCTCTACATTCACATCAATTAAAACTCATCATCTTACCATATACAACATGTCATATCATTTTGGAAAATATTTTTGAAAGTTTAGTTCCCTAACATTACTCTTTTTTAAATTTATTTGTCTTGGTCTGTCTGTTTGTCCACTCATATGAGTGATAGGGAGTTATGAAAAAATAACACTATTCTAAACTTATTTCTAAACTATTCTAAACTTGTTTCTTGCCATGAATTTTTATATTAAAAATGTTATGACCACAATAATACTAAAACGATTTGTAATTTTGGACTGTGCGTGCTCTAGCTGTCTTTACTTGCAAACAAGCCATAATGTCTTTATTTGTAGAAGGCTTGTGCCAGAAGGTACATAAGGGTGAACTGTAAATGAGATCAATTAATTCGTCAATCAGATCTAAATTAATTAATGCCAATTAACCTTAACTATAATTGAGGAGAACCATAACTCTATTTTCTATTATTGACATGGTACCATAGCATTAAATTTTTAAAATCAAAATCAGGTCTAGTTTCAACTTTATTCTCACTAGCACTGGTATCATTTAAATTTTTTTAAAAAACACTAGATTTTTACACAAACCTAATATATCCTTGTTTGTATATTACATTGGATTTGTTAAATGGTGCACGCTCTCGTCAAGTAAGAATTGTGCAAATGTCGGTCACTTCAGATTCCATTGACACCTCTACTCAAAATTTTCATCTCATCCAGGATGGGAATTCTCCTATTATTCGTATCTTGCATGGCCTGAATGTTTATGCGTTTATTTTAATAGTATTTAACTGATATTAATTTTTCTGTTGTCCTACCCATTTTTCAAGACATTAACGAAATGATGAATAAACTGAAATAAACTAAACAGAAAGACCTTGCGATCAACCCAATATAGAACCAGCAAAAGGTCCATTTCCCTGAAAATGAAATTAACTAAGAAATTATGAGGGCCAATAGAAATAAGTTTAGGACATTGCTCACCTTCTTCTTCTGGAATCAAACAACCATTAAATGCACCAGGCAAAGAATGAAACCGGGATCTGGAGACCCGACATATGGAAGAAATTGTTTGACAACAAACACAATAATCATGCCCTTTAGACTGGAGCACAGAGCTCGTGTGCACAAAGTGTATAACCACTATCACATAAATTTGGTGGACTAGACCAGAGTCTATTAAACGTAAAGGTTAATGACCACCCATAAGTGTTATTGACTTTCCTATTATGTAAATAATGAATGAGGCCAAACATAATTTAAGAACGTAAAGTTTTATGCTTTTTTAATGAACAGGGGGTCGCGTCCCCTTCATCAACCCACTTTCTAGCAAAAAGTGTAGGAAAGAAAGATGCAACCTTTGAAAATTATTATGCCATGATATAGAACATCTCAAAATCTGGGAGTTATAAGTAGGGTAGAGCGTGGTTCGGTTCGATTTTTGAATAAAACCGGAACCGGAACCGCATGTCTTCGGTTTTAAAAATTGAAAACCGTAACCAAACCATTGGTTCGGCGGTTCAATTTCGGTTTCGGTTTGAAAAACTTCGGTTTCGATTTTTATCGGATCGGTTTCAGTTATAAAATCGAATAAAAATTTGTTTGAATTTCTGAGATATTATAATTTAAATAAAAATATGGTTGTATATAAACATGGTAAATGATATGCAGTGGCAGCGACAATAGGCTGTAGTTAGTAAGGATGGATCTTAGCACATAAGAATAGTTATGCACAAATATATATCAAATGATCTGGTATTAGCATGGAGATTGTAAATATATCAACTTTTTTTCATACTCTCTTCGGTCAATTATCAGGATACATTTTCTTTATTGTACACTTTAATTTACCAGTAACTTATCAAATATCGCAACATGCAAGAATCAATATAAATAAAACGAAATGGAGAATATATTTCATGCTTAAAATACTAGAAAGTATTGAAAATATATATAAATTTAAAAGTTTTATATAAATTATATATAATAAATTTATAAATTTATTTATTTTAATAATCGGTTCGGTTCGGTTTTTTCCAGTTCGGTTTTAACCTAGAACCGGAACCGAAACCGATCAATCGGTTCGGTTTTTAATTTTTTGGTTTCAGTTTTATACGGATCGGTTTTTATCGGTTTTCATCGATATCGGTTCGGTTTCGATTTTATTTCGGTTTTTTGCTCAGGCCTGCTTATAAGTAATATGATCATCGGATGGACATTTAACACTGAAAAGTCTTTGATAATGTGGCCGTTTGGGGTTCCTTAAACTTAAAATAAGTTACTTATTTCATTATTATTTTTACATATTTTCATATTTTTTTTAAAGATAAATATATATTTTAGAATTTTAAAACCAAATATTATTTTTAAAATAAAAAATAAGTTATTTATTTTCAGAAAAAATACATGCATATCTAATTTTTCCGGAAAATAAGGGTTTATTTCCGGGAATTTATTTCTGGAAAAAAGTGATCGCCAACCAGGGCCAATATCAAGAAGACGCAATAAATTGCTTAGCGACCTCAAAAACCTGATTATTTATCAAGTACATAATCCAGATGGATAAAATAAACTTTCATAGCTTGCAATAAGCAAGTATAACTAAAAGGAACCCCAGCTAACCTCTCCCAGACGTCAGAATGCACCATAGAGATACCCTCATAACAATGTAGAGAATATGGCATACTGTTTTTTCCAGATTTTATAGGGTTAATAATTAAGTTCTTTTATTATAAAATCATACATAAAATGTATTTAGATGGTAGTTCTAGTAGAAAAAATAATGAAAAAACTAATTGACAACTAGAAAACAAAATAGAGACAAGACAATTTTGGTGACGCGAAAAACCCTTGTAAAAGGATAAAAAAATTGTGGGTGGGATGTGCCCAGCCAAGAATATTCTCTATAATGTTGATCACGATCGATTATAAGTGTTTTCAATGAATAAAAATACATAAAAATACTACTCGTTGACTGTGCAGGAGCTACCCGTCGGATGTATGTACAGTATGTATAGAATTATGATAGATTTCAATCCCCCCTGGTTTATCTCTTCAAGAATATATTTATAGTCTGATTTGGATGCCTCCCACGATCCTATTTTTATGCTAGAAGTTGTTGATCACGTTCCTTGATTGTAGGGATCAGTTCCAAGTATTTGAATTATAGATGAAGTAGGAATCTTATCCTTTCCTTGATTTTCTGTCCGTCGAGTATTTCAGTTTTTTCTGTCGAGACTTGGTTTACTCGTCGGCTGTTACTCTCCCCTATTTTTTAGGATTTACATTGAATTACTAATATAATGAAAAGTAATATTTGCAATATTATTTGAAAGTCATATTACTAGTCCTATTTGTAATAAGTAGATGACAACTCAACTCAGGTAAGAAAGCGAAGTAAATAATAAATATTAAATATAGAGGAAGAACAAAAGAAGCCAAGACATGACAAGACAAGACATGACAAGACAAGACACAGAGACCACTACAGCAGAAATGAGAATCAACATTGTAGTTAGTCATCCGTGAACCAGACCAGTGCACAGGGTGTCAACAATGTCAGTGAAGATTCGTCATCAACAAGTTCAAGTGGTTAAAAAGAATGACAGAAGACAGAAGCTAGAAGCTCAAATGGATACAGGTTTGTTTGAAATGCAGTGTACAAGAGTCAGAATCCAAGATTGAATATTTGACTGGGTACATGCAGTGGTGAAAAGAAGTATTGGCTAGTTTAAAGAGTCAAATTATTTAAGGAACAGAGCTACTTCTAATTGCAACTGTAGAAACAGCCAAACATGCCTAACATTACTGACTTGAAGAAAAGACGGAAAAAGAAATGACACGGAAGAAATGCAGAGTCATATATTCGTAAAGGTGGAACCCCGGTTGAAATTTATTTACATTTCCAAGTCAAAAGGAGTTCGGTTCCAAACGTTCAGAAGACCGCAGCTTAGAGCGTAAGGATTTATTTTAATTAATAAATATTTTATTTATTTAGTAAATTATATTTATAAATATCTAAATAATATTATATATTTATTTTTATAATTTCTGAATTAAATTTATTATTTATTAATCAAAGATTATAAGCTATGGGAATCGAAAAACATTTCTTCGGAGCCTATTCACTAAAAGACGAAATAGGCCCCTTTGGTTTTTGAAATGAAAATGGCAGGTAAAGTTTTATAAAGAAACCAATGGGAGCATGACACTTGTCCAATGAAGAAGAAAAGAATTAAATTGGCAGGAGATTGAAATGTCATACCGAGAGGGTGAAGAAAGTCATACCGAAGAAATTCAAATAAAGTCATACCGAGAGAAGAATTCAAATGTCATACCGAGCTTCTGGACAAAAGGTCATACCGAGATTTTTTGTTATTTAATTAAAAAGTCATACCGATTTTTTAATTAATAAACAAAAAGGTCATACCAAATTTCTGTTGAACAAAAGGTCATACCGAGTGATTTTTTATTTAATTAAAAAGTCATACCGATTTTTTAATTAATAAAAAAGTCATACCGAATTTCTGAAGGTCATACCGAGGGAAAAAAGTCATACCCAGCTTTTTCAAATTTCATACAAGGCTTAATTTTTGTTAAAAAAGGTCATAGTGAAAAAGGTCATAGTGAAAAAGGTCATATCAGCTTTTCAACCTCTATAAATATGAGGCCTTTGCTTCATTTTTCAGAAGTAGAAAAATCAGTTCAAATTCAGAATTTGTCTGCATTGTAATATTCACAGACTTTCTGTGCTGGTTTGATTTTAATTCCTAAAGTAGAACAATTCATGTCAAATTTGTTCTAGGAATTAAAGTTTATTCTACCGGATATTGTAACACCCTTTCAAGTTTTAATATACATATTTAACTTGAATCTTATTTACTTACTTGCTAATTTCTATATCTTAAATGTTATATCATAAAAATAGAAAGTTAGTAAGTCAGCCTCCCAAACACTACAAGGACTCGAACCCTCAGCTTTAGCAATAATTTAATTCCGCAAATTCTGAAAAGAATTTTAAATTGTTGTCAGTATCGCATTCAACCCCTCTTCTACGATACTTCCGGGACCCAACAATTGGTATCAGAGCAAACTGATTGATATACAAATCAAGATCCGCAGTCCAGTGAACCTCAGGGTACCGAAGCTGTTTTGAACTCTGAATGTCTAGAGGCCTTGTTAAATAAATTAATTTATAAATTTAAATTTAGATAAATTTATTTTATAAATGTTATTTTAAATAAATTTATTTTGTGAATTTAATTTAATTGAGTTTATTATTTAAACTTGAAAAAGTTTCTTTTATAAACTTAATTTAAATAAGTTTACTTTATAAATTTTAATTTAAATAAATTTATTCTTTAAATTTAAATAGATTTCCTTTTATAATTTAAATTTGTTTAGATAATTTTATTTTATAAATTTAAATTTTGATAAATTTATTTTATAAATGTTATTTAAAATAAATTTATTTTGTGAATTTAATTTAAATGAGTTTATTATTTAAACTTGAAAAAGTTTATTTTATAAACTTAATTTAAATAAGTTTACTTTATAAATTTTAATTTAAATAAATTTATTCTTTAAATTTAAATAGATTTCCTTTTATAATTTAAATTTGTTTAGATAATTTTATTTTATAAATATAACTTTAGATAAATTTATTTTATAAATGTTATTTAAAATAAATTTATTTTATGAATTTAATTTAGATGAGTTTATTATTTAAACTTGAAAAAGTTTGTTTTATAAACTTAATTTAAATAAGTTTACTTTATAAATTTAAATTTAAATAAATTTATTCTTTAAATTTAAATAGACTTACTTTTATAATTTAAATTTATTTAGATAATTTTATTTTATAAATTTAAATTTAGATAAATTTATTTTATAAATTTTATTTAAAATAAATTTATTTTGTGAATTTAATTTAAATGTGTTTATTATTGAAACTTGAAAAAGTTTCTTTTATAAACTTAATTTAAATAAGTTTAGTTTATAAATTTAAATTTAAATAAATTTATTCTTTAAATTTAAATAGACTTACTTTTATAATTTAAATTTATTTAGATAATTTTATTTTATAAATTTAAATTTAGATAAATTTATTTTATAAATTTTATTTAAAATAAATTTATTTTGTGAATTTAATTTAAATGTGTTTATTATTGAAACTTGAAAAAGTTTCTTTTATAAACTTAATTTAAATAAGTTTACATTATAAATTTTAATTTAAATAAATTTATTCTTTAAATTTAAATAGATTTCCTTTTATAATTTAAATTTATTTAGATAATTTTATTTTAGAAATTTAAATTTAGATAAATTTATTTTATAAATGTTATTTAAAATAAATTTATTTTGTGAATTTAATTTAAATGAGTTTATTATTTAAACTTGAAAAAGGTTTATTTTATAAACTTAATTTAGATGAATTTACTTTATAAATTTAATTTAACTAAATTTATTAGTTAAATTTATATAGATTTAATTTATAATCTAAAGATATTAAAACTTGGTCCATTTTTCCAAAAGGGTTTGTACTTGGAAAATTCTTCGTTTTGGCTCAGAATTAATTCGCAGAGCATATGACCCGGTTTCGAGGAAAGTGGTCATTTCGTATTAGTAGGTTTATTCCGGAGCATTTGGATTTTATTGTGGATGATACGATTGTTCATGTTATAGTTCCACAAACTGCTCAAATGTAAAGATAGGATAGATTTATTAGTGGGGAATTCTGAAGAATTTTTTTCTGACTCTAATGATCATTCTAGTTTTTGTACTTATACAAAACGGATTTAAGAATCGTTAGAGGTCACAATTGAAGAAACATATGAGGCTACAAGTAGCAAGACAAGATCAGGGCTGTGCTACAATATTCAAGAATCTTGAACAAGCAAATGATGACAGAGACTGTGATGAGTTAAAAACAGGAATGTCAAGCATTAGTAAGGTTACAGCAAGGGAAAGCATTAGTAAGGTTACAGCAAGGGAAAGCATTTATTGGTGAAGTTAAATGCAAAGTTGGTTCTATCAGTGATAGTGATGAACCACATGGATATCTGTCATCAGTGACCAACACTAGAGATGAATCACTAAGCACTTCAAAGGTACGCATTCTAACTAGTATACCTTTATCTAATTCAGAACTGTATGATTTTCAATACAGTAAAATGAATATCTAGAATTAGATAGGATTATTCTAGACGATTAGATGTATCATGAATATTTGCTTGAACTTTATTTAAATCTTCTATGATTTAATACCTTTGTTAATGTTGAATTGATCACACTCACAAAGTTGCACTCTAATGTCAAATCACTTAGTGCATTGCTTGTTAAGGAATGGTAGATTAAAAGATGGTAGAATTATCTAAGTAGTTAGTAAAATTTGTAGATTCGAGGCTTAATCTAAAACTGACTTAGGTAATTAGAGATAATTAAAATGTTAGACAACAACAAAAATGGATTAGAAAGAATTAGTAATTAAATTGTTAGTTCTTCTATTCCATGTGCTTTTAGAAAATTATTGAATATCTGTAAATCTGCTAAACACATGTTACACTTATGTAGAATGGTTAAAGTAGATAGTACTGAATTTTCTAATATGCATAACATGCCTGAATTGCGTAATTCTTATCTATAATGCATTGAAGCTAAATGTTTACCATGTGTTCTTATTTTCATGCTTGTTTATTTAAATCTGAAAATGCATATCTTAGGACTTGCATAATCTTAGGCAAAGCATCAATAAGAATCACAATAGGGTAAAGACTGCTAGTCCACCTTAATAAAGGTTGGAATCACTAATCTCATAGCCTTAAGACTACCTTGTCAAAGCTGCTGTGAATGGGAAGTGATCAGTCAAAGATAAGTTTGTGCATGTTAAGGTTGAAGCTGTTGTTACCACTATTGAAAGTAATATCTCTAATCCATCTGGACTCAATTGAAGATTGAGTACCAAGAATCTTAATCATTTGTGATTGCAGAGAATGAAACAGAAGTCAAAAGTTATGTGATTTCGTGACATTTATTGTTCGAGGCATATTACTAGCATTGAAGCTCTACTATCACAGTTGATTGAGAAAGCCTACCCAACGGTAACCTTTGGAGATGACAGCAAAGGATGTACAAGGGACTTGGCTATCATGATTTTGGAATTGTCATCAGTGGAAATATCTTTCTTGTCGACGGACTTAAGCACTATCTATAGGGCACTAGAGAATTCTTTGTCAAAGGTTTTCTGGAAAAGCATTGAAATAGAAAAGTGTTTGATTTCATGCAAGAAAGATGGAAGATCACTCAACTGAGAGTGAATTGGTGATGTTCGTGTATTCAACAGATAATATATCACATATGGTGATTGATCACATCAAACAGATCAAGTTGGAAGCAAATTACTTTGAAGTTGAAGCGATTAACACAGCATGCTTCTTTATTCAACAAGATCGTGAAAAGACATCATATGAGTCAATGGCCAACCAGAAGCAAACACTGAAGCTCTTTCGTGTGTTTGGAGGAAATTGATATTTATTAAAGATTTATATGAGTATCTTGGCAAGTTTAAAATTAAGGCTCATGGAACAATTTTCCTCGGCTACTCATTGAAGTCGAAAGCTTTCAAGTAAGATGTGATGTAAAACCAGAAGGTGATTGAAATTCTGAATGTGTCGTCCTATTACACCAAGCTCCCGAGCATTAAAATAAAAGTCTATTCTGAATCTGTGAAACTTGACATCTTGTCAGAGTCATATTCAGATATTGATGATGAAACTGAGGTTGCAGAAGGAATCAATGTTAATGATGATGATTCAGATCCTAGAAGTGAAAATGGTAGTAAATCTACACAACTCATGGACTTTAACAGAATACACTCAACAAGGTGAAGGATCTTCAACACATCCTAGCAGCAACTCAGGGGGAGCAAATAAAAAAAAAGGATCTACTAGTCGTACTCAACACAATGAAGATCAAAGGAACACATTAAGAACATATCTGCCAAGACAAAGGGTTTGGAGTCAAAGTCATTCCTGGAGTCTAGTTCTTAGTGATCCGGATACTAGAGTAAAGACTAGAAGTGTTATGCAAAGTAAATGATTACTCTTCGGGAAAGAACAATTGTTAAACAGTTGGAATCCTAAAGAAGATTGAAGAAGCACTGATTGATCCAGATTGAGTGATTGCAATGCAAGATGATCTCAATCAGTTCGAAGGCAGAATCTACTGAATCTGGAACCCAGGCCACAAGACAAAGTTTTAATTGGTACTGTAAGGGTTTTCAGAGACTGGATGATTTTTTGCATTGTTATGAGGGACAAAGCCAAACTGGTTGCTACAGAAGGTATCGACGATGATGGAAACAGAATCTTCGGGACTTTCAAGATCTAACTAAAGCACCAGAGACGAGACTTGATCTTATTAGGGCTGAACAAGTTGATATACAACAACTCCTGGACTTTGAAGGTTCATATCCACTGGAATTTGTATATCATTCTTTTCACAAGCTCTCTATGACGGAGGTAAGAGATCAAGCAATCGTCAAGGACATAGTATGACACTCTAACTGATAATTACTTGAATATGATTTTATATTAGAGTCGTTATACACATATCTCTCTAGTATACAAGGCACACACACATAATGTAATATTAGTGCAAGTATACCATGATTATATTATATGTGGGTCTACTGTGCATAAAGACCATATATTTTATTCTCAATATGCCTATGTGCAAGTTTCCACGTGGATACTAGAGAATCTAATCTTATAGCTAAGATATGAATTGTTAGATATCTTAAGGGATTACCAATTCTAAGAATCAGGTACCCTAAAGATACCAGGTTTAACCTAATTGGCTATATAGATATTGATAATGCAGGTTGAAAGAAAGACAGGGAGGTAATTACTAGAAGCTATCAAACTCCATCAACTCTGCTGAATAATCTCTTCACCACTCACGGAACAAGCGCATGGACACCAGGTATCATTTATGTCGGGAGTAGTCCTTAGTAGAATAACTTGCAGATATTTGCTAAACAGCTTGATAAATTCATTTTGTCTAAGTTGGTTAGTGAAGTTGGGATATTATTTATGTGCATATTTATTGGAAATCTCAACTGTAAGGAATTCTTAAATGAGTTCACAAGTATTAAATTTTCCATATTTAAAGGACTTGTGAATTTATCTGAAATCCAGAACCTCGTACTTATTGCTACTACTTTAATTATCATGTTTACTATGTTATATGAAGATGTGGTAATTTATTGTTCTAGCATAAGTTTGAATATTATCTTAATTGATTTAAATTATGATGTCAGACAATTCGATGTCATATCAGTCTCATGATTTAAATGAATTAAAATAATATGCAGCATAATTATTTGTATGATAAATATTTTATGAGTATCAGTTAATGATATCTTGCTTAATTGTTTTGATATTTTTCTCTGATATTTTTAAATATTTTGTTACAAATAATTGTGGCACTTTTAATATTAGTGAATTATTTAGAATTACTGATCTAAATAATCAATGCATATTTCAAAAACACTAATATTGAAAAACGGAAGTATTTTCTAAGATATGCGTATATAAAATTCTCAATATTTTATATACTTAGAAATATTTCTAAAATTGGTTTTACTTCTAGGTATCAACCATTTGTAAAATGATTTGTTTTCAAACACTTGTTTCAATGTTTGTTGCACATTGATTCAAAGTACCTAAACAGTGGTTGTTGCTTTGAAGGCCTTATACTGTATTGCTAAGAATACATCCACCCCTATTGTAATGAAATTTTCTATTTTAAGTTAGGGATATTATCAGGTGGACGAAAATGATGAATATCATAATTGCTTTATGAGTCGGAAAATCATAGTCCTCTATCTGATAAGGATGGTTTGCAAAACTATTTTCAAATAGTACAGTATTAAGGTATAAAGGAAAAGAGTCATTTTATCGAGATATAATTTGGTAAGAGAGTTGAATTTCTTCTTTGGTATAAACTCCCGCATTTTATTATGGGAAGTTTGCCTTATAGGAAATTCATAAAGGATAGAAACTTTCTTCTCTGATACAACTTTCCCGCGTTTTATTATGGGATATGTATATTAAAGAAAATTTCGTATCTTGCTTTTAATTGATAAATCTTTAGTTCTGACAAAACTCTTTTTACTAAAAGTACTTTAATGCAATCTATTACCATTCCTTATTATATTTTTCCTTCTCCTTGGGATGAAAAATATGTTTTGGAATGTTAAGGTGATTATCTTTTTATCTCATTTGGTTCTTTTCTGTTAGCCCCTAGTGGCTTTAGAAACTGGCCAAGAGGTTGAAAACCCATCAATCTCTTACCTAGGCCATAGTACCAAACACCAATTCATCCACTTCCATATATTAACCCCTGGAGATATAAGGTACTCATTTAAGTTAGAGGTTGATAAGGGAGATACTGCACTTGATGCAGCAAATAAGGATGATGTCGGAAGTGCGCCCACAGCTCTACCTCCAGAGAAGAAAAAGAGTATATAACTGAGGTAACTGTAAGCTCATCTGCATCTTCTCAAAAGGATGCAGAGCTGAAAAGGCAATAAAACTGTCTCTGGAATCATTCTCTCTACAGGATGAGTCCATTGAAATTCGTTCGTCAGCCAGAGCACTTTGTAATGAGTCGAGCACACCATTGACACTCGCGTTGATGGTAAGCCTAAATAGATAAATTCTAGGAACACATTGCAAGGCTTGCACAGTGAGAGGTACATGCAACATTTTTAGTTTTGTACAATTTTATTTAATTTGGCATTCATACTGTAAATATATATATATTTTCCTTAAGAGAATTGAATTTCTTCTTTGGTACAAATTCCCGTATTTTATTATGGGAAATTTGTCTTATAGGAAATTCATAAGTGATAGAAATTTTCTTCTCAGATACAACTTTCCCGCGTTTTATTAAGGGACATGTATCTTAAAGAAAATTTCATATCATGCTCTTATATATATATATTTTTTCAACAATTGGTATCAACGATTGGCATATTTATTTTTCCTATAAAATTGGCATATTTTTACTTTATAGTTTTTATTATTTCATGTTATTTTTAAAATTTATTTTAGTCTACGAGAAATTGTTCTAAGAATCATAAGTATTAAATGTTATTTTTAAAATTTATTTTAGTCTACGAGAAATATTTCTTTACATCTACTTTCTCGAGCTTTCATATATCACTGATAATTGTTATAAGTATAATTGTCATATGCTTGAGTAACAATTATTATATATAATGTATGAAGTTAAATGTTAATTTTCATTCATATGATTATTTAGTATTTAGCAATGGTATTTTATCTTATTAAAATTATGAATTGAAGCAATTCATCGTTTATTAGTTTCATAGTTTTAATACGATGAGATATTAGGAGCATAATTACTTACTTTTTGAAATTATTATTAATTATCATATTTTGATAGTTTGTTATTGTTTCATTGTAATTAATTATGATTTTTGTTGTTAGTGATAATATATATATTGTTTATCTGAAAGTCACTAATAATAAAAGCATATCTGTGTCCTGCCGAACAAGAGCAATCGACTCGAGGTAAAAGTAGGTAATCTCGATCTTGATATATTATCTAATCAATTGGTATAAATATATATATATATACAATTGATATATTGAGCCCTCAGTGGCTATAGAACAAGATCAAGGGATTGAAAACCTACAATCTCTAACACAGATCATAGACACAAACACTCAAACAGATACAACTTCATCTACTAAACCCCTGAAAAGGAAAGTTTATCAACTAAAGAGGGTGAGAGAGTAAGTGCCTCTAGTGCATTAGAAAAAACAAGTATCTATGAGTGTTCCAGCAGCTCTACCTCTAGTTAGAATATGAAATTGAAACCAAGGCAACTGCTAACTAATTTATATCCTCTCAAAAGGGTATAGATTTGCAAATGGCAAAACTGTTACTAGGTTCATTCTCTCAACAGAGTGAGTCTATTGAATTCGGCCTGTCAGCCAAGGCCATTTGTAAAGAGTCAACTTCATCTGGACACTCTCAAACACTGCAAACCATAAATGTATATATTCAAATGCACTGTAAGGATTGTCACACACTAAGGATGAATTGACAGAAGCAATTATTCTAAACTTCCATATCAAGGAAGGAAGGATGATTGATGATTCTGACTGAATCAACATGCCTCTACAGGCGTCAGGAGGAAACTTGGATCATTTGTTACATTATAGATCCTTGTCTCCCTCCCCAGATGGAACATATATGGATTCCTAATGGAACAGATCATCTTAGATGATCAACAACTCATTGAATCTATTCCTGAAGCAATTCAGTTATTAAAATCAAATATTTTGATAGATTCAATTGAGGACGGGGATTTACGAAACCCCATTGCACCACCAGTGACATCTCTTGAAGGGGCTATGGTGATCTTTCTTGCAGGTACAAACGATTGTGTCATTCGTACTGAGAGAGAAATAGTGTTGTGAGAACAGAGTGAAACACAAGTGAGAAAGAGTGAAAATATATATTCTATGAGTAAAACACTTAGAGAGTATATGAGCGAAACACTTGTGAGAAACACAAAGTAAAATCACACACTAACACAATTACCAAATCCCATTCCCAATTATCTGTTACAGATTTATAATGTTACTCAACTAAGGGGGATGAAATTTCTTCTGTTATTAAGGATTCTGAAGAGGATTACTCAACTAAGGGGGAGAAGTGTTGAACAAGATCCAAAAAGGGAGAAGTAGATCCAAAAAGGGAAAAGTGTTGAACAAGATCCAAATGGGAGAATTGTTTAACAAAGACTTTTACTAGAAGAGGATTGCTCCATTGTTGAACAAGAAAAAGGGGTATATAACAACATGCTTGGATTGGATCCATTTGATTTTAGAAAATTCTTGTATATAGGATTAACTGGATTTTCTAAAATGCATAACATGTCATAGTTTGCATTTTTTATATCTGCGATGGTTTAATGTTGTATGTATGCCATGTCTGTTGTTACCTCTATTAAATTGGTTGGATAATTCACGTAAGGGGAGAACGAATTCACCTTGGGAGAGAAGTGAAGACAGAAGTTGGAGAAACAGAGGAGAGATGGTAAGAAGAGAACAAGACTTCATCCCTGCCATCCTAAGGGGGAGTAGTGATGAGTCTGAGAAATGAAGATAATACTACTTGTATAATATGTTCAGTGTTATAGGAATAAACATCTTTCATTTCTAAGTTCTCTCAAGAAATCTGGAAATGCAGAATCTGATCTAGAGAAACCAGCCATTGAAGATCTACCAATGACACCTGATTAAAAAAGTTAAACTCTATAAGAAGGTGAAGTTGATACTTCTGAAGCTGGTAATGATAGGTAAGTCAAGATAGAACTTTGTTAAATATGTTCAGTCTAGAGGAACATCTATCTTATATTTATCTTTTATAATTGAAACCTGGAAATGTATTATATGATCCAGAAAACAATTTATTATTTACAGTTCTTAAATGTCGTTTTATTTTCTTAGTTGTTAGTTGAGTTATCCTCTAGGAATTTGTGTGTTAAATGTTTAACAACAAATAGGGGGAGATTGAAAGTCATATTACTAGTCCTATTTGTAATAAGTAAATGACAACTCAACTCAGGTAAGAAAGCGAAGTAAATAATAAATATTAAATATAGAGGAAGAACAAAAGAAGCCAAGACATGACAAGACAAGACACAAAGACCACTACAGCAGAAATGAGAATCAACATTGTAGTTAGTCATCCGTGAACCAGACCAGTGCACAGGGTGTCAACAATGTCAGTGAAGATTCGTCATCAACAAGTTCAAGTGGTTAAAAAGAATGACAGAAGACAGAAGCTGGAAGCTCAAATGGATACAAGTTTGTTTGGAATGCAGTGTACAAGAGTCAGAATCCAAGATTGAATATTTGACTGGGTACATGCAGTGGTGAAAAGAAGTATTGGCTAGTTTAAAGAGTCAAATTATTTAAGGAACAAAGCTACTTCTAATTGCAACTGTAGAAACAGCCAAACATGCCTGACAGTACTGACTTGAAGAAAAGACGGAAAAAGAAATGACACGGAAGAAATGCAGAGTCATATATTCGTAAAGGTGGAACCCCGGTTGGAATTTATTTATCATTTCCAAGTCAAAAGGAGTTCGGTTCCAAACGTTCAGAAGACCGCAGCTTAGAGCGTAAGGATTTATTTTAATTAATAAATATTTTATTTATTTAATAAATTATATTTATAAATATCTAAATAATATTAGATATTTATTTTTATAATTTCTGAATTAAATTTATTATTTATTAATCAAAGATTATAAGCTGTGCGAGTCGAAAATCATTTCTTCGGAGCCTATTCACTAAAAGACGAAATAGGCCCCTTTGGTTTTTGAAATGAAAATGGCAGGTAAAGTTTTATAAAGAAACCAATGGGAGCATGACACTTGTCCAATGAAGAAGAAAAGAATTAAATTGGCAGGAGATTGAAATGTCATACCGAGAGGGTGAAGAAAGTCATACCGAAGAAATTCAAATAAAGTCATACCGAGAGAAGAATTCAAATGTCATACCGAGCTTCTGGACAAAAGGTCATACCGAGATTTTTTGTTATTTAATTAAAAAGTCATACCGATTTTTTAATTAATAAACAAAAAGGTCATACCAAATTTCTGTTGAACAAAAGGTCATACCGAGTGATTTTTTATTTAATTAAAAAGTCATACCGATTTTTTAATTAATAAAAAAAGTCATACCGAATTTCTGAAGGTCATACCGAGTGAAAAAAGTCATACCCAGCTTTTTCAAATTTTATACAAGGCTTAATTCTTGTTAAAAAAGGTCATAGTGAAAAAGGTCATATCAGCTTTTCAACCTCTATAAATATGAGGCCTTTGCTTCATTTTTCAGAAGTAGAAAAATCAGTTCAAATTCAGAATTTGTCTGCATTGTAATATTCACAGACTTTCTGTGCTGGTTTGATTTTAATTCCTAAAGTAGAACAATTCATGTCAAATTTGTTCTAGGAATTAAAGTTTATTCTACCGGATATTGTAACACCCTTTCAAGTTTTAATATACATATTTAACTTGAATCTTGTTTACTTACTTGCTAATTTCTATATCTTAAATGTTATATCATAAAAATAGAAAGTTAGTAAGTCAGCCTCCCAAACACTACAAGGACTCGAACCCTCAGCTTTAGCAATAATTTAATTCCGCAAATTCTGAAAAGAATTTTAAATTGTTGTCAGTATCGCATTCAACCCCCCTTCTACGATACTTCCGGGACCCAACATTATTTTATACAACTGATATTGCAATAATTAATAAATATTTATCAATTAAGGCAATCAATCCGCGCGTAGGACTCCAAACAGTTTTTACCCGTTGTGTTGTCAATATGCTCGTCCATAGAACTTTCACTCATCAATATGAATCTGGACGTGTAAAAATCTGGTTATAACAATAGTCCTCAATCTCATTGGGGTAAGAGTCCTATATGCCCAATGAGATTATTCTTGGGAAATGCACTTATCTTCCACTACTTCTTTTGCATGCTAAATAACTATACATACATATCATATATGTATTTCATAATTATCCAAACACCCCATTTTCTTTTCTACTTAAGCTTCCCATCAATTGGGGATCCAATCACATTCTACCAATACACACGCCCTTCAATTCTTCTGCTGTGTCAAACACTTCATCAATTAATGGCGAAAAAAGGCAGCAAGAGTAGTAATATACTTGTACTAGCTGCTGTAACGGGGAAGCCTAGGTGGACGGCGACCGGCATCCTCAATTCCAAGAGCACCAATTCCAGTTTGATGCCATCTGATAGTGTTGTTGACACTACCATGTTGTTCAAGTCAGACTCTAATATGGTGCTCGTTGTCCCCGACGAATGAGTGTTTTCTAACTTCCATGCTCCTGGATGGGTTTATTTCTACAATTACCCATTTATAATTGGTGTGTCTTTTCCATTTACAAAGCTTGTTACCGATTTTATAAGGATTTTGAATATTTTCCCATCTCAAGTGATGCCATCGGCGTGGAGAGTTTTGGCTTCTTTAGATATAATCGAGGACAAACACAAACTTGGGATTGATCTCTCAGTTGTTACATACTCATACTAGGCGAAGAAGTTCAATAGTGGTCTTTATGGGCTAGTTGGTCGTAAAAAGTGAGCACCGTTAATTTTGAATTTGGACTACGTGCATGATCATGGATGGAAGAATAGTTTCTTTTATGTCGAGAAGGCATCACTCGGAGCTCATGCTGCCCATCTTCGTGAAGAATGGAACAGAAATGGTAATTACGATTACCTTGCTATTTTGTGTTGTATTTTTGTTTTACTACAACTCTAATTTTTGTTATGACGCCACGTGTATGATGTATTTCCCCTTTCAGCCGTACTCATACATTGTTGTTCGTTCCTTGTCGTGTTGCTAAATCAAGGTCACACCATTTTTTGCATTGTCTATATCTTTTATATGTGACTCCTGTTATCTATGTTATCATCATAACTTGGAGGGGCTAGTGTCCCTTAGACTTGACACCACTTATTAAATTTTTTTCTCTACGTTGAAACATATATTGTTTGGGTTGCTTTTATTTTTAGATTGCAGAGTTATATCGCTATTGATGATGTCAAGGCCACTAAGATAGTTGGTGAAATCTTGGCATAGCCTTTGGGCTATAGAGTTTGGCCTAATTGTATGGATCATCCAATTCGACACTCTGTTCCTGTTGACGCAGCAGCCTTTGCCGATAAACTGCTCCTTAAATCTGCTGCCGGAAAGGACGTTGGTGTGTCTGAGTCCCACTCCAGGGCTACCAGGAGCACTGCTGTTATGATAGATAAGGGCAAGGGAATTGTCATCACACTCTTAGACACTCAAATTGATGACATTTCATCTGACTCAACTGGTACTACTGAAGTTGAGAAGATGTCCAACTCTGGTCGTCAATTCATCAAAGGTATATTTTAGTTGTTACTAGTACTGCTTCTTTTCTTCATCATACAGACTCTTTTTCCAATTCATGGTACAGAGTACAAGCATCCTGTTATCCGTGCTCTTGAGATGTTAGGAAAGGAGTTTTTCTAAAGTGTGCACGTGAGTCAGAGAGTGAAACTCCCAAGAATTCTCGTAAAATATTTAGTTCCTCGAGCCCTCAAATGAAGAAAGCCAAAGTGGTGGTTCCACCACCTCCTCTTGCTATTATGGATGCTACACCAGAGATTGTTGTTGATGACTGGCAATGGCCTGATCTTCATAGATACAGTGTCAATGTTGAACCTAGATCATTAGTCCATATATTGGCCCCCCTTCTGTTGCCCGAGACGGTTATTGGTCATGGTTTCAAGACCGTCGACCAAGTAATGGTTGAAGCTGTTGGGCACTCTTTCCATGTAAGTTCATGTTTAATCCTTCTACTTTGTACTTGTTTTTCTTTTGTTTCACTTCTGATGAGCATATTGCGATCTTTTCTTTTTGTTTTTGTTACAGGCATTTCAGGCCATGTTTCTTATCGAAAATTTTCCACTGAAATGGATGAGTTGAAATTGAAACATTCTAGTTGCTAGGAGAAGATTCGTGTGTTGGAGGAGCAGGTGTTTATGGCTCACAAAGAGACGAACGATATGCGCAATGAACTCACCATTTTTACTGCTAAATGAAGAAATTGAAGGTACGTTTCTGCAAGAGACCAAGGATACACTTACTCAAGATATCATGAAGTCTTGCGTTGAAACTATGTTAGAGTTTCGTCATGGGGAATGGGGTGACAAAGATATTGATGAGGCTGTTAGGATTTACAATGAAGCGTACCCAAATGATCCTGTCAACCCTGGTGACGATGGAGGTAATGCAGCGGTTGGTGGCTCTTCTGTGGTTGCAAAGAATGTTCAAGACGACAATGAGACTGACGAGGAGTAGTTGGTTATCTCTTTTTGTCGTCATCATTTCATTTAGGACTTTTTATTTCTGAACTTTGTCGAATTATTTCCCTTTGACGTCAGTTTTTACGTTGTTGGTTTGGATATTAGTCCATGTTTCGTCTTTCATGATGGGGGACCGTCGGAATTTTTATTTATTGGTCTAAGAATCTTCTATAGACATCCTTCATGTCACATTGTTCTTGTTGGTTTATCTGTCATTATGATCTTGTGTTGTCAACATTCAGTGATTAACTGCCATTACTCATCTGTTATGTATATCTTATGATATTTCATTGTTTTGTAAACATTTATGGGTGTTGTGTTCATCAAATATCACGAACATACAGGACTTTTCGACGGCTTGTCTAAGCATGGAAATTGTTGTAAAAGTTTGTATACGTTCTTTGAGTATGTCATAAGTGTTAAAGTATAAAAAGTTTGCATGTATGTCATTGACAGGTCGTTTATGTGTAGTCGTCATGTATTTCTGATATTTAACGAGAAGATTGTCCAACTCGTAGATGATTTTTATTAAACTCCTATATATGTAGAAGAATATAAATCATGTTAGGTTATTCATAATTTCTGTTTATAAGATTTGCCAAAACATTTAATTATGTTGATGTAAGATTATATATAATCTTATATTCATCAGATCATTTTACTCGTTGATTCGTCACTTCGTTGTGTCGGTCGTCGATATCATTTTTTTTACGTAAGTGCATGAACGACGTTAAGTAGTTAAAAGGCCTTCCCCCTTTTGAAACTAACTTATTTTTCGTAGTTTTTGGTTTTAATATGGAGAATGCAGAAAATTATTACTTAAAAGTAAATAATTTTGTTTCTCACTTTGTTGGTTTCGTATCTAAAGGACGGGACCTTTAGTTTTTTATTCGCCGTGGGTGATCAGCCCAATAATTGGTAATGTCGAGATACTATGCCCCTAGTTACCATGTATATTTTCATAATGTGTGCACATCATGATGGCAATTTTCGTAGCTCGTCAAGTGTTTAAATAATACTCTAAATTAACAATTGGGCATTAAAGTGCATAAATTAAAGCATTCATAGAACCATCAATTATTCAAAGGCAAGTACGATATATTTCACATATACAAAACATATTTATGAGACAAAGGCATGTCATGCATTTTATTTAAACAAACTAAGAACTAACAGAGCAAGTCAAACCATAAAACAAGTAATAAGCAAACCAATCACCCAGGTATTCTACATGTCCTAGTGACTTATTATATTGAAAAAGCAAAATGAAATATAAAGACTTGTGAAGAAATCATGAATGATATGCCTTCAAATGATGAGCATTCCAGCTTCTCGGAATCTGCAGTCCTTCCAATTGACAGCCTATATGCTCCTCGTCCGACGACTGCATCGATCAAGTAAGGCCCTTCCCACGCGTCAGCAAATTTACCAGCGTCGGTGTCTATTATGTTTTAGAAGACCTTTCTAAGGACAAGATCCACTTCTTGAAACTTCCTTATGTGGACATTTTTGTTTTAGGCATTTGCAACTCTTTGTTGATAAGAGGCCATGCGTATCTTGGCCATGTTACGGAGTTCGTCGACTATATCCAAGTCGTGGACGAGTTCACTTTCATTGCTCCCAACTGTTACAAGTCCATAACGAGCTGTCAGACTTATAATTTATGTTGGCAACACATATTTAGTCCCATACACCAATACAAATGGAGTTTGATCCTTCGACATTTTTAGAATTGTTCTATCAGCCCATAGAGTCCATGGTAATTCTTCAGCCCATCGTCCTTTGTAAGTCGTCAGTCTCTTTTTTAGGTTGTTAACAATGATCTTGTTGCTCGACTCAGCTTGACCATTGGCCTGTGGATATCTTGGTGTCGACTTCATCAGTGTTATATTCCATTGACGACAAAAGGATTTCGTCTTTTCACTTATGAATTGTGAGCCGTTATCGCAAACAATCTCGGATGGCACGCCAAATTTGTATAAAATATTACGTTTGATAAAAGATATTACCTCTTTTGACATAACTTGTCGGAATGCTTCTGCCTCTATCCACTTAGAGAAATAGTCTGTCATGACCAACATGAATACTTTCTGACCTGGTGCTGGTGGCATTTTCCCCACGATGTCCATCCCCCACTTCATGAAAGGCCATGATGAAATCGACGGGTGCAAGTATTCTGATGGTTGATGCAGGACGGGCGCATGCCTCTGATAGGCATCACACCTTTTGACATAATCAATAGCATCTTGCTTGACATTAGGCCAATAATACCCCATACGTAGTACTTTGTATGATAAACTTATGCCTCCAGAATGATTTCCACAATCACCTTCATGTACGTCTTTCAGTACCCGTCGGGCCTCTTCGTCCTCCAAACATCTTTGTAGTAAACCCGTAACAGAAGTTTCGAACAGAATTCCATCTATTAGCAGAAATCTTGATGCTCTCATCTTGAGTCGTCTTGCCTCATTGTTGTTGCTTGGTCGAGTATCATTCGACAAGTATTCCTTTATTTCAGTAGTCCAACTCGTTAGTTGAATAGGTTGATCATAAGTCAAATCTTCCAAAGTCATTACACTTTTTAATTCTTCACCTCTTTCCGTAGCTGGCCTCAGGACGTGTATAATGGGTATGGTCTTCAAGCTTTCGCGTCGAAAGACAGCACCCAATCCTGCCAGAGCGTCAACTTGTGTATTCATTTCCCTTAGTACTTGACGAATACTGAATCTCATAAAACCTGCTTGTAACTCCTTGAAGATTCCCAGATATGCCGATATCTTCTGGTCCCTAGCTTCATAAGACTCATTTACATGATTAACAATTAATAGGGAATCACAACATACCGTAATGTGACTTATCTTCAATTCTTTTGCTATCATCAGACCAATAATCAACGCCTCGTATTCTGCCTCATTATTAGTAGCTTTGAAATCATAACATATTGAATGTGCTATGATATCCCCCTGTGGTGATTTAAGTATAAGTCCCAGACCCGTGCCGTTGACATTTAACGCCCCGTCGGTGTACATTGTCCAAGGCTCAATCCTTGTTTCTGACATCATCGATTGTAACTCATCATTAGCTTTTGTTAACTAACTTGGGCTGAAATCTGCCAAAAAATCAGCTAAAGCTTGTGATTTGATAGTCGTGCGAGGTTTATAGACTATGTCATACATGCTTAGTCAGACGGACCATTTCATCATCCTTCCTGTCAGTTCTGGTCTTCTCAACACCATCTTCAATGGATAGTTTGTCCTGACACATATTTTGTGTGCTTCAAAATAATGTCATAGTTTGATTGACGTGACAGCTAAAGCCAACACCAGTTTCTCTAGAGATGAATATCTTGTCTCAGCGTCGACCAAACTCTTGCTAACGTAGTATATTGGATACTGCATGTTGTTCTCTTCTCCTACTAGAACTCCACTAACCGCTTGTTCCATGACTGACAGATATACAAACAATATCTCTCCAGGTACTGGTTTTGACAATAGTGGGGTTGTCGTCAAGTATTGTTTTAATTCCTTGAACTCTTCTTCATGTCTTTCCGTCCAACAGAACTCTTTGTTTTTTTTCAGGATGTCGTAAAATAATTTGCACCTGTCGGACGACCTTGAAATAAATATTTTCAAGGCGGCCACTCGTCCTGTCAATTTTTGCACTTCCTTAACGGATGTTGGTGATGTCAATTCGAATATTGCTTTAATTTGTTCAAGGATGGCTTCTATTCCTCTTCTTGTCACCATGTGCCCTAAAAATTCCCCGATGTTACTGCAAAGTTGCATTTTGATGGATTGAGCTTAATGTTATAATCTCGTAGGATGTCGAATGTTATTGTCAAGTCCCTGACGTGGTCTGACGCATTCTTTGATTTCACCACCATATCATCAATATAGACTTCCATCGATTTACCTATTTGTTCTTT
Source organism: Oenanthe sinensis (assembly GCA_028671895.1). NCBI lineage: Eukaryota > Viridiplantae > Streptophyta > Magnoliopsida > Apiales > Apiaceae > Oenanthe > Oenanthe sinensis. The sequence goes on from CM053813.1 coordinate 18,664,116, forward strand.
GAACATCTTGTTAACTAGGCGTTGGAAGGTTGCACCAGCATTCCTCAATCTAAAGGGCATTGCCAAATAGCAGTATATTCTCTTGTCAGTCACAAATGTTGTCTTCTCAGCATCTGACGGGTGCATCTTAATATGATTAAATCCACTTGGCGCGTCCAGGAATGTTAGCAACTCATGTCCAGCTATCGCATCGACCATTACATCTATGTGTGGCAATGGATATGGGTCCTTTGGACATGCCTTATTCAGATCCATGTACTCAACGCATACTCGCCACTTCCCATTCTTCTTTTGAACAATCACCACATTTGCCAACCATTCGGGGTAGTCCACTTCTCGAATCATCCCAGCCTTCAAGAGTCTACTGACTTCGTCATTGATAATTTGATTCCTGTCGGGCGCAAATTTTCTTCTCTTTTGCTGGACGGGCACGTAGTTTCGGTAAACATTGAGTTCGTGTGTGATGACTTCTTCACTAATTCCTGTTATGTCGTCGTGTTCCCATGCGAAAGCATCCATACGTTCTGTCAAGAACTCGACTAAATTGGCTTCGACCATCGGCGGTACATCCTGTCCGACTAGCACTTTCTTTTCTCCCGCCGACAGGCTCACCTCCGTCAGTTTTTCTGTGTCCATACTTGTAACTTGAGGAAAGTCCTTCCCCTGGTGTTGAATAGTTGGTCTCAAGCATGTCTTATAGCACTGTCTTGCTTGAACATGATCTCTTTGAATGTGTTGGACTCCTCAAGGTATCAAGAATTTTACTACTTGGTGATATGTTGATGGGATAGCTTTTAAGTCATGTATCCATGGCCTTCCAAGGATTATATGAAGGAATTTATGCACCAGCGGAAGCATTGAATAACATTTATTTGCATATATTCCTATGTATACATACATATAGATACAAAAACTATTTTATAAATTGAAGAATACCTCGATTGCTTTCCGGCAATAGCTAGAGAAGATCTTGCTCTTCAATCCTTGCAATCACCCCTCAAGTGTGGAGTGCTCTAAAGATATCCACCAAGAATCAAACTAAAAGATGAAGGAGGAGGCTAGAGAGGAAATTAGGGTTGCCTCCCTTTTAAAATATTTCTCACAAATATTAGGGTTAAAGTATTAGGGTTTACAATCCTATATTTATAGGCAAATATCTCAGCTGAGATATTTTCTATAAATATCTTATTATTAATTCCCTTTTTAATTAATTAATCTTATTAATTAATTAGTTAATGATTAAAACTACTTTAATCATTAATTCGTTTTTCTAAACTCTTTTAGAAAATTATTCTCTCTTCATATTTAATTACTTTAATTAAATATTTAATTAATAATATTAAGATCTTATCTTAAATAATTTATAATCAATTAAATCTCATTTAATTAATTTATAAAATTTTCTAAGTAATTATTTATTTCATAAATAAATAATGACTAGCTATTATTAATTATTCCTTCATCTATAATTTAATCTCTTTTATGGTGTGACTCTTTAGGTTCAATATTAAGCCGGTAGTAGAAATAAATAATAATAAACATTTTATTTATTATTTATATGAATTCTATTAATTCATTAAATATAATTAATCTGATTAATTATATTTATTCTACATCGTGAGTGATGCTTCTCAACATATCGCGACTATCCAGATAATACGAAATCCTTGCTTAGAATACTTAGAACATGTCAGTAATTAGTTACCGTACAATCACTTCCTTCTACCCTTCAATATCCCGATTAAATACAAGGCATGGAACTCGTGTCAAGCCTATCTAATTTAATCATATGATTTCTTATTCATAATGCAAAGTTCCTTTTAATGCAAATTAGAAACTCTTTCTAATTTCATTCACTATGGCCAGAGATTCATGAACTTGCATATCTAAGAATAACATAGGATATTCACTTCCTTTATTGGAAGGGGCAGATCCTTTATTGATCCGTTAACTATCTCCATACACAAATCACTATGCTTAGAATGGACCTAATAAATGTCCTAGAGACTAAGGACTAAACCAAAGCATAAATCATTGTGTACGAGATTACTCTAACGATCTCAAGTCTAAGGATACTTGTACAACTATTTACTTAATAAACAACTATCGACACGTGAGTAAACTCCATTAGTTGTTCTACTTATCGAGTCATGTTCAGTGAACTTATTCCTTAATAAGCACCTACATACTAGCTATAGTGTCACCACACAAATGTCTATGAGAACAAACATCCTCCTAAGAGAGCTAGCATAGTATGTACTGATCTTGAGGGATTTACCAATTTCCAATTAGTTATCCTATGATCAGGAACTGTTTAAGTCTAAAGCTATTATCTTCTAGATCTCATTATTACAATCTCATTATAATTCTAGTAGCTTTGCTCTAAATTATGGAACATCTTATTTAATACACTTCAAATAGATTAAGCCCGTAACATAAATACTTTATTATTATCAAATGAAATCAAATAAGAGTAGCAGAAAGTTTTTCCTAACTCATCATACATGATTGGTTTTAGGTCAAACACTTTCAATCTCACACTTGGCCTAAAGCCAATCACTCTGGTATCTAATACCCATCCGCTCCTTATGACGATCAAAATTTAACTGACACAGTGGCTTCGTGAACGGGTCTGCTATGTTGTTATGTGTGTCAACTCTTTCGATCTTGACATCTCTTCTTTCAATGATCTCCTTAATCAAATGAAACCCCCGCAATATATGTTTGGTATTCTTGTGAGACCTCAGTTCCTTGGCTTGAGCTATTGCAGCGTTATTGTCACAATATAACACAATAAGCCCCTCTATGCCAGGAACTACTCCCAACTCAGAAACAAATTTCTTCATCCAAACAGCTTCCTTTGCAGCCTCACTTGCAGCTATATACTCTGCTTCTGCTGTGGAGTCAGTCGTCGTAGATTGCTTACGACTTCTCCAATTAATCGCCCCACCATTTAGAGTAAACACATACCCTGACATGGATGTACTATCATCACACTCTAACTGAAAACTAGAGTCAGTGTAACCCTCTATTTTCAACTCAGACCCACCAAAAATAAGAAAAATATCCTTAGTCCTTCTCAAGTACTTAAGGATGTTCCTCACTGCTTTTCAGTGGTCTTCACCTGGATTTGACTGATATCTGCTAGTCACACTAATTGAGTGAGCAACATCAGGTCTAGTACATAACATCGCGTACATGATAGATCCTATTGTCGACGCATAAGGAATCCTACTCATACGCTCTCTTTCTTCAAGTGTCTTAGGAGACATCTTGTCAGAAAGGGAGACTCCATGGCTCATCAGTATGAGACCTCTCTTGGAGTTTTCCATGCTAAACCTTTTAAGCACCTTATCGATGTACGTACCTTGGGTTAGACCTATCATTCTTCTTGATCTATCTCTATAGATCTTCATACCAAGAATGTAGGACGCTTATCCCAAGTCCTTCATGGTGAAGTTCTTTGATAGCCACGTTTTTACTGATTGCAGCATTGGTATGTCATTTCCTATTAAGAGTATGTCATCTACATACAAAATAAGAAATGTTACTGCGCTCCCACTAACCTTCTTGTAGACACATGGTTCATCTATGTTTTTGATAAAATCAAACTCTTTGATTGTCTCATCAAAACGGATGTTCCATCTTCGAGAAGCTTGCCTTAACCCATATATGGTTCGTAGTAGCTTACATACTAGATGTTCATTTCCTTTTGAAATAAAACCCTCTAGCTGTGTCATATACACTTCTTCTTCAAGTTCCCCATTGAGGAAGGCCGTCTTTACGTCCATTTGCCAGATCTCATAGTCATAGTAAGCTGCAATAGCAAGCAAAATTCGAATTGATTTGAGTAAGGCTACAGGCGAAAAAGTTTCATCAAAGTCAATCCCTTGTCTTTGTTTGAATCCTTTTGCCACGAGCCTGGCCTTGTATGTCTCTACCTGGCCATTTGCTCCAATCTTTCTCTTGTATACCCACTTGCACCCTATAGGCTTCATATCCTTGGGTGCCTCTACCAAAGTCCATACTTGGTTGGCATAAATGGAGTCCATTTCGGATTTCATGGCACTCTACCATTTCTCTGAGTCAACACTACTCACAGCCTCGTTGAAGTTCATAGGGTCGTCTCTATCAATGACCGCCAATTCATTGTCATTCTCAATGACAAGGCCATAATACCTCTCAGGTTGGCGAGGCACCCTTTGTGATCTATGGATGGGCTGTTCTACGGAAGGTTGTTCAATATGAAGAGGTGTTTCCTCTTGAACCGTAGTAGTTTGTTCTTAATGAACTTTATCAAGTTCATTCTTGCTCCCACTATTCCCTTCAATGATAAACTGTTTTTCCAGGAAGGTAGCATGTCGGGAGACAAACACCCTTTGTTCGGTGTAAAAGTAATACCCTAAAGTCTCTTTAGGATATCCTACAAACCTACATTTCACGGATTGAGATTCTAGCTTATCGGGGTCAACTTTTTTGATATAAGCCGGACATCCCCAAATCTTAACGTGCTTAAGACTCGGTTTCCTTTCTTTCCATATCTCATACGGAGTTTGAGGAACAGATTTGGAAGGCACCTTGTTCAATATATATGCTGATGTTTCCAATGCATAACCCCAAAGTGATACTGGAAGATCTGTATAGCTCATCATGGATCGAACCATGTCCAACAAAGTTCGATTTCTCCTTTCGGATACTCCATTCAACTGGGAAGTGGCCGGAAGAGTCCATTGAGAGACTATACCATTATCTTTGAGATAATTTAGAAACTCGCCACTTAAGTATTCACCTCCTCGATCTGATCGAAGGGTTTTAATACTATACTTGGTTTGTTTCTCTACTTCATACTTATATTCTTTGAACTTTTCAAAGGCTTCGGATTTGTATTTCATCAAATACACATATCCAAATCTAGATCGATCATCTGTAAAAGTAATGAAGTATGAAAATCCACACATGGCTTGCGTGGACATCGGCCCACACACATCTGTATGTACCAATCCAAGCAACTCCGCAGCTCTTTCTCCATGTCCACTAAATGGAGATTTGGTCATTTTGCCTAACAGACAAGACTCACATGTAGGATATGATTCAAAATCAAAAGGTTCTAGTAACCCTTCCTTATGCAATGTCTTAAGTCTATTTTCAATAATATGACCAAGTCTGCAGTGCCACAAGTAAGTGGGATTTTCATCATCTCTTTTTCTTTTATTACTATGTTCAATTTGAAGTAAACTATGTTCTACGTCACATACATACAAACCATTATTTAAAATACCAACACCATAAAGAACATTATTTCTAAAAATTGAACATTTATTATTCTCAATAACAAACGAAAAACCTTCCAAGTCTAACATGGAAATAGAAATAATATTCCTCACAATTGAGGGAACAAAATAACAATTATCCAAAATAATAGTCTTGCCCGTAGGCATAAGTAAATCAAACGATCCTACAGCTACAACAGCAACTCTTGCTCCATTGCCCATACGTAGGATCACCTCCTCTTCTTCAAGAGTCTTACTTCTCCTTAGTCCCTCAACGAATTGCAAATGTGAGAACCACAGGCGGTATCTAATACACAAGTAGAAGTTTGATTAAGTGACATATTTAGTTCAATCATGAACATACCTGAAGCAGAAGCGGTAGTCTCACCACCCTTCTTCTTCTTCAATTCTGCAAGGTAAGCCTTACAGTTTCTCTTCCAGTGCCCCACTTTGTTGCAGTGAAAGCAAACAGCTTTGCTTTTGGGATCTTCAGCTTTTGGAGGAACTGGCATTTTCTCACCTACCTTCTTCTTCTTCTTAGGAGGGCTCCTCTTCCTCTTCTTAGGGTTAGAGCCTTCACCAATTAGAAGAACAGAACTCTTCTTTGTGGGAAAATTCGACTCAGTAGTTTTTAGCATGTTATGGAGTTCAGGCAAGCTGACATCCAACTTGTTCATGTGAAAGTTCACAACGAACTGCGAGAATGAATCTGGAAGTGATTGCAAGACCAGATCTTGATTCAGCTCCCCATCCATGACAAATCCAAGTTGTCCAAGACGTTCAATCAAATTGATCATCATGAGCACATGAACATTCACAGATGATCCCTCAGTCATCCTACAACGGAACAACTACTTCGATATCTCATATCGAGCTGTCCTTCCTGCCACATAATACAAATCTTGTAGATGCATAAGGATAGAGTGAGCATCCATATGCTCGTGTTGTTTTTGGAGCTCATCATTCATGGATCCCAGCATAACACACTATGCAACTCTTGCATCATCTATCCAATTACGATATATAATATGTTCATCATTATGTGCATCCTGAGCAGGTTCAGCAGATTTAGGTGAGTCTAGTACATATTCCTTCTTCTCAATCCTGAGAACAATTCTCAGGTTTCGAAGCCAATCAACATAGTTGGGACCAGTTAATTTGTGTGCATCGAGCATGCAACAGAGTGATAGTGCAGAAGACATTATGTATATAGTAAATCTGCAAATAATAAACACATAATAACATTTAGCAAATACTCTATTTCATTATCTAAAACACCATATGAATCGGGTCTTTATTCATAAGTGCCTCCCACTATTCTATCTAATTTTTATATCCCTTATTGAAATTAAGCATTCATAATGATAGTGGGATAGGGATCCTACATTCCATCACACAACATCGGCTGTAGCACGAAACGCCATGTAATGTTCAATAGGCAGACAACTCTTGTCAACTACATCTCATGTTATTCCCTAATCTTACTCTAGCCTCTTGAATACTTGAGTCACGGCTGTGGCACGACAAACTCAATATTATAAGTCAAGTCAATCCCAACATCTCGTATAATTAAACTAGTTTCAAATAGCCCACGGCTGTAACACGTAACGACCATAAGATTCCAATTCATCAGACACATCTCATGTTATAGACAAGTATCTCTTCTTTCGGAAACAACGCCCTCGGCTGTAGCACGAAACGACAGAGTTTCAAAAACAAGAAATACTTTCTATTATGTTGGAAGGCTATGACCAACACAAGCCCTTTGTGTTTTATGGCCAATTACTACTTGATATTCTTTATATTTTAGGGGATTATATTATGTTACAATCATAATCATATTATAAAGAGATTCTTTTAGATTGGATTAAATATTTCAAATCAACTATTGATACTTGGAGTCATCCCAGGCCAGGGGTGGAGCATTGTCAAGAGGCGTCTCTTAATAACCCTCTTTCTTACAGATAGAACATCTGTTGTTTGACAGAATCATCCTTTCACTTAAGTTGAAAATTCATATTCAATCACGTGTTTCATAAACACAAAAATCTCATGATTGTATTCATAATATGTAAATTAAGGTCGCGAAACAATTTCACTATTCTAGATTGTCTAACATACGCCTTATGTTAATTAAGTTCACCTAAATCTATCATCTCATGATAATTCAAGCATATATCACATATATATAATCACGAATAAACATAAGGTAGGCATGTTAAATCATATATTACAACATATAAGCATTATACATCTCTATGTATCACATGGTGTATTTAAAAGTAACTTAAAACAGTTAAAACTTAATTTAAAACACTTTTGGAAGCTCTAAACAGTCTGACACAATTTCAGAAAAATTATTGTAATATACCATTAGAACCGTCTTGGAAAAAAGAATCCAACGGTATATTACACGCCCCATTCTGAGCTCCCACGCGCCCCGAGAAGTTTCTGACGCATCCACATGCGCGCACGCGCGTCAGGCGCGTGCAAGACACCCTGTCACGCATCTCGGGTATGCGTTACAAGCCAAAATCCCTTTTTTTTTAGCTTGTAACGCATGCGCAGAATGCGTTACACCTTTGTTTTTTCCAGATATTATTATTTAATTATGAATTAATTAAAAATCATTTTAAAAATCCATAATAAATAATCTATTGCTCAGAAAAATATTCTAAAAATACCTGGACGATCTACAACACTTGTAGAACACATGAAAAATATAAAATAAATTTTGAGGAATAGTAATGAATTAATCATCATTAAATCATTATTATTGCTTTCAAAATTCATAATAAATATTCTACGCATCATAAAATTATGAAAAATTAACTGGACGATCTACAATACTTATAGAACCCAAGAAAATTATCAAAACAATTTTGACGAATAGTATCATATTAATCATAATTAAAACATGATATTGCTTGTATAAATCATAATAAATACATACATGGTCATAAAATTCTGAAACTTGACCACAAATCTACATGCATACACCCTATGCTCTGATACCATTGAAGGAATTTATGCACCAACGGAAGCATTGAATAACATTTATTTACATATATTCCTATGTATACATACATATAGATACAAAAACTATTTTATAAATTGAAGAATACCTCGATTGCTTTCCGGCAACAGTTAGAGAAGATCTTGTTCTTCAATCCTTGCAATCACCCCTCAAGTGTGGAGTGCTCTAAAGATATCTACCAAGAATCAAACTAAAAGATGAAGGAGGAGGCTAGAGAGGAAATTAGGGTTGCCTCCCTTTTAAAATATTTCTCACAAATATTAGGGTTGAAGTATTAGGGTTTATAATCCTATATTTATAGGCAAATATCTCAGCTGAGATATTTTCTATAAATATCTTATTATTAATTCCCTTTTTAATTAATTAATCTTATTAATTAATTAGTTAATGATTAAAACTATTTTAATCATTAATTCCTTTTTCTAAACTCTTTTAGAAAATTATTCTCTCTTCATATTTAATTACTTTAATTAAATATTTAATTAATAATATTAAGATCTTATCTTAAATAATTTATAATCAATTAAATCTCATTTAATTAATTTATAAAATTTGCTAAGTAATTATTTATTTCATAAATAAATAATGACTAGCTATTATTAATTATTCCTTCATCTATAATTTAATCTCTTTTATGGTGTGACTCTTTAGGTTCAATATTAAGCCGGTAGTAGAAATAAATAATAATAAACATTTTATTTATTATTTATATGAATTCTATTAATTCATTAAATATAATTAATCTGATTAATTATATTTATTCTACATTGTGAGTGATGATTCTCAATATATCGCGACTATCCAGATAATACGAAATCATTGCTTAGAATACTTAGAACCTGTCAGTAATTAGTTACCGTACAATCAGTTCCTTCTACCCTTTAATATCTCGATTAAATACAAGGCATAGAACTCGTGTCAAGCCTATCTAATTTAATCATATGATTTCTTATTCATAATGCAAAGTTCCTTTTAATGCAAATTAGAAACTCTTTCTAATTTCATTCACTCTGGCAAGAGATTCCTGAACTTGCATATCTAAGAATAACATAGGATATTCACTTCCTTTACTGGAAGGGGCAGATCCTTTATTGATCAGTTAACTATCTCCATACACAAATCACTATGCCCAGAATGGACCTAATAAATGTCCTAGAGACTAAGGACTAAACCAAAGCATAAATCATTGTGTACGAGATTACTCTAACGATCTCAAGTCTAAGGATACTTGTACAACTATTTACTTAATAAACAACTATCGACACGTGAGTAAACTCCATTAGTTGTTCTACTTATCGAGTCATGTTCAGTGAACTTATTCCTTAATAAGCACCTATATACTAGCTATAGTGTCACCACACAAATGTCTATGAGAACAAACATCCTCCTAAGAGAGCTAGCATAGCATGTACTGATCTTGACGGATTTACCAATTTCCAATTAGTTATCCTATGATCAGGAACTGTTTAAGTCTAAAGCTATTATCTTCTAGATCTCATTATTACAATCTCATTATAATTCTAGTAGCTTTGCTCTAAATTATGGAACATCTTATTTAATACACTTCAAATAGATTAAGCCCGTAACATAAATACTTTATTATTATCAAATGAAATCAAATAAGAGTAGCAGAAAGTTTTTCCTAACTCATCATACATGATTGATTTTAGGTCTAACACTTTCATTATATTGTAGGATGACTGGCAGTCTATAATAAGAAACTTCTGCAATAAATTCATCCCTTGAGCGTATGTAGGTAATGAAATTTCGCCAATTGTCCTTTTAGTCTCGCCACTGAATCCGACGAGTACAGTGCATTTCTTTGTCATATCGTGTTCATTGAAGTCCATCTCTCATAATGCATCTAACATCATAATATTCACTGCATTACCGTTATCTACCAAGATTCTCTTGACCAGGCAATTTCTTACGGGCAGCGAGATGACTAAATTATCGTGTTGTGGCTCTGTCACGTGTTCCCTATCTGACTCGTCAAACTGAATTGCTGGCAACTTTGTTTCCATGATGTTTGCTCGCATGACCCTAATTCTAGGCTCTCTTGCTGCCCGCTTTGCTTCTGAATATGTGGCTGAAGCACCTAAAGGAGAATTTGGTGTCTTTCTGGTCAGTAATGGAAGCAATCGTCCCTACCATCGTAAAATAAGAGCAGGGAAGCTAATGGAATGGAGCGAAAGCCTTAGTTTAAGACCTTTTAAGAAAACTACGAATCTTGAAATGAATCATCTTATGATTTGAAACTCGATTCCGCCTACAAAAACTAGCTATAAGGCTGCTACAGGAAAGAGAGCGGGCTCTCCTCCAGAAGGATAGACTCCTATAAAGACACATACCTCAGATCCTACAGCTATAAAGTTGATAACCTTGTGATGTGGTGGAGGGGGAGGCTGTCTTAGTGGTGACGACTCTCTAATCCTGTTTTTTCCCATCATGTACTATGTCAAGTAGCCTTTCTTGACGAGTATCTGTATTTTACTTCTTAATGCCACACAATCATATGCTCTATGACTATAGTCGCTGTGGATATCACACCACAACTTTGATTCAGGATTCACTTTAGGTTTGTTTGACTTTGATGACTAATTGACAGCATTCCCCAATTTATTGAATTCTCTCACCAAAGATGACGGGCTGATACTGAATTCGTAACTATCAAACGTCGGTGGAAGATTTGGGTCTTTTCTCTAGTCCAACATTCCTTGTACAGCACTAACACGTGCATCCTCACGATTGTTCCTTAAATAAAGCTTGTAGTCTCGTGCCTTTGTCATAATAATTTTTTTATTAGGGCGATAGTAGTTGTCCTCGTCATCTTTCATGTCTTCTTCCAACCTGACTTGGGCCATAGCTTTGGCTTGTATGTCGTCCATGGTTCTGCACGGGTATTTTATCAGCTCGTCGTACAATGGTGTATCCCTTACTAGTCCATGGCGGAAAGCTTCAATAGCCGTCGGTATGTCACAATTTGTTATTGTCACCTTTTCTTTGTTGAATCTGGAAAGGTATTCTCTCAAGGGCCATCTATACCTTTGCACAATTTGGTATAAGTCACTCGTCATCTTTTCAAATCGTCTACTACTAGCAAATTGTAGATTGAACCAAATTCCTTGCACATACAATGTTCCCTCAATTCTTTAGTAATTGGCACCGTAAACATTCGTTGTTTATACTTAGCGATATGTTCTTGTAGGTCAGTCTCACCATCATACAACCTCATATGTAGTATGTTAAATCGTTTCAGAATCTCCACCAAGGCAATATCATCAGTGAAGAGGGAATCCGCGTAGCTTGTCAATGTAGCCTTTTCCAAAGGCTTTGGTACACCCGGTATACGTTGTATCATTTCTCTCATCTCCTTCAACTCCAGCTTCATGGCATCCATCGTGTTACTTTCTAATCGTGAACTTCTATGCCTTGACCTCCTATTCGACCTTTCTTCTTCGTTGTCGTGTCTGTCTGTCGTATCTTTCTGCCATTGAGATGTTGTATTATCGTTATTGTCCGTAGCTTCAACCTCAGCCCTGTTTGTGCCCAACACAAGCACTTCATCATCCCCCTTTCGTCTTTCCTCCTGACCATCATCATCATAATCCAGCCTTCGAACCACACTTGCCACCATTTGTTTTGAAACTGCCGTTGCACTTGATCTCACTATGCTCAACGTAGCTTTGAGTGTCTCATTTTCTGCACGCAAGGTTTCAACATCTGTTTGTAACTTCTTTACGACAGTAAGTACCTCATCATTCGTAGGGTTCGTAGTTTGCTCTCTGTTACAACTTTGTTCAAGATTCGTTGCCATGACCGTGGAAATCGTGACGAACTCTTAGTTAATTTCCCACAAACGGCGCCAACTGTTTTGTCCAGATTTTGTAGGGTTAATAACTAAGATCTTTTATTGTAAAATCATACATAAAATATATTTAGATGGTAGTTCTAGCAGAAAAAAGAATGAAAAAGCTAATCGATGAATAGAAAACAAAATAGAGACAAGACAATTTTGGTGACGTGGAAAACCCTTGTAAAAGGATAAAAAAAACCGCAGGTGGGATGTGCCCAGCCAAGAATATCCACTATAATGTTGATCACAATCGATTACAAGTGTTTTTAATGAATAAAAATACATAAAAATACTACTCGTCGACTGTGCAGGAGCTACCCGTCGGATGTATGTATAGTATGTATAAAATTGTGATAGATTTCAATCCCCCCTAGTTTATCTCTTCAAGAATATATTTATAGTCTGATTTGGATGCCTCCCACGATCCTATTTTCATGCTAGAAGCTGTTGATCACGTTCATTGATTGTAGGGATCAGTTCCAAGTATTTGAATCATAGATCAAGTAAGAATCTTATCCTTTCCTTGATTTTCTGCCCGTCAAGTGTTTCAGTTTTATCCGTCGAGACTTGGACTACTCGTCGGCTGTTACTCTCCCCTATTTTTTAGGATTTACATTGAATTACTAATATAATGAAAAATAATATTTGCAATATTATTTTATACAACTGATATTGCAATAATTAATAAATATTTATCAATTAAGGCAATCAATCCGCTCATCGGACTCCCAACAGTTTTTACCCGTCGTGTTGTCAATATGCTCGTCCATAACGTCAATACGAATTTGGACGTGCAAAAATCTGGTTATAACACATACCATATCTGAGTATCCATAAAATAGACCTGTACAATAATTTCCGTGTTTAAGATTACACTTAAAATAGATTATATGAAATGAATATTTCGGGGGGGAACTAATAAATTTATACAGAGAGATGATTGTAACCCATACATGAATAATTGGAGCCATAGAGCTATAACATCACTGATTTTGCCTTTTGCTGCAGGTATGTACACACCTGAAAATATAAAACCAATAAAAAAAGAGAATATATAGAATCAAAAGAAAAAATTACAAAAAAAAAAGTGTTCTTTATACTAATGTTTATTACCGCGAGGAAAAATTCATGCCACCGATATGTTGATACGAGTACATTCATGATAGCTTTTGTTGGACCAACAAGAGGCTTTATCTGCAGTATGTAATTCAGAATAGCAACGCATGAGATATCACTGGGTGGACAATAATTTCACTTTGAACAGAATTCCAGGAGGATAGAAGATTGCTTAATATATCTAGAAGCAACGGTCAGTAAAAAATTTAGTAAAATGCTACGCCAAAACTTGAATTACGTCCACTTAAGAGAGTTTGATACTCTAACTCTACAAGCATTATAACCTGCTCACTGAATACCACAACAGGTCCCTACAAACACATCAGAGCTACACACATAAACCAAAGTCCACTAGCAACATTGATTCGTTACAGATATCACATCACATCAGATTTGCTTAAACTCTTGGACAAGAAATGCACCTCTGGGTAATAAATGAATTCCACTTTGTCGCTATAAGAAGCACCCAAAACATTGTGTACCTGAGAATTTATATTCGCAGTTGTCAGATTCAAGCAATCTGACTTGATGTCAATAATAACAGTTAGAAATGTCATAAAAAAGGAATCTTACTTGAAAAGAGAAATCGTGCTTTCATGCATGCCCCTTCCAACATAAAGTCGAGGCTGCAAAGTCACCACGGACACTCATGATATTGCAATGTTGAAATAAATCAAACTAAGCTCTCACCTGTGACCACCACATCATGAGCATTACAATTCTGTAATTTGACCTTACAAGGTATCGACAAATAATGGGGAAAAGAAATGGTATTCCAGCAAGCATATTTGGTAACAGGTAGATAACAACGGCCAAAATGAACATTGTAGGTGAGTAGCCATTGCCAAACCAATTTTTAATGGTTTGAGCTAGCCCAGGAGGATTCTCCCATGTATAAGCATAAGTAACTGGTAGAATTATCACCCATGCAGCAGCAGAGACAACCATCAATATAAATCTAAGCCTGAAATGAAACGACATGCTTTGCCTTGCTTTCCAATTAAGGACCACATCAAGCAGAGCTGCAAATTCATAGAATTCATTTTAAATTTGGAGGATTAGTCGAGTTTGACCATATACCGCACAGTTATTAAATTGCACAAGTTACTACACTACTTGCACTATAAGAATAAACATAAACTTAAAAATTAAAAAAAAAAGGAAGCTCGGAGAGTAGTTTCGATGCAGAAAGTGGAAAAGGAATTATTTTCAGAATCTAATATATATTCATATATGGGCAAAATTAATAAAAATCGGGTTACCTTGCCCAAGCTTTAGTATTGCGGCAGTTATAAAGACACTTAGTACTTTCTTGAAGACATTAGCTTTGAAGATTAAGATCGGTGATCCAGGACCATTCCAGCAACAATTATCATAGCCTTGACAGACATAGAATCATGACATGTTGACATATATATAAATATATAAATAGAACAACAACAAATACAAACCAACTTTAACAGAAGACAATTACCTGCAGGCAAAGTATAAAGAAACCCCGCATTCTATCAGAACTTCTGGAAAACATGCCAGTACAACCATATCCCGACAAAATTAACTTTTCAAATAAGGATTCAATAAAGTCCAAGTGGTGTGAAGAAAAGTATGCAGTATGTTGAATGAATTATGACATAAATATCACTTAAGCTACTATATGTTACAATCATGCATGTAGTAAAATTGTAAGGGACAATCAGCCTAGACTTTAAAGGCATGATCAATTAAGTGGAGTAAGGAGGTGACCTACATATTAGGTGAGCAAGGAAGAATAAAACATTTCTACCAATATATCATACTTAAAAAATTAGGATTGTACTTTCTTTTTGATGTGCTCACTCAATCAGGACGTGAGTGATTACATAGATTCTGAAAGTTCATAGGCCAACATAGAATTTTAACACTCCGTAGTGAAACAAAGAACAAAGGAGAGAAAACAAGACAAAAACCAAAAAACCAATATATGAATTGCAGATAAATCCACCAACAGGTATGAGATTAACTGTCCCAAATAGTTTCTTTATTTGACGATGAACACATGATTTAAAATTAGTTATGTAAACTGTAAAAGTACATCATATAAATGTAGAAATACTTGATCATCAACGCCGATGGTTACAATACTAGAACTAAGATCTACACTTAACATATACTATGAAAAGGCTCTGGTCACTGTCCAAAGAAGAAAACTATTTTAGCAGAGCATCTTGATCAATATCACTGTCTCTAACGCATATAAAAGTATACTACAAATTTTTATTTGAATACCACGAATTACTATAGAAAAATTAAAATTCTAAATAAATAAAATTCAAATTCATATACTTGATCTCTTAAACTAAGAGGAAACCTGCATAACAGGTCCTACTTTTTCTTAGAGTGGATTCATATATTGGCTTCACCCCAATGTGTACTCTAACCATATATGACTCCTACAACTAAAAAACTACATAAACAAAAACAAGAAAAAAATTACAGCAAAATGGTCTAAGCATACAACATTTGTCTTGGATCATTTCAGTGTTATCTTTCCAAGGTTTCACCTTCTCTGCAAACTCCAACATTAATGACCATTGTATTTGGCTTTTTTGAATGCAAAATTCTACAACAGTTTCTTCTTGGAGCCTGTTGATAACAAAATAAACAGATCTTATATTACCAACAAAAAAGTAACAAAAAAACATACTACAGGTAAACCTCTGTAAATATAGGGAGCGGAGAATAATTTTATTCTTGATTGGAATTGCAAAATAATACTCATTTGGCAGGGTTATTCACTTGTCAAATATTCATTTATCGAGCTTTTCATATAACAACATAGAGTATACGTAAGCAAAAAATTACCTTGTCCCATAAATGTGGATCAGCCTGTTTATAAACCACCACCCTATGAATAAGAGACAAATCAACAACTTTTTCTTTGCATTTCCACTGGTGCTTTCCCACATTCCTAACATACTCACTAGCTGTTTCGTTTGTCAATGTATTATAAATAGCATTTGTAAATACATAGACAGAAGCTCTGTCACAGCCATTTTTTCCAACTCCACGAGTGTTGAAAGAAAAACCAGTTTTATCGCTCTTTCTGTACCAACTCACAAAAGTTCTAGCCGGCATTTCGAGTTCACGGGCTGACACCAAGCCCGTAAAGATTTGGACGATGTAGCCCCACGAGACCGAAACAGTCAGTTTTCGAGACTTATCATAGCACATGGACTGTTGCATGAGTCCAGCTGAATCGAATTTCTCAGGGGCTTTGAGACGTTCAAGAGCCTCAATTTGTTTCATGTTGGGGAATATTGGATCGATTATGTCAAGATGGTGGAGTGATACAAGTGGTGTTAGTGGATGCGCCGCTAAAAGCCCAAAAATGTTGCCATAAACATCCAGCTGGAAAAAAAAACACAACATTAATAACAAACAGAACTCAATTTGAAACTAACAAATTATGAAACTAACAAACTATAGATAAGGAGATAAACGTAATGTTAAAAAATAAACCTGATGGAAACCAATCTCTTTAGTAAGAGGAACTCCAAGCTCTGCCATGCAAGCATGAATCCGATCATCCGACCCGTACAAACCCGGATATCTTTCGATACAATCATCTTGAATTTTTTCAAGAGCCTTTGCTAATGGATAACTTATAGCAAATCCTCCACCTCCATATGCCATATTATACGAAAAAAATATGTTTTGAAAATGACTCTCTGACGAACTCCCAATATAATAAAATTCATTATGATCATATTTTTGTAAAACCCTAACAAGATTATCAACAAAAAACATTGTATCATCATCTCCCATGACAAACCACCTCACATCTTCCATCCCTAACCTAAATGTCTCCGATACAATACGCGAAATTCGTATTGCTGATCTATGACCCTTTCTATTATTGTACTTAAATTTCAACGTATCACTTGATATTTTTATAGGTGGAAGGAGATGATCATCATTATAATCATCTTCTTCCACCTCTACATTATCAAGTGGTTGGTCTAACCAAACGTATCCTCGCGTTTGGTTAGGCCTCCACCATAGTTTGATATACTCCTTCCTTGTATCCCACAATTTTTGTGATCCTCCAATGCCAAATGCAATGTGATGTAGAGTAGTTTTATTGGTGTCTAGGGTTTTAGAGGTACTATACATTGTGTTTGATTGTAATGAAACCGAGCTTTTCGTGTTCGATATGATCTTGTTAATGTTGGAGAATTTTGAAGATGGTATAACATGATTTCTTCTAAGGTTTTGATGATTACATGCAGAGGAATCATGGTCACTAGTGAGTACATGAACTATAATTATAGAACTAATGAAAATGATGGAGTAGAGTACAAGTTTGGATGAGATTTGAGAGGAGCTTTGAAGTTTTTTCATGATGAAGATTTTGAGGAGTGTTAATTTATCACAAGACATGAATCAAACATGGAGTGTCAAGAGATAAATCTCGAGAGAATTTGCATGGAAAATGAAGAGAGAAACAGTCAAACGGATTGTGTAGATAAGTATAGGTGAGCTATATCTACATATCAGATGTATAAATCGCATCTATGTATTTAAAAGGTATTCTATTTGTTAGCGAACTACAGTACCTAACTAGTGACCTAAAAGCATTAATAACTAATTTGCATGTAGAGAGATCATAGATTAGATAAAATGCCGATATTATTAAATACTAAATAGAGTCTAGAGACCGATTTTTTTAATCAGTTTTCAAGCTCGATTATTTACTCGATGCATCTGCAAAATATTCGTTTAAATTTATATAAAAATATAGCTATTGACATGCCCATGAAGCTAAGCTAAAATATAAATGCTAAACCACGAAGTAAAAGAATAAATGTTCAAAGTAAAAAATTATATATAGTGATAAAAAAGTTTAATATACATATACTACTTTTATTTAATAACAATGTAACAATATTTTTTTGCTAAATACGGATAAAACTAAAACTATTTTTGAAAAATAAATTATAAAATATTTTTACAAATAAACTAATGTTTTAAGTAAACTTTTTATTGATTCCTACAAAACCAATGTTTTTCGTGTTTTAAAGACTTTAAAGGTAGGCTTGGCAGAGTACTCTAAAAAAAATTCAGCTACAATTTTAATTTAAGGCTTATTTAGTTCTGTATTGGCAGATGTGCAGGAAACATGAGATGCATTTATCGGCGAGGCATTAAGCAGCTTCAGAAATTCTTCAAATTCTGCAATCTGTGATCAAAATTTTCTACTGCACCTTAGCAGCAAAAGTCGAATCTCTTCCCGACTAATTAGTAAAACACCCAAGCAGAACACCTATTTTCGCAAACACAAAATAACACCCAAGCATAGCCCAGAAAATGAAAAAGAGCTGCAATGTGAAGAGCTCTGGAAAAAATAACTGATTTCTACAAATTACCCAAAATGCTACTCATGTACATGTAACTACAACAGCAGCTTCAATGAAGAATAATGACAAGTCAAGAAGAAAATTTGTTTAAGTTGTTACTGCCCTGGGGTAAATGATTAGTAAGTGCGATCACCATGCCTTTAATTTCATTCTTTGTTCCGAGCTGCACGATCTTTTCTGTGCCCACCAAGGATGCGAGAAATCTGTAAACCCCTGCTGAATGCTTGGTTGAATAGCATCCGAGTTTGAAATTCCGAAACAAATGGAAACCAGGCAAGGAAAGCAACTGGAGTGAAAAGTAGCAAGCCCATTGCAATTTCATATCCTCGAGCAAGTGTTCGAACTGATCCCCAGAACCCAGCACGATGAATAACAGGCTTGCAAGCCTGTGCAATCTAAAGAAGAGTAACAAAAACTTAAAAATTGTTTAATAAATGATTCTAATATCTTAATTAGATAAAAATCAAGATTCAAGATAGTAAACACATGATTAGCAATGACATAACAAACATGACAAGTATGATTCTCAATAATGCAAAAACAGGGAGAAGGGTTGTCGTGTGGGTTTGCAGTAGTAGTGTGAACTTGGGAAACAGATACAAATCAAGATACCGTCATTTTTTAATGCAAGCATTCAGTCAACATTTCAGTTATTCGAGTTGTGAATTATCATTTGAAATTGAAATTAAATATGCTTTGGATGAACTAATAACTAAAAGATTAAACATGAATCAGATATGATATTACTAAATACTAACCAGTAGCAAACCCCAACCAGTTGGCATGAAGGCAAGAATGCAAACTATTATGTCCTGAACTGTCATATGGGGCAGTGCGATCAGAGTGACCAGAATGGATATAAATGTAAGAAAGATTAATCCTTTAATCAGCCGAAACACGAGCTGAAAGCTTGCACTGAATTTTCTCCGTCCAACTGAAATAATCTGGAAAAAATAAAATTGACATGGGAAAGCCATTATATGAGCTGATTTTTATATATGTAAAGATATTAACTTAAATTCCAACGTAACATACTAAAGAAAATTGAAGACATCTTCGGAATGAGAATATAACCAATAAACATGTAAAAACAGAAATGCGGACAACAAATGCACGACACCTTTTGGCTTGCTATTAACTGTTCAAAACTACTAAATAAGAAGACTTATGGACTTAAAAGTTCTAGGCAGTCCTCAATTTTGGCAAAATGTTTTTGATTATGTCATTTTTTTTATGTTTTCAGTTTATCTATCACTCCAAAGAATATCAGCCTAACAAGGAAAATATAAATGGCAAACATTTTCAGTATACACAAGTAAAATGGAAGTAGAAATGTTCAAAAGAAATTCTCACCTTCATCACAAACAGCATTAGAACTATCACAAGCCATGATATGCCATACACCTGTTTTAAGACATGTTGAGACATGTTGTAGAAGTCATATTTAATTCAAGAGAACGTAGTACAGTGAGCTCAGGAAGAAGGATACAACATACCAGAATACTTTTTGTATGTTTTGTGATGTTTAAGTGATAAACAAGCCCGTACTGGTAGATGAAGAATCGTAAAGCCAGCAATACTTCAGCAATAATTCCACGCTTTCCAGAATGATGAAGATGTTCTTGTTCCTCTTCCCACCATGATTCCCAACTTTTCTCAGGTGGCACACCAATACCACCTGTATTGCTTATCCACTTATTCCAATCAGTCCAATCATCAACAATTTTTTGCCACTCAAAACCGGAAGGATTGAAGAGGAAGGGAGCAAAGAGCCAGGTGCAGACCATAAACCATATTGATACAGTGATCAAGATATAGGCAAGTGCTCCTCTATAAGATTCACCAAAAATTTCATAGACAACAAGTAAAATCATTAGCTCGAGTCCCTTCACAAAATGGCTCCGGGAGTACAACCGATAGTTTTCTGCAAACTTTGCATGAAAAACCACAAATCCACGACCAGTAGGTCTATATTTTGCACCTCCATGAAGTAATGTCCTTCCATAGTAGTGAGTCTTAGTTCCGAGTGAAAATGTAAAAAATACAGGTGCTAACTGTAACTGCATGAGAATAAATTCACTTAATGCAGTACGGAAACCTCTTTCCAGACCGATTTCCATCATCATAGGCAACGCCATTAGAAATCCAATTTGCACGAATGACTGAGAAGCAAGGGCCACTTGAAGAGGCTTGTTATCTCGAATAGCTTGTTGAGTGCTAAGACCCTCTTCAAGTCCACTGAGAACAAGATATAGGCGCCCATACAGGAATACATATACAGTAAGCACAGTAATCTGCCAGAAGTAAGATAGAACACATAAATATTTAATATACATCACAGAAATGTGTATGAGAAACATGTTGTATGTATAAAAACATACCAAGGTACTAAAGTAGAAACCAATGGTGGTGAAATAACATGACAACATCCTGAAAAAATCAAAACGATGCCCAAGCCTGTAAAGATCACGACTCAATGTCTGTTCTCCATTCCCGTTGGCTATTTTTGCTTCAAATAGTGAAATCTGATTGAGGCCCACATCCCTCCCTTTCCCAACTTGTATGTATTCATGGTGTGTTACATTGCCTTCGCGAAGTGTAGAATTAAAGCCTACAATCAGTGCCATGTTCAAAAGTAACAGAGTAAGCAAATATTAGCACAAAGAATATGTCATATCTGGCTACAAGTCTACAACTATGACTAAAATTACCAGCAAATATATCCTCGCTTAAGTTTATGATCTTGGAAGCTTTGCTGACACCTCCTCTAGTAAGGTGAAAAAGCCTATCGAAAACATCTGGATGGCCATAGTGAAACCGAACCCTGCATAGTAAAAAGAAGAAAGACATAAAAAAAGATGATAGGTCAATGAAACCATGACTTAAGCAAAACAATTAACTATGGTGCTAATTATCAACTTCTATGTATAATGTTTTATCAACTTTCCTTCCCAATCATTTCTTCACCACTTGCACTATGCAGACAATAATTGTTTTGAAATGCTAAGTTTGCTACAGATGATGAAATAGTGAACAGGCATAATATTCTTAGATGTAGAATAGAATTAAAAAGGGAATACAGTATAGGACAGGACAAAAAAAGCACAAAATATATATGAGTGTCTAAATTAGAGTGATCGAGTTACATCTAAGATTTGGGACTTGGTGTAGCAAAATGATGAATATAGTGATTTAACCTCAAAATAAAGACCAAGTTTCCCATAGACCCTTTGTTTTTAGCAAGATATGCTATAGTTTCTAGAGCTTCAGATATTTTGAGAAACTTAATCCAGGTTACAGATCTTAATGGAACCTTGCCTGTCCAAACAGATCACTCAACAATATTTATAATCAACTCACATCTTTCGAATTAGTAATAACCAGACATTAACTAATAAAAACAAGGAAGATAATTTAAAAAATAAAATAATACATCACGTATTCATACCAACATGAGGAAGTTAGCAAGCATGTTGTGATGCATGTACATCTTGATATAAGAAACAATAATGCTAGATTGTAATGGAATTAAGGAACTACAACCTTTGAGTCCATGTTAATATATATTTGATCAAGGATAATGTCAAAATATAACTATATTAACTCATATCTAACAATACTAGACCCGACAATTTTTCATACGACACGAAAATTTAGTTGTTGAGTACCCAGCTCATCTAAAACCTTACGGTGTCAGAGGAAGGCCCCAAATGGATCTTATACTACATTTTAACATTCCCCCTCACTCGAAATCCCATTTTTTGGGTTGAAGAGTGGATCACGGGCGCCCATCTTTGGGGCATAATTTTGCTTTCATGTCCATTATAAATTGTGAGAATATTGGGGGTGGTAGAGACTCGAACCCGAGACCTCTCCCAGCCTGAGCTCTGATACCATGTTAAATAACCAACTTACCTAAAACCTTAAGGTGTTAGAGGAAGGCACCAAATGGATCTTATACTATATTTTAACATTAGTGTTTCTTTTCTAATTTTGAGTACACGACACGAAAATACATGAACACGAAAATACATGACCGAGATTTAGTGTCAGTTTTGTATTTATCCCTCAGGTACACGACACGAGGTACACGAAATAAATAAATATTATATATAATATTACATAAAATAAATATTATATATATATATATATATTCCGTATTCATTTTTAGGTACTTTGGCTTATGTTTAAACTAAAATTTGGACAGAATGTAAACTTTGATATTCAATGTACCAATTCGTGTACATTTCATGTTTTTTCATTTTCGTGTACCAATTCGGGTACCAGTTCATATTTATTTTGTGAACATTTCATGTTTTTTCGTTTTCGTGTACCAAATCGTGTCATTTCGTTTTCGTTTAATTGAAGAAAATTGGTGTACTTCAGTTCGTGTTGTGTCGGGTCGTTTTTAAACCGTGTCGTGTTCGTGTCAGCAGATCAGGTACACGACTTCTATTTGTGTCGTTTCCACAGCTCTACCCATCAAGTATACAAACACGAAAGTACACGACACGAACGATTTGACAGGTCTAACCCAAGTTAAAAGGTTTGCTTTGAAAAATTAAAATAAGATAAAAGATTCAATAGTCCACAAAAAGCTCTTACATTTAAAAATAACATCTAAACATTCACCGCAAACACTGAACTGGGATAATTTGAATTGAATTGGGTGTATAAAGGTTTAAAAAATATCAGTAAAACATTGACTTTAACCACTATGTGCTTATTTAACTTCTTCAAGACAAGACAAGGCAACAATACAACATAGCATGACAATAAGGATACATATTTTAGAAAGGGAGGATCTAGTGTGTCCAAAGTACTTCCTCCTTTCCTAATTAGTTGTCCATTTGAGTTTTTGCATGCATTTTAAGGGGCATATTTTGAATAGCTCCATGTATTATATTTTGAATTTTATTTTTCTAAAAAAATTAAATATCTTTTATATGCACCTTAAAATGCGTGCAAAAAATTAATGGGACAAGTAATTAGGGACAGAGGGAGTAATTCCTAAGAGAGGTATGTTTCCAACCAAGTAAGTGGATTGGGTAAACACATACACACATACACAAACAAATATTAGACTATTCATCTCCATCCTCTAACTATATATACACAAACATGTGAACTGCACCTGTCAAAATATTATCATGCCTCAAAGTCGCTTCTTTTTTCTACTTTTAACTTAAGAAATAAATTGACATATAAAGAAAGCAAAGAATATTTCTTATTAGCAGATGAATGCTTAATTGATAAGAGAAAAAAATAATATTATATAAAGAGAAAGAATAAAAGTTGATACTTCTGATTTAACAGCAGCAGTGCTCTAAAAAGCTCTGAGCAGTCCTACGCAGGTGAAGACACCTTCTAGTGCTTAAATGGATCATTAATATATATAATATAATTTTATACATGCATATAGAATTTGTATCATATCATATACCACTATTTTATGTATGTCAATAATTTAAAAGTAATAAAGTTATAACATTTCTAACAAATTTTTTATTATTATTGATGATTCAGCATGTAATCCACTTAACACTAGTAACCGTTGTTAAAAGAAGGAGAAGTGAGCTTACTTCAACGGATTAGCTAGTAATCTCTGGCCAATAGTCACAAAACTTGTCTCCTGATTGGACATGAACCATGCAAGTGACGACACACTGCATCAATAACAAGTTGATGTTGACCTTGTATCGAGAGGATTCTAAACAAAAAACTAAAACAATGAAATACCATGGAAACATCAACATACCTTCCTGTAAATATATGCTCCCGAAGACCAAGAATAGTAGGATATCTTACACCATCATTTTTCTTTAAAAATTCTTGAAGCAAATTCCTCATCTTGAAGGCTTCTTCCATGTAGTTGTCCTATAAGATAGAGATTAAAGTAAGCTGACTGTTGGCAGAAATTTCCACGTAACTGATGAATAATCAACAAGCTATACTTGGTTCATATCTATAGTTTGCAAGCCTTCTCCGCGTGTAAAGATAATAGCATGATTCTGATTTTCTGGCTTTCCTTCTCCCAAGATAGCAGGCCCTGGAAGCTTTATTCGGTAAACAACCTGCAAACAAGATGTGGCAAACATATAAAGTTAATTTTGAAAGGTAGACTAACATAGCCATTAGGAGAAAAGTTACTTATCGACCTAGAATGATTCCCTGCGCAATTCATTTTCGCATAACTTCAAATATCCTAGCAAGTAAAGTTATGGCATGCCATGACAAACCAAAAATAATACTCCCTCCGTCCCACCCAATTGTTATCCTTTCGGAGAGAAGGTCCGGCACGCATTTTAAGGTGCATATAAAGTATAGTTCCATAAGTTATTTTTAAATTTTTTTTCTGAATAAAAATTTAAACATTAAATTTTTATTCAGAAAAAAAAATTAAAAATAAGTTATGGAACTATACTTTATATGCACCTTAAAATGCGTGTCGGACCTTCTCTCCGAAAGGATAACAATTGGGTGGGACGGAGGTAGTATAAACAATGCAGAAAAATAATAAAACAATGCAGAAACTTATTTACTCCAGGATGTGAAGGGTCAAGAAAGATTACAAAAAACCAATATAAATATTCCCTTCACACCATGTGCAACATCCTTGTTTGCGTTTTCTTTTATTCAGAAACTAATGTCCTTTTGCTAACACCAACACCCTCACATTTCCTGTGTTTATTGCTTAATCGGGAATAGAGAGTGAAGAGAAATAATGGGCAAAAGAGTAACAATTTTGGCATTTTGTTTAAGCTTATAGGTGGCTTGCAAGCTGAAAAAAGTAACGAAAAGCTACTGATTTGTATTGAAATTGAGCACAATAATAGAACTTGAATTGGGGGAAAAGTGTAACACTTTAAGCATGTTTGTTTAAGCTTATACGTGGCTCGCAAGCTGAATAAAGTAACTGATAATTTACGAATTAAAAGTTCTCCTAAAACTTTACCTTAAGGCGTTATTATTCTAACATTCCCCCCACTCAAAACCCAATTTTGGGTCGAAGAGTGGAGCATCGGCACCCATCTTCGAGGTAATAATATGCCGTGGTGTTCAAATTAAATTATGTGAAATATTGGGGCAGCTCTGAAACCATGTTAGGTTACCAATTCTCCTAAAACCTTAAGGTGTTAATATTCTAAAAATAACGACAAATTAGAGATTTTGATTGTATTGAGATTGAGCACAAAAATAGGACTTAGATGAGGAAAAAAAAAAAGGTTTTCTGGATAGAAACTTCACATGGTGTATAGATTATAAAATAAACCATGCTTAATTTGGGCACAAAGATATACAATTAGGGAATTGAAAATATTTATGGAGTAAAATAGTATGAGCCCACATAGTAAATTAAGATCACTTTCCTCCTTTTGTCTTTCACGAAACATAAAAATTGTTTGGCAAGAGAGAGTATATACCTTTTATGTGAGGTGAACAAGTACCTCCATAGGTACTGATTACCTCTCACAAGAGGCAAATATAATGCTCCAAACAGACTCAGTATCTTATAGATTCATTCTTCAGATCCACCAAAGAATATCTTATGCAGACATAAGGTGGACATCTGCCTAACTACCTTCTATTTTAATGCTGAATGAACTGTGAATATTCTAATTAAAGCTTCTTTTAAGTAAATTTATGGACGGGTAAAATTACAATCGCGATTGCTGAGTTTAATCCCAGAAACAATCACTTTTGAGCTTAAAGTAAACATTTAGAAACATTTTATTATTACCCCTAGGCAAAAAACATATAAAATAATTAATCCACATCCTATTCATCTATATGAACGTAATAAAATTTACCTGGTCCAAGTTTTGTCCTGGCTCTGTAGAATTAGACTTGGGCATAGCAGCCTTTACCAAAGAAGAGTAATACACCTTTTGGTTTACTTTTTTTGTTCTATCTTTGTTAGGCTCTTCAACCTCATCAATATAAGCAACACGGAGGGATGGGTACCTGTGGATATCAAGTATATAAAAGAGGACCAAGTCTTATGAGTCAACACAGAAAGTCTGCACTGCACATTATGCATACCCTGACATAAGCCTTAAAATATCTTGTGCACGAGGATCGCCAGATCGCTTGTGTATTCCATATTTCTGGCATGAAACCACATACGTAAACTTCATATCAGCAACTGCCTGACATTGTGTCCATAGTGATCTCTCTCCTTTCATATGATCCTCACTCAATTCGATTGCCTTGTAGCCTTGCATTAGATCTGATCATTTGGCACCACCAATAAAAATTATCTAAGTACCAATGACGAGTGCAAAAAGAATTTTGAGGACAGAAGATGCAGCTGATTATTAATAGATAGTAGATACCTTCATCTTTCGCCATATCAAGGAAGGCTTGGAGTTCCAAGGCTTTACGGTAGTACATCATACCTCTTACTGAGAGTAGCAAGAATGAACAAGTAAATCTACAAGAAAAAATGTGTCTGCTGACAAACAGAAACAAGACCTAGGCCATATTTTAAACCCACTTATGAGCGTCCTTTCTAAAAAGTAACTTGCAACTTAAAATAATTCCAAATAATTCTTGTCCATTTGGGACTCAGATATAGTTGAATTTAAATAATGGGAAAGATGTGCATATATGCATGCGACTTAATTTAAGTTTGTAATTTGACCTGACAAAAGTTAATACTACTCCCACAGCCTCACTACATGTAATTTCTATTATTTTTTGGTCAATTGATTTGTTATTTAATTATAAGTTATACATTATCAATTGAAGAAACCAAACAGATAATGACCTGCAAATAAAAAAAAACAATTTCTACTTGTAATTTATTAAATTAACTTTCAGATAGTAAGCAACTTCTTTTAACAGAAGCCAAACAGGCCCTAAAACTCCCAACAGATGTGCAAAGGCTAACAAGAGACATGCTGAAACAAATAAAAAAAGACATTTCATACCAGTTTTAGTCAGAGTCTGTCCCCTGTATGATGCCCAAAGTCGTAAATTTTCTTCCAATGCTTCGTCTAATCCTCTAAAATCTTCCTCACTTGTGCAATTCATCCGTTCAAGAAAATTGTTCCATTCATCTAGAAGTACAAAAATCAGTATATTCCTAGGCTGAAATTTAAGGGAAACAAAAAGAGAGCAAGAAAGGGAGGCCTTTAAATGGAACCTGGAAAAATCTTCTGCAAGTAAAAGAGAATTGATACTCCATCTTCATTGGGAACTTCCAAATCATGCAAGGAAAAGAGGACCTCCTCCGTAAAATAAGGAGTCAAAACACTAGAAATAAAAGATGGTTCATATTAACTTTTAATGGCACCAAGATATTGACCAGCAACAGCATAAATAATGATGACAATTATGATACAATTGTGCACGGCGTACCACACTCATGCTTTAATGTAAAATACTCGCGTGCCAAGTTATCTACAGAAGTTTCTAAAGATATACAATGTGTGAATGTGCAGGAGAAAGAGTATAAATTTAAAGTATAAAATAGATGGTTTAATCCAGCAAGTTCAACAATCTAAAACTCACGAGAAAGAAAGCATGTTGCGAACTTTGGGTGCTGAAGGCATGTCCATAAACAATGAATTGGAAAAGAAAGATATCCGTCTTCTAGCTTCCAAGTTTGATGGTACATCCATCGCGGATTCTGTCACTGTTAGTAATAGATAAAGTCTTTTGATCTGTAGACAGCAACAAAAAACACTTAAGTAATCGGAACAAATAATATCTTAACAACTGTTCTCAATTAGATTTTTAGCACACCTTTTCTTTCCAAGCTTCTGACTCTGGAGTTGGGAATCTAATTGCTCCAGCAGATGCAAATAACTGATATTGCTGCTCAAGAGGGGTCATACCCTCATGGCCTGAACCACCATGAATTGAATCTACCAGACTATATATGCGAACATTAGATTAATATATTACGCAGAACAATTAAATTAAAAATGCAGTCTTGTGCATGCACCGCTAACCTGGATATCTGATCCTCCATCATTATGTCTCTTGTCACCACCTCTAACATGTCCTGGAAAAGAATAACAACTTGATCCCTGTCCTCCTTCTTGTTCTCTAGCTGCAGGTATTAAGAATAACAATTAAGTTTCTGATCCTTGCTAACTCCCGTCTCAACAACAACTGATCTACTTTATTGTCAATTATCGGACTTGAGTACTTACGAGGTATTTAATGAGCTTGACAAAGTGATCATAGAGACTAGGAAGAGCACTCATTTTATACTCAATTATAAGATCACCTGCTTCAACATGCTTGTCAACTTCGCTAAATATATATTCAATAACCCTGGAACGAGTAAATAAACAAATTGCTAAGATAGGATAAAGACGAGAAGCACCAAAGAAGATAAAACACAATCTAATTTGTCCTATATTAGATATTATCAGGATTAACCAAAAACATACTCTTTTTCACGAGCACCACCAACCAAAAACTTAATAACATTACGAAATGAAGCATAGCACTCGCGGACAGCACAAGACATATAATCGTCAGACTCAATCCGCTTCTTCAGCTCACGATCTTTCCCATTGCTGTCCTTAGCCATATCCAAAGCTATTGGGATCTGGTTCATGTGTTTAAAATGAATATGAGCTCAAGAAACATTTAATAAAAACAAAGAAAAAACAGAACTGTAAGGAGGCCTACTTCTAACACCTTAGAGCATCTCCAAGAGTCTCCTAGTTGGCTCCTAACTATAATATAAACAATTAAGTTCCTAGTACGTTAGCACATTATTAAGAGTGTCAACTCCAACAATAATCTTTATATCTCCTCTCTATTTTATTTTTTATTCATATATAGACCCCACTATAACAAAAAGAGAGGGAAAGTGAAATAAAATATAGGGAAAAGTAATGGATGTTTTGGAGGGAATAAATATTTTATTGATATAGAAAAGTTAGGAGTCATGTAGTGGCTCCTAAATTAGAGTAGAGAGAGGAGGCTCCTAAGGTTTTTAAGAGCCACTAGGAATGTCTTGGAGCTCAATTTTTTGTCATGCTCTTTATATTTTGATTTAAGAGCTTGTTTTGAGAGCCTCTTGGAGATGCTCTTATAGCAGTTAGAACACTGATTCTGGGACAAATATTTAATATTTAATAAAAACAAAGAAAAAACAGAACCGTAAGGAGGCCTACTTTTAACACCTTATAGCATTTAGAGCACTAAAATGGTTTGTAATTTTGGACTGTGAGTGTTCTAGCTGTCTCAATTTGAAAAAAAGCCATAATGATGTCAGTTAATGTTTCAGCACCACATTTATAGACAGCTTGTGCAGAAGGTACATAAGGGTGAACTGTAAATGAGATCAATTAAGTCGTCAATCGGATGTCAATTAATTAATGCCAATTAACCTTAACTATAATTGAGGGGAATCATAACTCTATTCTCTATTGTTAACATGGTGCCATAGCATTAAAATTTTAAAATCAAAATCAGGACCAGTTTCAACTTTATTCTCACTGCCATTGGTATTATTTAAAAACATTAAAAAAAGACTAGATTTTTACACAAACCTAATACATCCTTGTTTGTATTTACATTGGATTTGATAAAATGGTGCACGCTCTAGTCAAGTAAGAATTGTGCAAATGTCGGTCACTTCAGATTCCACCGACACCTCCACTCAAAATTTTCATCCCATTCAGGACAGGAAGTTAAAACCCTGCTAATTCTCCTACTATTCGTATCTTGCATAGCCTGAATGTTTATGTGTTTATTTTAATAGTTTCCAACTGATATTAATTTTTCTGTTGTCCTGCCCATTTTTCAAGACATTAACGAAATGGTGATTAAACTGAAAACAATAATGAATAAACTAGACAACAGAAAGACCTTGCTAGCTAGCAAAAATGGAGGCCACTGTATGAGGCCCAAGTCGCGATCAGCCCAATATGGAACAAGCAAAAGGTCCATTTCCCTGAAAATGAAATTAACTAAGAAATTATGAGGGACAATAGAAATAAGTTTAGGACGTTTAATCAAACCATAATACGAACTAACAAAAAAGAAATGTATTTTTCTACAACGGTTTCTGGTGAAATTGCCCAGATGTATTACCTATTACTAATGAGGTCTTCCTCTCTAAAGCTAGTAATTATTGTGTTCCATAACTGAGCGAACCTTGCAGCTTCTTTTTCTTTATTAGATGGGATCTGGATAGGCCACGCAAATATATTATATCAACAATATACAATCATATTTGTAAAATTGAAAGGATAGTTAAAAGGGAAAATAGAGATTAAAATCAATGAAAAGGTTCATAAAATGTGAAAGAAAAAGAAACAAACCGTATCGAATTTGCGCGATAAAGTGGCTTTCAGTCCCTTCTTCTTAGCTGTCTCACCTTTTTCTGCTGGAATCAAACAACCATTAAATGCACCAGGCAAAGATTGAAACCGGGATCTTAGCATTCCTAGAGTCCGAATCTGGAGAGGAGACCTATGTGAGAAGTTGTTTGACAACAAAAGCAGAAACAACACACACAAAAATCTCGCCCTTCTGACTTGGAACACAGAGCTCTTGTGCAATCATATTGTGTATAACCACCATTACATCAATTTGGTGGTAGACTAGAGTTTATTATACGTAAAGGATAATGACCACCCAGAAGTGTTCTAGTCGCTAAAGATTGACTTTCTTGTTTTGTAAATAATGAGCAAGGTCGAACCGTATTTAAGAACATAAGTTTAAGTCCGAATCAAGAGGCCAGACATGTAAGAAGTTGTTTGACAACAAGCAGAAACAACAAACACAATAATATTGCCCTTTTCACCGGAGCACAGAGCTGTTGTGCAATTATATTGTGCACAAAGTGTATAACCACCATTTCATCAATTTGATTTTAGATTAGACCAGAGTCTATTACTTATACGTAAAGGTTAATGACCATCCAGAAGTGTTCTAGTAGCTAAAGGTTAATGAATGAGGCCAAACCGAATTTAAGAATTTAAAGTTTTATGCTTTTTAATTGAATGGGGCGTCGCGTCCCCTTCATCAACCCGCTTTCTGGTAAGAAGTTTTAGAAAGATAGATGCAACCTCTGAAAATTATTATGCCATTATACAAAAACATCTCAAAATCTGGCAGTTAAAAATAATATGATACCATCAGATGGACATTTAACAATGAAAAGTCTTCAATAATTTCAAGAAGACGGAATAAATTGGTTAGGGACCTCAAAAACCTAAGAATTTATCAAGTAGTTATCCTAGATGCATAACATGAACTCTCATAGCTTGCATGTACCATTGTTTCAATTTCATGATTAGCATAGACGCTGTAGAGACATCACAGTTTTCCAAGCAATACGCAAGTATAACTAAAAGGAACCCCAACTAACCTCTCCTAGACGTCGGAATGCACCATAGATACCTCCGAACAATGTAGAAAATATGGCATACCATATCTGAGTATCCATAAAATAGACCTGAAGAAACATTTACATGTTTAAGATTACACATAAAATAGACTAGATGAAATGAATATTTCGGGAAAAAACTAATAAATTTATATCAGAGAGATGATTGTGTAAACCCATACAAGAATAATTGGAGCCCATAGTGCTATAACAACACCAATATTGCTCTTTGCTGCAGGTAACACATAAGAAAATATAAAACCAATAAAAGAAGGGAAAACAAAAAGAAAAGATTACGAAAAAAAGTGTTCCTTGTACTAATGTAATAATGTTTATTACCGCGAGGAAAAAATTCATGCCACTGATATGTTGATATGTGTACGTTCATGATAGCTTTTGTTGGACCAACAAGAGGCTTTATCTGCAGTATGTAATTAAGAATAGTAACGCATGAGATATCACTGAGTTGACACTAATTTAACTTTTAACAGAATTACAGGAGGATAGAAGAATCGGATTATCCTCCTCTAGAAACTGCAATGAGCATCAACCATATTGCTAAGTTTCTCCATCCCCCGCCCTACTCTCCCTCTCTCTTTTTCCCCAGCTAACCAAAACAATAGAAAAAACTACATACACTCGTTCACATATTGATGGTAATACAACAGAAAAATTTGGTATATCTAGCAGCAATGTTCAGTAAAAGTTTTAGTAAAAAGCTATGACAAAACTTGAATTACTTCCAATTTAGAGAGTTCGATACTCTTAACTCTACAAACAGTATAACCTGCTCACTAAAATACTACAACAGATCCCTACAAACACATCAGAGCTACACACATAAACCAAAGTCCACTAGCAACATTGATTCGTTACAGATATCACATCACATCAGATTTGCTTAAACTCTTGGACAAGAAATGCACCTCCAGGTAATAACTGAATGCCAACTTTGTCACTATAAGAAGCACCCAAAACATTGTGTACCTGAGAATTTATATCAGCAGTTGTCAGATTCAAGCAATCTGACTTGATGTCAATAATAATATTTGGAAATGTCATAAAAAAGATATCTTACTTGAAAAGAGAAAACGCGCTTTCATGCATACCCCTTCCAACATAAAGTCGAGGCTGCAAAGTCACCACAGACACTCATGATATTGCAATGTTGACATAAATCAAACTAAGCTCTGATCTGAGCACTGGAAGAGAAAAGCATTTCTCACCTGTGACCACCACATCATGAGCATTACAATTCTGTAGTTCGACCTTTCAAGGTATCGACGAATAATGGGGAAAAGAAATAGTATTCCAGCAAGCATATTTGGTGACAGGTAGATAACAACGGCCAAAATGAACATTGTAGGTGAGTTTGAGCCATTGCCAAACCAATTTTTAATGGTCTGAGCTAGCCCAGGAGGATTCTCCCATGTATAAGCATAAGTAACTGGTAGAATTATCACCCATGCAGCAGCAGACACAACCTTTAGTATAAATCTAAGCTTGACATGAAACGACATACTTTGCCTCGCTTTCCAATTAAGGACCACATCAAGCAGAGCTGCAAATTCAAAGAATTCATTTTAATTTTGGAGAATCAGTCAATTTTGACCATAAAGTGCACGGTTATTAAATTGCACAAGTTACACTACTTGCACTACAAGTCTACAATTATAAACATAAAATTTTAAATAAAATAAAAAGCTGGGCGAGTATTTAGGATGCAAAAGGTGGAAAAGGAATTCTTTCACAATCTGATACATATTTGTATATGGGCAAAAATAATAAAAAAATCGAGTTACCTTGCCCAAGCTTTAGTATTGCAGCAGTTATAAAGACACTTAGTACTTTCTTGAAGACATTAGCTTTGAAGATTAAGCTCGGTGATCCAGAACCATTCCAGGCAACAATTATCATAGCCTTGACATACATAGAATCGTGACATGTTGACATATATATAAATATTCAAATAGAACAACAACAACAAATACAAACCAACTTCAACAGAAGACAGTTACCTGCAGGCAAAGTATAAAGAAACCCCACATTCTATCAAAACTTCTGAAAATATGCCAGTACGACCGTATCTCAACAAAATTAACTTTTCCAACCCATCGATCTCTATTTGCTGGCTTGCTATCCTGAATATTTGCAATGATTAATATTTTGTTAGCAATGCTTACTTCAGGAGATAAACAGGTTAACTAAGCATGAGACATGCTTACAACTGAATAGACTCGCATGAAATCCTTAGGATACTTACATTAAAATGATTTTAGAAAAAACTGCAAAGGTAAGTCACGACTTGAAGTTTCAGTCAGGAATATCATCTAATATTTGATATCACAAGATGATTCTATTAAGCACTATATATACATATATCCGTCGTTAAAACCAGGAAAAACACGAACAAATTATGGACAACCTTTTGTCTTGATGAAAGTGTGAATAGCCTTATAATATTTAGAGGGCATAAACCTAAAGTACAAATAATTATACACAGATTTAGGCATTCTTCTAACAATCCTTTCACCAGCAGAATTCATCCCCTTTGAGGAGCTAGATAATGACCCTATTATATGAATTCACCTGGGCGCTAAGGCCCCACACATTATTATACTGAAAGATAATTCATAGCAAAAAATTACCAAGCTTTTGTCAAAATGTAATTTTTCTACAGGCGAACAAAAGAAATCAGCATCAGCACGCATTGGCCAGCCCAAACGGAAGCAGTCCACGGACCTAAAAAAATAGCAGTCATAATTACTGACAGGATAATATAGATAAAGGACTACGGGCTGGATGGGAAAATAAAATGTGTACCAGAAGTACTCATTTAGATCATCGTAGTTCCTCCATTGAGAATGCTTGGATTTTCCTCTTTTGCTCCTAGCAGCTTCCTGCATAGAATACGTCAAGGAGAAATAATTAAGATGAGTAAAAAGATAACAAGATCAGACACAAATTAGGTATAGGGCTATAGGCAAATACCTTAGCAATCACTTCATAGATTGGAGTGACGACTTTTCTCAAGAACGCTTCTTCTTCACCTCCATAAGCTGGCTTAACATTCTCTCCCGTCATAGGACTAACGTTGCCAGCTAACATACCATATAGCTCGAATGCCATCTGATACAGATGATAACAATGACAAACAACATTAAGGATCGAAGTACCAGAACTCGATCAACTGCTCAATGTTTGCATTTTACTTCCATATATAAACATTAAATTAAGCAATCCCCGGGAGAAGATTGTGGAAGAAACCTGTGAAATTATCTAAAGACGCTCCAGCACCACCAGTAACATAATTGACAAATGTTCTAATGCAGATCCAAAGTGCATTAAATTCAAACTGTAATTAAGTGTCCTTTTAAATAGTGTGATCCTAAATCTTCATAGAAAAGTAGTCAAGTTGAGTCGAGGCGATGGAGGAAAGGCCAGAGTAATGGTGGATTGGGCAACAGATTAGTCTACCTCTACCATAAGTTGATCACTCGATAAGTCAAAAACATTATGTATTGAAAAATAATCTACTTAGAGCTACTAGACATAGTAGTCAGTCAAACAAAGCTAATTAGCCATATTAGGCACAATGTATTCTATATATAATCTCATCCAGAAAGTTGCAACACAACGAAGGTTTTTAAATAAATTTATTTAGAATTAGGATGCGAAAGAAACTTCATACAGCCCAGTATAGCTGTAGCTGTCAACCATTTCGGCACCATATAATTATACATATATTTAGCTTAACTTTAAGTACATAAACTTATTTACAAGTTAATTGGGAGTAAGGACCTATTGCTTAACCCAGCATCCTACCTAAATCCTTGTTTTAAATATGTTCCCCTCTTCGTGTCTTTAGTAAAACTTCAATTACTCGGTCAAAGAAAATGCATCTAGATTCTACAAAATGCCAATTCCCTCGTATGTGTCAAACAAGCTCTCTTTTATATGTTGACTTCTAAATCTGTACAATGCCCATGCAAAAATTAAATAAAGGATGTAGGATAGATATCAGCACTTCCTCGAAGATATGCCTTAAAATACCATATTAAATAACAAATTTGTCATAAAATGGTATCAAATTACATAATTCTATAGTAGTTACTAAGATGTTCTTTCAAATTGACTACTCAATATTAGGTGTAGGGGCCAATTCAAATGTATCACGCCACTTTTTATAACATTAGAAACCTACGGAAGTTAAAAGATGTGAAGATGGATGAGTTTCATGTACTGCTAGAATTTCAGTTGATTTTTGGACCATTTTTAAATGAATTCACTAGAACATGTCAATCCTCAATCCTGCTTCATATTCTCACTTGTTTGAGCATTAAATAATTAAGGAAGGCATCTGACTTAACTCTGAAATATTAGAATGGATGCTGTCATCTCACAACAGATAAGTGCAACTGGAAATTTATATACAGTGCTGTAAAGAGTCATACATGATGATAGATATAGCAAAGGCACTCCGGCATGAATCTTAAGTTGGCAGCTTCCCCCCATATAAGTAGATAGAGGCCCATGTACAGTAATTTCCTTTGCTGGACTTCCTGCTGTATAGTTGGTAACCTGGAGTTTTGAAATATTTGGCAAAGTTAAACAAATACAGAACTGAGATACTAATAACAGAGAAAATTTTAAAAATTAATAAAAAATAAAAACATTGATGTTAGACTTGAATCCTAGCCTACCAAAGCTGCAATTCAAGCTACGGCTGTTTCAGGTGCCAGAAAAACTTGTCAGAATACTATTCTAAATTGTCATGCTCCAGTCATGGTACCTACTAATATAGGACAGTTTCTGTGTAACTATGGGGGCGTTTGGGGTAGCTTAAATTTAAAATAAGTAACTTATTTTAAAAAAAAATTACATATTTTCAATTTTTTTTTTTTTGATACATATCTATTTTAGAATTTTAAAACCAAATATGATTTCCAAAACTGAAAATAAGTTACTTATTTTCAGGAAAAGTACATACATACTAACTTTTTCTGGAAATAAGCACTTATTTCCAGAAAAAAAGTTAAGCCAAACAGGCTCTATAAATGCAAAACAACCCTGTGTTGACTTTGTGGAGTAAATTATTACAGTTCATGTGATGATTAGCAACAAAAAAAATGAGAGTGGATCTTGTGTGATGATAAAGAACACCTATCTTTACAGTTAAACGTTTATATGATAAAATTCTTACCACAAACTACTTTTGCGATCCAAAAACTTGCACCACTTTTTGTAGTTTTTGAACAACTTCTTCATCACTTCATTCAGTGCTCGTTCATCCAGCTAAACAAGAAACATAGAAGGTAAAGACAATGTCACAGACAAACAGTAAAGGAAGCAATGGATCTAAAAAAATGGCATGTACTCAGCTTTGTATCAAAATCTTTAGGACTATTAAAACATTCTGTTTATAAAACTATCTTTATTAATTCGGACATGAAATCATTTGATACATGGGGAGAGAAAACCCCTTCCCTCTATGAACACGTACGGAGGATGAAAAATGGAATATTGTTGAGAGCTAGCTTAGTCAGTGCAGGGAAAGATAATTAAGTTGTAGCCATCATGGAAAGAAAAGATCCGAAGGTCAAGCTTTTTTCTTTTTCCCAATTTCTATTTCATACATTTCTGACTGACTATATATACTGTATAGCGATGTCTCAATTTCTTTTGATTTTAACTTTCTTTTGAACTGAAGAACCCAAAATGGCAGTGTTGCCGGTTTCTCCAACATCTCTGCCGTGACGCAACAAAATACAGCAACTGAATAGAAAAAGAAATCTTAAATAGCCGTATCTTCACCGCCAAAGTCAACTCATCAAAAAGTTTATTCTTACAGAGACAGAGTTTGCAATATTATTAAAGGGATACTTAGAAATTGGGGATGCGGTACAAACATGGTTTTATTTCAAAAACTGGAAGTGTCAGATAAAATGGCACTTGACAATTAGTGGGCCTGTCTTAGTAATGATGTTCATCTGGGAACAATAAAGATCACTCATCATGGCTAATTCCACGCAA
Organism: Oenanthe sinensis; assembly: GCA_028671895.1. Taxonomy (NCBI): domain Eukaryota; kingdom Viridiplantae; phylum Streptophyta; class Magnoliopsida; order Apiales; family Apiaceae; genus Oenanthe; species Oenanthe sinensis. The sequence continues at coordinate 18,702,187 of CM053813.1, forward strand.
AGATATATTAATTGTCTTTTTCAAATGAAGTTGGTAAAAATTTGACTCCCTCAGTTCCAGGAAATGATATCATTTGACTTTAGTTCGTATATATAACCTATCATTATATAACATTACGTTCCACATTCTACACACCAAAAAAATAATTTATTAAATAAACATGAATTGTATATATTATAGAGGATGATACGCCTTCAATAGAAAGTAAATTCGTCTAGCTCATGGCACAAAAGGAATAATAAGCAAACCTTGGGTTGTTGATCGAGCTTAGGAAACTGTCGAATGTGAACATTTGCAAGCAATAATATAAGGTGCTCCCTTTGATTTGCAACGCTATCCTTCTGCAAATTGATTATTTGATCAACTGTCAGTGTTACAATAACAACACAAAAAGCATATTCCTCATATTCAAGACAAATTCATTATCATGCTACAACTTCTGGAAATGACATTACTTGCCTGAAACCCAAACATGGCTTGAAGCCAATCAAGTAAATCTTCATCTTTTTTCTTCTTGTAGTCCCTAGGCCATGGAAGACCCCTGGTATTACGAAGGGCATAAACAGCAGCTTGAATCTGCATATTAAGTTTCAAGATACACAAATTTAGCGAATTAGATCATACAAAGTTAGAAAACAACACTTTACCAAAAAAATATTAATAACAAAAAAATTTAGAACACAACACAAGAACCAAGCCACGTCAGAAGTTATAAACAAACCTCTGGATATCTCATAATTGCTTGATTTGCACTATCTGGGTCAAGTGGAAGAATATTGTAAGGGACATATATCTCTGTTTTCTCAGCTACTTTATCATGTGCCTCCAAAATCTGTGTAATCCATCACAATATTAGCAAGTAAAAAATGGAAATTATATTCCAATAGAGGCGAGTTATGGTTGCAATCTTTTTATTATTATACAAAACACAGATTAAAAATATACAATAATAAATATTTCTAGTAAATATCATCTCAGAAAAATTATCAGAATGTATTTCTTATTTTGAACCTCGCGGTCAACTTCAACAGATTGTGTCTGATTTACAGCTTTCAAAACTTCAAAGAGAACATTGGCAGTTTGGTATGCTTTTGTAAGCTGCGCCCTACACAATAATGAAACTTATGGGTCAACTAAATTTGCAGCTTTAGCACGAGAAGGGTGGTGTCCGAAAGCAAGTTTCATGGCATCGAAGACTCACCTATCAGCTTTATCAGCAGCATTTTGCAATGCTTGGATATACTTCTTGTAGTAATGCTGATAAAAGCTCTGCATCTCACGTGCATCACTTTTTTTAACTCTCCCCATAAGAGTAGGATCATTTTCCTGGAGAAATTGTCAAATTAAAGTAGAACATAAGGTATTAATATTATAAATGATGATAAAATTCAAACAACACAAACTATTCCAGCTCCTAACATTGATTATGCTAATTACTTGTTTGCCTATGTATAAGATGGGAAAGGATACATTTGGAATAATCATTTGATAAAAGTTATTTAAAAAAAAAAGAAACTTGGGTGTTTGCCCTATTTAGCACGATACGTGTTTAAAATGACCAATGCAGACTATAAAAAGTTGGCCCATTTTAGCACTCGTAACACACTTAAAACATGCAGTACATTTGTAGTTCATAAAAACTATAGCGTAAATGTGTTACTAGGAAAATTTTTTTGCAACATCAGTCGGAGGATCACCTAAAGTTATTGGGTTAGAAGGTATGACGAATAAATTATTTGTGTTAAAAGCAACAATGCATACATCAATTGTACCTACTCATAAAAAAATCGCATTAATCAACTAGACTCTACCTTTCTGTCAGCCAAGTCCTATCAATATTATTTTCCTCACTCCCACACACCTCAAACTTGTGTCATGTACGTAAAGGATGAACCAACATCCAAAAAATTGGGGTCTTGCACATGTATAGCGTACATTCTTTCATCTTTGTGTTCGAGAATGGACATATCATTCAAAATGTGCTGTTTTGCCACTGATTTTAAATTTTGATCATTTTCTCAAGAGACCTTTGGGGATATGAATATAGTCACTAATCATTTTTGGTTTGGTATAAACATGGTAAATATTTCTAATACATATAGAAGTGAACAGAAATACCAAAAAATGTTGCTCAGTGTTGCTACCTAAGGTGTTTGTGTAGAAATTATCAAATTCAACAAGTCTATGAAAGAGGCATGGTATTTACCCTTTCGAGACGTTGAAGAAGGGCAGTTTTAAACTGGCGAACACCGCGTCCACTTGAATTAGGGTCCAATCTGTGAGCTTTCTCAAAAGCATAAAACCGACCTGAATACAGTTTCAATATATTAGGAATAATAGTTTTTTAATCTATATGATGAACAAGCATATTAAAATTCAAGGACAAATATATCATGTTATATTAATAGCATATCTTCATTCAAAATTTTAAAAAACACATAAATTATGAATTGGTTTCCTAAAGATTCTATCATACTTCATCGACATCATATGAAATCTCCTTGCAGGAAACATCGAATAAACATTACAATACTCTGATGCATTTAATCACATTTTTTATATCTACAGTTGTTTCACGCTCCACAAAAGCAACCGCATGAAAAGATATACAAGTATACAACAAGAAACCTGACTTGGCATGAAAACCAATAGGTAGTACCAGCAGCAGTTCACACCAGCACACAACTCAAAAAAAGAATACAAGACCGCCATAATGCAGTTCATTGTGTCCTTTGACATTCCAATACACTCTCAAAAACACAGAACTCTATATAAATGTGTGTTCGTCCTCTATTAAATTATGTTCTTCATAATAATTTTACAATGAATTCGAAATTGCACTTAGGTTATCCTGCAAAGTGCAAACAATTTTTTTTCATGATAATGTCTACAAATGAATATCTACTCTACTTATATGGACAATTTTGTATACAGCAAAGAACAAGGAGATATAGAGTCTTGCGAAGAGAGTGGCCACCTTATGATTCTAGCAGATACATTGCATCTGATAAATATATTGAAGCGGCTAAGCAAGGTTTAAAAAAGACAAACCCAACATTTAAACAGATTGTCTACCCCTACTTGGCACTTGCAGTATAACTCAGGGAAATATCCAAAAAGATTAATTGGGATTAGAAGAAAAACCTAGATTATGATTAAGAAGTCGTAATGGCAGAAACAGGCCCCAAGAATGTGCCATTATGCCTCTAACCCATTTTCACGAGGTCAATGCCTTGTCATAAAGCATTTAAACCTACAGTGTTTAACAGGCAGCCTAGCACTACAAACCTCTGCAAACTCCACTTGTCAAAATCTAAAAAATTTTCACTTCAAGCTGCAAATTAGAAGTTTTCTGCAATTTCGTTAAATTCCGAACCTCTCAACGGCTCTTTTTGGTGATAAACAAAGCATTACAAACTTTCACCCATATAATCAAAATGTTAATATAATAAAACTAATTATTTAACAATTTAGACTTTTCTGTAGAGTACACGATATATGTTTGTAATTGGAATTAAGATTTAAAACCAGATGCAACATATGAGACAGCACATAGTAGTCCCTCCCGATGTCCGTCATTTTTGTTAGTATTACATACAACAAGTTAGCTAAACAAGTAGTTACGAGACATCGTCATTTATATTACAAGAACCTATTAACGAGATTTATGACATACAGGCCTCCCATGTACATTATAACCAAACCAAACATCACATAGGGGTACGATGTACACAGACCTCTTCCTCATAGTCCCCAGACTTGGTAACAAGCACTAATTACCTTGATAAGAGGCAGCAGTACATTAAAATCTCCTGATTTTCCAAGTCTTAAACACACAAAGAAATCTTTAAACTCTGATAAATTAAAAGTGATGGATGATAATCCTAATGCTGGACAAGTCAGTTCATAGATCGGAGTACTTGTTCATTGAAGTAATCCTATAATATGTAAGGCTTCAAAAGTAAAAATTAGTAACTATCAACCTTACAATATCCAGAGCATATACGGTCCAGAGAAAGGAACAGTTCATCTTTCATCTGGTTCCTGGACTTACTTTCTTAAATTCCTCTCCGAGTACGGTAACTTTGGTGACACCTGATGTTAAGTTCAGCTAATACAGAATACAGTGATCTATCATTGCTACCAAGTCCCCTCTTAATACAGTATGTCGATATGTTGCAAGTTATGTCCAGCACAGCAAGTGAAAGTAAGAAGGTTAAAGAGGATTGTTTCATCTTTGGCACCGACAGTGCTTACACATTTTTATACTGATTATTTAAAGAAGTGAATCATACTGATAAATTTAAAAAATCAGTTATACACATCTATTTCATATTTTCATCCATTACAACATTTAAAAAATCAGTTGTGAACAGTTGGGAACAAACTAGATATAGGGAAAGACATCTATTCCACTATTCCTCTTTTATTGCCAAATGAAAAACTACCAAGTTTCGATTTGAAAATTTATCTTAAATTCCTTCCACCAAGTTTGAAGGGAGCCTTTAAATACTGTGGAAGATGTGATGCAATCATCAAACATACCGCAAGCATATATAAATACTAGAACCAAAAACTTACATAGGTAAGCAACTCTTGGATTGCTCGGCTCAACCTCATTGGCCACACGAAGAATGGAAGCAATCTCAACCAGAGACGACGGCACCACTTCACTGTCAAATATCGACTCCCCCAAATTCCCTGCCGTTTGGGTCCGCACTAACCGCCTTTGCGGCGGACGATCAGACCCTTCTACTCTAGATGACATTTTTACCACTCAAGAAAATCCCCTACACAAAAACAATCACTCAACTACATCACCAAAATCACAACAAAATAATCGCAGAAAAAGCATTCTATTCTCGCAAATATCGAAACCTTAAAAACACCACATTAAATATGGAATATATCCACCTCAAGAAAAATCCCTACACATAAGCAACTACTCAACTATATAATCAAAATCACAATAAAATAAACACAGATGGAGCAACTTTATACACCCTAATATAAAATAAAATAAAAAATAACAAAACACACATATATTTCAAACAATTACATATACACAACTCAAAAAAAGCCCTACAGTCCTACACATACACAATAACTCACTAATATACCCAAAATCACAACAAAATACACACATAAAGCAAACTGTTACATACTTCAAATCTTGAATATACATAGATACACAAACAAACACACCCACACACACAGAGACACGTATAAACATAAAAAGAAAAAGAAAAAATACATGGAAATACAATGAGGAGGAAAAGAAGCTAATAGTACTAATCTAACATGTAGAAACTGGATTAAGAACTGAACTGAAAAAAACATATAGATACAATACATATACACATGTATAAGTTGAGCATCTCATTACCTCATGCAGCAGCACACCGAGAAATTGATCGAAAAATAGAGGAGAAAGAATAAATTAAAACCCTAAGAGAGAGAGAGATGAGAGAGACTGGAGAGAATAAAAGAACTGAGAGAGAGAGAGAGAGAGAGAGAGGTGGTGGTAGTAGAAGTACTGCAACTTTAAGCTAAGTAGAGCACACACAACTAATGTTGGTTTTAGTAGTACAAAAAAACACAAACAATACTGAATGTTTGTTTAAACTACTGATATGCCACTCAGTAGGTGGGTCCCATTTCAGTTTAAGTTTCAATTTTCAAATATTGTATTTGTTCTCTCTTTAGAGGAATTTTAATAAAATGAGTTTTATTTAATATTTTTATTATTATTCTTTTTTTGAACAAAATTATTTTTTAAACTCTTTTATTCAAAAAATAATTATTAAAAAATTATATGTAGAATTGTTTTTATTTAAATCTCGACTTGCGTATAAAAAAATAATTATTAAAAAATTATATGTAAGTTTAACTTGTTGTTTTATTTAGATCTTGAGTATCCATATCTCTTTCTTTATTTGTTGTTTTTAACATCTGTTTCATTAAAATGTATTGTTCAGCAACCGAATCTTCGGTGTATCTCCCTCGGTAAAAAAAATTCCCCTAGTTTAGAACGTGAGATATCGGTCATATTCGGTAATTAACGGTTAATTATAATGGATTGAATTAATTATTCCTTATTTTAAATAAAATTATGTAATATATAATTTTTTGAATTAATTATTTATATTATAATTAAAATATGATAATTTTTTAATTAAAAAATTCTTATAAATAAATTTTTAAAAATCAACAGATTGAATGTAAATCTTTAATTCAATTTATTAATTAAAATACTTGTATTAGAGGATTTAATTAATCAAATCTCTAATTTACTTCATATTTTTTCCAAAAACTCTAACTTTCAAACTTGTATATTATATTTTTTTTAATAAATGTATATTATGTTTTAAAAATAGTTTAGTAAGAAATATGAAATATCTTCGGTAACAATTTTTGTTTTATTATATAAATAATAATTTACAAATTATAAGTATTAACTTATTTCATACATTTTATTTTATATACAATATTTATAAGGGAATTTAGTTAAAAATTTATGAGGTGCGACAAATTATTTTAGACGCTTTTATATATATTTTAATTTTAATTAAATGTTTTTATAATTTTATAATAATCCAGTGACAAAATTAGATAAATACTTTTAGTAATCCTCCGTAATTTTCATTAAATTTGGCCCTAATAGTATCAGTTTAATCAATATATTATTGTAATTTGAGTTGTATTATTCGCCTAAATATTAGAAATGTAAGAAAAAAGAATTAGAAAGATATTATATATATATATATATATTAAGGAACGGTAATTATATATTTATTTAATTAATTAATTTTTCTACACGTTTATGTATGTAAAAATGACTTATTTTATTTCTTTTACTCAACAAATGACATAGAGACCATCTAAAAAATTAATAAAGTTGTTAAATTTTGTACTGTAAATTAAAGCAAAAGGAAGGGCATTTTAGTGAATAAAATTCAAAATACGCAAGCGTTGGACACCAAAACAAAGACAACACATGTATGTAGCCGTTTCAGACTACCTTGCTATTTACCAATTATACCCTCAATGGTGCAGCCTAATTACAGTCACTTAATAGAACTCAATTCAATCTAGTGGCAGTTTGGTCATTTCAAAGTTGGCGCGATAACCGAGGCTTTTGCTTACCGGGCCACCACGAGAACTCAGTAAAGGCTGTCGATTCTCGGAACTCTATACAAAATATATGTACGTATATAGTATATTACATACATACACTTTTATTATTTTTTATGAGTGGGGGATTTTTGTTTGTTTCTGTCGAAAGTGTATTTTGTTTAAAGTTTCGATTTATAGGTACTGGGTCCCACGTATGAGACATGAGTTTGCCGCATATGATTATGTTCTTAAGAGCATTTCTAAGAGGAAAAACTATTAGCTAAAAAATTGTACGCGATAGATATTTTAGATAATATGTATAAATTTTGAAATTACAATCATCCAAAATTCTTAGATAAAATTGTAGTCAATTTCCTTAAATTGACTACATTTGCCGAATCTCTCAAAAACTTAACAAAGATGTATATATAAATTTAATCATTATAGTCAATCCCATGGGAGTACATTACCTTACTGATTCGATAAATTTTAGTCGATCATTATTTTATATTATTTTAATCAACACAGTTGGAGATGCTCTTACCCTCTTTTTGTAAATTTACTTTTTTATCGTCTTTTTTTCCTTCTTTTTATTAGAGATTGGTACGTCAATATGTCATGTGGGCTCGACTTATCTATCTTCATCACTAAAATATTTTATTGTAAGACTTCTAATGCTCAGAAATTACCATTTTTATATTTTTTTCTCTAAAATCGATTGAATTCACCGAATTGAATTGTTCATTTCGTATTTTCTTAAAATTTTTGTATTCTGGTAAAAAAAATATTGTTAAAATTTTAAATTATTATTTAATAATATTTTTTATGTGTGTATGTTTTAAAATATAATATATAAAAAATATTTTTTAAAAGCTTGATGGTAAAATTTATAATTGTTTTCTGTGAATGTCAAAAGCAGTTTTTTCAAAAATATGGGATTGTCTTCTTTAGAAACATATTTTTTATTAAAATATATTTTTCTAAAAAGTTGATTTTTAGTTTTATCAAATATTTTTTTATATATTTTTAACTAAAAATGATTGTTACTATTTGCCACATCAATAATAAACACGGTCTTAACTAAACTGAAATTTTTAATTTTATACAAATTGTTTTTGAGTTTGGCTTACACAAGGTAAAAGTCGAATAATTTCGGCTGAATTTTAATTTATTAAATATATCTAATGAATCAAACCTATTATATCTAAAGTATCTATTATATAATATATAATAAATTAATGATATAGACAGGTATACTATACTATATTTGGCTCAATTTGTAACGCTCTCAGACCGGGTCAGGATCTGGTCGTTACACGAAAATCGTCAATATAAAATCACTGGTGTAATAACATTTAAATCACATGTAGTCATTCAATATTTGAAATCTACATCTATGACCCCAATTATCAAGATTTTTTAGGCTATTGTTCAAGAAACAAGAATCTCAAGTCCAAACATCAATTATTACAAATCTCAATAAATCAAACAAAATCATGCTTGTGACTTCATCCATAAAGTTTCTCAAATATTCATAGTATTAGAACAATTTCCCAAATAGCACAATTGATTTCAACAATCTCTTTACACAAATCTTATACTACTATTATAACTTCGATAATACTAATAGCCAGTATTGTTCTATACCAAGCAATATATATAAATAAATCTTACTTCAAATACAGACTTTCTGGATCAAAACATTTCCGTAAGGGCATCTCACATTCTTCTTCCGAACTACGCGGATAAATTTTGTCAGTCTACCTTTTTCTGAAAGGTTAATATTTGAAACAAACAAGTATGCGCGAAAAAAATGCTCAACAAGTACAGTAAGCGATAATCAAGATATCAACAATAGTAATGAATGAGTAATTGATAAAGAATTAAAATAACAATCACAATATCTCGAAAAAGAAGGCCACATTGGCGAAAAACAATAAATTTCTAAACATGAGGGAAGTTTACTTAATTCTATAAATGATTCACCTCAACAATTTTAAAATACTTTTGATATTTATTCACTGCAAATCTCATAGAGAGTAGCAAGTATATGACAACTTCATAATTAAATCATTTAAAAGTTTGAAATAAATTTTGATAAAAATTTTGATAACTGAGCAATAGATGCTTCAGTTACTAAGAAACAACTATTCAAGAAATTCCTTAAGAATTCTCTATTCATTCTGGAGTCTATCTATCACTGTGCAAAAAATGCTCTATCGATAATATAAACCTCGAATTAGTTTACAACAGTTCTGAACGATAATAATAATCAGGTCAACTGACCATAATGGTACTCAGTTACCCAAGAAAAATATTTAGACCTCCAATAACATTGATAATAAAATTTGTCAGGCCATACAGGATTAAGCACAACACTATTTTGTAGCCGATGATTAGTCGCTCTACATCATCGGTTGATGCACGAAGCATGAAGCCAAAAATATTTCCTCGTTTGATTTTCTACTAGTGGATGGATGATCCGTCACTGGTAATCACCCTAGCACATATTGGCCTAAATAAGCTTGACCAATGTCTCGGTCTCTTACGCACATGTTGTTGGCAAAACACTCATTCCCAGTCTGAGTATATGATTTCAGAAGAGTCGAAAACCTTAAAATACTCAATCAATATCAAAGTAACCGTTACATTAACGGTTTAGAAATCAATAATATAGGGCATCAACACTTTTTTGTAAAAACAAGGTTCACGTGTTCGATATAATTTTATGATAATTTATGAACTCGATTCCAGAGTCGAATCAATTACTACTGGCAGGATAAATTGTAAATAGAATATTTGAATAAATACATGTTGAGAACAGAAACTTGCATAATACGAGTTTGAGAATAAAGTACTTGCATAAACAGAAATCAAAATATTCTGAGATAGAATAAAGGAACAGAGTTAGAAAACTTACTTGAAATCCATGATACGTTTTCAAAGTTCCATTCATTCCCGATAGTTCTATCAAAAGATATAATAATCTAGATTAGTTCTCTTAATCGAAATGGCTACTTATACTACGAATAAGCATAACTGAATTCGTTAACTAATTACAATTTGTACTTAGTCATTTTATTAACACTTATCTTTCCCAACATTTTACCTCCTCGGGTTTACTTTAGTTATTCGTAAAATTATCTTGTCAATGTTTTTTAATCAAGTTCTTTACACCAACATGTTGTCATGATACTCCTCAACAATTTTCGTTACTTGACCGACTCGAGACAAGTCTTCTATCTTGCTCGAAATCGCCTCCCAAAATGGTTGTTTAACTTTATACTTATATAAATTTAATCCAACCCCCTGTTTCTAGCATTTTTAATAAATTGGAAATTAATAACTTTATTAGGAATATATTCATTTGATGATGTACAAAATACTATAACAGAGTCTAGTATAGATAAATATGTAATAGAATAAGTCTTTCTAGTCTCTGATCAAAGTAAATGTAAATCAGAGTCTAGTTAGTCCATGTACAAGTATCAAGAATATTTATACTTAGAAGATTTTCAGCAGGAATAAAACTAGAATCTGGATGCCAATCAGAGTGTGAGAGTTGATCAGGGTCTATAGACTATCAGAGTCTATAGTCTGTCAGAGTCTATAGATCATCAGAGTCTGAAGGTTTTCAGAATCTATAAAGCTGAACCTAAATTTGGAAGATGAACACAATTATGGAAAGTCTTCAAAGATAAAGGAAAATATATTGCATATGTGCTATGGGAAAGAAGGAGAATTACAAAAGGAAACTGTTAGCTAATAATTAGGAATTCTATTCATATTGTAATTTGATTTTCTGTTATTAGTTGATAGGCGGTCTCTATATAAATACTTTATTTAACCTACTTTATTTTGTCGAACTTTTGAGAGAGCATAGAGATAGAGAGAGTTGATGTGAGAAATACAGAGAAACTGCTAGGGTTTGTGTACACCCTAGGAGAGTTTGTATTTGTTCTTTGGTCTTAATTCAAAGCTTTAATTTACATTAAGTTGATTTTAATCAGGCGAAAAGAGCACACAAGTATTCAACCCCCTTCTACTTGTGTAACTGAGAAAATAATTGATATCAGATCCTAACGTTTAAAATCGATCGAAGATGTCTGGAAACAAAGATGGCAATTCTAAGATTCATATGCTCAAAAGGAATGAGTACACTCACTGAAAGATGAAGATGTTGCACCATCTTGACAGAATTCATGATGGACCTTATGTGCCCTCAAGACTTGTTCCTCAAACCACTGTTGAAGGAAAAATCATTGAAGAACACTTTGTTGACAAACCAAAGGATGAGTGGTCAAAGGAGGACAAGAAAAACGTCCTTAAGGAGGCAAAAGTCAAGAACATCATCTTTAACAGTTTGGACTCTATTCTTACAAACTATGTTATATTATGCAAAACTGCTAAAGAGATGTGGACAAAACTTGAAGTGCACTATGAAGGAACCAAGGATGTCAAGAAGAATGCAAGGTCTCTGCTAATTCAGGAGTATGAGTATTTTGAAGCAAAAGCTGGAGAGACCATCACCGAGATGTATGATAGGTTTACCAAACTCCTGAATGAGATGGCTATACTTGATAAAGCATATGACTCTGAAGACACAAATACCAAGTTTCTGAGATCCCTTCTTGAAGAGTGGGACAACAAAATAACTGCTATAAGGGAAGCTAGAGATTTGGATGAAATAATTCTAGAAGAATTGTACGGTAGACTAAAGACATATGATTTAGAGATGCAAAAGAGAAAGAATAAGAAATCTGGAAAAGTAAAATATGTGGCACTCATAATGGAGTTTGAGAAAGAACAACATGAAGAACCCTTAGAAACTAGAATAAAAAAATAAGGGAAAAACTATTATTGAGTCAGAGTCTACTGATATAGACTCTGATTCAGATGATGAAATTGATTTGAGTCAAATGATGACTATGTTTGCTAAGAATTTCAAAAGGATGAAATTCAACAAAAGAACTGAAAAATTTAGCAAGAGGCCAACATTCAGAAAGGATGATGAAAAAGTTGAGAAAAGAAAGAGCACCATAATCAAGCTTGACAAAGCAAAAGTCAAGTGCTTCAACCGTGGAATATTGGAGCATTTTGCTAGTGAGTGTAGAAAAGCTAAAAATCAAGGCAAAGGAAAGGCATTCATCTCAACAGGAAAGGATTGGGAAGATTCACAGAGGATGAAATAGATTATGAAAATCTAGCATTGATGGTTGTCTCCTCATAAAAGTCAGAATCTCCCAATGAACCATCATCTCTTAAATCTCGGGTATCAATATTTTCTGCTGAATCTTTACTTAATTTAGACTCTGATGGTATAAAGATTGTTCAAAGTGCAGTTAAAAAGTTAATGACTAATTTTAGATCACTCACAAATGACAATGATAGGTTAACAGAAGAAAACCTAATCTTAACAAGTATGAATAACCACCTAGAGTCTGAATTAGTTCTTATGGAAGAATATAAAAAGGATTCTGAGAAGTATAAAAACAACTATGTTGAAATCTTAAAGGCCTATGATTATGTTGGAAAAGAACTAGAAGAAGAAAGGCTTAAGTTCAAAGCATGGGCAGACTCTGGAAGAACATTTCAGAAAATTCTCAATAATCAAAATGTGTGTCAAACTGCTGGTCTAGGCTATGACAAGAGTCAAGACAAAAGACCTATTGTTGGGAATGATGACAATGTAGAAGCTATCCAAGTCAATAAGACTAAGGATAAGAGAACCTTTACTCCTGTTACGTTTATGACTTCTGAAGTTAAGACTGAGTTACCTAAAGGAATCATAAACTCCTTTGTCAATAATCCCCATACTGTTGACAAAAAGATAAATGAATCAAGAGAAAAGAAAGCTAAGAAAAACATAAATATAGGTTTCTTATCTAAGTGCAAGTTAAAGGAAATGCTAGATAATTTACCAGAGTCTGGCAAAACTAGGAGGAATAGGAATGGCAAGGAAGGCATTAACAAAGCCAACAACTATAAAAAAGATCATAATGCTCCTAGGAAGAAATCTACAGATGTGGAAACCACAACCATCTCCCTCTAGATTGTAAAACAAAAATTGAAAAGAAATCAGAGTCTAAATCCCCTCAAACTCTGACTAGTCACTACATTCTACAGAAACCCTGTTATCACTGTGGTAGCATATTTCACTATATTTATATATGTAGGGACTATCATGATTTGTATTATAATTTTTATGAGCTAAATTCTTCTATTGATAAAAGTTGGTATGACACTGTCAAGACTCCACCAGAGTCTAAGGCAACAAAGGAAACAGGTAAATCCAAAGTAAAAATTTCTAAACATGTTTCACCTAAAGTTATTAAGAAGGGATCCAAAACTGTTTGGGTCTTCAAAACATCTAACTAGCTGATATCTGTATGCAGGGAACAAGGGCAAGGAAAATATCCCTAGTCCTGGATAGTGGATGCTCAGGACACATGATTGGAAAAAAATTCCTTCTTACAGACTTTGTGGAGATGGCTGGCCCAGAAGTATTCTTTGGAGATGGCAACAAAGGAAAAATACCGGGTTATGGCAAGATTGTACTTGGAAATGTCATCATTGAAGAAGTAGCTCTAGTTGATGGCTTGAAACACAACTTGATCAGTATTAGTCAACTTGGAGATAAAGATTACCATACTGTCTTTGACAGCAAAGAATGTCTTGTGACTCATAAAGAAACAAGCATTTTTGTTTTCAAAGGGTATAGACATGGTAACATATATGAAGCTAGCTTGGAGGATTGCACTCACAATAAAATTACTTGTCTATATAGCAATGCCTCAACTGAAGAAAGTTGGAAATTGTACAAGAAAATGTCACACATCAACTTCAAAACACTCAATAAGTTGGTGAAATAGAGTCTTGTGAGAGGATTACCATAAGTTGATTTTATTCAAAATGGAGTTTGTGAAGCGTGTCAACTTGGAAAATAAAGGAAAACAACCTTCAAGAGTAAAACAATAAACACCATTACTGAATCCTTATGTTTTGATTTATTTAGTCTAGTAAATGTGATGTGAATTAACAAAAAGAAATATGCTTTTGTCATTGTAGATGATTTTACAAGATTCACATGGGTTTTCTTTTTACACTCAAAGGATGAAGCTTCACAACACATAACAGACCATGTCACTTTTCTAGAAACTAAATCAAAGAAGACTGTCAAAATACTAAGGAGTGACAATGGTACTGAATTCAAGAATGCAATCATGGGGGAATAATGTGCATCAAAGGGAATTACTCAACAATTTTATGCACCAGGAACACCCCAGCAAAATGGAGTTGTGGAGAGAAAGAATAGAATAGAGGCAACCATGACAATGTTAGCAGAGTCTAAACTGCTAGTATATTTCTGGGCTGAGGTAGTCAATATAGCATGTTTCACTCAAAACTTTACCTTGATAAATCTGCATGGAAAGACTCCCTATGAAATGGTGAAGGACAAGAAGCCAAGTGTAAAACACTTTCACATATTTGGGTGTAAGTGATTTGTATTTAAAGTATATCCTAAAAATTTAAGTAAATTTGAAGCAAAGGCTGATGAATCTATTTTCCTTGGATATGCTCCAAATATAAAGGCATTCAGAGTCTTCAATCTCATAACCAGAATTGTTATGGAATCTATTCATGTTGCATTTGATGACAAAAAGATTACAGGTCTGCAGGATGAACCAGAGTCTACAACACTGAAATTTGAAAATTTCAAAAGTTCTGAGGTAGATGAAGATGATGAGGATGAAGAGTTTCAAATCACTCCTGAATCAACACAAGAACCTTTACACTCTGAGGGGGAGCCAGAAAATTCAACTCCAAACAACTTAGAGTCTGACATTTCAGGGTCTAGCCAGACAGAGTCTAGGCAAACAGAATTAAGTTCTTCAGAGTCTAACTCATCAGGGTCTGGATCATGCAACTCTGAATCTTTTTCAGGGACAAACAACTCAGGGGGAGCCTCTTCATTTGAATTCCATTCACAAACAGAAACTATAAATGATTTAGGGGGAGCCTCAAGTTCTAGAACCAATCTTCCACCAGCTAGAAAATGGGCAAGGGATCACACTCCAGATTTAATAATTGGTGATCATTGGAGTGGTGTGTAAACAAGAAAATCTACTCAAAATGAATATCTATACAACTATTTTCTCTCAAAGAATGAACCAAAGAAAATTGAGAAAGCATTACAAGACCCTGATTGGATCATTGCAATGAAAGAGGAATGAAATGAATTTGAGAGAAACAAAGTGTGGAAACTTATATCAAGACCTAAAAATAGATCAATTGTTGGTGCAAAATGGGTGTTCAGGAACAAACTTGATGAGAATGGTATTGTGGTAAGAAATAAAGCAAGGCTAGTTGCAAAAGGATACTCACAAGAGGAAGGAATTGACTATGATGAAATCTTTGCACCAGTAGCAAGATTGGAAGCCATCAAAATGTTTTTTGCATTTGTATCTCATTCAAAATTCAAAGTCTAACAGATGGATGTGAAGAGTGTCTTCTTAAATGGAAAATTGGAAGAAGAAGTCTATGTAGAGCAACCACCAGGATTTGTTGATCTAAAATTTCCTGATCATGTTTACAGGTTAGACAAGGCACTGTATAGATTGAAGCAAGCACCTAGAGTATGGTATGAAACTCTATCAAAATTTCTCCTTGAAAATGGTTTCATTAGAGGTACCATTGATAAAACTCTTTTTATTAGAAAATATAAAGGTGATATTCTGGTTGTCCAAATTTATGTTGATTATATTATTTTTGGTTCTACTAATGGGAAACTCGATGAAAAGTTTAGCAAACTAATACAGTCTAAATATGAAATGAGCATGATGAGAGAATTGAACTTCTTTTTGGGACTTCAAGTCAAATAGACAGATGATGGAATTTTCATCAATCAATCAAAGTATGTGAAAGAACTTTTGAATAAGTTTGATTTACAAGATTGTGCAACTGCCAAGACACCCATGTCAACAGCCACTAAGGTAGACTCTGACCCAAAGGGTAAGAAAGTTGACAATACTAGGCTAAAGAGTTATGATTGGCTCATTATTATATTTAACTGCTAGTAGACCAGATATAATGTTTGCAACTTGCCTGTGTTCTAAATTTCAAACTAACCCTAGATAATCACGTTTAATTGCTGTGAAAAGAATTTTTAGATATCTCAAGGGTGCACAAACACTAGGACTTTGGTATCCTAGAGCGTGATTTTTCATTAGTTGGCTACTCAGACTCTGATTATGCAGGATGGAAGGTAGAAAAGAAAAGCACAACAAGTCAATGCCAATTTCTTGGCAATAAGTTAATTTATTAGTTTAGCAAGAAATAACAGACTGTATCAACCTCAACAACTGAGGCTGAATACATAGTAGTTGGAAGTTGTTGTGCTCAAATTCTCTGGATGAGAATCAATTACTTGACTATGGACTAACATTTTTAAATATTCCTATGTATTTTAATAATACTAGCGCTATTAAAATTGCAGAAAATCTAGTTCAACATTCTAGAACAAAGCACATTGATGTCAGATATCATTTTATTAGAGAACAAGTTGAAACTGGTATTGTTGAACTTCATTATGTTCCAACAGACAGGCAAATTGTAGACATTTTAACAAAACCGCTTGATGAGTCTACCTTTCTCAGACTGGTAGGTGAGTTAGGCATGTTAAATATGTAATTGCACAATCATTACAAGCAGCAAGTTATGTACTTTAATTATAGTCCCTGATTTGTCAAACTAAAATTTGTTATTGCAATATTATTGAAGTACTTTACTTTGACAGAGTCTAACTTCTAGACTCTATGAGTTTGTAGACTCTGAAGGTCATGTCTCTTAGACTCTGAAACAGTTAAAATTTACACCTGCAAACTCTGATTATTTTTGAACCGTTCAAATGACTTGAAATAGGAGGTAATAGTTACTTTTTACTGTTACAGACTGTATACTTATGTGTATTGTTTGTAATTTTAACAAAATACCAATTTTACATACAATTAACTCACTTGTTTATTGCAATATATTTTCTAAGGCAAAATACTCTCAGAGCTTCTTCAAGAAACCTAGCTTATTTATTCAAGAATTTTCATCTTTCTCAACTCAACAACTTCAATGGCTGCTCAATCCACCATCTTTAGAGGACCCGAGGCTATTGCATTCACTTTTGGTGATTTTGAGTTCATGACAACGAACCACGTTGCAGCCCTAGGAGAGAAGAAGGGTGTAGATGCTGACTACTACCATGTGATGGACTTCTTGGAGTAAAGTGCGCTCAACTATATGTTGAAGGCATCTCCAGTCATTCACATGGTTGCCGTATCTCAGGCTTGGAGCTCTGCAATAGTTGTTGATTCTTCTCAGGATCATCCAGGTAAAATAATGTTTACCTTTGGTGATATTACTTTTGATGTCACTATTGATATTATAAACTCTGTGTTTCAGCTACTTGTTAAAACTCCTTTTGATGAAACTGTGACTGATGATGAAATCAAAACCGTGTTTAAATCACTAGGATATACTACTAGTCTTGATAACATGAGTAAAATAACTAGGCCTTACTTGAGGAAAGAATGGTGTTTCTTTTTTGATCAAATTGCTAAATATTTTACTGGTAAGTGTAGTGATTTTAATGCTATTACATTTATTACCTATCAAATTGGTCACAGTCTCCTATTTGATAAAGTGATCAACATTAGTGATATGTTGCTCACTCAAATGGGAACAAAATTGAATAATGTGCAGGAGGGGAAGAAGAAGGTCTATTATCATAGATTCCTTATGTTTCTCCATAATCACCTCATTCCTAATATGTATGCCAAGCTTGCAGACGACTGTTGTGTGCAGGCCTATAAATAACAAATGAAGATATTATCTGATATTAAGAGAATAGATGACAAAAAGAAAAGTCTACCTGCCGTGGTCTAACTCAGGTAATGCAGGTAAAACTCTCAACTTACAAACCCTTCATCTACAATGCTTCAATTTTTGGTGGTGAAATGGTTCGGGACCAAGTTATGAAGAGTCCCCCTACACCTATCCAAGTAGCCAAATTCCCTTCTATTAAACAATCTAACAAACTAAAATTCAAAAAGAAACCAACCTCTGGTGTCTCTCAACAGACACCAGTTATAAAGAGTAAAAGATTGATAAAAACCAGGCTTGTAGATGAGCAAAGTGATGAGGAACTCAATCCTCTAGAGAAACAGGTTGTTGAAGGAGAAAGTTTTTATGCACCTGAATCTAACCTTGTAACCAAATCTGTAGACTCTCAAAAGGCTGCAGACTCTGATAAACCTAGGGATGCACTTCATGATTCTCAACTTGAGTCTCCTGAAAAATCTTTTGCTAAGAAGTACAGGAGGTTGAGGAAGGCTTAGATAACTTTTGATTATTTTCTTCCTCTTTCTTTTGATCCTCAGCAAGAATTTCTTCTTTCATTAAGATATGTTCTTCATCTAAGGGTTCGATGACAAACTTCTTGTATTGGGGCTTAGGGACATTTTTTAATATATGTGGAATGTCTTGCTTCACAGGACTTTCCTCAGCAATTAATTCCTCATGTCTCTTTCCTTCCTTTTTATTATAGTCAAATCATATTCCAGTTTTTTGACCTATGACCTGTTTATCTATTGTCTCCTTAATAAGATTAGTAGATTTCTTATAAGCCTGAAGTTTTAACTTTAACTCAGAAATTTTATTCCTAAGTGCAGTTTCTACTTCTTGGTTGCATTTATCTCTATTTTGCAGATATTCTATCTTCTGTTTCAGATCTTCTAAGTTAACGCATGCAATATCTAGTTCTTCATTTCTAGATTCTAGCATTTTATTCTGTAGAACTAGTTTAGCATTTTCTTCTTCAGATGCTAGCATGCTTGTATGAATGTTAAACATTTATACGCTTAGATTTTCTACAGTTTTCTTGTAATCAGAATTAGACATGCAACCGTAGAAAGAAATGATACCTTTAATGACTGAGATGATGCCTCTGAAGAGTCTGCCATTAGTGCAACATTTCCATATGTCTCTTCTTCATCATTGTCTGAGTCATCCCAGCTCTTTCCCTCAGCTATATAAGATCTGCCCTGATGCTTCTTCACCAGTGCATCAAACTTTTGCTCGAGTTCGTAATACGACTCCTTTCTTTCCTTCCCTTACTTAGGCTTCCAGCATTTTGTAGCAAAATGTCCAAGTTCATCACAGTTATAGCACTTGAACTTACTGCGGTCTACCATTCCCGTCTTATAACCTCCTTTGTTGTAAGACCCTGAAGACGAACCACCTCGATTGTTGTTTCTGAAGCTGGAACCACTATAACTGGTGTTACTCCTGAATTTTTACTTAGGGTTCCTTCTAAACCTAAGGTTCTTGAACCTCCCTACCATATAGGCCATTGTCTTATTTTCCAACTATTCAATTTCTTCCATTGAGTAGAAGTCATCTTCATCACCTGGTTGAGTATTTTCTGTAAATTCAGCTTCCAGAATTTTTTTTCTTTCTCAACTACAGGCTTCACCGTGCTGGTCTCTGTGACAACAAAATATTTGTCTATAAGTGCTATAGTTTTTAACATTGTTGTATTCTTACTGTCCACTATTCCTGAACCATAAATGATATGTCTTTGCTCTTGCTCTATTTCATTAGTTTTGAGCTTTCCATATAGAATTTCAATGGACATTTCATTTATGTCACTTCTTTCTCTGATGGCAGAGATTTTGTGCTCAAGATGCGCTGGCAGTGTCAACAGAAATTTTCTGTTGATCTCCTTACGTGAGTATACCTTTCCGTGCAGTGACAAGTCATTCAGCAATTTATTGTATCTCTCAAAACCTTGAGTGATACTTTCTCCAGGTAGTGAATTGAAAGTTCGTACTGGGATGTAAGAATATCCAGCCTGTTCTCCTTCACTTCTGTTGTACCTTCCATTAGCAGATCAATCGTATCCCACATTTGTTTTGCACTAGTGCAATTAATCACTTGATTCAGCATTGTAGTGTCTAGTGAATCCATTAGGATACATTAAAGATGATTATCCCATGCAACTCTATCTTTATCAGTGTCAGTGTAATCTGAAGGCTCCTTTGGGGGTAAATCCTTGAGGAATCCGTTCACCGTCATCTGAAACTGTTTCTGGTGTTAGCTTCTGAGGTACATAAGGTCCATTTTCTAAAATTTCTGTTTATCGAGAATTAGCTGATTTAATGAAAGTGGACATCATCTTCTTCCATAAAATGTATTCTTTTATATCAAAGGCTGGGATTTTGATGCTACTAAGTTTTTGGGTACTCATGGTTGTGAAGAATTTTAAATCTCAAGAAAAAATTAATTTCTTAAAAATTAAAATTAATTCGAATAAAAATTAAATTTCGTGAAATAATTTTTTTGTTCGAATTCTTGATGATTGATAGCTTTTTAAAATTAGTGTATTTAAAATATTTAAAAATTTTGAAATTTAATTTTCTTTAAAAATAAAGAAATTTCATTATAAATTTTTCTAGATCTAAAAATGCACTTTTCTGTAAAACTATTTTTGGATCTTGATTTGTAACTTCAATCAACAAGCTCTAATACCAATTGTTAGGTCCAAAATCATCATAGAAGGGGGGGGGGGTATAATATGATGTTGGTAGATTTTTCGTTTAATTGCGGATTAAGTGTTTGAGTTCTTGAGATATTTAAATGAGAGAAAATGAAACACAACGATTCGTGGAAATAAAGATATATTATTAAAACCCTGAGGTGTTACACTTCTAATCAAGAGATTAGCTTCTATGGGTTCAATCAATATTACAACAATCAAGACAGGTGTGTTTAATGCTTGGCTTTAATGGAGCTCCCGTATGTTTGTTGTATTTACTGAAGAAGATGCACATTGATTCCTTCGAATTAAACCCATATATATTTGTGTATACTTTTGGAAATCAAATGAATTGGTTATCCAACAATAGCTTAAGTCCTTTGTAATGCTTCAAGAGTGACTGCTGTGTGTAGGCGCCATTAAATATGTTTGTTGCGCCTTGGAACCTTTGTTGCGCCTAAGACTTGTTTGTTGCACCACTACACCACTTGCCTTGTAGACGCGCCACCAAAACCTTCCTTTAGTCTTTTCTGCTTGTTTCATTGCGCCTGGTTGACCTTTTGTTGCGCCTGCACACCCATTGCCTTGTGTAAGCGCCACAAAATTCTCCTCTTTAATGTTTGTTGCGCCATAGAATAACACACACTCATTTTGTTGCGCCTGCACTCTTGATGCTTAGTGTATGCGCCACAAACCTCATAATAAACTTGGTGTGTTGTTCTCTTGCGCCTTGGATGATTTTGTTGCGCTTCATACATGGCTTCAAGAGTGTAGGAACCACCAAATGTAGTAATACTTGCCTTAAACAATATCTTGAATTCTTGAAGTATTTACCACTTGGTTTTCACTCTTTTGGCTTGATCAAATGATTTTCTTCTGATTACTCAAGACAATTCTTTTCTTATTATGATGACGCTTAGTGCACTGGTCTGGTTCACAAATGACTAACATTGAATTGAATTCCATTGACTTCTGTTCTATTTCAGCTGATTAACCTTGGACTGTTGCATTGCTTCTGATCACTGAAACCCTTTGACATTTATACTTAAATCATAACATTGTCTTTAGTATGAAATCTTCTGAACTCTTATTTGTTGCTGAGGCCTGAACATATTAATGAACTTCTCTCGCTGACGTTTAGTAACCCTTTCATCTTGAATGCTCTGCAATGATGTATGATTCATGTTTACATGTCCTTCTGGATTCCTATGCTCCATATTAGTATTATTTGACTGTCTTTATTTCTTAGTTGAGTTATCGTTATCACTATTACATATTACGGTACATTATGCTTTACAGTGATGAGCCTCGTTGGAGAAGCTCCTAAGAGAGCAAGAACTGAGGTCTCTTTGGCCTTTGATGATTCTGGCTTGGAAGGGGTGAAGTTCCCCCATGATGACCCCCTGGTGATTACCCATATTATAAGGAATTCAACTGTAAAAAGAGTCTTGGTAGACAACGGGTCATCAGTGGACATTTTATTTTATGATGCTTTTACGAAAATGGGTTACAATGATTTATAACTGACACCATCCAACATGCAAATCTATGCTTTCAATGGAGTGGAATCCCAGATTGAGGTAATAATACAACTGGGCGAGGACCCTCAACAGTCCACACAAATGCTGAATTTCCTGGTTATTAAGGCAAATACCACCTACAACGCAATCCTTGGAAGGACTGGGCTACATGCCTTCAAGGCGATAGCTTCCACATATCATCTAAAGCTCAAGTTACCTACTATGAATGGGGTAGGAGAAGAGAGATGAGATCAAAAAATGGCTAGAAGCTGTTATATGGCTGCTTTAAGACCCGATAGGACCGGATGCAAGTTTTACTCATTAAAGACATGGACGTTCGAGACCAGGAGGAAAGAAGGGGGAAACCTGCAGGGCACTTGAAACCATCCCCTTAGATCCTCAAGATCCTAAGAAAGTGACGTATGTTGGGGCTTCACTCCCCAATGACCTGAAACAATAGTTAGTTCAGTTCTTGCAAGACAACAGTGATGTATTTGCTTGGACAGCCACTGACATGCCAGGAATAAACCCCAAACTTATTACACATCAACCGAATGTAGATCGAAAATGGACATTTTTTAAGCAAAAGAAAAGAAAATTTTCTTCTGAAAGGCATGAAACCATTAAGAAAGAGGTAAAGAAGCTATTTGAAGCAGGATTCATTGAAGAAATCCAATTTCCTGAGTGACTAGCGAACCCTATAATGGTCAAGAAGACCAATGTAAAGTGGAGAATGTTTGTGGACTTCACAAACCTGAATGATGCCTGTCCAAATGACTATTTTCCCTTGTTAACGATAGACACGCTGATTGATGCCACAGATGGGCACAAGATGCTTAGCTTCATGGATGGCTTCAGTGGTTACAACCAAATCAAGACGCACTCCAATGACATCCCCAAGGTATCATTCATCACTGATTTTGGTGTTTTCTTGTATCTAGTTATGGCTTTTGGACTAAAGAATAGAGGAGCAACATACCGAAGGCTTGTGAATAAAAGTTTCAAGCACCTCATCGGTATGACCAAGGAGGTCTATGTTGATGACATGCTTGTCAAAAGTCTGGACAAGGCTGATCACCTCGAGCACCCAAGAGAGGCATTTAAAGTTCTGAGAACCCATAGAATGATGTTGAATCCAGCCAAGTGTGCCTTTGGAGTCGGCTCCGGAAAGTTTATAAGCCTGATGGTCTCAAAGAGAGGCATTGAGGCCAATCCTGATAAGATTCAAGTTATCTTGGATTTAGAGCCCCCTAAAAATATTAAGGATGTCCAGAAGCTCACCGAAAGGGTAACATCCCTAGGACGTTTTATATTCAAATCTGGAGAGAAATTTTTACCATTCTTCAAGGCCCTCAAGAAGGTCAAAGATTTTATGTGGAACGAAGAGAGCCAAACGGCATTTGAGGAATTGAAGAAGTATATGGTTGAGCCACCATTGCTCACCAAACCAAGACTTGCAGAGGTATTATTTCTATACTTGGTTGTTTCTAGCTCAGCTCTTAGTGTTGTTCTTGTGAGAGAGGAAGCCAAGGTCTAGAAATCATCTACTATGTCAGCAAAATTCTGCATAGAACATAGTTGAATTATTCAAAAGTTGAGAAGTTTGCCTTAGCATTGATAATGGCTTCATGAAAGCTATACCCATACTTTAAGGCATGAATAATTAAAGTCTTGACAAACCAACCTCTAAGAAACATACTGCACAGCCCCAAAGCCAGTGGAAGGCTAATTAAATGGGCAATTGAACTTGTAGAATTTCAGATCCACTATAAGCCTAGGACGGTCATCAAGGCCCAAGCTCTAGCTGACTTTGTGGTTGAGTGTACCATTCCCAACGAAAAAGTTGGGGGGCAGAAAGAGAAGGAAGAGAATGAAGAAAATAAGGAGAATGAAAAGAATGAGGAAGTAACCAAGGAATATTGGGTGCTCTTTTTTGACGGAGCTTCAAAAACAAGTGGAGCTGGTTTGTTCTGCAAAGCCCCGATGGCTTCATTGTGGAATATGAAATCAAGTTGAATTTTCCAACTACGAATAACGAGGCAGAGTACAAAGCTTTGATAACTAGACTCAGTTTAGCCAGATCCCTGAGGGTAAAGAATATAAAGGTTTGCGGTTACTCAAGGCTCGTAATCTCTTAAGTAAATGGGGAGTTTGAGGCCCGTAAAGAAACAATGATGAAGTATTTAAGAATTGTTAAGGTTCAGACAACTCAATTTGAGAAATGCCACTTTGAATACATCCTGAGGGAGAAAAATGTAAAGGCTGATGTCTTGTCTAAATTTGCATCATCAGAAATTGAGAATCATTCTGGTAGTATTTATTTTTAGGTCTTGAGGATCTCAAACATTGATGCCAAGTTGATAGCCCCGATTGGGCTTGAGACGTGTTGGATGGATCCCATCAAGTTTTACTTAGAGATGGGGAATACAACTACTAATCCTATGGAGGCGCGAAAACTATCAATGAGGGCCGTGAAGTATGCTCTTATTGAAGGGATACTTTATAAAAAGTCATATGTGATACCATACTTGAAGTGTCTGAGACCCTATGAGGTTAAAGCTTTTCTAAGAGAAGTTCACGAAGGAGTGTGTGGCCAACACCTAGGAAGTATGGAACTTACTCATAAGATTGTAAGGTTGGGATTCTATTGGACTGAAATGCTTAAGGATGTCGAAGCCTATGTTAAGAAGTGTGATCGCTGCCAAAGGTTTGCACCCATTGTTAGGCAGCCCCCTGAGATGTTGACATCTATTAATTCACCAATCGATTTTGCTATGTGGGGGATGAATATTCTAGGCCTGTTTCATATGGCAAGTGCACAAAGGAAGTTCCTCATTGTTGTAATTGACTACTTCTCTAAGTGGATAGAAGCCAAGCCTTTAGCCAAAATTAATACAAAGAATGTGACACAATTCTTCTGGGAGAATGTCATATGCAGGTATGGGTTACCAAATATCCTAGTGACGGATAACGAGACTCAGTTCAATAACAAAGACTTTACTGAGTACTGTGAAAAGTACGACATTGAGTTGCACTTCACTTCGGTAGCTCATTCTCAGTCAAATGGACAAGTAGAGGTTGTCGACAGAAGTATCCTGGACAGACTCAAAAAGAGAGTTGAGCGCTCTTAAGGGACTTGGGTTGATTAATTTCTCCCAATCCTGTGGGCATATAGAACTACTTGTAAAACCTCAACAGGTGTGACACCGTTTCAACTAGACTACGGGGCAGAAGCCGTGGTGCCTGTTAAGATCACTCATGCCTCACCGAGGATGTAGGAGTTTGAACCTGAAACAAATAAAGAAGGTATGAAACTTGTCCTAGATTTAATTGATGAGGTGTGCGATGTAGCTAATACTCAAATTGTTGAGAATCAGAAGAAAGCTTCATTTTACTACAATTTTAGAGTCAAAGAAAGGTTCTTCCGTGAAGGAGACTTGGTCATGCTAAAGTTTGAGGCCTCCGGAGCTGATCCCAAGGGAAAACTAGCCCCGAATTAGGAAGCACCTTATCAAGTCAAGGAAGTCACTGGGCAAGGGGCATACAAACTCCGGACCTTCGAAGGAATTGAAATCCTAAGAAGCTAGAATGCTGCTTACTTGAGGATTTACCATGTTCGATTGAAGGCCTTGATGCCTAAGTATGTTAAGTATTTATCTATTGGTTTATAAGCCTTGGAGGCTAGACATGTTTAAGTTTGAGAACTTAGTTCTTCCTATTATATAAAAGGATTGTTTCATGTTATCTTGGTTTTAATGATATTCTTAAGTCTTGATAAACCTTTACAAGTCTTGTGGAAGTTTATTGTTTATGTTCGAATTAAACACGAAAAATAAATAAAACCAAGACATTGAAAAAATAACGCGAAGTGTATAAATATAAAGGCTCGAAGGCCAAGAGTTTATAAAAAGCCTTGAAAGGCTGAGATAAATAAGTACAAAACTACAAAGGTGTAAATCCTAAACTACTCGCCACCCTCAGTATCTTCGGCCTCCTCTCTCCCTGAAGATTCTCCGAATCACTAGATTCATCTTCCTCTAATGAGATAGAAGCATAAGAACTCTCCGCCGATGATTTCTGAGGAGTTGTCTCAAGAGTAACCTTCGTAGGGTTGACTCAGAGCAGAGAAGTTGAAGGAGAACTAGACTTTCTCTTTCTGATGTCGGGGTTACTCTCCCCGTCAGTATCCTCCTCTTGAGCTTCAATCAAACACCGTAAAGCTTCGGCTGACTGAGGACTTTTGAAGTCCACCTTCGGGTCAAACAACCCTGGGGGCTTTGCTAGCACCACCTTCAATGCTTCATCCTACCCTATGGTATGGTGGGCATGATAGATTATGTCATCGTGCTCCTTGATTATATTATGGTATTCCTCCAAGCCCAGGTAGGTAACAATAATGGCATTCTTGTCCGCTCAGAGTTCAACAACCTCCTCCTAAGCCTGCCTCAGGAGCTCGGCCTGATCGGTTAACTTTTCTTCAAGACCCTTCAGCTTGGCCTCTGCAACAATCAAATCCTTCTTATACTTCCCAGCCTGCGTTTTCCACGCATCGGCCTGGCGGTGGAAAGCTTGGAAATAAGTATTAGCCTAGAAAGCCAACAAGCCAGGATGAGTCGAGACTCTAATCACAAGGAAAGAAGTGCTAAGTGCAATAAAATCGAAACAGTCAAGTAAGAAAACTCACCGAAGCCAAAGCGTGCGCACCTAGAGTCTTGGTGCTCTCTTCGTCACTCCCCATGACAATTTCCTTGTAGTCATAAGGATTAATGGAGTGAAGGAACCAATCCTTGGCATGATCCATGGATCCCAACACCGTATCAGTTTTCCTAAATCCCCAGTCAGGCTTGTAGGCCAGGGACCTTAGAACCTTGACAGGCTCACTGCCCTCAACAACAGCTACCCCGGTGTGGGGTTGCAAGAACACCGACAACTCCCTGGTTTACCTGAGGTCATGCTTGATCTTAAGCCGCTTCATGCTACCAGTTTCTTCAACGGGTGGAACAGTCCACTCATTGATCTGTGCAGAAGCTGAAAAAGAAATATGAAAACGTTAGCAAATAATAAACAGAAAAGACAAGAACAATGGCTAAGTTAGATAATATACCTTTGCTAGAAACCCTGGAAAGGCCAACAGCCTTTAGCCGATGCTCGTCAAGGAAAACCCAATAAGTTCCTTGGTTTCACCCCGAGTGAGCTCGACATAGGCAGCTTCATCCACCTCCGTGAGCACTATGGTGTCAGCACTCCCGTCGACCACCTTCCCAAAAGTGAACCTAAAAAGGGTACCCTAATTGCCCCTTCCTATTTTATTTGAACAAAGTTTTCTTTCCAGTTGGGATTATTGTCGGGGATGGAAAAGTTGTCAAAAATATGGGGCATGTTGGGCCTATGACCTATATGGACCTAACCCAACGACAAACTAGAAGAATTTTTAAACTGAAAGATTTTTTTGAAACAAAGGGATTGTCATCTTTATTTTCTTTTCAAAACAGAGGACCATAAAATAATGGATGATCCTCCCCCATAGGGGGCTATTTGGCAAGGGTTGATTTGAACGTCAGCCAAAAGAGTGGGGATAATATCATGCAAAGGAAACATAAGTCCAGCTAAAAGGGCATTTACATAGACAAACAAACAATCGGGCTTCCAATGACATGTTCTGTCACCGGGCCCAACCATGGAAATAGAAAAATGAGGAGGAAAATTGAACAAACTATTTGTACTCTTCTATCAGGTCAGTGTTAAAAAACTTATTTTTATGGCTATACGAATCTAAGCGAGATTGGCTAGGGTGCTCATCCCCAATTTGTTTAATCATATCTATGAACGACATGTATGTGGAATAAATGGGGATATGACGAAGGGGTTTACCTCTTTTAGCTGACCCTGCATTCATGGCTGCGAGTCTGGAAGCTTTCTTATCTTCCATTTCTTCGATCGAACTGCTAAAGTAGCTGGGAAGAATTTGAGAGCTGGATTACTTGAAAAAACTAGAGAGCTCGAAGAAATTTTAGAGTGGAGAAATGAGAAGTGTGAGAAATGAACAATCTCATACCACCTATATATAATAGCTCAACTGGTCACATGACCATTCAATTACCCCCGTGAACGGGCATTTCCAGGTCACATGACTGTCGGGAATCAAAGTAACCGGTGTAACTGGTGAGTAGGCTCAACGGAGAAGGCCCATGATCGAGGGCCCAAAGGTTGCAAGTAAAGAATAAAATAAATAGAAATAGTATTCCAGAGCCCCGTAGAATAATCTAGAAAGTGGGCCAAGGAATTGGGTCATACCCGTTAAGCCTAGAAAGCCCATAATTTAATTCTAGAAGGCCCGTGATTTAAAAGCCTAGAAGTCCTATAATTTAGTTCGAAGCCCATAAAGGCCCATTGTCGAAGGCCCAAAAGTGTTAAAAGAAAAACATATATTCTAACCAAAGAATATGTTGGGCTTAAATGAATTCCAAGCCCAAAGGGGAACAAAAACTTCGAAAGTTGGTGGGCAAATGATATGGGTAGAAAATAACCCTAAGGAAATAATAATAAATACAACATTTATTATTTTATTTATTTAACCTAGTGGGGTATAAAGGCTCAACTAAAGTTCTGAAGAGTCCTACGAGGCCCCTCATTTATGGATGGTTCTAGAAATTCTATCACAAAGATAAGACCTCATCT
Source organism: Oenanthe sinensis (assembly GCA_028671895.1). Taxonomy (NCBI): domain Eukaryota; kingdom Viridiplantae; phylum Streptophyta; class Magnoliopsida; order Apiales; family Apiaceae; genus Oenanthe; species Oenanthe sinensis. The sequence continues at coordinate 18,731,086 of CM053813.1, forward strand.
GCAAGAGTCTAACGAGGACTCTTATTATTAGAAGGTTCCAACAACCTTATCACTAGGAGACTTGGTCACCAAGTCCCCTAACTCTAATCTAACTCCTAGGCCCTCGTGCGCCTATATAAAGGGCCTAATCCCTCAATATTAGAACTACATTTTTTGGTTTGATTCTCATCTCTTGAGATACGTAGACAACTTACGAGGACCTGTTTTAGTCATGAAACATAAGTGCAATCATTAAAGCTTGAAAACTCTCACCACTCATTAATTGCATATTAATTGCATCTGATTTTGATCTGTAATATTTGGCACCGTCTGTGGGAACCGAATAACAACCATGGTGAGAACACGAAGTACCGCGAGCACCCTCAGAGAAGAAGTCCCAAACTCTGCTTCCTACACTGGGAACGTTACCCCAATGATCTCACACGAACCAGAAGTTGTTGTGCCGACCTCCGTTGAGGACCCTTGAACAAGCTCCTGACGAGCAGGACCCTTGAGCGTCATTGTTCATCCCTCAAATCCTGAGATTTCAATTCACGCTTCAGCTTCTCCACTTCAGGTAATTCCACCCCTTAGTACTACCTTTGTTGCACCTCCATCATTGCAGGTCTCAACCACGATGTTGCCCAACCCTCGTTATGGGATTCCCCAAATTATGAGCCCCCATATGAACAAGGACTATTGACCCAATATGGCTCACACTGGAGAAATCAAGATTTCTCAGGCCCCTACTTCACCAATGATGAATCATCGGACGAGGACGTTAATCCCAGAATGAGGCGACCTAGCAAGGAGCCCTTTGGAGGAAGGAGTACTCAATTTGAGGGCCTCAAAATACTAACTTTGTATCCCTTCAGGAGAAGATACGAGCTCATGAAGCTGAAGCCCAACGACTAAAGAAAGACCTGGATAGGGCACTAGCAAGGCGACAGCGCCTGAGAGCCGAGGGGGCTGGAGGATCGGTAAGAAATACATCTGTGATAGACCTTGATGAGCCTCCAACATGAAGGCAGGTAAGGTCGAGTCATGCTAGGATTGATCCCCGGACCTGTTATACTCTAGAAAGAACAATTTATATAAAGAACTAGAAATAACACCTATTATCACCATATAGTTTTTATACGGTCAAGATTAAAAGATAGGTTAATGGTAAAATTATAAATATATCAAACTTTTTAACTATTGAATATAAAATAGGCATACACACGATACACATATGGATACACAGAGCATGATACAAAATTAACATCTTCATCTCTATTTCATCAGAAGCTCTGAAATTAAGTTTTACGAATTGAAAACGAAGATAGTCGTTGCATCTTTAGTTGAAGATCACCAAAATTCATTCAAAATTTGAAGAATCGTTGAAAGTCGTTTAGAGGCGTGCTAATTAGTAAAGGTAATTCTTTAAAAAGTTAGGTATATGATTATTTTACTAGTATTATAAAAAGGTTAGGGTTTTGACTTGATAATTTATGATTCATATATAATATTATAGATTTGATTTAGGTATTATTCATACTAGAGAAATTAAGCATAAAAGTTGTTAGTTTCCTCTGTCTATATATGATTTTGTTCGAGATTTTGTGAATGTTAGCTTAATAGTCTTTCATTTTTGTTAATTTTAAAATTTACTTGAGGTTCTATGCTAGATTCTGTGTTTATACCTAAGCGAGAGTCTAATCAAGTCTAGTTGTAATTAATTTTAGAATCAATATGAGATTCTATATTAGATTCTGTTTTTGTGCCTAAGAGAGAGTCTAATCAAATCTAGTTCTAGTTAATTTCAAAATCTATATGAGATTCTATACCAGATTTAGTTTTTACACCTAAGCGAGAGTCTAATCAAACCTAGTTCCAGTTAATTTGAGAATTTATATGAGATTCTATACTAGATTCTGTTTTTGCGCCTAAGCGAGAGTCTCAAGATACAAGATCTACCAGGTGTTATAAAAATTAAATAAACAGATACTATAAACCATGGTTAAAGTATTCAACGAGAACGGTTTCATATAAATTGACTTGGCCAACAGGAACTCTGTAGGAAAGAAATAATAGAAGTATTATTGAGAGGATCAAACTAAGTTATATACAACTACATATTCGTGCAAAATCTTCTAAGAAAGACCACAAGTGCTTACCTCTGTAGCAAGAAGGCACATTTTAAATATACATTTTTATATGAAATGATACCGCTCTCTTATTATATAAGTGGTACATTTACCAATACATTTTAGTGCTTATTCTTTCTCAATAATGTCAAGTTCAAATATTTATGATATTTCTTCTTTTTATTTAGGTGTTCTGGAATACTTGGAGGGTTTTGATGTTCAAAGTTTACATAAGGCCATTATTTTTTTTGTCTAAATGTACTATTATTATAAAGTAACTCTACCAGCTTATTAACCATCACTGTAAGTCTACAAAATTTTCTGCCTTCTTGCTATGTCTATATGATCTAGTATAGAAAGACTTGCATCTTCAGTTGCAAACGAACTTTTGATGATCATACGGAAACAGGCCGATAACATAAATTAAAAAATCCCTTTACTTTTATTATTTTCATTGGTAGTTTAAATATCTTCCACTTTGGTACTAACTAGGAAAACGAATCAGGTCGGTAATTCAGATTTGAAGTAAAAAAGATGGGATTATTTGAAACTATGAAGATGGTTTTTTTTTTGCGGATGTGAATATTTCACCAAACCTATTCTCATCCCAGGTAAAAGTCATAATCATTCATATTTACAATTTTCAAACTTGAGTCAATATGCATATAATTACATATCATCTTTTGTAAATGTTGGTTATTAGCGGCTCTATCACTGTAGTAGTATATATTTCCTTATCTAGTGTATATGAGACAAACTTATTAGATTCTTAGAAGTTTGAAATAATAATCTCCTACTCTTTCATTCGTCATTGTTGTTTATATATTTATTATCCTGGATCTCACAAGCCCTATTCTTTTTATCTTAGATGTAGATTACAGTATCTACCGTAATGTCTCACATTTCAGCCTACTTGTCACTAGATAACCTTGCTAGCTATTTGATAACCTTAATTTATTTCTGATAAGCTCAACATACTTAATACTATTATTCAGGCACTTTCATGTTAATTACAATATTCAAACAATGTCGTTGTTATACATCAATATTGTATCAGATTATTGTTCAAATTTTCTTTGATATTCTTAAATTTACTGGTTGATGCTATAAAGTTATTGTATACTTTTTTTCTTCTAAATACTTGTCTATTTTTACTTTTTATCAAGTAAACTTTTAGTGTAGATGAGAGTTTAACAGTGACGGAAAAATATTGAAAACTTATCCGTGGACATCGGATAGTTAATTGCATGTATTAGTTAATCCTTTCATCAGTAATGATAATATTCATCATCTCATGATTCTCAGAAGCATATCAACATTTTTTTAAAGTTACAACTGAACTTACTACATTATAGCCTATTTATTGGGAATATAATAGCTATTAGCTAGTAATCCACGAGCTTGCATGCTACTGTTGATCCTAATCTTATGACAATATATAAATGTATCTTATAGGTCCTAATTAGGTTCTCTTAGGAAGTTTCACAAAAGCATAAAATGTTTATAAAACTAGCATCCTAAAAGATACCAGAACCCAATTAGTTGTTGAATTGTCTTGATTCTTTAACATCATTTTTAACATAAATTTTGAACGTGGAAATTTTCAAGAAGCAACTGATTAAAAAAGAATGTATTACACATTAGAAGAAGGAAGATTTTATGTTAAATAATATTTGAGTAAATTTGATTCTATAATAGATTCTATTAGATTGTTTATTATGCCATTATTCAAATAGATGGTGATTCCATATAAATTTTTCAATAAATGGGTATGGAAAAACTAATAATTATTTAGTTGTATGCATCTCTATATTTTATATTATGTTTACAAGCTTAGCATGATATATACATGGACATAGTCTGCTGGAAAATTCTTAAGCATTGAAATTTATTGTGCAGGCAAGGCAGAAAGGATAATTGAACAAGTTACGTCAGCTCTATGCCCAAAAAATCATAACCACGCCTATCAATAGAGGCAAACATATGATTTTGAATGAAATTAAAAGTGATTTATCGGAGTTAGTGCATCTCGTTATTCGCAAAACTGGATACCAAATGGTACCTAGATCCTTTGAAAATATATTGGATATGTAAAGTATTATATGAATCTTATCTCTTTAATACATATCAGATTTTAAAAATCATCTAAATGTATATATATTATAAATTTGGTTTTATGTTAGATTCTATGTTGGATGGACTTGGTGAGTTATTGATTCTATATTGCACAAACATAAGCATTTTGTCTATCGAATCAGTGTACTTTTTTGAAGATTCATCATGTCTAGTTTGTCTTAAATGTTGAAGTTATATTCAGTGAAGTTAGCATTAATCAGGTCTTAGAATAAATATCACATTTTTTTCTGATCCTGGCACAGAACTAACCCAGTCAGTTCTGAGATAATTAATTAAACCACTTAAAAAACTTAAATTATAAATGGAACCAAACAGAGTGGTGTTGTCATAAAACTTCCTCACTAACTTTTATTCTAAACAACCATAAATTTTTTGACATGAAAGGATGATCTAACTATACAATATGTCTTCCTTTTCACCCATATATAAGGCCTGAATAAAGAGATATAGTCATATTGCTTCCACATTTTATCCGAAATAACTGTATAATATCTTACATAAAAGGATATTCTTGCACAATATATATATATATATGCAAGTTGATAAGTTGTGGTTCTAATATAACCAAATATAATATAATTTTTTTAGAACATATCATAACATTCTAGGCAAATCCATATATCATGAAAATAACAGTTACACATAGAAAAAATCTTCACTTTTCCACCAAGAGTACATGACTGAAATCAATAAGCAACTATAAATTACTTTCATCTGAATGGTAAAGCAACACTCCCATAAGCAATAAATCTGCAACCTTACAAAGGCACAACAAGATAATCCTAGGAAAAATACCAAACCAAAATTCAATTAGAAATGCATCACTAACAGTTTTGATAGAACACATTCCCAAGTCATAGTGAATAAAAAAACCCTCTAAAACAAGTGTAGTAGATATATCAAGTATAAATAGCATACCTTAAAATTCAAGAACATACCACCCCTCCTTTCTGAGTTTGAAAAAATAGAAAATAAGATTTCGAAAATAAATAACTCACTTCATGTATCCCTCAACAAACTACTACAAGAAGTAAAAGATGATGTCAAGAAGTTTCTAGTAATATGAGGATATCAGACACTTAAATTCCCAACCAGCCAGGCAATCACTAATAGAGTTTCAAATACGCCAAATAGTTAATAAAAATGCACATTTGTTGCCTCTTTCAACCCAGCCTCAATTTTAGGAAAAATACCCCAATGAATCAATTAAATTATCCAGCTAAACAAATAAGTCAGTCAGCCAGAACACAGAATTGTCGCAAAAGAATTCATATATTTTCGTCCCAATATGCTAAAAACCCACGCCGTAAAAAATAGACCCTCCCTTAGACTCAAACTAGCTACCTACCAACCAATGCAACTACATCTCAGACCTAAAGAATAATGAACTTGAAGAAAATCAGAAAATCGCAACATCATTAAAATATGTCACCGTCCAATACATTCTATAACATTAAGATCCCTTAAAAAAATACCTAACAAGAAGCTTCAGACTCATTACCCATATTAAAACTCGTTGTGTACTTATCATAGCACTGTAAACACAGATCATACAAATTCCTCTTATGTCTTTTCCCCAAAAATTTATATCGAGATATGATGCAAAACAACCATACCAGCATATCCAGACATAAGAATTTAAAATGTTGTTGCCTTAACCAGTTTTAGGCATAGTAGTTACAATGAGATAAATAAGAAAGTAAAAAAAAAATAAAGTTTTCACTAAAACAAGGTAAAACTAGAGAAAGATGTTTATAACCAAAAAAAAATACTAAAATAAAAACTGTACTATAAAATCAAAATTTCAGTAACATATACTATATAATCTAGCATGTAATCAAAATTTCAGTAACATATACTATAGAATCCAGCATAGAATCAAAATTACAGAAACATATACTATAGAATCTAGCATAGAATCAAACTAATTAAAACAAAATCAAAGATAAAATTAAAAAAAGCAACTAATTTATAACATATACTATAAAATCTAGAATAGAATCAATTTGTAGAACATCTAAACATCAAAAAACACAAATGTTAAAAAAAAAACAAATCGATGAGAATCTTTAATTCAAGTATAAAACTAGAAACTTATGAACCTGACGTGTATTCAATCATATAAGTAGCATTGAGTCCAGAAGAAGGTAACAAAGTATGATTTTAAAATGAAAACGTCACGAAAAATTTAAAATTTCAGCTTAATTGTAATTGTAGAGTAGATAGGATGAAGAATGATACACACGAACAGAAGAAGAGAAGAGATCGAGAAGAGACTGAAAAGAGCTCAACGAGAGATCAATAAATTGTATGTATATGTCGGATGTAGATACAATTGCTCTTTTAATTGTTACTGTATAATCTGTTATGATCGTGGTCGTTAGATTAAATATAAAATGCACGGTCCAGATCTGTTTTAGCTGTTTTTATTGTTTTTTTTATCTAAAACTGTTCTTTTTGGAAAAATGACCTATATATATTGTATTCTTAATTTATATCATAGAATTGTTCTTTATTGTTTAGTGTTTTATAGGGGCAAGTCGCATTACAAATGTTTTGTCAAACATTTTCCACGCCTTTATTATTTATGAGAGTTTTTCAATGTTGCATATAACTTTTTACATCTTTATTAACTAACATCAAATGTTATCAAATGTAATATTTATGTTCAGTATACATGAAGTAGATTTAAGGAATGAATTGTTTGTGACTGATATGTGTTGATGTCAGATATAAAGCATTCCAATTCACAATATAGTTTATTATCATTACAAACACTTTGAATGTTGGAGTATTAAATTTCAGTAAATATAATTTTCAGTTTAATCCTCTTCTATTATTATACATTACTGACCTAACAACCCGTGCCATGCATGGGTTGCTCTATAAACACACATATATCTCTTAGTATATAATTTTGCGTGCCTCCATAATGCATCGATATCGACATGAGATGTTAGGAAGCAAACACTGATGGCTGTTAGAGAATACAAATCAGATTTTGTCAGGAAGCAATTCAAATCAGAGTCTGAATAGGATAGTAAGAAGGAATCCTAATGCAAGTATATTTCCTTATGTAAAGCTGTTCTATTTTTAATCTGATTTGTAATTGAATTGTAACCGTGTCTATATAAACATAGGCATAGGTTAACATAAAAACAATCTTTACAAGAAATATCTTTCATAACCTAGCAGCTCTTAAGAATAAAGTATTTCTTGAGAGAGTTTTGTAATCTATTCAATATTATTAATACAAATCTGTGATTTCTTTACATACTTGTGTTCTTGATCGATTTACTGGTACTATTACATTCAACCTCCCTTCTGTAATAGTTTATTCATCTGGGCAAATAAGTGGTATCAGAGCAGGCAGTTCAAATTCAATTGTTAGATCATAAATCATGTCTGGAAATAAGTATGAGATCATAAGAATTCATATCTTGAAGAAAGCTGAGTACCCTACATGGAGGGTAAAGATGTTGATGTTCCTGGAAGCAACAGACCCTAATTATTTGGACATGATCAATGAAGGCCAATATCTACCAACAAAACTGGTACCTGCAACTATTATGGAAGGAAGACAAATTCCTGAATACTATACTCTTAAAGACAAGAAAGAGTGGACTAATGAGGAAAAACAAGAAGTCCTCAAAGATGCCAAGGTAAGAAACATATTACACAATAGTCTTGATTCTGTAATGTCCAACAGGATGATAGCATGCAAAATTGCAAAGGAGATCTGGGATGCTCTGGAGGTTCAATGTCAAGGAACCAGGGAAATCAAGAAAAATAGGAGATCGTGCTCATACAAGTGTATGAATATTTTGAGGCTAAGCAGAATGAATCTCTCATAGATATTTATGACAGATTTTTAACCTTGTTGAACAACTTAGCCTTGGTAGACAAAGTATATGATAATGAAGATTCTAACACTAAATTTCTAAGGGCTCTTCCAGAAGAATGGGATTTGCAGACATCTTTAATTAGAGACATGACTTATTTAGATGAGATGTCTTTAGATGAAGTCTATGGCAAATTGAAAACTCATGACCTAGAGTTACAACAAAGAAGAAACAGGAAGAGCAGCAAGGCAAGATCTATTGCTTTAAATGTTGAAGCCAAGATTGAAGAACCAAAAGAAAAGGTGCTTAAGGCCTCAACAAGGAAAGGGAAAGAAGTAGTGATCCAAGAAAGCAGTGAATCAGAGTTTGAAACAAACTCTGAAGCAAACTCTGATGACTCCACAGACTCTGATATGATGGAGATGGTTGATATGATTGTTAAGGGCTTTAAAAAGATGAAATACATAAAGTATAAAAAGCAAGCAAATTTTTAGAAGAAACATGGTGAGTCAGAAAAGAAAGACAGATTCAAGAAAAGAGAAGATAGAGATGAGAGATCAAAGACTGTGGATAAGTCAAAAATTAAGTGTTACAAGTGTAACAAGATGGGGCACTTTGCTACTGAATGCAGGATTAAGGAATCAGGAAAGGCTTTAATCACATCAAAGAAGGATTAAATGGATTCCTCAGATTCAGAACAAGAAACAAATTATGAACTCATGGCAAACACTGATGCTCTAAACTCTGATAAGGTACCAGACTCTGTCTTTAATTTTCAAACTGATAATATCTGTGAACTGAAGTCTTTTCTTAGATCTTTGCATGTTAGTTTTAAATCACAGACTCTTGAAAATGAGAGATTAAAATCTGAGATACAAACTCTGACTGCTAGAAATAACATGCTTGAATCTGGAAACTCTGATATGTTAAACATTAAGAAAGACATTGACAATGCTATTCACATGCAAACACAATTGGAAATTCAAGTTGAATACCTAAAATCAGAAATAGTAAAAGAAAAAGAAACTTTTAGAGTTTGGACAAACTCTGGAAAGAGAGTCCAACAAATGCTGACTAATAAAAATTGGACTTCTGCTTTAGGCTATGAATCAGACAAAGATACAGACATTAAATCTCACATAAAAGGAATATTAAATAAACCTATGAAATTTGTTAGAGCTAGTAATGACAAGAAATCTTCTAATGAATGCTCTAAAAACAATAGTCTGTTAGAAACTAAAAAGGTGAATATAGGGTTACTTTCTCAGAAAGACTATGATAATGCTATTCACATGCAAACTCTGTTAGAAATACAAGTTGAATATTTAAAATTTGGGATAGGTAAAGAAAAAGAGACTTTCAGAGTTTGGAAAAACTCTGGCAAGAGAGTCCAATAAATGCTTTCTAACAAGAATTGGACTTCTGCATTAGGTTATGAATCTGATAAGGATACACACAGTAAAACACACACAAAAGGAATATTTAATAAAACTGTGAAATTTTTTAGAGCTACTAATGACAAGAAAACTCCTGGTGAATGCTCTAAAAATAAAAAAAATAGTGTGTCAGAGAATATAAAGGTGAATATAGGGTTACTTTCTCATAAGCAACTTAAAGAAAAGTTGAAGGCAATCACTAATAAAGATAAACCTAAAAGAAATAGGAATGGCAAAGTAGGAATTACTAAGGAGACTAACTACATGAATATTCTTGATACTCCTAGAAAAACATGTTTTACTTGTGGTAATTCACATCACCTTGCTATTGACTGCAAACAAAATAAAAAGAAGGAACCTGAAAGACCTAGTTTTGAGGCTAGAAAACAAACTAGATATAGTCCCTGTTTTCATTGTGGTAATATATGGCATTCCATTTATACTTGCAAAGAATATCATAATTTATATTACAATTTTTATGAACCACAACCTCAAATAAAAATATCTCTAAAGCATACTATCAAGCAAATTTATGTGATAAAAACTGATAAAAGAAGTGTAAACTCTGACAGTACAAACTCTATGAATGCAAACTCTGTTTATGTAAACTCTGTTAACACATACTCTGATAAAAATACTTTTGATGTAAAAGTTAACAAGTTTTTAAAGAAATGACCCAAACTTGTTTGGGTCCCCAAACCTACTAATTAAGTTGCATTTACTGATTGCAGGGAAACAGGAAAAAAATCATAGTAATTGATAGTGGATGTTCTGCTCATATGACTGGAAATAAATCCCTGCTTTCAGAGTTTGAGGAGAAAGTTGGCCCAGCAGTATCTTATGGAGATGGAAACATAGGAAGAACACTGGGATATGGTAATATTGTGATTGGGAATGTCATCATTGAAAATGTAGCTCTGGTTGAAGGACTCAAACATATTCTCCTAAGTGTGAGTCAAATGACAGACAAAGGTTATTCTGTGGAATTTCATGGAACTCATTATGAAGTGAAAAGTAATAAGAATGGGAAAGTAGTTCTTATTGGACACAAACATAACAATTTATTTGAAGCTAGCTTGGATATTTATTCTGATGGTCCATTAACTTGCCTACTTGAAAAAGCATCATCCTTGGAAAGCTGGAATTGACACAAAAAGCTGTGTCATTTAAATTTTAGAAACATAAATGAATTAGTGAAAAAGGACCTAGTTAGAGGTCTTCCAAAAGTTCAATTTCATCCTGATGGATTTTGTGATTCATGTCAAAAGGCCAAACAAAAGAAGACATCATTCAAGAGCAAAACTGAAAATTCAATTGATCAACATTTTCACCTATTGCATCTTGATTTATCTGGTCATGTTAACAATATATCCATTGGAAAGAAGAAATATACTCTGGTGATAGTTGATGATTTTACTAGATTTACCTGGTGTACTTTTTGCATAAGAAGGATGAAACTGCAAATATAATTTTTGAACATATTGCAATGATTGAGAATGGATCATCACAGAAGGTAAAGAATCTAAGGAGTGATAATGGAACAGAGTTTAAGAATTCTGCAATGGAGTAATTCTGCTCAACAAAAGGTATTATTCAACAATTCTCAGCACCTGGTACACCTCAACAAAATGGCGTAGTTGAAAGAAAGAATAGAACACTTATAGAAGCTGCCAGAACAATGCTAGAAGGAGCAAAACTACCTACTTACTTTTGGGCAGAAGCTGTGAACACTGCATGCATAACTCAAAATTGTTCCTTAATAAACAAACATGGAATGACTCCATATGAATCTTTGAAGGGAAGAAAGCCAAATGTTAAGTACTTTCATATCTTTGGAAGCAAGTGTTTTATTCTCAAAACACATCCTGAGCAATTAAAAAAGTTTGAACTTAAAGTAGATGAAGGAATTTTTGTTGGATATGCATCAACTTCTAAATCCTCTTCAAGGGCATTCAAAGTATTCAACCTAAGGACAAGGACAGTCATGGAATCAATCAATGTCTCCTTTGATGAAGGGAAAATAACTGGATTATATGATAGTGATGCACATGAAACTCTGAAATTTGAGAATGAACTGCAGAAAATAAACTCTGGTGAACCAAACTCTGATGAATAGCTGGATCACTCATATCTTATCTATTAAAGACTACAAGTCATAGATTACAAGTAGTATAAATAGAAGTACTCGTGAGTAATATTGAGAGAAACACTTGTAAAAGAGAGAGAGAGTATTCACAGAGCTTAGTATCATTTACTACCCTCTTTACTTCTGTTGTACTATTGTAATGAATGTTGTAGCAACCCCTTCAAGTTATATATAAGACATATATTCCTTGAATCATTGTGTTCATTTATTACAAAGTATTTATTGCTTCATAAAGTTGTAAAGTTGTATTCAACCCCCCCCCCCTCTACAACACATTTAGACCTAACAATAAGTCATACCGAATTTATTAAGTCATGCCCACTCTTTTCCTAAGTCATACAAGTGTTAAAATTATTAAAACAAGTCATTATGATAAAGGTCATACTAGGCCTTTTCCAACCTCTATAAATATGAGGTCAGGGCTTCACTATTCATTATTGTTCAAACATTCAAATTCAGAAATTTGTATGCATTGTAATATTCACAGATTTCTGTGCTTAGTTTGGAATATAATTGTTAAACCTGAACAATTCATGTCGAAATCATTCCAGAACATATAATCAATTATATTCACTTTGATCATATTAATTTTGTAATACTTTTCAAGTTAAAATTTATATCTTCTACCTGAACAGTATTTTATTAAAATTAATATTTCGTGAGAAATTAAAGTAATATTTTTAAATCCAATATTCCGTGATTAAATTAAGATATTGTATTCAACCCTCCTCTTCTACAATATCAGGGACCAACAGATCCTGGGGAAAATGAAGAAGGGATGAAGCTTGTGTTCGACTTGATTGATGAAGTCAGGGGCATGGCTCATGCGAAAATCATAGAATATCAGAAAAAATCTTATTTCTACTACAACCAAAGGGTTAAGGAAAGATTCTTCTGACAAGGAGTCTTGGTTCTTAGAATAGTTGAAGCTTTTGGAGTAGGCCACAAATGTAAGTTGGCCCCTAATTGGAAAGGGCCTTACAAGATAAAACAAGTCAAGGAAGGAGGATTGTACATCCTTAAAACCTTGGAAGATGTGGAAGTGCCAAGAAATTGGTATGCCTTAAACCTAAAGGTTTGTTATATCTAAAGAATTCGATGGTGAATTCTTATATTAGGAACTAAGTAGAAATAAGGTTCGATGAAACCACTAGGATGTAAGTAGGATTTCCATTTTGTAAGGGCAGTGCTTTCTTTTAGCCTTGAGGGCACTATGAATACAATGAAGTTCTTTCTTCTATCTTTTGACATTTCCAAATACACAAGTGTTCTGACTGGATTAGCCTTCAAGTTATTAATTCCTTAATAATCAAAGAATAAAGACAAGCCTGGTTGGCACTTTCTGAATAAAATCTAACTCATTGCTTGTGCTCAAAAAGTATATACTAAGAAATATAATAAGGCAAGAAAAGGAAAAGAATGAAAATGCCAACTTTTTATAAATAAAAAGTTTCTTTTGAGTATATGATTTAAACAGAAAAGGGAAATACAAGGAATATGAGAAAGAATAAACAATACAAAGAGAAAAATGAAAACTAAGGAAGGTTTTGGGTATGCTCCTTCTCGTCCTTCTTCTCCTCTTCTTCCTCATTCTCTCTTTGAGCATTCTCCTCGGCCTCTAAGGAATCGAATATCTTGTCATACTCATCCAATGCCTCATCACCTGAAATGTTACCAGAATTGTCCTTAAGGGGGGTGGAGGTCTAGGCCAATGGCTGACCCATGGGACAAGGAAAGTCTGAAGGTGCGAACAAGCCAGGATGGCGTTAAGGCACTTTTCCCAAGCTTGGGCACATGCCGTCGGGAAAACCATATCATCATGCTTATCGATGAAAGCCATGAATTCCTCTGACTCCATGTACTTAGCAATTTGGGCCTGCTTGTCAGCCCTCAGCTCCTACAACTTAGCATGGACCGCCACCAACTCCTACTCCTTTTCAAACAGCTTTTTCTCAAGAATGGCCACCTTAGCATCAGCATTGGCCTTGCCCTTCCTTTGGGACTTCTCAGAAAAGTGCCACGTCTTGGCCTGATGGGCCATGGTCTGAAAGTAGGTGTTAACCTGTCCAACCAGCCACACAATCAAATTAAATATTAAAAAAATCAAACATTGGTTAAATACGAAATAAAAATTGAAAATTCGTACCATGGCCACATCTTGAGCTCCCAAAGTCTCAGCCTCCTCGATCTCCATCTTCAAGACAATTTTGGCCTTATCGACCGTATAGATTGAGTTTTGGGACCAATCGATGGAGTTTAAGGTACTCCCGACGACAGTGTCCTACTTTCGAATGACCCTGTTAGGCCTCCAAGCCGCCGTAACTGGATCCTCCTCCTCCTCCCGAGGCCTTTTTCCTTTGCCCTTATTGTGTGCCCCTTCACAAGACTGAAGAAAGCCAGGAAGGTTGGGCTTTTTGATTGAGCCCGCGAGAGCCTCAGGGCCTTACGCATCTTGTGGGTCTCTTGATCGCCCACTTCCAAGTGAAAATTGATGTTTTTAGAAGCTGTAAAACAAACAAGAAAATAAGAAATTGGACTCAAAAAATTGAGGAAAAAGAAAAGTGAAGTAAAAAAATTACCATTATCAGAAACATTAGAAAGGCCCACAACCTTTAAAGAAAACTCCTCTAGTAGATTTCTAGGGGGGTCTGGCCCTTGTCCTGGCCCAAATCCACAATTATTAGCTTTTTTTCGGGAGTCAGCTGGATCAGGCCCGTGTTTCCATCTTTGACTTTGGAAAAGGTGGACCTAAACAGGGTGCCCTAATCACCATCTTCCCACTCTAGAAATAGAAAATCTCGCATCCCTCTTGGTAGGAGTCAGGCAAAGATTTGTTGCTAAAAATTAGGGATATACCTTGCCTATGGCTAATGTAAACCCAGCCCAATATCAAAATTGGACTATTTTTAAATTGAAAAATACTTCTAAATATAGCTACAGAAAGAGGATAATTTTTCCTAAGGCAAAAGACCATAAAATAAAGTAGGATACGCCACGAATTTGGCCTTAGCTGACATGGGTTGATCCTAACTTTAGCCAAATGTCTAATGATAAACTCATGAAAATGGAACCTAAACCCACTTAGAAGGGCATCCCTAAACACACACAACTTATTGGGCCACCAATGACAGGCCCGGTCCTCAGGCTCGGCCAAAACAAATCTATACCCTATGGGCAACTTGTACAACTTTGTGAATTTATCACAATAAAGCCGGTAGGTTAAAATACTAGTATACCTAAAGGCATCCAACTCCGCCAAAGTGTAGAATTCTTCCCCTATGGTCTGTAACAAATCCAAAATAAAAAAAAAAACACCGAGTTTACGACAACTACATTACCTCTCTTGGCAGGCATTACAAGGAGTTTTTGTTGTGAAGCATCTTGGTCCGCCATTGATATTCAACGGATGAAGGCTTGAAATGAAAAAGATGAAGATTGGCCAGAAAATTCGCCTGGGATTACTCTCACTAACGAAACTCTAGAGAGAAGTTTTTGGAGAGAAATTTACCATGAAAGTAAAAAGTGAAAAATGAAGTTCTCAATTTACTGATTTATAGCCGATGGAAAAGGTAACTCAACCATTTAAAATTCTTATAAAAACAAGGCCCGTAAACTAAATTGATCCTAACAGGTTTGTGTCCCAAAAATTGATGTGGACTAAAAACGTTCAAAGGAAAAAATGGGCCAAGGCCCAAATAAGCCAATTAACAGCCTAAAATCAACCAAGACTCTCAATCGACTAGAATCCAATTGATGACCTAAAATCGACCAAGAACCCCATTCGACTAGAAGCCAATTGATGGCCTAAAATCGACCAAGAACCCCATTTAACTAGAAGCCAATTGATGGCCTAAAAATCGACCAAGAACCCCATTCGACTAGAAGCCAATTGACGGCCTAAAATTGACCAAGAACCCATTCCACTAGAAGCCGATTGATGGCCTAAAATCGACAAAGAATCATGGTTGACCAGAAATCACCAAGGAGCCTAGAATCGGCTAGGATCCTGGTTAAAATTGACCAGGAGCCTTGCTCGACCAAGACTATAGAGGAGGCTAGAATCGACTAGGATCCTGGTCGAAATCGACCAGGACTCCAAAGGAGCATACAATCGACTAGAAACCAATTGATGGCCTAACCAGGACTCCCAAAGCAACCTAGAGACAACCAGGATCCTAGTTGACTTCGACTAAGATTCCTGGTCAAAAATAAATCAGAAAATTGCTAAAAATTATTAAAAATGATTTAAATAACAAATAAATTATGGAAAATTCTTTATAAGAAGAGGAAAATTCCTAAAAATTAAGGAAAAATGCACGTGTGTACAAATAAATTTTGGAAAATTCTCTATTAATAGAGGAAAATTCTTAGGAATTAAGAAAAAATATTTGTGCATACAAATAAATTATGAAAAATTCTCTTTAAATAGAGAAAAATTCCTAAAAATTAAGGAAAAATATATGTGGGTACAAATAAATAGAGAAAAATTTCTAAAAAATAAGGAAAAACACATGTGGGTGCAAATAAGTTATGAAAAATCCTCTATGAATAGAGGATAAGATGGATTTAAGTAAAGTATTGAAACCAAGTCCTGAAGGACAATATGGATTTCATCAAGATTCTGGAAGCTATAAGGCCGAACTTTAACGATAAATATTCTAAAGGATAAGATGAATTTCAGCAAGATATTTGCAACAAAGGCTAACTTCAATGACAATATCTAAACCATAACCTCTACAAAGTATGGCATACTTTATAGAAGTTTGGGGATAAATGATAGGGATAAAAAATAATCCTTAGGACACAATTAATGTTGCATTAATTAGGCTCATTAAATGAAACATTTAAGGTAGTGATTGCCCATTATGTGGATCCAATCGAAGAAGCTCATAGTTGTGACATATGGGCTTAACCATGTTACCTAAGGACATCATGACAAAGGCCAGTTAAGGCCCAAGAGTATTGATTATTTATTAATTTCATAATTAATAAATAAGACTATTAATTAGACTAATTGACATCTTCTATTAGAAGGCAAATACAGGAAGGAAGCTTACTTGACACGAACTTCCGTAAGGAAACATAATCCTGCAAGGAAACTGTGTTCTACATGGAAATACCCACCAAGGAGGTAGTTTGCCCATCAAGGTTCTTAAACTTATTCTAATTCTAAGACTCTTTACGTCTATATAAAGGGCCTAACCCCTCATTCTTAGAAGTACATCTGACTTGATTCTCATATGCACTGTGTTGGTGAGATTACGAAACTGTATGAATAGTAATCATGATAACTCAACACTAGAATAAGACAAGTAAATAATACTACATCTATACAGAAATCAGGAAGAAATGAAGACAAGGAAGATACAGTGAATCAAGACATTAGAAGAAGTTTTGAAGTCTATTATAGGTCACTGAAAGAAGTTCATTAATATGTTCATGCCCCAGTGAAGAATAATGTGTAAAGACATTCAGGGATTCAGAAGTGTTGAAGATTCAGTATAGAAGTGACACGAGAAGATTTCAGTGTATTAGCATTGATTGAAGATAGACAGTGTTCGAAGCATAGGAATCTAGAAGGGTAAAGACAAAGGTTAAAGAAGACAGCTGTAGTCTTGGAGTTATACTCACTAAAAGAAGTTCATTTAAATGTTCAAGCGTCAGTGAAGAACATAGAATGAAGTATTCAAAATTGTGGTAATAATGGAGACGCTTTCTAAATACCAGAAAAGATTCCAGTGAAGTTACAGTATTTATTGACAGTCAGTGTTCGACGCAATGAAGTTGCTGCAAACTTAACAATGCAATTAAAGCAATAATACGAAGATCTGGATCAAAGTTAGTCGTCTGTGAACCAGACCAGTTGCACTAGGCGTCAGCAGTTTGTGAAAGGAATCTGAGTATTAACCATAGAAGAATTGTTAAGTTGAAGAACGTACTTGGAAAGAACGTTTATTTATCAAGGTATGAAAAGTGATTTGTAGAGGCTACAACCAAACAGCTAAACAGCTAATAGCCAAACAGCTAAACAGCTCAAAGGGTGTAGGGTGCAAAGTGTCACAACCTTGGTACGAAAAGTGAAAGTTTCTGAACTACAGTCGAAGAACAGAAACAGCTCAGGATACAGGGTGTAATGTGACAAGACTTTGGTACAAGAAATGGAAGTCGGGGAACTTCATTCAAGCAATAAAAAGAGGGTCAAAGTGCAGTGACCAACTTGCACTTTGACCATGTAAATTGGAATCACGCGCCACTTGAATTCTCCCAACAACAGGCGCCATTAAGTTGTGTACAGGGCAACCACTCTATGGGGCGTAACAAAAACATGACTTGGTTAAAAAAAAAAACTAAGGCAGTTTATTAAACTCATTTTGTGGCGCCTCTACAAGGCACACATAGTGTCAAGCGCAACAAACTTTCAAATCAGCTAAGGCATATATTTGACTAAGTTTGTGGCGCCTATACAGGGCAACTCTAGTGCTGGCGCAACAAAATATTTAGGCGCAACAAATATTTCTTGGCCCCACATATCCCTCAGCCAATCAAATTACAGCAGCTACTTTATTTGATTTAAAGTCTACACCAATTAAAGGAGAGTAGTCTTCTTCAACACAAAAAATGGAGAGAGCAGCCATGGCCGGAGCAAGAGAATAATTTATACACATCCATACCTTGCTCCAGGTCATATATTAGGACCCGGTTCTTTAACGAAAAATGCTCAGGGCTCCTAGATATCACTCTCTACGGACTCAGTTTTTCCTTGTACTAATTTAGATTTATTTGTATAGGAACTGAGCCTAATATTTTTGTGTCAATAGCAAAGAACTAATTTGTTCTTTGGAAGCCAGTTATATTTTTAACTGGGTGTAGCACCCCTCTGGGTTTATATACGAAAGATATATTCCCGGAAACTTGTCTCATTTAATTACTTGCTAATTTTCTAGAACTTTAATGTTTATTCATAAACAGAGAAAATTAGTAGGCAGTTCACCTAAACACTACAAATAGCCAAACCCACTCTGAAGCAATAATTTATTTATCCGAAAATTCCGAAAAAAAATTAAATTATTGTGAGTATCGTATTCAACCCCCCCTTCTACGATACTTCGGGACCCAACAATTAGTATCAGATCTCACTGATTGATATACAAATCAAGATCCATAACCTAGTGAAGCTCAGGGTGTCAAAGATGTTTGGACTTAAATGTTTAGAGGCCTTGTTAAATAAGTTTAATTATAAACTTTTAATAAGTTTATTTTATAAACTTTTATAAAATTTGTTTTTATAAACTTTTATTAGTTTATATTATACATTTTAATTAGTTTATTTTATAAACTTAATATTAAATTTATTTTATAAACTTTTATAAAATTTGTTTTATAAACTCTTATTAGTTTATATTATAAATTTTAATTAGTTCATTTTATAAACTTAATATTAAATTTCTTTTATAAACTTTTATAAAATTTGTTTTATAAACTCTTATTAGTTTATATTATAAATTTTAATTAGTTTATTTTATAAACTTAGTATTAAATTTATTTTATAAATTTTTATAAAATTTGTTTTATAAACTTTTATTAGTTTACTTTATAAATTTTAATTAGTTTATTTTATAAATTTAAATAAAGTTTACAATTTAAATTTATTAATGAAATTGGTCCATTTGTTAAACAGCTACCTGGCCAATTTTTTTGTTACTCGGCCAACTTGAATTTGTGAATTCACGTACATGTGAATTCAGTGGAAGTCCACGCGCCAACCGTCAAGGAAAGTTTAGTTGCGCCATTCCTCAGCTCTTCCCTCTGCAGGCGCCATGAATTGCTTCTCACGTGTGGGAAAATTTGGAAAATTAGCAAAGTCAAATGACAAGCCATGTTGCGCCTGTACAGGGTAATCGATGTGCAAGGCGCCAAAAAAAAAAGTTAGCACAACTGAATTCAAGTTTTTGTTGCGCATGTACAGAGACTCCACTGTACAGGCGCCACAAAAATACTTGGCGCCACCAACACCCAATTGCAGTTTGGTACCCTAAGTTTTGTACCCTTTAATTTTTAATTTTTATTTTAGATTTATTTATTTTTCCCGAAAATTTAAAATTCATGAAAACTAAAATTTTTCTTAAATATTAATTTACGATATTTTAATTTTTAAGAAAATTCGAAATTCTTGAAAATTAATTTGTTGTATATTTTTATTTTTGATTAATTTATTTTCTAAAAAAATTAAAAATTCTATAAATTTAAATTTTTCTTAAATATTAATTCGAGGGTGCTCAAGGGTTAGTAGTTTGAAGATTTTTCCGGGCATTGAAGACAACTAAAATTGACTGAAGATTATCCAATGAAGTTTATTCTGGAACAGGTTGAAGAAATAGTGGTATTAATTTCCTCAGAGGTTTACTCCATAGGATCCCACTAATATTTCGGAAGCCGCAAAAGAAGAGATTATTTTGGGTACAGTATTTGGTTAATTTGAGTTGTATTTTTGGATGAAAAATCTAAGGGGTTTGAAGTAGTGAAGGAGAACAAACTGGACTACCTTGAATCTCAGTAAAGCCTTAAGGATTATTCTACAAGGAGATTACAGGAAGTTCGTGCTAACACTGTAGATCATCTGGAACACAGGGATTACAGACAACAGGGATTTAAGGATACAACCACATTTTCTGTAGAAGACCTGTATATGCTGAAGGCCTATGAATTAGAACAAGAGCTGAAGAAGATAATATTTGGTAAAACAGGTTGTAGCATATCCACTGTATTTGTGACCTAGGAACCAAATTTGATTGACGTCAAGGTTGAGAATATCTGAACAGAAACGAATTGATCCAAGAAGCTGAATTGAAGATGTTGTAGCTCGAGGTAGTGGTCAAGGTGTTGCATGGGAATTTGACACTTTGGAATAACTTGAGAACTGGACTACAAGTCAAGCCTGCAGGGCAACAGAAAGTTTAGTGACATCAGATTCAGACGGAATCCAAATTCTTAATCTAAGGTCATTACCTATAGATTCCATAAAGGATATTTTCAAGATCAGTTCAAGAGGCGGTTACAAGACAGGGATGGTTTATATTTTAAAGACAAGATAAGGGTTTGCTACACAGTTTGAAGAAGCCTGTACAAGCAAATGATGACAGACACTGTGTTGGGTTGTAGCACGAATCTCAAGCATTAGTGAGGATGCAGCAAGGGAAATCATATGTTAGAGAAGTTAAATGCAAGGATGATTCTATCAGTGACAGTGATGAACTAAATGGATATCTGACATCAATGACCAACACTGGAGATGAATCACTAAGCACTTCACAGGTACACATTCTAACTAGTGTACATTTATCTAATTCAGAACTGTATGATGATTAGGTATTGAATTGTATTATATTCATGTCAGCATCTTAGGACTTAAATGCTTAATTGATAAGAATAAGATTGCATGCTAGGATTCATGAGTTTAAATAAGTACACTTCATACTTGATTTTATATGCAGTAAAATGAATATCTAGAATTAGATAGGGTGTTCTAGACGGTTAAGTATATCCCTAAATATTTGATGGAACTTGATTTAAATCTTTTGTGATTTAATACCTCTACTAATATTGTGAAAATTGTTAATAGACAAACATGTCATAGATCATATATTTCATATTTATTCCTATGAATGACTTGTTAGGTATATGTGGAATTTGATATTGCTCATAATGTCTGATTCAAATATTTTGCATATCTTAAATTGTTTATGTGCTTATCTTCACATGATTTGCTCGCACTCACATAGTTGCACTTAAATGTCATATCATATCATGTATTGCTTGTTAGGGACAGAATAATAAAGATGGTAGAATTATCTAAGTAGTCAGTAATATTTGTTGATTCGAGGCTTAATCTACAATTGACTTAGGTAATTAGAGATAGTTAAAATTGTTAGACAACGACAGAAATGGATTATAGAGAATTAGTAATTAATTTATTAGTTCTTCTATCCATGTGCTTTTATGCATGTTGAAGCTGTTGTTACCTCTGATAATATCTCTAACCCATCTGGACTCAATTGAAATTGAGTACCAAGAAGCTTAATCATTTGTGATTGCAGAGTATGTAACAAAAGGCAAAAGTTATGTGACTTCGTGACATTTATTGTTCGAGGCATGTGATTAAAATTGAAGCTCTAACATCACAGTTGGTTGAGAAGGCCACCCCGATGGTAACCTTTGGAGATGACAACAAAGGATGTACAAGGGATATGGCTATCATGATTTAACAACTGTCATCAGTGGAAGCATCTTTCTTGTGGAAGGACTTATGCACTATCTACAGGGCACTAGGGAATTCTTTGTCAAGAGTTTTCTGGAAAAGCATTGAAAAGGAAAAGTGTTTGATGTCAAACAAGAAGGTTGACAGCTCACTCAACTGAGAGTGAGGAAGTTTGTTCGTAGCTGACATGGATTCGGTATACAAAGGTGAAGTGAACTTTTCAGTAAAGCTTCATCAGGAAAGAGTTAGCTATGACATAAGAAGCTCTCACACTTGGTGAACAAGACAATGGATTCTCCAACAAAGATGAAATTGGTGAGATGACTGCTTCATATGGAATTCTATCTAGAAGGACATTTTGAAGTATGTCACATAGGGAAGTCAATGAAAATATCACACTGAAGCAAATTATACATGGAAGAAATATGCTTAATGGTGATTGATGACAACCTTAATTACAAGTTAGTGATGTTCGTGCATTCAACAGACAAAATGTCACAGATGGTAATTGATCATCAGGTAGATCAAGTTGGAAGCAAAGTAAGCAGTGAGAACTTTAAAGTCAGATAATGGAACTAAATTTCGCGAATGATATTCTAAATGAATTCTGCACTGAAAAAGGTACTTTGAAGCTGAAGCAATTAACACAGCCTGCTGCTTTAATCAACAAGATCGTGAAAAGACATCATATGAGTTAATGGCCAACCAGAAGCAAACACTGAAACTCTTTCGTGTGTTTGGAGGAAATTGATTTTTACTGAAGATTTATGAGTATCTTGGCAAGTTAAGTTAAGACTCATGGAACAATTTTCCTCGGCTACTCATTAATGATGAAAAAAAACTAAGAGGTGATTAAAAGTATGAATGTGTCAACCTACTACACCAAGCTCCCAAGCATTCTAATGAATGACTATTCTGAATCTTTGATTTTTGACATTCCGTCAGAGTCAAATTCAGATACTGATGTTGAATATAAGGTTACAGAAGGAAACAATGATAATGATGATGATTCAGATCCTATTAGTGGAATTGGTAGTGAAACTACACAACTCGTGAACTTTAACATAATCCGCTAAAAAAGGTGAAGGATCTTCAACACATCCTAACAGCAACTCAGGGGGAGCAAAATAAAAGAAGGATCTACTAGTCGTACTCAACACAATGAAGATCAAAGGAATACATCAAGAACATATCTGCCAAGACAAAAGGTTTGAAGTCAAAGTCAATCCTGGAGTCTAGTTCTTAGTAAACCGGATTTTGAGTAAAGGCTAGAAGTGCTAATCAAGATGAACATATATTTTTCGGGACCCAACAATCAACATTTGGTATCCCAAAGAATAGTGAAGATGCACTGATTGATCCAGATTGGGTGACTGCAATGCAAGATGATCTCAATCAGTTCGAAGGCAGAAACTATTGAAGCTAGAACCCAGACCACTAAAGTCAAAGCTGAAATTGGTACAGTAAGGGTTCTCAGAAACTGGATGATTATTGGCATTGTTATGAGGGACAAAGCCAAATTGGTTACTATAGGTTAATATCAAGTAGAAGGTATCGACGATGAGGGAAACAGAATCTTCGGGACTTTCAAGATCTAACAGCAAGCACTAGTGACAAGATTTGATCCTATTTGGGATGAACAAGTTGATGACCTAACAATAGGATATTCCAAGCACATGTTGAGCATTCAAGCATGAATATCTATCAGATGAATGTGAACAAGTGCACTCCTGAATGGTGAGTTAGAAGTTGAAGTTGATGTACAACATTTCCAGGACTTTGAAGTTGCAGATCATTGGAATTTGTATATCATTCTCTTCACAAGCTCTCTATGAATGGAGTTAGGGACTGAAGCAAATCATCAAGGACATGGTATGACACTCTACCTACTAATTATTTATAATGATTTTATATTAGAGTAGTTATACATATATATCTCTCTAGAATACAAGGCACACACATAATGTAATATTAGTGTTAGAATACCATGATTGTATTATATGTGGGTCTACTAACAAAAACTTTTGCAAGAGTTTATTTGCTAAGTTAATGCAGAGTAGGTACAACATGAGCATGTTGGAAGAGTTGTAATTCTTTTTGGATTACAATTAATTCAAAAGAATGATGGCAATTAAAGTAAGTCAAGGATCTTTTGAAGATGCGCAATTTGGAAGATTCTAGACCTTCCAAGACTTCTTGCCAACAAACCACTAAGCTTGATCAGGGCAAATCAGGTATATGAACTAAAGTGACAAGCTATAGAGGTATGATCAGCTCATTACTTATTCAAGTGCATAAAGACCATATATTTTATTCTCGATATGCCTATGTGCAAGTTTCCAAGTGGATACTAGAGAATCTTATCTTATAGTTAAGTTATGGATTGTTAGATATCTTAGGGGATCACCAATTCTTGAAATCTGGGACCCTAAAGATACTAGGTTTAACCTAATTGGCTATATAGATATAGATAATGCAGGTTGTAAGAAAGACAGTGAAGTCATTCCTAGAAGCTGTCATTATTTTCAGCAACTCTATTGATCTCTTCACACTACGTATAGAACAAGCGCATGGACACCAGGTATCATTTCTTTTGAGATTGTCCTTAGTAGAATATATTGTAGATATTTGTTAAACAACTTGATGAATTCATTTTATCTAAGTTGGTTAGTGAATTTGAGATATTATTTATTTGCATATTTATTGAAAATCCCATCTGCAATGAAGTATTGAATGAGTTCACAAGTATTAAATTTCCATATTTAAAGGACTTGTGAATTTATTTTAAATCCAGTACCTCATGCTTATTGCTGCTAGTTTAATTATCATGCTTACAATGTAATATACATAAGTGGTAGTTAAATTATTTAGCATAAGTTAGAAGCATAATTATTTGCATGTTAAATATTTGATGAGTATTAGTCAAGATGTCTTGCTTAATTGCTCTGATATTTTGCTCTGATATTCTTAAATATTTTGTTACAAATAATTGTGATACTTTTGATATTAGTGACAATATTTAGAATTTCTGTTTTAAGTAATTAATGCATATTTCAAAACTCACTAATATTGGAAGCTGAAGTATTTTCCAAGTAATGTGTATAAAATTCTCAATATTTATATACTTAGGAAATATTTCTAAATTTGATTTTTTGCGAGAAATTGCAATTAGGAACACAAGTGTTAAATTTCTATATTTAAAGGACTTATGAATTTCTATTCAACTATTTTCTCGAGCTTACATATATCAATAATAATTGTTATGAGTATAATTGTAATATGCTAGAGTGACAATTATTAGATATAGTGTAGGAAGTTAGATGCTAATATTCAATCTTATGAATATTTTAGTATTTAGCAAAATTATTTTATCTTATTAAAATTATGGATTGAAGCAGTTCAATGATTAGTAGTTTCATAATTTTGATTTGATAAAATATAAGAAGCACAATTTCTTGCATCTTGAAATTATTGATAAATATTGACACTTGAGTGTAAACACCAACAGAACGTAGTAGAAGTTAGGAAACCATAGACCAAACACTTACCCTTGCTACTTTTGAAAGAAAAGTTACTATATTTTTCCCGATCAATGACAGACGAGAACCTTCTTTGGAAGACAAACCATTCAAACGATGGGCCATTGGAGGATTCCTCAACTAAGGGGGAGAAGTTATAGGAAGAAAAAGGAGAAGTTAATAAAGTCTTATCTTCGTATCTTTGGGAAAAGTTAATATCCTAAAGGGATTCGTATCCTAGATCCTTAGGGGAAGATCCTTAGAAAAAGGGGTTCGTATCCTTGGAAGAAGTTAATATCCTTAGGGGGAGATTTTAGATAGAGAGAAAAAGAAAATCTTATCTTCTGATCCTTATGGGAAATAACAGAATATGGAATAATCAAGGAACTGTATCCTATACTTGAAAGGAGTTGTCAGTAGAGGATTCCTCATCCAAGTGGGAAGTACAGAAAAGAATTGACATTTCCATTGATTATCTAAAGGGAGAAAAAGAAAAAGAAGAATAATCACATTCTTAGGGGGAGAACATTATTTGAGCCATGTTCTATGTTCAACAGAAGACGTTCCCAGGAATTTGAATTCTTATGAAGCTCTGTTCATGATAAGTTCTTTAAGTTCAAACTATGAAGGATTTTGAAGCAGAGAAAGCTCAAACAGACAGAAATGAAGATGATACTATATGAATATCAGTTCAGTGCTAGAGAAACAAACATCATTCATTTCAGTCACACGAGAATTCTGGAAATGCAGTATCTGATCCAGAAAAACCAGTAGTATTATTTACAAGTCTCGGACGATTACTTTTTCTAGTTGTTAGTTGAGTTATCCTCTCTATGGTATTTGTTTGCTAAGTTTAACAATCAAATAGGGGGATATTGTTGGTGAGATTACGAAGTTGTATGAATAGTAATCGTGATAACTCAACACTAGAACAGGACAAGTAAATAATACTACATCTACACAGAAATCAGGAAGAAATAAAGAAAAGGCAGATACAGTGAATCAAGACATTAGAAGAAGTTTTGAAGTCTATTACAGGTCACTGAAAGAAGTTAATTAATATGTTCATGCCTCAGTGAAGAATAATGTGTAAAGACATTCAGGGATTCAGAAGTGTTGAAGATTCAGTATAGAAGTGTCACGAGAAGATTTCAGTGTATTAGCATTGATTGAAGATAGACAGTGTTCGAAGCATAGGAATCTAGAAGGGTAAAGACAAAGGTTAAAGAAGACAGCTGCAGTCTTGGAGTTATACTCACTAAAAGAAGTTCATTTAAATGTTCAAGCGTCAGTGAAGAACAGAGAATGAAGTATTCAAGATAGTGATAATAATGGAGACGTTGTCTAAATACCAGAAAAGATTCCAGTGAAGTTACAGTGTTTATTGACAGTTAGTGTTCGAAGCAATGAAGTTGCTGCAAACTTAACAATGCAATTAAAGCAATAATACGAAGACCTGGATCGAAGTTAGTCATCTGTGAACCAGACTAGTTACACTAGGCGTCAGCAGTTTATGAAAGGAATCTGAGTATTAACCATAGAAGAATTGTTAAGTTGAAGAACGTACTTGGAAAGAACGTTTATTTATCAAGGTACGAAAAGTGATTTGTAGAGGCTACAGCCCAACAACTAAACAGCTAATAGCCAAACAGCTAAACAGCTCAAAGGGTATAGGGTGCAAAGTGTCACAACCTTGGTACGAAAAGTGAAAGTTTCTGAACTACAGTCGAAGAACGAAAACAGCTCAGGATACAGGGTGTAATGTGACAAGACTTTGGTATAAGAAATGGAAGTTGGGGAACTTCATTCAAGCAATGAAAAGAGGGTCAAAGTGCAGTGACCAACTTACACTTTGACCATGTAAATGGGAATCACTCGCCACTTGAATTCTCCCAACAACAGGTGTTGGGTCCCGGAGATCGTAGAGGGGGGGTGAATACGATTCCCAATTTAAAATATGACTATCAAATATTTTTGGGACAACATAAAAATTACTTTGGTTCAAACCCGGGTACTGTTCATCATCTTCTTCAACCTCAAGAACACCATTAAAATAACCAAGATAATGAACGGTAAATCATCCAAAACACACAACACAACAAGATCCAAGAATATAACTTTATATTCATTGAAGTGGGGTAGATGCTACAAACAAGTTCAAGAACATAAGCTCAAGAACACAACAAAGAAGTGATTTTTGTCTACTCTAAAACTATTACATTTTGTAGATCTAGGAGACAAAAATCAGCCCTATCTTCTAAACAAGATTTAACAAGTGTTTACAATAGAAAGATAGAGGAGTGGTGTAGACAAAGAAAATCATGGCTTCAAAATATTCAAGATCTAGTTCGGCCATGGGGGAGAGAAAAATAATTTTTCTCTCTCTCTCCCCTTTTTCTTCTTTTCTCATCCGAATACTCACCCTGACCACACTGAAAATTGAGGCTTGAGTTTCTTCTTTTATTATAGAAAAAGGTGTAGCTTTTTGCTTTTTCCACCTTTTACTCTTGTCCACTCAAATCATATCTTCAAAGTCATGTGCAAGCATGCATTTGGAAATATTTAATGTAAAATTAATATTTAAATAAATATATATAATATAAATAAAGAGTGTCTTTATTTATAAAATATATAAATAATTAAATAAATACTTTATTTAATTAAATTAAATATTTCCATTCCACTCTTCAATTTGTGTAGACTTCCTTATCCAAATACTCGGCCCCGTATACGTGACTCCACCACGTCCAAGTATTTGGCCTTCTAATCTGTGAAGCTTTAGTAAGATCCAATCAGTTTGTGCCGTCTGTCCCTTATCCATTAGGCTGACATTTCTCCAACACTGATTTACCACCTTTGTTGATCCTCCACATGACTTAAGAAAACCAACAACTTTAGAATGATTAAAACCATATTAACCGACGAGAGCTTGCCTCCAATGTCCTGACACTTGATGCAACGGTCTGGTTCATAAGTGACTAGTCTTGATAGGGGCTCTTGATTCCGAACATGATTCCACATTCTTCTTTGCAAACCTTACTTGTTGCTTCGATTGTAATGCACTAAAATCTTCATAGACTAAGACAATCTTCTGTAGCTTCCACATCCTTGAATAAATGTCAACATCTTTTATTCTCCACTGAGGCATGAACATGTTAATGAACTTCTTCCAGTGAGCTTCAAGTCTGTAGATGATCCTTTGATACTTTGTCTTAACTGAACTCTGTGATCCAAGATTTCTGTGCACCTGCATATTATTACATGTCATGTTCTATTGTTGAGTTATCATCAACCATTACATAGAGATTACATTTAGCATTTCTAGTACACATGAAAGTGCAGTGAGTTACTTCCCTTCACTCCTATCTCCCCTTTCAACAGGCGTCATTAAGTTGTGTACAGGGAAACCACTCTACGGGGGGCAACAAAAACATGACTTGGTTAAAAAAAAGCTAAGGCAATTTATTAAACTCATTTTGTGGCGCCTCTACAAGGTACACACAGTGTCAAGCTCAACAAACTTTCAAATCAGCTAAGGCATATATTTGACTAAGTTTGTGGCGCCTATACAGGGCAACTCTAGTGCTGGCGCAACAAAATATTTAGGCGCAACAAATATTTCTTGGCCCCACATATCCCTCAGCCAATCAAATTACAGCAGCTACTTTATTTGATTTAAAGTCTACACCAATTAAATGAGAGTAGTCTTCTTCAACACAAAAAATGGAGAGAGCAGCAATGGCCGGAGTAAGAGAATAATTTATACACATCCATACCTTGTTCCCGGTCATATATTAGGACCCGGTTCTTTAATGAAAAATGCTCAGGGCTCCTAGATATCACTTTCTACGGACTCAGTTTTTTCATGTACTAATTTAGATTTATTTGTATAGGAACTGAGCCTAATATTTTTGTGTCAATAGCAAAGAACTAATTTGTTCTTTGGAAGCCAGTTATATTTTTAACTGGGTGTAGCACCCCTCTGGGTTTATATACGAAAGATATATTCCCGGAAACTTGTCTCATTTAATTACTTGCTAATTTTCTAGAACTTTAATGTTTATTCATAAACACAGAAAATTAGTAGGCAGTTCACCTAAACACTACAAATGGCCAAACCCACTTTGAAGCAATAATTTATTTATTCGTAAATTCCGAAAAGAATTTAAATTATTGTGAGTATCGTATTCAACCCCCCCTTCTACGATAATTCGGGACCCAACACACTGAGATACGTAGGCATCTTGTGAGGGTATAATTAATTCACGAAACACAAGCGCAGCCATTAAAGGTCGATAAGCTCCGACACACATCGCAATTAATACACCCTAATTTTTAATTCATAACAAATTCACTATTTAAATGTTTTATGATATCTATAAAAATAATTAAATTTAGAAAATATCTCATAAAATATATCAAATTAATATCTCTTTCATCAAAACAATCATCTTTGAATATATCTTACATTGGCGAACAACCCTTATATGGGCCATAAATAAGCCTAAACTATGTTGTATAATATCTTTTGTAAATCATAACTTAAATTTTATTATGTAGTAAAGTGGGGACTTAGTTTCTCATCCAAATCGTTTTAGTGAATTTCATTTTTGTAACTAAATTTGTACCTTTGATGGTATTCAAATAAATGTTCTAGAAAAAATTCGAGAAATTATTTAAGTATCAAGAGATATAAGGCCAAAAGAAATAAGAGTTGCGAAATTGAAGAAATTTGTCCATGGAAAATATCGAGAAGTCCACATCAAACTATATATTGAAGTCAAGAACATGAGATATCGAGAAGTACATTTATCTAGAAATTCACAAACAATGATATCATGAAATCTTATGTCGACAAATCAAATTTGTTAAAAATCATATTGAGAAATCTAGATTTTATTAACTATGTATATCGAGAAGTTTGGACCATTACAATTCGAAAAGTCACAATATCGAGAAGTTAATAAAAGAATTATTATAAATTGATTGATTAAATACATATAACCACATTATACGGATTACAACACATTTCATGATGTTATTTCTACTCACATTTACAATAAAGTAGAATGCAAGCGTTGTAATTTGTTCTTATCTTTTTTTACTTTAAATATTTTTTATTTCCTAATTTTTGTTTTTAATTTTAATTTTTTCACTTAAAATTCATGTATTAATCAAACACTTTATTCAACTTAAACAAGTCTTTATTCTAACTATTTAATTTTTTTAATACTTTATCAAACAATAAATATGCAAAACAAATTTACTTACTACATATAATGCAATTGTTTTTCAAAATAACCTAATATTAAATTTGCCCAATGTAATGTAGGGCCATTATTTTAAAAGTTTAAATGCATATCTTGGAAACAAATTATTGAAAAAAATATAATTAAGAAGGGTATTTTTCTCATATATCCCAAATTTAAAAGTTGTTTACAAATATGTCATATTTTTAGTTGTATTTATAAAAATGTTTCATACACGATTTTCTTTATTTTAATAATTTTAGAAGGACATTTTTATCCTTGTAACTTAAAATAATTCAAATTTAAAAATAAATGTAATATAATTATAATATAAATGTAATATAATTTAAATAATATCTATAAATTCAATCCTCTAAATCTAAATTTGAGACCAACTTATTTTATTGCATAATTCTAATATACCTTAAACATATAAAGTTTAAAATAAAAATTTTCCTTATAATTTTGGTTTCATAAAAAATTATAAATAAAAATGAAAATAAAAAATAAATAGAGGTAAGATCTAACCAACCCATATTGTTATGGATTAAAAACTAGGGTATACTTATTGTGATGTGTGTCAGAGTTTATCGAGCTTTAATGGCTGCACTTGTATTTTGTAGCTTAATTCTGCCCTCACAAGATGCCTATGTATCTCAGTGCGTATGAGAATCAAGCCACACGTATTTTTGCCCTTTATATAGACGTGGGTAGTCTTAGAATCATAATAGGGTTAGGAACCTTGGCGGATAAGACACCTCCTTGAAGTAGTTTGGATCCTTCTTATGATAGAAGTAGTTTCCATGTAGAAATATGTTTGCTTATTGATTGACATGTCTTGGGGGTTACTCCTTGGAGTAATTTCCATGTAGTTGGACATAATTAATTAGCTATATATTTAGATAATTAATTAATTATAAAATTATTTAATCATTTAGGGTTTCGAGTCTCATTAAATGAGCCTCCTGTTATTTCCCAGAACAATGCCAATATTTGTAGAAGGGGAGGTTGAATACAAATATTAATTTTTTTTGTTTATTTTAATATTTGTTCTTGATGTTTGAGAGTTCGAGAGAATATGGTTAAACAAATTAAAAGCTGAAAAATAAACTTAATAAAGAGATTTAAAATTACTGATGGATTGGTTTTGCCATCAGTGTATATTTTTGCTCATTGTTCTTAGGTTAAAAGAAACCTAGCATCTTTTTACAAAGTTAGAAAATAAATCAACTATTCTTACAAAGTGCTCTAAGGCTGAATAGTTGATTCAAGAAATGTTGTCTAACTCTTCTCTTTTCTACACATTTTCTAACAATGCTACCACGCTTGTTTATATACTACAAGTGTGTTTTTACAATTCCTATTTTAGGATTGTTTCTACCTATCTCCCTTTTACCTTTTTCCATGTTAAAAAAAGGTTTGAAAGACAGCTTCTGATTGAATCTTCACAGTCATCATAGACTGTCTTCCATAGGTGTTCTTTTGTCCTTTGGATCTTCAACAGATAGTCCTTCTATGTTGTCTCAATCAATTGATAATTTACTGTTAAGAATATCAATTGATCCTTCCTTTAATCCATCACTGATGTTTTTCTTCGATTGATCTTTATATCCATCGATTGATAAATAATGGCTTATCTATTGATAGATGTTATCAATCAATGGGTCTTCACATCAGTTGATGGTCTTCAATACTTGACTTGGCTTCTTCGCTAATCTCCTATCCATTGATGCTTCAATATCAATCGATCATCCTTCACTTGTATAATTTCATGTCATCAAATAATTAAAAATTTGACAGTCTAAGTTACACATCAGTTGATGATCTATACCAATCGACTCTAACATTAATTGATGGAAATAATATCAATTGATTTACACCTTATCGATTGAAATAGAATAAGTACACATATGCTACAATCCAAATTATCAGTTGATTCATATAAACACTTCAACTGATAAATGGTTTCCTGATCAATTGATATTTATAACTTTCATATCAATTAATCAGGTACATCAATTAAAATTTCTATGATTCTAATATTAATGTTATTATCAAATTACATGTAGATTCCTAACACCTCCATTTTGGACCATACTAGGTATAATTAATGCTACATTAATTATGTCTTTAGGGCTTATTTTTAGCCCATATATTTTGCCCCCTAACTTCTGTAAAGTGTGCAACACTTTGTAGGAGTTAAGGTTCATGAATTTGTCATTAAAGTTCGCTTTTATGTCTTCCAGAATTTTTTTAAATTCCATTTTTCCTCAAGGATTTTCCTTTATTTATGGAAAATTTTCCACAATTTGTTTTATACGCATATGTATTTTTCTTAATTTTTCTCTATTTATAGAGAATTTTCCATAATATATTTGTACCCACATGTATTTTTTGTTATTCCCTAGAACAATGTCAATATTTGTAGAAAGGGGGGGGGGTTGAATACAAATATTAAAACTTTTTACTTGTTCTAATATTTGTTCTTAATGTTTGAGAATTAGAGAGAATGTGTTCAAACAAATTTCGACTGAAAAATAAACTGAACAAACAGATTTAAAATTACTGATGGATTGATTTTTCCATCAGTGTATATTTTTGATCAATGATCCTAGGTTAAAAGAAACCTAACTGCACTTTTACAAGATTAGAAAACAAATCAACTGTTCTTATAAATATGCTATCAAACTAGAACAGTTGATTAAGAAATATTGTCTAACTTTTCTGTTTTCTAATAATGCTGCTACACTTGTTTATATACCACAAGTGTGCTTTTACAATTCCTATTCTAGGATTGTTTCTACCTACCTTCCTTTTACCTTTTTCTATTTTAGAATAAAGGTTTGAAAGACAGCTTCTGATTGAGTCTTCACAGCCATCATAGACTGTCTTCCATAGGTGTTCTTTTGCCTTTTTGGATTTCTGACAAATTGCCTTTTTGTCACAGTCAATTGATAATTTGCTGTTAAGCATATCAATTGACTCTTCCTTAATTCATCAACTGATAATGTTCTTCGATTGATCTTGATATCCATCGATTGATAAGTAAGTTGCCTTATCGATTGATAAATGATATCAATCGATATATCAATTGATGGGTCTTCTCATCAGTTGATGGTCTTCAACTCTTGACTTGGTTTCTTCGATTGATCTCTCATCCATCAATGCTTCAATATCAATTGATCATCCTTCATTTGTATAATTTCCTGTCTTCACATAATTACAATTTGACAGTTTAATTTACACATCAATTGATGATCTATATCAATCGACTCTAACATCAATTGATGAATAAAATATCAATTGATTTACACCTTATCGATTGAAACAGACTTAGTACACCTATGCTACTATCCAAATTATCAGTTGATTCAGATAAACATTTCAACTGATAAATGGTTTCCTGATCAATTGATATTTATAACTTTCATATCAATTGATCAGTTACATCAAATAAAATTTCTATGATTCTAAGATTAATGTTATCATCAAATTACATGTAGATTCCTAACAATCTCCTCTTATTTGTGTCTGTGATATGAACAGGCATAAATCTACTAGATGATAACAAAACCTTTAAATATAATCATTCAAATAGAATCAAGAAATTTTCATAGCACTTTTAGGAAATACCAGTTGATGATTATTCTTTACAGACTGTTCCAGTGTCTTCAATTCTTCATGATCTTCAATCTTCAATTACTTCTTCTTCTTCTTCTTCTTTTCAGCATTTTCTTTTAATTGCCTCATAAAGGTGCTCCTCAATATTTCTTCATCTTCATTAGTTTCCCCAAGTTGCCTCATAAGATAGTGGATTTCCTCATCTGTGATTTTGTCCAGATACTTGCAGATATCAAAGAATTTTGTATTGCCTTCCACATCTATAAAAATCATGGCATACTTTGGTTCCAACACCACCTTCTTGACTTGAGATTTCCATAGCTTCAAAGGAGAATCAGGTTCAGCTTCAACTTTTGCTCTCCTCAGCTTTGAGATTTATTGTTGGATTTCCTGAGAAATAGTCACATTGAGTTTGTACCTTTTGTTTAGAAGAGGTAGAATTGTCTTCAACACATTGTAGCTCTGCTTCATAATCACCTTCATTGAGTAAGTGAGTTTAGAACCATTTTCATACTTCAACCTCATGGATTCCTCTTGATTTGAAGTTGCAGGATGGGTTCTAACTCCAATTAATCCTTTCTCACTTACAACTGGAGTTCTTTTTAATTGGTATCCTTCAAATGTCACTTCCTCCTTGGTTTCTCCTTGAGTGACTTGGGGATTCTCCTGAACCACCATTTTCTGAGATGAATCTGCCCTTTTCTAGGCCATTGCTATTTTTCTCCTTTTTCTCAATGGTTGCTCTGCCTGTAGCTCTTCCAAATGCCATTGCATTTCCATCTGTCTAGCAATCTCTTCATTCTCTTTTTCTCTCCTTGAGGCATCTGAGATTCCTGTAGTGATGGCTCCTTGAAGTAGCTTTTGGCATACTGGTTCAGTTTTCTTCTTCTTATCTTCTTCAATCACTATTGCTTTCCCTTTCTTCTTTTCTTTAAGTACTTCAACATCCAATTGAAGAAAAGCTTCTGTATTTGAGTTGCTTTCCTGAGTGGCCCCCTTTGCACTTTCATTTACTGCTATGATTTGAGCAATAAATTCATCTAAATTTCCTGACTCTGCAGCCTTTGCAACCAACTCAGTGTTCCTTTTTAGGGTTTTAAGTGTTTGACTTTCCCTCTCAATCATTAGTTGAGTTTCCTTTTCTCTAAAATTTCTTCTAGCTTCCAAATCATCTTCAAATTTCTTAGCATCTCTCTTTTTGTGTTCCATGTCATCTTTGGAATATTTTGAAGATTGACCCTTATAGCTTCCACTGCCACTTGCACCACTTTTTGAGGTCCTACTATGACCACCCAAATTAACTCTAGGATTATCACTCCTAGCTCCTCCAACACCACCATCACCATTTTTATCATTATTCTTCTTTATATTCTCCCCCTTTTTGTTATCATCACAATTAGGAGGTGGTGGCATTCTGTCAAGAAACTTCTGAAGAATTTCAGCATGTAGAGTCTGTCCTCTAATTATAGCCTCCATCTTAGTTTCTATGGACTCTACTCTCCTTTCCAAGGCTGAAAAATTCTTTGACTCCTTAAACAATTTATCCTTAATTTACACCAGAGTGTTTATTGGCAGTTTCTCATCCAATCTTCTTTCCAATACATCCTTGTTTGTTGAGATCGAATCTTTGATGCTATCCAATTCCCTTCTTATGCTAGTGACTGTCATTTTCTGCAATTTTAACTGATCCTTCATGTAGGTGGCAATTCTCCTGTGAGTTAAGTCTTCAATGTTCACCTCTATCATTGCCCTTTTTTATTGTGATATGATCTCTATTTCTGCATTTTCAAGAGAACCATCAATGGTACTCATCCATGGCTCCTTATCTGAATCACTTTCTAAATCACCAGGAGTCATATGACAGACATCTGTGACATTGACTAAACTTTCCTTCAAGTTTCTAGTTCTATGTTCAGTATGATCAATGCCTAAGAGTTGTTCAGCATCCCTGTTGCTTGATGTGGCTAGTCCCTGGTACCTTGGATCAGGATGGACAAAGTTGCTTGGATCCAAGTCACCTGCATCAACTTCCATATCTTCAACAGCTACTTCCTCCAATAATTCAGCTTCTTTCTCTACACCACTTCCTCCTGCTTCATTTGCATTAGGGACTCCCCCTAACTCCTTTACTCCCCCCTCTTCAGACATTAATTCAATTTCCAACTCCTGAGCATATTCAAGAATTTTTCTGTCACTCTCACTCATCTCTCTATTTTTCATCAGGATCCCATCCTGGAACCTCATATCTCCCTCACTCATTATCTGTGCACCTTCTAAGGTGGGGCCCTCAAGTGTTTCACTCTCATTCCTGGAAGAAATAGGAATGACCTCACTCACTCCCTCTCCTTTTGCCAGGCTACAATCCTGCCTCTCATTCAACTCACTCAATCCTATAAGTGTTTGTGCAACATCAATTGATTGTGTATCAATTGATGTTAAGAAAATATCAGTTGATGAGGTGTTTAGGATATCCATCGATTGATGCATACCCATCGATTGATCTTGAGTATCGATCGATGGCTTATCAGTCGATGGCTGAATATCAATTGATGTTGAGACATCAATTGATGGAGTAGAAACATTTGATGCAATTATTTGAGAAGTTACATTTGAGATGATTTGAGAAATGAAATCCTGAACTTCCTGGGAAGAAAATTCAGAATGGAGTGTTGGCTTCTCCTTGAGTAAAAAAGAAGGAGAATATGAAAATGCTTGTTTGTCTATCAAAACATTTTCTGAAGAAATTTGATGTGGAGGAGAGAAAGGAATGGAAATAGATAAAGAATGGGACTGCAACTCCACATTTATTGGAGATGCATCAAACTGAATTTGAGAAGGCTCCACCACAGTTTCCTGTGATTTTACAGTGTGTGAATCCCCTTGTCAAAAGGTTATCTTTTTCTTTCTCCTTTCATAGGATTTGGGGGTTTTGGCTTGAGTGTCCCCATCTTTGTTCTGTGCCCCTGGTTGTGGGCTCTTTTCAATATTGACATCTTTTTGGGAAGATGCCAACAGAAATGTGGTATTATCCTTGTTAACATCTACAGTCTTTTGGGAGACTGTGGAGTGGGTAGGTTTGGGTTGCACACCCTCTCTCTCCTTATCCTTCTGGGTTCTTTGATTTTCCCCAGTTCCCTCACCAGAACCTTCTCCATCTAATCTATCACCACCTTGAGTTTTTCTTTTCTTTGGTTTTATAACAACAAATTTTTGGGAATCTGTTGAGGTTGGTTTCTTAGATTTGATTGAGGAAATAGGTAGTGTGGCTTGGGTAGGAGGGTTGGGGTTACTGCTAGCACCCTCCATTGCCAAAAAAGGCAAAGAAACTTGAGTTTCAGAAGAAGTAAGAGAAGAAATAAATAACTGAACAAAAGGTGGATAGATCAATTCCACGTTGCTGTGAAGATTGATCCTGACCAAGTCCTTAAAAACCCTTTTGTTTTGAGTCCAACACTCAAGGGTTTCAGTTTCCCTGCAAATCTCAATTTCTTTGACCAAGTGGTTAATTATAATCATGATAAATCTAGCATAGTATATATGATTAGACCTATCATGCTTCTTTCCTAACTTAGCAACAATTTCAGACAACAATATAGAAGAAAAATCATGATATTCATCAAACAAAACACTATATGCTATCTGTTGCATGCTTGAAGTTATGGCATCAAAATTACTAATTTTACCACTAAAGCATTTTATTATTGCATCAAAGAAATAAGTTCATTCTCTCCTAAGGTGTTTTCTAACTACTTGCCCTAAATTGATGTTAGAATTTGCATAATTAACAGCCCTAAGCATGTTTCTAATATCTGATTCACTAGGCACATTATCAGTATTATTAACAGGCAAATCTAAACATTCATTTAAAATTAAAGTAGTAAGAATGTACTCTTGTCCTTTGCAGTATAATTTTATGCTCGAGAAGACATCAACAACTTCTGCAGAGGTCCAAAACTCTTCCACCAAATTGCAGATTATTGTGGGTGCTTCCTTCAATGCTTTCTGTATCTTGCCACTTCCCAGGAATTGCATCAAAGGATGAAATTCCCTTGAAGCTTCTTCAACCACAGTGCAAGCCACAAAATTATTCAATTCATAGATGAATCCGGCTTGAGAGATTTTCTTGGATGAAGATGCCATTTCCTTGAGTAGAAGATTAGTAGTACAAAAGCTTTGAAGATATTAAGATATTTGAGTACTGAGAGAAAGAGGGTTGTGATTAAGTTCATAGATTGAGAGAGAGAGAGAAAAAGGTAGAGAAATTGTTAGTAAAAATGTAAGTAAGAATGAACAATGTTTTAATCTCACTATTTATATTTACTGATTTCTCAATCAATTTCTTACTTAAAATAGAACTTAATCGACCGTTAAAAAAAATAAAAGTAAAAGTTACTAATTTTGGTCATCGACTGTTATACATACAGGAATGTACGTATTAATAAATTGATAAAACAAGTAATCAACGGCTAGATTTTTGTACAGGTCGATTGATGACATGGACACCTCTAAATTCCAGATCATCGATTGATAAATCTTGTTCATCGACAGGTACTCTTATCCATCGATAACTAAATATATCATCAATTGATATATTTATCTGTCGATAGCTACAAACATCAATCGATAAGTAAATATATCATCAATTGATATATTTATCTGTCGATTGCTTCAGTAATATCCATTGATATGTAAAATGCTTATCAATTGATTAATGAAAAATCAACAGATTAGCATTATCAACGGCTACCTACTAGAACTAAAACAACTAAATAACTTATTAGACATTTCAAATGTTAATTAAAATTAAGCATACCTAAATCACAGACCAATCTATTAAAGGTAAATTCATCTAATGGTTTGGTAAAAATGTCTGCAAGTTATTTTTCACTAGGGACAAAATGTAATTCAACAGTACCATTCATTACATGTTCCCTAATGAAGTGATACCTTATGTCAATGTGCTTGGTTCTGGAATGTTGCACATGATTTTCAGTTATTGCAATGGCACTTGTATTATCACAGAAAATAGGGATCTTGTTCAAGTTGAACCCATAGTCAAGTAGTTGATTCCTCATCCATAATATTTATGCACAACAACTTCCAGCTGCAATGTATTCGGCCTCTACAGTAGATGTAGACACTGAATTCTACTTCTTGCTAAACCATGAAACAAGCTTATTTCCTAGAAATTGACAGGATCTTGTTGTACTTTTTCTGTCAATTCTGCAACATGCATAGTCTGCATCTGAATAACCAATTAGATCAAATCTAAAATCTCTAGGATACCAAATTCTAAGATTTGGAGTTCCTTTGAGATATCTGAATATTCTTTTTATTACAATCAAATGAGATTCTTTAGGATCAGCCTGAAACCTAGCACAAAGACATGTAGCAAACATTATGTCTGGCCTACGTGCAGTTAAGTAAAGTAATGAGCCAACCATGCCTCTATAACTTGAAATGTCCACTTTAGCTTCCTTAGTGTTTAATTCAAGTTTAGTTGCAGTGGCCATGAGAGTTTTTGTAGAAGAACATTCACTTAAATCAAATCTCTTTAATAAATCAGAAATATATTTAGTTTGATTTATGAAAATGCCATTTTTGACTTGTTTGACTTGCAAACCTAGAAAATAGGTAAGTTCTCCCATTAAACTCATTTCATATTTACTTTGCATCAACTTAGCAAACTTTTGACAAAGTTTTTCATTAGTTGAGCCAAAAATAATGCCATCTACATAGATTTGAACAAGAATCATAGAGCCATTTATGTTTATATGAAAGAGAGTTTTATCAACAGTACCTCTTGTGAAGTGATTCTCAATCAAGAATTTAGACAAAGTGTCATACCAGGCTCTAGGTGCTTGTTTCAATCCATAAAGTGCCTTGAGAAGATAGTATAAAAATCCAGGATGAACATGATCAATAAAACCAGGAGGTTGTTCTACATATACTTCTTCTTCTAGTTCTCCATTGAGAAAAGCACTTTTCACATCCATCTGATACACCTTAA
This sequence comes from Oenanthe sinensis, assembly GCA_028671895.1. Taxonomy (NCBI): domain Eukaryota; kingdom Viridiplantae; phylum Streptophyta; class Magnoliopsida; order Apiales; family Apiaceae; genus Oenanthe; species Oenanthe sinensis. Next base: position 18,771,407 of record CM053813.1, read on the forward strand.
AATCAGCATGAGCAACATATGCTAGAAAGATTCTGATTGCTTCCAATCTTGCAACTAGTGCAAAAGTTTCATCAAAATCTATGCCCTCTTCTTGTGAATAACCTTTTGCCACTAGTCTTGCTTTATTCCTTATGACACCAGATTCATCCATTTTGTTTCTGAACACCCATTTTGTTCCAATGATAGACTTGTTCTTTGGCTTGGGCACCAGCTTCCATACCTTGTTTCTTTCAAACTGATTCAACTCTTCTTGCATAGCTATTGTCCAATCAGGATCATTCAAGGCTTCTTCAATCCTTTTTGGTTCTTCTTGAGACAGGAAGCCACTATACAAGCATTCATTTTGAGTTTCTCTTCTAGTTTTGACACCATCATTTGCATCTCTAATAATTAATTCAAAGGGATGGCTTTTTGTCCATTTCCTTTGAGATGGTAAATTTGTCCTTGAAGATGATGCTTCATGATCATTGGAAGTGTTATGATCATTGTGATGTGATTGACTATTTGAGAACCCTCCCCCTGAGATGGACACTCTACTTGAAGATTGTTGAGCAGAGTTGTTATCCATCGAATGATTATTAATTGATGTATTATAAGTCGATTGATGATTGTCAACTGATAAGTTATCTGTTGATGCATTGACATCAATTGATGGGAGGATTCTGGGAACTTGAATTCTTGAGACTTCCATGTCATCATCACTATCTTCAATATTGCTTGATGATTCATTTTCAAAATGCAACAGATCATGGAATCCTTCATCAACCAACCCTTGAATTTTCTTGTCATCAAAGACTACATGCATAGATTCCATAACAATGTGTAATCTAAGATTATAGACTCTGTATGCTTTGGTTGTTATTCCATATCCAACAAATATAGCTTCATCAGCCTTGGCTTCAAATTTTCCTAGATTTTCACCTTGATTTCTCAGTACAAAGCATTTGTATCCAAAGACATGAAGAAAATTTACTGTTGGCTTCTTGTCCTTCTTCATCAACTGATATGGAGTTTTACCTTGAATTTGATTGACCGTGGAGATATTCTGAATGTAGCAAGCAATATTAATTGCTTCTGCCCAGAAGTATGTAGGAAGTTTTGCTTCTTCTAACATAGTTCTAGCAGCTTCAATCAAGTTACTATTTTTCCTTTCAACTACTCCATTTTGCTGTGGAGTTCTTGGTACAAAGAAATGATGAGTGATACCTTTTTCTTCATAGAATTCTTTCATTGTTGTATTCTTGAATTCAGTACCATTATCACTTCTAAATTTCTTGACCTTCCATTCAGTTCCATGTTCAACATTCTTCACATGATTGATAATTAATTTACTTGCCTCATCCTTAGAATGCAAGAAGTATACCCAAGAGTATCTTGTGAAATCATCCACAATGACTAATGCATATTTCTTTTTGGCAATTGACATGATGTTGACTGGACCAAATAAGTCCATATGCAATAATTCCAGAGGCTTATCAATTGATGATTTAGACTTAGACTTGAATGATGCTTTTCTTTGTTTTCCCTTTTGACAGGCATCACATAGTCCATCCTTAGTGAATTCCATCTGTGGAATGCCTCTAACCATATTCTTTCTAACCAATTGATTCATGGCCTTGAAATTCAAATGGGCTAGCTTCTTGTGCCAAATCCAACTTTCATCTGTATTGGCTTTGCTAAGTAGACATGTCATAGAATTTGCCTTTACAGAGTGAAAATCAGCCACATAGACATTTTCTTTTCTTTCTCCAATCAAGAGAACATCACCAGTTTCTTTGTTGGCTACAATGCATGATCCAGTTGAAAACCATACACTATTTCCATTAACACAGTTGACTAATACTTAGCAGATTGTGCTTTAGTCCATCAACTAGTGCTACAGGTTCAATGACAACATTTTCACTTGCAATTGAGCCATATCCCAGAGTATAACCTTTGATATTGTCTCCAAAAGTAACCCCTGGGCCAGCCTTTTCCACAAACTTTGTGAGCAGAGACAAATCTCCAGTCATGTGCCTAGAGCAACCACTATCTAGATACCAGAGACTCTTCTTCCTGTTTCCATGCACACAATAAAAATAATCAAGTTGCTTTTGGTACCCAAGCTGCCTTGGGTCCTCTTTTATTAGTTGCAGCCTTAGCCTTGGTTGTTAACTTTGGCTCCTTTTGTTTTGGTGAGTTTAATTCCACTTTAACTTTGGGAGTTGGCTTTTGAGGCTTAGACACCTTGGAACTCATGGCAAAATTTCTATGCACTTCATTATCTATATTAGGCATGTTCCATGGCATACTAGGCATGTTCATATTTGCATATGCAAAGAAGGGATTATACATGTATGGAACTTGAGCATAAGGCATATGAACATTAGGTGCAACCAAATTAGAAGACATGGCATTCATGAGCATAGGATTGGTAAGCATGGCATTTGAAGTCATGACATGTGTATTTAAATCATTTGAAGACATATTCTTCTTTTCATTCTTGCATTGCATAGACAAATGATTTACACTACCACACTTAGCACATACCTTTGTAGGTGCATACATATCAGGAGTGTAGTTGTTGTGCTTATTTATGCCTACTTTACCATTCCTATTCTTTTTCTTTTTCTCAGACTTAGGTTGAGTAATTTCCACAGGTGCTATTTTTTCTAAATTTTCTTTTAATTATTTCTTGGATAAGCTACCTTTGTTAATTTTCTCAGCCTCAGCCTCAACTTGATTTTTGGTTTCCTTAACAAACTTGATAGGAGTGCTAAATTTGTTCTTTTTATTAGCCATCGATGATTTACTTGTCGATGGATGCTTATCGATTGATTCAGCATCAATCGATTGATAATCCTTATCGATCGATGAAGGATTAGCAGTCGATTGATCTTTATCCCTTGAAGCATCATCCAATGGCTTGCCAGTTGAACTGAGGGATTCTCCTGGAGTATCTAAGCCCTGAACATCAATGATTTGTTTGGCAGTTTTAGCAGACCTATTCCATCTGTTAATGGTTTCTATTTCTTCAGCTAATTGTTCTTTCAACAATTCTTCTCTTCTCAAATTGTTTACTAGTTCATCTATAGCATCTTTACTTTCCTGCTTAAATCTTTCTAAACAAACAAGTTCATTTTCAAGAAAAATATTCCTCTCAGTTAAGACGTCAATGGTGTTCTTTAACTTGAGGTTTTCTTTGTTTAGAGATTTTAGAGTGACATGCAAATTGTACAATTCATTGGACATTTCATTAATAGTACTATTGCATTCATCAGCAGTAATTTCAGAAAAGTTGGTAGCTAGTACCTGATTAGATGCTGAACTAGCTTCTTCATCTTCATGGTTGGCCATTAGAGCTAGATTGATATATTCTTCAGAATCACTATCCTCAGCAGCCCAGTCCTTCTCCTCAGTAACAAAAGCCTTTTCTTACTATTTCAAAAGGTCAAAGTATTTCCTTTTATAATCAATACCCTCATATGACTTTGCCTTTTCTTGTTTTGGCTTCCTGCACTCATTTGAGAAATGACCAGCCAATCCACAATTAAAACATCTGAATTTAGATCTATCAACCAAATTTTTATTTTGATTGTTGCTTCTAAACTAGGATCCAGGCCTTTGAGCATTTGGATTCTTCTTGAATTTTAGCTTTGAAAACTTCCTTGACAAAAATGCAAGGTGCTCATCAATCTCATCCAAATCATCCTGAGAGCATGTTTCATTTTCTTCACATTTGCTCTTTCCTTTTCTCTTGAATGATTCTTCAACAGTATCACCAGCCATCATGACAGACTCTTCTACACAGCCAGTTTTTTTCTTCTCTTTCTTGTCTTCATTCCCTTTGACCATCAAAGCCACAATTTTCTCCTTTCTTTGATTCTTCTCAATCTCTTCATCTTGTTGAATCTCCAGTTCATGTCTTGAGAATACCATAAAGTTTCTCTAGAGTATAATCCTTGAAGTCCTGAGATTGTCTAATGGAAACAGTCATTGGTTTCCATTCTTTTAGAAGAGATCTAAGAAATTTTAAATTTATATCCTCAGTTGCATAAACCCTGCCATATAGCTTCAGTCCATTTAACAACTTCTGAAATCTGCTATAAGTGTCATTGATAGATTCTCCACTCTTGAAATGAAATGATTAATATTTTTAAATCAAGAGTTACATCTTATTTTTCCTTACTTGCTCAGTTCCTTCACACAGAGTTTGAAGAGTGTCACATACTTCTTTTGATAAAGTATAGTTTATCACATTGTCAAACATATCTTTATCTAGACCATTAAACAGAATGTTCATGGTCTTTTTGTCTTTAAGTACTTCTTTTTCATCCTCTTCTGTGAACTTAGAGATGAGTTTTGAAACATGTCTATCAACTGTAGGAGTTCCATCAGGGTTTACACCTGTAACTAGCTTCATGGGAATATGAGGACCTTTCTCTATGCAGTGAACATAGGAATGGTCAAGAGATAGAAGATGCAGATGCATTTTAACTTTCCATGAAAAATATTCATCTTTCTCTAAAACTAGAATCTTCACACCTGAATCTTTCTGGCCCATATTGACTGTTCTTGATCTTTAAACTTTCTGTATGTTGAAAGCCTACTCTGATACCAATTGTTATTCCCTAGAACAATGTCAATATTTGTAGAAGGGGGGGGGGGTTGAATACAAATATTAAAACTTTTTGCTTGTTCTAATATTTGTTCATAATGTTTGAGAATTAGAGAGAATGTGTTCCAACAAATTTCGACTGAAAAATAAACTGAACAAACAGATTTAAAATTACTGATGGATTGATTTTTCCATCAGTGTATATTTTTGCTCAAAGATCCTAGGTTAAAAGAAACCTAGCTGCACTTTTACAAGATTAGAAAACAAATCAACTGTTCTTATAAATATGCTATCAAACTGGAACAGTTGATTAAGAAATATTGTCTAACTTGTCTGTTTTCTAATAATGCTGCTACACTTGTTTATATACCACAAGTGTGCTTTTACCATTCCTATTCTAGGATTATTTCTACCTACCTTCCTTTTACCTTTTTCTATTTTAGAATAAAGGTTTGAAAGACAGCTTCTAATTGAGTCTTCACAGCCATCATAGACTGTCTTCCATAGATGTTCTTTTGCCTTTTTGGATTTCTGACAGATTGCCTTTTTGTCATAGTCAATTGATAATTTGCTGTTAAGCATATCAATTGACTCTTCCTTAATTCATCAACTGATAATGTTCTTCGATTGATCTTGATATCCATCGATTGATAAGTAAGTTGCCTTATCGATTGATAAATGATATCAATCGATATATCAATCGATGGGTCTTCACATAAGTTGATGGTCTTGAACTCTTGACTTGGTTTCTTCGATTGATCTCTCATCCATCGATGCTTCAATATCAATTGATCATCCTTCACTTGTGTAATATCCTGTCTTCACATAATTACAATTTAACAGTTTAATTTACACATCAATTGATGATCTATATCAATCGACTCTAACATCAAGTGATGAATAAAATATCAATTGATTTACACCTTATCGATTGAAACAGACTTAGTACACCAATGCTACTATCCAAATTATCAGTTGATTCAGATAAACATTTCAACTGATAAATGGTTTCCTGATCAATTGATATTTATAACTTTCATATCAATTGATCAGTTACATCAAATAAAATTTCTATGATTCTAAGATTAATGTTATCATCAAATTACATGTAGATTTCTAATAATATTTTTTTCTTAATTTTTAGAATTTTTTCTCTATTTATAGTGAATTTTCCATAATTTATTTGTACCTACATGTATTTTTCTTTAATTCTTAGAAATTTTTCTCTGTTTATAGAGAATTTTTCATAATTTATTTGTACCCACATGTATTTTTCTTTAATTCTAAGTAATTTTTCTCTATTTATAGAGAATTTTCCATTTAAATTATTTTTAATGATTTTTTGGTATTTTTCTGGGTTAATTTCGACCAGGAATCCTAGTTGAATTTGACTAGTATCCAGGTTGATTCTAGGTTGTCTAGATGTCCTAGTCGACAGGGTTCCTAGTCAAATTCGATCAGTATCCTAGTCGATTTTGGCATCTCTTGGAATCTTGGTCGATAGGGGTTCCTGGTCAGCCAGAATTTCCTTGGTGATTCCTAGTCGGTTTTTGGCCTAACTTGGGCTTCTAGTCGAATGGGAATCCTAGTCGAATTCGACTAGAATCCTGATCATTTTTATGCCAATTCTGAGACTCTAGTCGATGGGGACTCCTAGTTGATTTTAGGTCATCAACTTGCTTCTAGTCGAATGAAGTTCCTGATCAATTTTAGGTCATCAATTGTCTTCTATTCGATAGGGGTTTCTGGTCGATTTTAGGCCAACTTTTAGCTTCTAGTTGATAGAGGTTCCTGGTCGAATTTAGGCCATCTTTTTGACTTCTAGTCGACAGGGTTTCTTGGTCGATACTTGATGATTTATGAAGTTTAATGGGACCTGACCCATGATCTTTAAATTTCTCTCAGATCATTTGGTGGTCTTAGTCCACGTCGATTTTTAGTCCAAAGGCCTGCTAGGCCCAATTAGTTTTTGGGCCTTATTTTTACCGACTATAGAAAGTTTAACTAGTTGAGTTACCATTTTCCTCGGCTATAAATTAGTGAAGTGTGAACCTCATTTTTCACTTCTCACTTCCTTAGTAAATTTCTCTCTGAAAATTTCTCTATAGAGTTTCGTTAGTAAGGGCGATTTCAGACAATTTTTTCGATCAACCTTCATCTCTCTTGTTTCAAACTCTCATCCGTCGAACATCAATAGCGGACCAAGATGCTTCTCAACAAAAACTCTCATCCATCGAACATCAATATGGTATTTAGAAGTATTTTTTAATTCAAAAATAGCCCAACTTCGATGTTAGGCTGGGTTTACATCAGCCATAGGCAAGGTGTATCCCCAATTTTCAGCAACAAGTCTTTGCCCGGTTCCAACCTAGAATGGAGGAGGGATTTTCTATTTTTAGAGTGGGAAAGCGGTAATTGGGGCACCCTGTTTAGGCCCGCATTTTGTAAAGTCAAAGACGGGAACGCGAGCCTGATCCAACTGACTCCTGAAGAAAAGCTGATAATTATGGATTTGGGTCAAGACAGGGGCCTGACCCATCAAAGAAAGCTTTTATAGGAGTTTTCTTTAAAGCTCGTAGGCCTTTCTAATATTTATGATAATGGTAACTTTCTTACCTTACTTTTCTTTTTTCTCAATTTTTCTGAGTCCAATTTTTTATTTTCTTGTTTGTTTTGCAGCTGCTGAAAATATCAATTTTTATTTTAGCGTAGGTGACCAAGAAACCCATAAAATGCGCAAGGCTCGCGAGTCTCGTGAGGCTCTTGAAGGCCCAATCAAGGGGACCAATCAAGGAGCCCAATCTTCCGGACTTTCTTCAACCTTATAAAGGGGCCCAAAGCAAGGCTAGGGGAAGAGGCCTCGTGAGGAGGAAGAGGACCCGCTTACGGCAGCGTGGAGGCCCAGTTGGGGCATAAAGAAATAAGACACCATTGTTGGAAGTACCTTAAATTCCGTCGACTGGTCCAAGATTGCAATTCCCCCGGCTGATAAGGCCAAGATTGTCCTGAAAATTGACATTGAAGAGGCCGAGACTCTTGGGCCCAAGTCATTGCTATGGTAAGGCCCAACCTTTTCTTTTAATTTTATCTGTACTTGGTCATTCTCTGTGTCTTTACAACTTTTGACTTAAATGCATATTGAATAGGTCAATACCTACTTCCAGAACATGACCCATCAAGTAAAAACTTGGCTTTATTCTGAGAAGGCCCAAAGGAAGGGCAAAGTCAAAGCCGATGAGAAGGTGGCCTCGCTCGAGAAGAAGCTGCTCGAGAAAGATCAGAAGTTGATAGCAGCCCATGCTGAACTGCAAGAGCTAAGGGCCGAGAAGAAGACCTTGATCGATAAGTACATGGAGTCGGAGATATTATATGCTTTCATTGATAAGCATGATGACCAAGTTTTCACGACTGTCGGTGCCCAAGCTTGGGGCAAGTGTCTCAATGCCATCTCGGCTAAACATCCGGGCTTTTTTTATTTGGCTGACTTCCCTGCTCCCATGTGGGAAGCTTTGGTCTTAACCTCCACAACCCGTGAGAATAACTCTGGTAATATTTCAGGTGGTGAGGCCTTGGATGAATACGATAAGATCTTTGACTCCTTAGAGGCTGAGGAGAATGCTCAAAAGGAGATCGAGGAAGAAGAGAAGACCGAAGATGAGAAGAAGGATGAAGAGGAACATATCGAGGACCTTCCTTAGTTTTCATTTTCCTTTTTGTATCATTTTTTCTCTCATTCCTTGCATTTTCCTTTTCTGTTTATATTATGTACTTGTTGGGTCCCGGAGATCGTAGAGGGGGGGGGGGGGGTGAATACGATTCCCATTTGAAAAATATGATTATTAATAATTTTTGGGACAACATAAAAATTACTTTGGTTCAAACCCGGGTACTGTTCATCATCTTCTTCAACCTCAAGAACACCATTAAAATAACCAAGATAATGAACGGTAAATCATCCAAAACACACAACACAACAAGATCCAAGAATATAACTTTATATTCATTGAAGTGGGGTAGATGCTACAACAAGTTCAAGAACAAAAGCTCAAGAACACAACAAAGAAATGATTTTTGGCTCCTCTAAAAATATTACAAATTCTAGATCTAGGAGACAAAAATCAAACCTATCTTCTAAACAAGATTTAGCAATGTTTACAATAGAAGATAGATGAGTGGTATGACAAAGAAATTCATGGCCCCATAATATTAAAGTATGAGTTCGGCCATGGGGGAGAGAGAGAAAAAAAAAAATTCTCTCTCTCTCTCCCCATTTCTTTTTCATCCGAATACTCTCACCAAATGATGACTTGGGTTTCTTCTTTATATATTGAAAAAGGTGTTACTTTGTTTTTCCACCTTTTACTTTTGTCCACTCAAATCATATCTTCAAAGTCATGTGCCAAGCATGCCTTTGGAAATATTTAATATAAAAGTAATATTTAAATAAATATATATAATATAAATAAAGAGTGTCTTTATTTATAAAATATATAAATAATTAAATAAATACTTTATTTAATTAAATTAAATATTTCCATTCCACTCTTCAATTTGTGTAGACTTCCTTATCCAAATACTTAGCCCCGTATACGTGACTCCACCACGTCCAAGTATTTGGCCTTCAAATTTGTGAAGCTTTAGTAAGATCCAATCAGGCTGTGCCGTCTGTCCCTTATCCATTAGGCTGATATTTCTCCAACACTGATTTACCACCTTTGTTGATCCTCCACTTGACTCAAGAAAACCAACAACTTTAGAATGATTAAAATCATATTAACCGACGAGAGCTTGCCTCCAATGTCCTGACACTTGATGCAACGGTCTGGTTCATAAGTGACTAGTCTTGATAGGGGCTCTTGATTCCGAACATGATTCCACATTCTTCTTTGCAAACCTTACTTGTTGCTTCGATTGTAATGCACTAAAATCGTCATAGACTAAGACAATCTTCTGTAGCTTCCACATCCTTGAATAGATGTCAACATCTTTTATTCTCCACTGAGGCCTGAACATGTTAATGAACTTCTTCCAGTGAGCTTCAAGTCTGTAGATGATCCTTTGATACTTTGTCTTAACTGAACTCTGTGATCCAAGATTTCTGTGCACCTGCATATTATTACATGTCCTGTTATATTGTTGAGTTATCATCAACCATTACATAGAGATTACATTTAGCATTTCTATTACACATGAAAGTGCAGTGAGTTACTTCCCTTCACTCCTATCTCCCCTTTCAGTACTCTAAAAACTTTTTATTTATAAAAAGTTTGTGTTTTAGTTCTTTTCCCATTTCTTGCCTTGGTATATTTCTTAGTATATACTTTTTGAGCACATAAGAAAGGTAATGACTTAGATTTTATTCAAAAAGCGCCAACCAGGCTTAACTTTATTCTTTGATTATGAAAGAATTAATAACTATATTTGCCAATCCAGGCTGAACATCAGTGTAAGACAAAAAAAACTTCATTGTATTACACAATGGAAATCCTACTTGAAGCGAAAGGCTCTTACATCTAAGTTGTTTCATCGAACCTTATTTTTACTTAGTTCCTAATAAATATAAGAATTCACCATTGAATTCTTTAGATATAATAAACCTTCAGGTTTGAGGCATGCCAGGTTCTTGGCAGTTCAATATTTTTTAGGGTTTCGAGGATGTCTGATCCTCCTCCCTTGACTTGTTTTACCTTATAAGGCCCTTCCGAATTAGGGGCGAACTTGCCTTTGGGGCCTCCTCCAGAAGCTTCAGCCTTTCTAAGAACTAGGTCTCCTTGTCGAAAGAATCTTTCCTAAACCCTTAGGTTGTTGTAGAAAGAAGATTTCTTCTAATATTATGTGATCTTTGCATGAGCCATGTCCCTGACTTCATCAATCATGTCCAATGCAAGCTTATCCTTTCTTCATATTCCTCAGGCTCAAAGGCCTTGATTCTTAGGGATACATGTGATATTTCAACTGGAATCACTACCTTCGGCTCCGTAAGCCAAGAAGAATAGAGTTGTATCAGTGGTAACTTTGTGAGTGGTTCTATATGCCCAGAGTATTGGCAAAAGCTCATACACCCAGGTGTTAGCTGATTGTTCAATCCTTTTTTTGAGCACATCAAGGATGATTCGATTGGCTACTTCAGCCTACCCATTTGCTTTGGGGTGTGGCACAAAAATAAAGCATAGATTGATGTCATTATCATTGCAATATTCCTTGAATTATTCATTGTTGAATTGTGTTCCATTGTCTGAGACAAGGATTCGTGATATTCCTTACCTACATAGGATATTTTCCCTGAAGAATTGAGCTATTATCTTGGTGGTTATCTTGGCCAGTTGTTTAGCCTCAATCCACTTAGTGAAATAATCGATCACAACGATCAAAAACTTTCTTTGTCCACTAGCCATTGGAAAGGGCCCAAGGATGTCAATTCCCTACATTGCAAAGGGGATGGGGAAATTGATGGACGTCATCATCTTAGGAGGTTTCTTGACAACTGGTGCATGACTTTGGCATTTGTCACTCCTTCTCACATACTCTTTTGAATCTTTCAACAAGTCTGGCCAGTAAAATCTCTGACCCCAAGTGTTGGCCACATATTCCTCTGTGTACTTCTTTCAAGGTCTCACGGGCTTCATCTGGCCTTAGAAATTTCAAGTATAGAATAATAAAAGATTTCTTATAGAGAATTCCATCGATAAGAGTATACCTTAATGCCCTCACAGTAAGCTTTTTGGCTTCCATAGCATTGACATGAGTCTACCCAGACTGAAAGTGGACTTTAATTAGATCCATCCAGCAACTGCCCATGTTTATCAAGGCTACCCACTTTGCATTGATGTTGGGGGTCTTCAAGACTTGAAATTAAACACTTCCCATATGTTCGTCCACTTCTGATGACGCAAACTTTGATAAGGCATCAACCTTTACATTCTCTTCTCTAGGAATATATTCCATTTGACATTCTTCAAACTGAGTCATTATAGCTTTCACTAGTCAGAGGTATTTAACCATGACTTCTTCCCTTGATTCAAACTCCCCATTTACTTGGGATATAACCAACTTTGAGTCTCCACAGACTTTAAGTTATTTGGCATTCAGTGCCTTTTCCAAGCCCAGGCCAGCTATCAGAGCTTCATATTCAGCTTCATTGTTAGTCATTAGGAAATCAAGCTTAATAACATACCTAATGATGAACCCTTCTGGGATTTGTAGCACCAAGCCTGCTCCACTAGATTTTATTTTTGATGCCCCATCAAAATTAAGCACCCAATATTCCTTAGGAGTCTGTCCTTCATCTTCCTTTTGGGGTGTTTCCTCCATATCCTGCCCCCGACTTCTTGGTCGTTGGTGCATTTGACCACGAAGTTAGCAAGAACTTGAGCTTTAATGGTCGTTCGAGACTTATACTTGATGTTGAATTCTCCTAGCTCTATGGCCCATTTAATCAATCTTTCACTTGTCTTGGGGCTATGTATGATATTTTTCAAAGGTTGATTAGTTAGTACCTCAATTTTGTTTGCTTGAAAGTAAGGCCGCAACTTTCTTGACGCCATCACCAAGGCTAGTACAAATTTCTCAATCTTTGAGTAGTTAAGTTTTGCTCCATGCAAGACCTTGCTCACATAATAAACCGACATTTGAATCTTTTCCTCTTCCTTTATAAGGACAACACTCAAGGCCTTTTCTAATATGACCAAATACTAGTATAAAATGTCTTCGGGACTACGCTTCACAAACGACGGAGCTTCAACCATATACTTCTTCAGTTCCTCGAAGGTCGCTTGACTTTCTTTTGTTCACAAAAAATCTTTTACTTTTTTCAATGTCTTGAAGAAGGTAGGCATTTATCCCCAGACTTCGAGATGAACCTTCATAGGGTCACAACTCTTCTTGTCAATTTTTGGACATCCCTTACTGTCTTTGGGGGTTCCATGTCGAATATAGCCTTAATTTCTTCAAGATTGGCCTCAATCCCTCTTCTATAGACCATCATTCCCAAGAATTTTCCAGACCCTACGCCAAACACGCATTGAGCAAGGTTTAACATCATTTTATGGTGCCTCAGCACTTCGAAGGCCTCTCTAAAGTGTTCAATGTGATCATCCATATCAAGGATTTTAACTAGCATATCATCAATATAGACCTTCATGATTTTTCCAATAAGATTCTTGAATATTTTGTTAACTAGCCTTTGATAGGTGGCTCCTGCATTCTTTAACCCAAAGGCCATAACAAGATAACAAAATACACCAAAGTCAGTGATGAAATATACCTTGGCAATGTCATCCTCATGCATCCTGATTTGATTATATCCACTAAAGTCATCCATAAAGCTTAACATCTCATGTCCTGCCGTGGAATCTATAAGTGCATCGATCCTTGGGAGATGGAAGCAATCCTTTGGACATGCATCATTTAAATTAGTAAAGTCTACACACATTCTCCACTTTCTATTGAATTTATTGACCATTACAGGGTTAGTGAGCCATTCAGGAATTGAATTTCTTTAATGAAACCAGCCTCTAGGAGCTTTTCAACTTCTTGCTTTATGGCCTCTTGCTTTTCTGGAGTGAAGTTTCTCTTCATTTGCTTCACCATTTTTCAACTTGGATCCACGTTAAGCTTATGAGTGATCAGTTCGGGGTCAATCCCTGGCATATCAATGGCTGTTAAAGCAAATAATTCCTTATTTTCTTGTAAGAACTTTGTTAACTTTTCTTTCATGGGCTCTTTTAATGAGGCTTCAATGTATGTGACTTTCTCAGGTTCTCTCGGAACTAAAGGAATTGGAACCAAGTCTTCAGCTAGCTTCCTCCTTCTTTCTTCATTTTCCCTTGAGTCCATGTCCTCTATGGGTAGTACTTTCCCCCCGACTCCATCGGGTCTCAAGGCGGTCACATAACAACTTTTTGCTATTCTCTGGTCTTCTTTTTCCTCCCCAACACCGTTTTTGGTGGGGAACTTGATCTTTAAGTGATAACTCGAGGCAACATCCTTAAAAGCATGCAACTATGTCCTTGAAGATGCTTTGATTACTAGAAAGGTTAGCATCTAGGTGGCCTCTCGAGGCTCTCTTTCCATTGTCATGGGTAGTTGAGTAGTTCATTCTACTTTCGACTACACTCCATTAAAACCATAGAATGGAATATCCGAAGGGGTTAGTTGAGAAACATTGTACCCCATCTTCGCAAAGGCATCGTAGAACAAGATATCGACGAATTGCCTATCAAAGGGGCTACGACAAAGGGGATCATCGTGGGGAAACTTTATCCCTTCCAAGTCTGAGTCATCAAAGGATATGACCACCTTTGTTCTAGCATGTTTAGGTACTTCTCTTACGACTTGCATAACTTCTCTAGTGTATGCTTTCCTTGATTTTCTTGAATTCCTTGTAGTTGTAGGTCCTCCAAAAATCTTATTATTAACTGATCCTCTAGGTTGGGGATTCCTATCCCGATTATCATTGTTTCTCCCATTATCATCGCGCCTATCACGACTTCCATTTTTGGTGAACTTAGAAAGTTTTCCTCTTTTGATAAGGAATTCGATTTCATCTTTCAGTTGTCTGCAGTCATCCGTGTCATGTTTGGTATCCTTATGAAATCAGCAAAACGCTTTCTTGTTTCTCTTCTCAGGATCAGACTTCAAGGGTTTAGGCCATCTCAGGTCTCGATCCCTCTTATCCATCAGGATTTGGTTTCGAGGCGTATTCAGCCTTGCATATTCAATGAACCTTGGTCCCAAGTTAATCTTCTTAGGAGGGGATTCTGAATCCTTATCCGTCTTAGAATACTTGTCCCGGGCATCATATTCTTGATCGCCTTTTCTCTTTTTGTTATTTTTCCCATTTTTCGCCACTGGTATAATGGTTTTCTTCATGCTTTCTTTTACCTTAGTATATTTCCCTGCTCTATCTTGGAGAAGGAGCATGTTCTCAGGCGTATGCTTGGCCAGAGATCTCTTGAAGTAAGGATCAGTCGTCCCTTGTTGTAAGGCTATCATAGCTACCTTCTCATCCAAGTCTGATACTTTCAAGGCTTCCTTAGTAAAACGATTGAAGTAGTCCTTCTGGGATTCGTTCTTTCCCTGCTCTAGGTTCATGAGCGAAACCAAACTCTTTTCGTGCAATCTCCCGCTTATGAAATAGCTTATAAAAGCTTTGTTTAGTTCTTTGAAGGACTCAATAAAGTTGAGAGGTAGCCGGCTATACTAATGTTGAGCCATACCCCCAAGTTTTGAGGAAAAGCCCTGCACTTGACAACATCGTTGATAGGTTGTAATAACAAAGCATTCGAGAAAGTTCTTACATGGTTCGAGGGGTCTCCCGTTCCATCACAAGTCTTGATGGTAGGCATCTTGAACTTCCTTCAGATGTGAGCGTTCATGATCGCTTCAGTAAAGGGTGGTGTTGGATCATCAGGATATCTGAGTGGTAGTAACTCAGTGGGATCAGCCCTTGTAGTTTCCCTTCTCCCCTCTCGAGGGATTCCATCTAGATCTATGATATCAGGGGCTTCACTCCTCGGGGCTAGCCTTGTGTCCTGCTGACCCAAGCTTTTCTTTAGCTCTTTGAGTTTAGCCTCGTATGAAGCAATTTTCTACTCTAGTATCCTACGGTACTGAGAACGTTGGCTCTCTACGGGTTCTTTGACTGGCCTTCTTCTCGTATGATTAATATCGGTGTCTTCAGAGCTTTCATCATCAGTTGAATATGGTCTTGAGAAATCACGGATTCCTTCTCTAAGCCCATAGTTTTGTGGGGGTTCCAACCATCTGATGTATGGAGTGGGATAAGCTTGAGAGAGTCCAAGCCTAGGTTGGGAAATAGTGCTACTAGGGATAACAACTATGGAAATTTGTGCATGAAGAGGAGCAGTAGCAATAAAAGGAGTTCGAGTTACCTGAGACAGAGGGGGGATCCATGGATGACTTCCTCGGGATTGGTAGAATGGACGATTTCACTTAACGGGCCAATCATTTGAGTGTTAGGGCCTTGAGTTTCAGCAGGAATAGTGGTGATAGGGGGGACCTCGGTGGTTTGAGTTTCATCAGGTGGAATCACAACAGTCGGGTATCATGTGGTAGGGTCGATGTCTCCATCAGCTCTTCGTGTTCTGACCATGGTTGATATTGTCTTCCCACAGATGGCGGAAAATGTTATGGATTAAAAACTAAGGTTTACTTATTGCGATGTGTGTCGGAGCTTATCGAGCTTTAATGGCTGCACTTGTGTTTCGTAACTTAATTCTGCCCTCACAAGATGCCTATGTATCTCAGTGCGTATGAGAATCAAGTCAGACGTAGTTATAAAAATGAGGGGTTAGACTCTTTATATCGACGTGGGTAGTCTTAGAATCATATTAGTGTTAGGAACTTTGGCTGATAAGGCACCTCCTTAAAAGATTCTGGATTCCTCTTGTGATAGAAATAGTTTCCATGTAGAAATATGTTTCCTTGTTGATCGAGGTGTCTTGGGGGCTACTCCTTGGAGTAGTTTCCTTGTAGTTGGACATAATTAATTACCTGTATATTTAGCTAATTAATTAATTACAAAATTATTTAATAATTTAGGGTTTCGAGCTTCATTAAATGAGCCTCCCTTTTGAACCAAACTAGGTCTAATTAATGCTACATTAATTGTATTTTTAGCCCATATCACATATATTATATATACGTATAATAAGATTCGAGAATTTAATCATTATCATTATTCAAATAACTAGATAATAAGAAACATGTATTACAACACCCATCTTCAAAAAAATTGAATTCCTGTAAGATTAATACTTGTAAAAATAAAATAATTATATATCAACTAATTAATTATTAATTACAAGTCATATAAAGTACATTAAGTAAATCTAAAGTTATATTAGTTTAAATATTTATATTTAAGTGTGTTAACAAGGTAATATGACATATTCATAAAATAGATATAGAAAGATACATATTGATAAATGGGTGCATTAATTTGACACATATTATATAAATTCCCAATTAAGAAAGAAGGCACCTTGGCGGGGTGGAGGATGAAAATAACGATTTTTAACACAAATTTGATGAAAATAACAATTATGGGGAAAAAGATGGTTAAAAATAACGGATTGAATACGCATTTGTGGAATGAGTATTCAGAATATATATAATACACATTTGTGAAATGGATATTCAAAATACATATGAGAAGCATGTATGAATTGAGTATCTGTATATGATACACATTTGTCAGTTGTGTACCATATATGTGATTCCCAAGTCATAAATGCGTATCTATATTTTTAAAAAAAAATATAGATACCCAACTGACAAATTGATATCTCATCCGATAAAATCAGCCAATGCACCCAAAAATTATTATTTTCTTTAATTTTATTTAAAAACTTGTTATTTTTAACGGTTTTTTGGTCGGCGGCAACGGTCCAAGGCCTGCAGATAGAGCTGACATATACTTACATATAATACTTGCAAGTTATAGATTCTATTTCTGTCCTAATTACTTTGTCGATTGTATTCTTTGCTCCCATTTGGCTACTCAAATCCCTCTCCTTTCTCTTGGCTACTCTTATAAAAAATTAACAGATAATGCAATTTGCTTACTCAACAACTGAAGAATCAGTCTCTTTCAAACCCCATTTAATAATCTTCTTGTTTATTTTTCAATATTATTCAGACCCCATGTCATTTTTTTACTTAACTATTCAATACATATTGTTGTTTCTTGTGTTGGGTGCAGGTTGATTTAGTTGTATTCACAAAGAAGCTCGAAAGGGTTTGTTCTTTTTGCCTTTTAATCTTGTGGGTTATTTCTTGAATTCACTTTAAGCTTGTTTTGATGCCTATTTTTAATGTCTTTATTGGTATGTCTTGTAAATTTTGAATTTTTGAATTTGTTTTTGCTTTATGATAGTGTAGTGATTATATTTTTCTGGTTTTAGTTCAGTTCTGCGTAGAGATGAATTTTTGCGATGTTATAGTTTAAGAGTGTTTCGAGTTCAGAGGTTTTGGGTGATATGATGGAACTCAATGATTGCTGAATTGTCATTTTTTAACTTTGTTTATCTAATGCTTCTTTTGGTTGGGAGGAATGGAATGGAAAGTTATGTAAAGTGGAAGGAAGAGTGAAAAAAGTAAGAGTTCAAATTTTCTATGACGAGGTTTTTGAATCAAAAAGTGTAGGAAGGAGAATGAAAAATACAAACACCTCTCCACAAAATTGTACAATTTTTGATTCATTTACATTCTTTCCTACCAAGAGGACATAAAGTGGTCCTGTTGAATGTCTATCCGATGGATCTTTGTACCATAATTTTGGGCGACAAATTCTGGTTTTGGATCTTGTTTGTACACGTGACAACTTCACGCCGTTCCTAGTCCCAATGAAAATCGATAAAATTGAGTATATTACACGTAATAGTTTTTTTATTTTTTATTTTCATAAATGAATCATTTTGAGATGTCTCTGTAAAATCGAGTCTGGTCCTGGTTCGTGTCTGACTTTGCAATTTCTAATCTTGATGGGATGTAAGTTGGGATGAGAAAACTTACATAATATTATGCAAGAAATTTCCTTTTAGTTCTAAATGTAGAGTTTACCTCAGAAATACTGTAAGACAGTGTTTGACGTGTATTTATTGATTCAACAGGATTTGGTTCCAAAAGGATTTCTGAAGTAAGCCTGAATGGCAATGTCATTGGAGGATCTTCTTGCAAAGGAAGGTTTTAAAAGTAGGAAATTGAAGTCAATTTCTAGAACTTCTACTTCATCAGAACCGTCAAGTAGACCTCTTTACTCAAATTATGATCAAAATAAGAGTGGTCCTGGTGTAACTCGTGTAAGGAGAACAGAAAAGACAAAATCCGATATACAACAGCTTCAAAGTGATAAATCCAAGGATATGCGAGCAGTACCCAGGGATGATCTTTTTAGAAGGGAGGTTTTAGATGGCAATTTGAAGAAGGAAGCCTTGCTGAAACATAAGAGGAAAAATTCTTTGAATTTCAGGGGTAGTAAGAGCTTTGGCATTAGGTCGTCAGCAGTTTTACCAGACAATGAGATAGTTGACACCGATTTAGATCATTACGGGGTTGAAACTGGGTTGCAGCATGATGAGAGATATGCAGATGTATATTCAAATGAAGTGTATAGTCCTTCTGGAAGTACAGGTAAGGTTTCAAATGGAAGTGGAGGAATTGTGACAGCGAGGAATATGTCAGGGAAGAATTTACAGGAATACAAAAGGCGTGGTAGCAATTCCAACCAAAATCTGCTTGGGCACGTGAGTTCCAGACTTAATAACCGTAAAAGCATTAAACAAAATGAGGCTTCTAACTACAGACCAGACAGAAGTTCTCAGAAGAACAAAAGCTTTGATGAAAGTAAACACCATAGGCAACTAGAGATTGAAGAGGCTCCAGCAGAACTGGCTCTTGATGAAATTGCTGTCCGAGCTATGATATCTATCTTAACAGGGTATATCAAACGTTTTTTTATAGACGGGGACTTTAAGGCATCACTTCGACACAATTGTTTTGCTTCCCTCAATTTTGTTGAGCTGGAAGAAGGCATCAATATTGAAAGTAAAGTCATTGACAATCTCGAACAAGCGATAGAAACAGTTGAAAGAGCTGCTGAAGAGTCTGCAACTGCAACGGAGCTGAAAAAGGCGTCTTTGCATCTTAGTGTCATTACTGGCCTAAATGCAAATGATCTTAAAGATGGGTTTACTTTAGGCATTCCGAATTCTAAGTTGTCAGCATGTGCCCATCTGTATTTGTCTGTGATTTATAAGCTTCAGAAGAAAGACAGGATTGCAGCAAAGCATCTTCTACAAGTGTTCTGTGATTCGCCATTCCCAGCTCGAACAAGTTTATTGCCTGAGTTATGGAATGATATATTTCTTCCTCATCTTTCACATATAAAGACATGGTACAATCGTGAGGCAGATGCTCTAGCTGGTGCACCAAGAAAGGAAATAAAACTAAAAATTCTCGAGAAAGTTTACAATGAAATAATGGACTCTGGTACTTACCAGTTTGCAGCTTATTACAAGGACTGGCTGACAGAGGGTGTTGAAGCTCCTACTATTCCCTCTGTCCGTATTCCTTCCGCATCAATTCAGGAAGTTGATGGGGGAGTATTAAACAGAAACTACATGGATCTGGGTAATCCTCTTATTCCTTTCTCATCCCAGCCAATGCTCAGTCTAAAACTATATCATTCAGGAATAGGTAGTTTCAACAAGTCTGGGCCAGATCAAGTGGTAGACTTGGAAGAAGTAGAAAACTTTGATATAAGCAGAAGAAGCTCGACTGCTTCTGTAGTAGAAGATAAGGAAACATTAACATTTTCTTCTGGGGCTGCTGATCATAAGGAATTAGTAATCCAACAAGAAATTGCACACCATGTAAGTGTTTCCATGTAAAAAATTTCATTTTTTATGCTTATAAGGACTAGTATACAAAAACAATATGTGATTGAATATTCAAAGTGCAACTCCTATCCAGGTAGGAAAGATGCTGTCTATTTACATATTAGATATTTATGTGGCATCATCTTCTTCTTCTGCACCTTTATCTCTGCAATCCCCTTTTACCTCTTCATTTTCATTACTCTATTGTATCTTTCCTTCCGCTCTATCAAGATTCAAGTCTACTGTACTTCTCTTCTTTCCTTTTCTTCTTAAAAAAAACGACGTTGCCGGAGTTACCTTGGGTCACCAAAATTGGCGATCGAGTCGGAATCGAACCATGTTCTGAGACGAATGAACTGGTTCAAGATTCTCTAGCATGTCCTACGTTCCTTGTAACATTATTACAATATTTATGTATGTATGTATATAGGAAAGCATTCTAGAAAGAACACCATCATCATCCATTGTTTTTTTATAAAACAGGATGAACCGGGTGGTTAAGATTAGAATAACAAAGTTCAACAACTAAATTTAATATATTGAATCTAATGTAAAATCTCATACACATTTCAAAAATTAAATGTTATTGAATCTAGCGTAGAATCTTATACAAGTTTTTTTTATAATGGTTTCCAGACATATCCTACTATATAAGTTTGAGTTTTCTGCAGCCAATCAGAAGGTAAGGAATTCCAGCCAATTAAGGACAATATATTTAATAGTATTATTATATGCTTGCATGTCATTTAGGTATATACTTTATCTAATTTAATTTCAATAAAAAATACAAAAAAATAGCAACATATACAATATTTAATTCTTTTAAATTTTACATTCTTACTATAAAATCCTACTATATAAAGTTTGAGCTCTTTGCAGCCAATCAAAGACAATATATCTAATAGTATTATTATATGCTTACATGTCATTTCTATAGGTATATACTTTATTTAATTTAATTTCAATAATAAACACGAAAAAATAGCAACATATGCAATATTTAATTCTTTAAAACTGTACATTCTTATTATAAAAGTTAAATTAAAAATTCTATGATATATATGTAAGTTATTCACAATTTTTTGAAACGAAAATTATATATTACGAAAATCCATAATATAAGTATATAGTTATTATGGTAGTGTTATACAAATAATTAATATAAACTTTAATATTATACTAAGCTATGTAAATAATCAACTACATTAAATTGTACAGTTAAAAAATTATTTATCAATTTGTATTTTTACATTTTTTGAAATATGTATTACAATATTATACATACGACTACATTTAACAAAATTTCAAATTTCAAAATTCCGAGATATATATATACATATCACAAAGACAAAATTTACAACTACAGTCACGATGTAGGGGATAATATATGTTTGCAGAGAAAGATTTTTATACACCAAACAACTTATTAACAAAACTATCACAAGGAAACAAACTATTTGTTTGTCTAAGCCAACTTACACACATGGGCAACTGTAATTTGCGGTTGCAAGGATCACTTCTCCATGAGGTCACCATATTCCAAGTGAGGAACAATCTAAAAGTAGCAAGGACATGAAAGCAAGAGGAACAAAGTATTTGACGAACTTTTTTTTACAACTTGCATGATTCTTAAAAATTGTAGCTATGTATGTTACTTTGTGTCAATAATGACAATTTTATTTTATTATTTTTTTAAATGTGCTCTTTTTATTTTCACTTTAGTAGTTTTCTTAAGAATTAGTGAAAAATTTATATTGTATACGTTCATTTGGTTGGTGCAAATACAAGCTTTTTAGTGACAATATTCGTAATGCTTCTAATATAATATAACAATTATCAAATGAATTGTAATATATAATAAAATTAACAAATTTCACTAATTAATTGAAAACTCTAATTAAAATTAAAATATAAACAACTTAGTTTGTTAAATTTATAATTATTATTATAAGTATAGTTTACACGGGTGCGTAGCATGGGTAAGGTACTAGTAATCATGTTATATTTACACCCAACTTTTTGTTGATCTCATGCTAACTTTTGTTTTGGTGATTTATAATCTAAATGATATTTTATACTAGATTCTATGTTTGTTCTTTTTAGTTATTTATAGATTTATAGAAGAGTGTTCTTTTGGAAACAATGACATATATATAGTCAAAATTTCAGTGGAGTACTCTTATAGGATATTGCAAAACATATTTTAGGACATATAGTACTCCAATTATGTAAGAGTTCCGAGCTTTGGGGTATTTTACCATCTTGAAACCGTACATCTTTGTACCGTTGATTTTTTCCCCTCTTTTTAGATTTAGACTTCATGTATCTGCTCAGATAATATTCTTTTACTTTTAAACCCTTAACTGTATACAGGCATGCTAATATGTTTAAAGAGAAAGTCCAGTGTTTTATTCTGTACAAATCAGTCTGAAAATTGCTATAGACTACTTGGATAATATAAATCTTTAGTCAAGTCAGTATAGTGAGGGTTAAGGCTATAAATGCACTATAATATTACTTTGACATTTTTTAGTGTTATTCATATATTGATGACTTCTGCAATTGTACATTTTTTATTTAGGAAGATGGAATAACATGTCACAAAACTGGTTCTGGTGAGATATATTTCATTGACAAGTTCGATGATGCCTATCAGCTGCAAGTTACAGAAAATGTCGATGTGTTTCAAGAAATTCCATGTACAAAAGTGAATGAGCTTACAATAAAGAAACTTGCGAAAGCTGTCTTTGGTTTCCCACAGACTGAGGAATCTCTTAATGACATCGATTCTTCTCTTTTGCCTGATAAAGATGCACATTATTTCAAGCCCTTGGTAATTTAACTTTTTTTTTAACTACCATGTTAATCATTCTAATTATTAATATTTGCCTTTACTAATAATGTGTTTTCCGAATATGAGGTGCAGGAAAATCGTCCAATGCTATTCTATCAAGGCAGGTGGAGCGAAAACTTTGGAAGTTTTTTCCTTTCTATTGCATATTTGTGTATTTCTCCTATTAATGATTTACTGTGCAGGTTGGAGTGAAAACTTGGACTATGTTCAATGGCCTTCTTTCTTGAGTATCCCTGAGGACTTCATATGCCCTCTAAGCGGACTGTGTTTTGAGCAACCCGTTACTTTAGAGACGGGCCAAACTTTTGAGACCGAAGCACTTAGACAATGGTTTAATAAAGGACACAGGACATGTCCAATTTCGGGAGTTACCCTAGAGTATCAAGCTGTGCCCCTCACAAACTTCATCTTGAAACGTGTTGTTGATACATGGAAATTTGAGCACTGCAGAACTCTATTGGGTTTTGCTTCCCAGCTAGCAGGTAATGTAGGGGATAAGTTCAAGGATGAAGCAGCTGTTTCCATTTTTGAGCATCTGCTTACTTTTTCTAGCAGAGAGGAAAAAATTGAAAAAGCCAAGCTCCTTATCTCTCTTGGTGGACTGCAGTTTCTTATACGAAGGTTTGGATCTGGAAACTTGGAAGAGAAAACAATAATTGCATCATTGTTGTGTCACTGTATCGAAGCAGACCCTGGTTGCAGAAATCATGTAGCTAGAAATATTGAAAAAATGTGTTTTGTTGAGCTTCTTCACTGCAAACAGGCA
This sequence comes from Oenanthe sinensis, assembly GCA_028671895.1. Classification (NCBI taxonomy): domain Eukaryota; kingdom Viridiplantae; phylum Streptophyta; class Magnoliopsida; order Apiales; family Apiaceae; genus Oenanthe; species Oenanthe sinensis. Next base: position 18,795,025 of record CM053813.1, read on the forward strand.
AAGTCAATAGCAAACGCCGTCTCGCTATTGATAGAACTAATTTGCTTGAATAGGTACTCTTTCTCTCTCTGTTTGACTTGTTTGTGTTACTCTGGGCACCTTTCCACTTGGTAGGACATGCGCTCATGCCATGTATTCGACTTAGATGCTTATTTTAGGAGTTTGGCAAATTAGGAATGGGGTATCCACAAGGGGTTGCCTGAAATTCTACATTACCATTCCTCCTTATGTATTTATTATTACATTTATTATCATTCAAGAGAAAAGAGACTCAGAAGTTTATTATAGTGGTGCTTCTTCTGCCTATAATTTACCTCGCATGGTCACCCAGCCACGTAATCAGAGAAATCACAGCAAGGAATTGTCTCAGTTTCTATGCACAAGTTTTTGTAGAATACTTTCTGGAGTGGAATCTAGAGCACAGCACATCCTGTCCCTGATCCTTTTTAAAAAATTTCACTGCATTTTTCTGTGGTGTCTATTGACTTAAACAATTTAAACTAAATCAGTAACTATGCATGATATAGCCCCCATAGACCCATAAGCAGTATACTATCGCAGTGTTATAGAGGCCACATATTGGGCAAAAACCATTCTAGGTGTTTGTGTTTATTGCAATACAATAGATACTTGGAATATATGTGCTCTGCTAGGGTAGACTCTTAAGGGAGTACGTTTACTTTTTTCTGCTATACTTGTGTGCTATTCAAGGTCTCTGATTGGATTTACTTTAGAATATAAAGTTTTGATAGATAAATTTCAGGAGGAGAGATGTTTGTTCTTTCCTAAGCGGCTTAGAAAACAAGAATATAAAGTTTTGATGGATAAATTTCAGGAGGAGAGATGTTAGCTCTTTCCTAAGCGGCTTAGAAAACAAGGAAATGGTGAACACGATGCATGTTTTACTTACTTATCTCCAGAGTTGTCCCTCTGATCAAAGGCCTTCGGTCGCAGTTCTCCTCTTACACCTAGACCTTCTGGTAAGCTCTTTAACGAAATATATTGTGGTGTACAATGAGTAGATTGATATAGATTATATATCTACCGTCTATACTCTTACTGAAGAATATTAAATTTCATGTATAAAATATGAAGTGGATGGTTGTTATTTTAATTGTTGGCATTTAGTGGACTTCTTTAATTGAAGGCTTATTGTATTCCTCGTGCGTTTGTGCTGTTGATATTCTGTAACTAAAGTGCTTTGACTCTGTATACAACTTAATTATATTCACCATTCATGGGATTCTCTAGCATATCTATTATATTTTACATATCCTTACATCCTAATATAAGAGCTTATGCAAGAATCAATAGATTCCAAATACATATTACAAACATTCTGGGGATTATTCGAGTATGACATTAAAATTGTTGTTTCATATATGCATAGTGTATTAAAATGTACTATTGTAAAGCGTTTACTAATTTCTTGCATACACTTGTATATTCATTTAAAATTTGCTTTAACTCCATGTCATTTTTAATTTACTCAAATTCTGGACTTGCAACATTTAAGAAAATGTTAACTTTAAAATCTATCTCCCCTCACTCCCTCTCTACCCCTATATCTCTCCCTCCATCTGTGTGTGTGTGTATAACTATATTCGCTTTAATTTTTTACAAGTTTTGTGCCGCATTTAGATAAGAAGTATGCCTTGTAGCTGGCCCATGGGAGATGGAGATCTTTGCACCTCACACCTTCACGGGTCTTGCATGATACATGACATATTAGTCTGATATGATTAATTGATGAAAGTTTCAAAGATCCTATGTCTTTCTAATTATACTATTAATTATTTACTAGTATATTTTTCTAAATAATATATATTTATTCTTGCTTAGAATCCACTGCACTTGACCAAAGGGTTGAGCAGTGAAAAATGGCTTAAGCTGGTCACAAAATTGCTTTGGTAAAATTTGGTGTAATTTACATGTGTGCACCACTGCTACATTTTGCCAACATTACACATTACTTGTCAAAAGTTTGTTCATTCAGCTATTGGTGGACCTTGTTGCACATTTTTTACAATAATAGATCTATAAACAAGAAATAAACACAGGTCCCAACTCCCAATTATCAAACAGTAGCTTAATCTTGTGCTGATACTTACCCTTTTCCAGCTCCCATCTCATTTATATTGATTTTTTTTTCAGTCATGATATTGATCTGTTGGGGACCATAATGCATGATAACTAAAAATTAAATCTCAACCTAAATTGCAAATCATGTATCTGACATTTTCATGTTTTTAAATTTATTATATGATTTATGACATATAAACCTTGTGTAACATGTCTTGTCCAAACTTATTTGATGAAATATGAACCTATGTTTTTTAACATGTAGATAGCTCCCAAACAATACAGCATATATCGGGAAGAAGCTGTAGATGCCATAGCAGTGGCTCTAGAGAGCAGCTTAACAGATGATAAGATTAGAGAAAAATGCTGCAATGCGCTCCTTGTCCTGGGAGGGCGTTTCTCTTTAAGTGGAAAGGTAATGATAGAGGATTGGATCCTAAAGAAAGCTGGTTTTATTGATTGTTATGAACCTGAACTACTTGATTCCAAAGAAGACATACTACCAGCTAACTGCACCCCATCGGTATGTTCATTCTCTCAAGTATCTTTGCTTTTATTGTATGTTGTCTTTAACCCGTCTTGTTCTATAAGTACATCTGTACATGGATCAAGTTCTTTATACCTGGTTTGAGTAAATTTAACTATATCACAAGTATTTAGGCTTTTATATCAATATCTCGACATAATTATCCAAGAACAAGCACAACAATCTGATTAAACAAACTGGTACTTCTCTTGTAGTACGTATATGTATATATCTGATCAAGTTTTGCATGTAAGCACCGTCTCTATGTGTTACTATGCATAGTATGACAAAATATAGATGCTTGCATGTACAAGCTTAATGCTATTTATCCATCTTTCTTTCACCAAAAGATAGTTGCTAGTTATATTTATCCAAAGAATTACTGTACTGGCTGGGTTTTCCCCCCCTGTTTTTTCTCAAGGCTGTAACAAACTAGGAACTTCCATATTCACCATTTTTGCATAATATAATTGTGACGTCCTCCCAATCCGGGGTCTAGATCGGGGAGTCACTAAACAATTCTAGATGCATGCACCCTAATAAAATATTAGATACAGAATATAACGAAATGCAACCCCGAAACTAATCTGACTCTGATACCAACCTCTGACGCCCTCCCAATCCGCACCATCCTTTTTCATAGTTGGCCACCAAAAAATCTCTTTTAAATATTTATACATCTTAGTGCTTCCTAGGTGGATAGAATACCTTGAGCTGTGGATGTCGTGTAAAATCTCATTCTTTAATTCCTGGATGTCAGGAATCCAAATTCTTGAAGAATACCTTAGGATTCCTTTATCATCGTTTTGACGTCTTAATTCTTCTCTGGTCAACTTGGCTTTGTCTTGTATGATCACATGTTCTTGACATCGTTTGATCTTTTCTAGTAGTTCAGGCTGAAATGTCATTGTATATATCATCTCGTCAGTTCAATCAGGAACACATACCTCTATCTCTGAATTTTTAAATTCCTTGATTAATTCCTCGGTAGAAATTAACATATTCAATCTTTTTTTTACTTAAAGTATCAGCCACCACATTCGCTTTTCCTGGATGATAGTTAATTGTGCAATCATAATCTTTAATCAATTCCAACCACCTTCGTTGCCTCATGTTAAGCTCTTTTTGAGTAAAAATATATTTCAAACTCTTGTGATCCGTGTAAATCTCACACTTTTCACCATACAAGTAATGTCACCAAATCTTCAAAGCAAAAACAATCGCGACCAATTCCAAATCATGGGTGGGATACCTCTGCTCATGAGTCTTCAATTGTCTAGAAGCATAAGCAATTACTTTACCATGTTGCATCAATACACATCCTAAACCTTTATGTGAAGCATCACTATAGATCATAAAATTCCCTTAATTGTCGGGCAATACCAATACTGGTGCAGATACTAACCTTTTCTTCGATTCTTGAAAACTTTCTTCATATTTATCATTCCACAAACTTCTCATTCTTTCTTGTTAACTTGGTTAACGGAGTAGCTATCTTTGAAAAATCCTGAACAAACCTTCGATAATAACCGGCCAATCCTAGAAAACTTCTTACTTCAATAGATGTCTTCGGTCTATCCCAATTTACCACAACTTCTATCTTTGCTGGATCATCTCGAATTCTTTCACTACTAATTACATGTCCAAGGAATTGTACTTCTTTTAACCAAAACTCACATTTTGAAAACTTAGCATACAACTTTTCCTTTCGCAAGATTGCTAACACAATTCTCAAATGTTCCACATGCTCTTCTTCTGACTTGGAATATATCAGAATATCGTCGATAAAAACAATCACAAACTTATCCAAGTATTTCTTAAAAATTCTATTCATGAGGTCCGTAAAAGTAGCAGGTGTATTAGTTAATTCAAATGACATAACTAAAACTCATAATGACCATACCTCATGCGGAATGCTGTTTTTGGAATATCTTCCGGCTTGAAGATATTTATTATGAGAAGATATTTAGTTAATTCAAATGACATAACTAAAAACTCATGCTGTTTTTGTAACCAATTGAAAATCAAGCCTGAAGATATTCCAAAAACAACATTCCGCACGAGATATGACCATTATGAGTTTTTAGTTATGCCATTTGGATTAACTAACGCACCTACTGCTTTTATGGACCTCATGAATAGAATTTTTAAGAAATACTTGGATAAGTTTGTGATTGTTTTTATTGACGATATTCTGATATATTCCAAGTCAGAAGAAGAGCATGTGGAACATTTGAGAATTGTGTTGGAAATCTTGCGAAAGGAGAAGTTGTATGCTAAGTTTTCGAAATGTGAGTTTTGGTTAAAAGAAGTATAATTCCTTGGACATGTAGTTAGTAGTGAAAGAATTCGAGTTGATCCAACAAAGATAGAAGTTGTGGTAAATTGGGATAGACCGAAGACAAAAAAGTTTTCTAGGATTGGCCGGTTATTATCGAAGGTTTGTTCAGGATTTTTCAAAGATATCTACTCCGTTAACCAAGTTAACAAGAAAGAATGAGAAGTTTGTGGAATGATAAATGTGAAGAAAGTTTTCAAGAATTGAAGAAAAGGTTAGTATTTGCACCAGTGTTGGTATTGCCCGACAATCAAGGGAATTTTGTGATCTATCGTGATGCTTCACATAAAGGTTTAGGATGTGTATTGATGCAACATGGAAATGTAATTGTTTATGCTTCTAGACAATTAAAGACTGATGAGCAGAAGTGTCTCACCCATGATTTGGAATTGGCCGCTATTGTTTTTGCTTTGAAGATTTAGAGACATTACTTGTATGGTGAAAAGTATGAGATTAACATGGATCACAAGAGTTTAAATATATTTTTACTCAGAAAGAGCTTAATATGAAGCAACGAAGGTGGTTATAATTGATTAAAGATTATGATTGCACAATTAACTATCATACAGGGGAATCGAATGTGGTGGCTGATGCTTTAAGTAGAAAAAGAAAGATTGAATATGTTGATTTCTTCCGAGGAATTAATCAAGGAATTTGAGAATCTGGAGATAGAGGTATGTGTTCCTGATTCAACTGACGAGATGATATATACAATGAAATTTCAGCCTGAACTATTAGAAAAGATCATACGATGTCAAGAACAGGTGATCATACAAGACAGAACCAAGTTGACCGGAGAAGAAGTCAGAAGGATGATAAAGGAATCCTACGGTATTTTTCAAGAATTTGGATTTCTGACATCCAGGAATTAAAGAACGAGATTTTACACGACGCCTCAGTTCAAGGTATTCTATCCACCCAGGAAGCACTATGATGTATAAAGACTTAAAAGAGAATTTTTGGTGGCCAAATATGAAAAAGGATGTTGCGGATTGGGAGGGTGTCAATTGTCCTCAAGTTTGTGCAAGCTTGCTATCCTGCTGCACTTACTCTTTGAGTCATCCTCATTTATTTTCAAACATACCTTTTATAAGTTTGGGCCTATCCTGCTGGGTCCCTTAACCTCCATAAAGCTGGTGCATAACGTCATTAAAATGTTGCATGGTTGATAGTCTTTGCTTTTCTGATATTAACAACCTCCCAGAAGGAATAACAGATGCTCCACAGGTGATGGCGGATAGCATTGTTCACTACATCATTCCTTTAAGAATCTGTTTATATTCCTGTTTTCATAAAGTTGTTTTATGCAGTAGATTTGGGGTTGAATGACTCAATGTCATGATGGTGTCAGTAACTCTGGTTCGTGAAGGCCTTTCATTGGTGATGACTGATTATTACAGAGAATGAATTCTATAATCTGCTTTAACTTTTACCATTATTGTGTCTTGGTCCGTGGTGTTATATAGACCATCTGGCGTGTTTTTACTCATTGTCTGCAAGTATGCATATGATTCAAATGAATGTATCATGTATGCACTAAAACTAATTGAAGACATTATTATTAACAATTATGTACAGATCTAACATGTGTTGCATGGATTCATTAGTCACTATCGTAGCTTCAATGAAAAGGAGAGTTCAACATGCAATACAGAAAATAACAAAAGTTGCGCATCATTGATTGGATGTATATGTGTCTCAACATTTCTAAAGTGGTCTCTTATCTATATAGGATACTGATGAAGATGAGGCCAATGAAGAGTGGTTGAGGATCTTGTCAGTTTCACTTCTCGATGGAAGGAAATTGTTTTTGGAGACAATATCTACTTGCTTGGGTTCTGGACAGTTGGGTTTGGTGACGACATGTCTGACCACAGTAGCATGGTTGAGCTCCTCAATTGCTTCATTGCCTGACTTTAGGCGATCTGCCTTCTTGCCTCTCACATCTCAGCTTAAAGGGTTTTTGGAAGACAGTGACAGGGTTGAACACAAAGTACTTGCTTCAATGTCTCTGCTAAATTTTAGCACAATACCAGGTTAGCAATTTTTTCTACACATGTTCTTACTCGAGAAAGGAATAGAGTATCTGTTTATATGATGAATGTTTAGCAATTGAGCACTGCATAAGCATTAACCACCAACCAAGTTCTCTGGCTTGATCTATAGACAGTGCAAGCCAGGTTTCTCCTGCATATGTAGCTTTAGTCTCCCTTACCAAGGGTGTAGATGGAGTTCATAATCGCATCAATTATATATGCCAATAAATAGGATATTTCTATAGAATGATTGAATAATTTAGTGTAGGTAGAGTTGGCTTCATTTAAGTTTCTCGGAACCTTTAGCCATTTCTTATATAGAATTTTAGCCCCTGTTTGGTTTGGTAGAGGAGAATAAGCTCCCCCAAACACCCCCTAAGTATCTCCCTATCTTGTTCATTTTTATGTTAATTATTATTTATCTTCAGAAATGCCGTGGGAATTATAGACACCCAAACATGCATTTATTGCAACCTAGAACAACATTCTTTTTGTGATGCCAGTTGCTACATATTACTCCTACAAGAGCATTTCAAACCACATGTAAAGTACTTAGTTACGCTGATGACTTAACTAATCAACTTACGAAACCTTTTCATGGCTACAGATTGCAGGATTCAGTTACTAGCAACTGCACAGGAGTTGGAATTCCCCCTTCGGAGCCTTGCAGAAGTCACATGGACAGCAGAGAAGCTTTACACCACACTTTTCGGTGAAAGGTCTTTAGTTTGATTGGAAAGGATAGACTGCTTTACATATTTTCGGCTGGCTGCATCAACCTTTGGTTTGCACTTACACATATTAGATGACCTTTTCTCTATGCCTTGTACTGCCACACATGTACCTGATCATTGTGACACTCGGACTATCATAAATTCGCCTTGCTATAGTTCCTGGTTTATTTAGAAAATTAAGGAATTCTAATCTTGGATTGTAAGCCTGACTGAAAGAGAATATGAATTTGTGCATACATGTTATATTTTTAATGTTCAACTCACTTTTGGTTAATTGCATATATTTCTTTTATAAGCTGTGCCTATGTATGAGTTCATATACAAGATAGGGTAGCAGATCTAGTGATTTTAGTCCAATATAATCAAAAGAAAAAAAAAGAGCAGCTGAATAATAAGAGTAATATATTCCAAATTTTGGGTATTAAATTTAGGCAATTGTACAAGAACAAGGTAGGATTAGTTCCAATTGTTTGTTTGGAGATTTTTAAGTAATACTAGTCCAAATATCTGAATTTTATTTGTGTAATGCTAATTGCATCCCCATACTCTTCAAGGCAATGACAACAGGGTAGTAGGTAGTATAACATTTAAAGGAAGTCATCAAGCACCAAATCCTCTCTAACGCCACTTCCACCTCCCTCATAGCTACTACTTTCGTTTGCAACAGATGTTCACCATAATTATCAACTTCTTCATCATCAATTGGAATATCTTCTTCTTCCATATTATTGTGGATTAAAAACTAGAGTGTAGTTAATGCGATGTATGTCGGAGCTTAACGAGCTTTAATGGTTGAGCTTGTGTTTCGTAGTTTGGTTCTGCCCTCACAAGATGCCTATGTATCCCTGTTGTGTTTAGAGAATCAAGCCAAAAAGTAGTTCTAAGAATGAGGGGTTAGGCCCTTTATATAGACGTAGAGAGTCTAAGAATTAGAGTAGGTTTAGGAACCTTGGTGGGCAGGCCACCTCCTAGAAGGATTCTGGATTCTTCTTGTGATAGAAGTAGTTTTCAAGTAGGAATAGGTTTCCTTGTTGATTGAGGTGTCTTGGGGGCTACTCCTTGGAGTAGTTTTCATGTATTTGGACATAATTAATTAGCCGTATATTTAGCCAATCAATTAATTATGAATTTATTTACTAATTAGGGTTTCAAGCCTCATTAATTGGGCCTTCCTTTTGGACCAGACTAGCTCTAATTAATGCCACATTAATTGTGTCTTTAAGGCTTACTTTCAGCCCATATCATTTGCCCCCAAACTTCTGTAAAGTGTGCAATACTTTATAGAAGTTAAGGTTCATGTCTCTGTTACCCAAGTTCCCATTTATGAAGAATTTTTACAATTCTTTTCTTGTGCCCATCATTATTTTTCATTAATTTCTAGGAATTTTTCTCTATTTTTAGAGAATTTTCCATAATTTATTTGCCTTTTAAATCATTTTTAATGATTTTTTGGCATTTTTTGCATTATTTTCGACCAGGAATCCTGTCAAATTCGACCAGGATCCTGGTCAGTTTTTGCCTTCAACTGTACCCTGGTCGACAGGGGATCCTGGTCGATTTTCGACCAGGATCCTAGTCGACTTTAGGATTCATTTGAATCCTGGTCGTGCAGGATTCCTGGTCGATTTTCGACCAGGATCCTAGTCGGTTTTGGGATTCATTTGAATCCTGTTCGTGTAGAATTCCTGGTTGATTATTGACCAGGATCCTAGTCGATTTTAGGATTAATTTGAATCCTGGTCGAGCAGGATTCCTGGTCGATTTTCGACCAGGATCCTAGTCAGTTTTAGGATTCATTTGAATCCTGGTCGTGTAGGATTCCTGGTCGATTGTTGACCAGGATCTTAGTCGATTTTAGGATTCATTTGAATCCTGGTTGAGTAGGATTCCTGGTTGACCAGGATCCTAGTCGATTCTGGGATTCATTTGAATCCTAGTCAGCAGGATTCCTGGTCGATTGTCGACCAGGATTCTAATTGGTTCTTGTAAAGGCCCTAGAATATGACGGTTTAGTAGACCTTGGCCCACTTTACTTCTTTACTTCGTTTTAGTTCACATCGATTATTGGGCCATAGGCCCTGCTAGGCCCAGTTATTTTATGGGCCTTATTTTTATCGGCTACAGGAAGTTAAACCGGTTGAGTTACCGTTTCCTTTGGCTATAAAATAGTGAAGTGAGAACTTCACTTTTCACTTAGTACTTTTTCAGTAAAATTCTCTTAGATTTCACTCTAAAGTTCGTTTTGTCAAGGCGATTTCCGGCGAGGTTATTCCGATCAACCTTTATCCTTTTCAAGTTTCAAGTGTTTATCTGTTGAATATCAATGGCAGATTCTCAGGACGTCACTCAACAGAGGCTCCTTGCTAGGGCGACTAAAAGAGGTAACACGGTCGTTATAAACCCTATCTTTTCATCACTTTCAGATTTACTGCAAACTATGGGTGATGAATTCCCAACTTTAGAAGAGTTAGATGCCTTCAAATATTCAAGTATATTTACAAACCAGGTCCATTGCGATAAGTTCACCAAATTGTATAAACTACCTCTTGGTCAAAAGTTTGTCTTAGCTGAGCCTGGGGATCGGGCTTGCCATTGGCGGTCCAATAGGTTATGCATTTTTAGAGACACCCTTATAGGTGGGCTTAGGTTTCCCTTTCACGAGTTTATTGTTAGGCTTTTGGCTGAGATTGGGATCAGCCCGTGCTAGTTGTGTCTAAACTCATGGCGAACCCTTCTTTGCTTTATGGTACTTTGCCTTAGGAAGAATTTCCCTCTTTCTGTAGCCGTTTTTAGGATTATATTTCAATTTAAGAATAGTCCAAACTCGATGTTGGGCTGGGTATACATTAATCATAGGCAAGGGGTAAGCCCAATTTTTTGTAACAAATCTTTACCCGATACTAACCCTGATTGGAGGAGGGACTTCCTTTATTTGGAATGGGAAGGAGGGGACTGGGGTACCCTTTTTAGGACCTCCTTTTGTAAAGTGAAAGATGGCAACCCGAGCCTAATCCACTTGACCCCAGAGGAGAAGCTCATAGTTGCAGACTTGGGCCAAGATAAGGGCTAGACTCACTATAGAAAGCTCCTTGAGGAATTTTCTTTGAAGGCCGTGGGCCTTTCTCACGTTTCTGATAATGGTACATTTCTTTTCTTGACTTCTCGTTCCTTTTCAATTTTTCTGAGTCCGGTTTGTTTATTTTCTTGTTTGTTTTACAGTCGCGGAAAATATTAACTTCCATTTGGGCGTGGGCGACCAGGAGACCCACAAGATGCGGAAGGCCCGCGAGGCTCTTGAAGGCCCAATCAAGGAGCCCATCGTTTCTGGGTTCCTTCAGCATTGTGATGGGGCCCAAAATAAGGGCAAAGGAAAAAGGTCTCGTGAAGAGGATGAAGACCCAGCCACGGCGGCTTGGAGGCCCAGCTGGGGTATCCGAAAGTAGGACACCGTTATAGGGAGTGTCCTAAACTTAGTTGACTGGTCCCAAAACTCGATTCCCCTGGCCGATAAGGCAAAAATCGTTTTAAAGACGGACATCGAGGAGGCAGAATCTCTGGGGTCCCAGGCTGTAGCTATGGTAAGGCCCAATCTTCCTCTTTTTTGTTAATTTTTGTGCCTTTCTATTTCTGACACAATGTATTATTATTTCTTATCAGGTTAACACATATTTTTAGGCCATGGACCATCAGGCCAAAACTTGGCATTTTTCAGAGAAGGCCCAGAGGAAGGTCAAAACCAAAGTCGATGCAAAAGTAGCTGTGCTCGAAAAGGAGCAGGAGTTGGTGGCGGCCCATGCTGAGCTGCAGGATCTGAGGGCCGAGAAGAAGGTCCTGATCGAAAAATATATGGAGTCAGATGAGTTTTTCACTTTTATTGATAAACATGACGACATGGTATTCGCGGCTGTCGGTGCCCAAGCTTGGGGTAAATGTGTGGATGCCATCCTGGCTAAACATCCGGGTCTTTTTGATCCGGATGATTTCCCTTGCCCCATGAGTCAGCCTTTAGCTCTAGCTTCCACTACTCAAGGGACATTTGTCAGGGGGCGAGGCCTTGGATGAGTTTGATCGGGTCTTCGATTCTACCCCCGAGGCTGAAGATAACGCTCAGAAGGAAGCGGAGGAAGATGGGAAGACTGAGGATGAAGAGAAGGGTGATGATACTGAAGACTTTCCTTAGTTTTCTTTCTCCTGTATTCCTTGTATGTCCTTTCTGTTTTAAATTTATGTACCCCTTGTATTTTCTTTCTGTTTTTATTTTATGTACTCCTAAGACTCTTTATCTATAAAAAGTCCTTGTTATTTCTTTTTCTTTTTCGTGCCTTAGCATATTTGATAAAATATATTTTTTGAGCATAAAAGAACAAATAAGCATATTTATTAAAGTGCTTATCCAGGCTCGATCTTGTTCCTTTATAAGGAACTTAGTAAAGATTGCCAATCTAGGCTAAACACACATGTTTTTGAAGGTGCCATAAGGCTGAGAATTTTATTAGTAATGCCTTCGAGGCTAAGATGGGCACAGCCCTTACAAAAAGATAATCTTGTCTAGAGCGAAAGGCTCTTACATCCTAATGGTTTCATCGAACCTTATTTCTACCTAGTTCCTACTAAATATAAGAACTTATAACTGAATTCTTTAAACATAGTAAATCTTCAGGTTTGAGGCATGCCACGTCCTTGGCACCTCAACATCTTCTAGGGTTTCAAGGATGTATGATCCTCCTCCCTTAACTTGTTTTATCTTGTACGACCCTTCCCAGTTGGGGGCTAACTTGCCTTTGGGGCCTACCCCGGAAGACTCAGCCTTTCTGAGGACCAAGTCCCCTTGTCCGGAAAACCTTTCTTTGACCCTTAAGTTGTAGTAGAAAGACGACTTCTTTTGGTACTCAACGACTTTTGCATGAGCTTTGTCCCTGACTTCATCTATCAAGTCTAATGCAAGCTTCATTTCTTTTTCATTTTCCTCAGTTTCAAAGGCCTTGATTCTTGGGGATACATGTGATATTTAAACTAGGACCACTGCTTCGGCTCCATAAGCCAGAAAGAATGGAGTTGCATCAGTAGTGACTCTGTGAGTGGTTCTGTAAGCCCATAGTATTGGCAGAAGCTCATCCACCCAAGTGTTGGTAGAACGCTCGATCCTTTTCTTAAGACCATCTAGGATGATTCGATTAGCTACCTCAGCCTGCCCATTTGCTTGAGGATGTGCAACAGAAGTGAAGCGTAGAGAGATGTCATTATCGTTGCAATATCCCTTAAATTCCTCGTTGTTAAATTATGCGCCATTGTCTGTTACCAGGATTCGTGGTATTCCATACCTACATATGATGTTTTCCCAGAAGAATTGAGCTACTTGTTTTGTAGTTATCTTGGCTAGTGGTTTTGTCTCAATCCATTTAATGAAGTAATCAATTCAACGATTAGGAACTTCTTTTATCCGCTAGCCATTGGAAACGGCCCAAGAATGTCCATTCCCCACATTGCAAATGGGATGGGTGAATTGATGGATGTTAACATCTCAGGAGGTTGCCTAACGACCGGTGCATGTCTTTGGCACCTGTCACACCTTTTCACATACTCCTTTGAATCTTTTAACAAGTCAGGCCAGTAAAAGCCTAGACGGGTGATCTTGTGAGCCAAAGCTCTGCCCCCCAAGTGTTGGCCACAAATCCCTTCGTGTACTTCTTTTAAAGCCTCATGGGCTTCATCTAGCCTTAGGCATTTCAAGTATGGAATAACAAAAGATTTCTTATAGAGAATTTCATCAATAAGAGCGTACCTTAAGGCCCTCACAGTGAGTTTTCTGGCTTCCATGGCATTGGCAGGTGTCCATCCATATTGAAGGTGGGCTCTAATTGGGTCCATCCAGCAACTGCCCATGTTTATCGGGGCTACCAGCTTTGCATTGATGCTGGGGGTCTTCAAGATTTGGAAGTAAACACTTATCACATGTTCATCTGCTTCTGATGTGGCGAACTTTGACAAGGCATCGGCCTTCACATTCTCTTCTCTAGGAATATACTCAACCCGACATTTTTCAAACAGAGTCATTATAGCTTTGACCAATCAGAGGTATTTGACCATGATTTCTTCCCTTTCTTCAAAATCCCCATTTACTTGGGATATAACCAGCTTCGAGTCTCCACAGACTTTGAGATGTTTGGCATTTAGTGCTTTGGCCAAGACCAGGCCTGCTATCAGAGCTTCATATTCGGCCTCATTGTTGGTTGTCGGGAAGTCAAGCTTAATAGCATATTCAATAATGAATCATTCGGGACTTTGTAGCACCAAGCCTGCTCCACTAGATTTTGTTTTTTATGCCCCATCAAAATTGATTACCCAATTTTCTTTAGGAGTTGATTCTTGTGTTGCTATCACACTATCCTTATCTTGCCCCCCGACTTCTTGGTCGCTAATAGTATATTCGACCACGAAGTCAGCAAGAGCTTGAGCTTTTATAGCCGTTTGAGGCTTATACTTGATGTCGAACTCTCCTAACTCTATGGCCCACTTGATCAATCTCCCACTAGCTTTAGGGCTGTGTAGGATGTTCCTCAGCGGCTGAACAGTTAGTACCTCGATTTTGTGCACTTGGAAATAAGGACGTAATTTTCTCGAGGCCATTACCAAGGCCAATGCAAACTTCTCAATCTTGGAGTAGTTAAGTTCTGCTCCGTGTAAGACCTTGCTTACATAATACACTGGTTTTTGAATATTTTCTTCTTCCTTTATAAGGACAGCGCTCAGGGCTTTATCAGATACAGCCAAGTACAGGTATAAAACGTCTTCGGGACTAGGCTTGGTCAATAATGGAGCTTCAGTTATATATTTCTTCAGTTCTTCGAAAGCTGTCTGACTTTCTTCCGTCCACACGAAGTCCTTCACTTTCTTCAATATTTGGAAGAAGGGTAGACACTTATCCCCGGACTTTGAGACAAACCTTCCTAGGGCCGCAATTCTTCCTGTTAATTTTTGGACATCGCTTACTGCTTTGAGGATTCCATGTCGAGTATAGCTTTAATTTTGTCAGGATTGGCCTCAATCCCCTTTTTAGAGACCATCATACCTAAGAATTTCCATGATCATATGCCAAAGGCGCATTTTGCAGGGTTTAACATCATTATGTGGTGTCTCAACACTTCAAACGCCTCTCTTAAGTGTTGAATATGGTTGGCCTTATCGAGGCTTTTGACTAGCATGTCATCAACGTAGACCTCCATGGTTTTTCCGATGAGATGCTTAAATATTTTGTTTACTAGCCTTTGATAGGTGGCTTCTGCATTCTTTAACCCAAAGGCCATAACTAGATAACAAAATACACCAAAGTCAGTGATGAAAGATACCTTGGCAATGTCATCCTCATGCATCCTGATCTGATTATACCCATTAAAACCATCCATAAAGCTTAACATATCATGTCCTGCTGTGGCATCTATAAGTGCATCAATCCGCGGAAAGGGAAAAAAATCTTTTGGGCATGCATCATTCAAATCGGTGAAGTCCACGCACATCCTCCACTTTCCATTGGATTTTCTGACCATTACAGGATTAGCTAGCCATTCGGGGAATTGAATTTCTTTGATGAATCCAGCTTCTAAGAGCTTTTCCACCTCTTGCTTTATGGCTTCTTGCCTTTCTGGGGCGAAATTCCTCTTCTTTTGTTTTATCATTTTTCGTCGAGGATCCACATTAAGTCTATGAGTAATTAGTTTGGGATCAATTCCTGGCATATCAGCGGATGTTCAAGCAAATAAGTCCCCATTCTCTTGCAAGAATTTTGTCAATTTTTCTTTCATAGGATCTTCTAATGAGGCCCCAATATAGGTGACCTCTTCAGGCTCTCCGGGCACTAAGGGAATCGGAACCAAGTCTTCGGCTGGCTTTCCCCTTCTTTCCTCGTCTTCTCTTGAGTCCATGTCCTCTATGAGTATGATTTTCCCCCCAACTCCATCGGGTCTCAAGGCTGCCACGTAGCAACTTCTTGCCATTTTCTGGTCTCCTTTCTCCTCCCCAACAACGTTTCTAGTGGGGAACTTGATTTTCAAGTGATAACTTGAGGCTAGAGCCTTGAAAGCGTGCAAACATGTTCTTCCAAGGATGGCGTTGTACGTAGAAGATGCTTTGATCACTAGAAAGATTAGCATCTGAGTGACCTCTCTAGGTTCTCTTCCCATTATCATGGGTAGTTGAATGGTTCCTTCTACTTTTGATTCCACTCCATTAAATCCATATATGAGAACGTCCGAAGGGGTTAGTTGGGAATCATTGAATCCTATCTTTACAAATGCATCATGGAACAGGATATCAATTGACGCTCCGTTGTCCACCAGAACTCTTTTTACCTCTGAATTTCCTATCAAAGGGGCAATAACGAGAGGATCATCGTGAGAAAATTTTATCCCCTCCAGGTCCGAGTCATCAAAGGATATGATCACCTCCGTTCTAGCACGTTTAGGTGCTTCTCCTACGACTTGCATAACTTCTCTTGCGTATGCTTTTCTTGAATTCCTTGAATTCCGTGCAGCGGTGAGTCCTCTGAAAATCATATTAATAACTAGTCCTCTAGGTTGAGGATCCCTATCCCGACCATCGTTATTTTTTCTATTATTGTCGCGCCTATCATGACTTCCATCCTTGGTGTACTTAAAAAGTTTTCATCTTCTGATAAGTAATTCGATTTCATCCTTCAATTGTCTACAGTCATCCGTATCATGCCCGGTATCCCTATGAAACTGGAAAAACGAGTTCTTTTTCCTTTTCTCAGGATCAGATTTTAGGGGTTTAAGCCATCTCAGGTCTCGATCTCTTTCGATATCCATCAAGATTTGACTTTGAGGCGCGTTCAGCCTTGCGTATTTGGCAAACTTTTGCCCCAAATTATTTTTCTTAGGGGGAGATTTTGAATTCTTCTCCATCTTGGAGTACTTGTCGCGAGCGTCATATTCTTGATCACCTTTTCTCTTCTTATTATCCCCGTGTGTTGCCACTGATATAGTGGTTTTCTTAATACTTTCCTCTGCTTTAATGTATTTCCCTGCCCTGTCTTGGAGAAGAACCATGTTCTCGGGTGGATGTTTAGCCAGAGATCTCTTGAAGTAAGGATTAGTTGTTCCCTGTTGTAAGGCTATCATAGCCACTTTTTCATCCAAGTCCGGGACTTTCAAGGCTTCCTTGGTGAAGCGGTTCAAGAAATCTCTTAAAGATTTATTCTTTCCCTATTCCAGATTCATGAGAGAAGCCGAACTTTTTTCGTGTACTCTTCCGCTTATAAACTGGCTTATGAAGGCCTTGCTGAGCTCTTTGAAAGATCCAATGGAGTTGGGCGGCAACCGGCTATACCAACATTGGGCCATGCCCCCCAGGGTTTGGGGAAACGCTCTACACTTCACAGCATCATTGATAAGTTGTAGTAGCAATGCATTCGAGAAGGTCCTCATGTGATTGGCTGGATCGCCCGCTCTATCATAAACTTTGATGGTGGGCATCTTGAACTTACTTGAGATATGAGCGTTCATGATGGTTTCGGTGAAGGGCGGCGTGGGATTATCAGGATCTCCGAGTGGCAATAACTCAGCAGGATCAGCCCTTGCAATTTCCGTTCTTTTCCCTCGTGGGGTTTTATCCAGTTCTATGACGTCGGAGGCTTCATACCTCGAGGCTGGCCTTCTATCCTGCCGATCTAGGCTTTTCTTTAGTTCTTTGAGTTCAGCCTCGTAGGAAGCAATTTTCTGTTCTAATGTCCTACGGGACTGTGAACGCCGGTGTCCTATGGGTTCCTTACCGGGCCTTCTTCTCCTAGGATTGACATCGGTGCCTTCTGAGGTTTCATCATCAGTTGAGTATGGTCCTGAGAAATCACGGACGTCTACTCTATGCCCATAGTTTTGTGGTTCCAATCCTCTGATGTAAGGAGGGGGATAGGCTTGGGAGAGTCCTAGTCTAGGTTGGGCAACAGTGCTACTAGGGATAACAATAGTGGAAATTTATGCGTGAGGAGCAGTAGCAATAAAAGGAGTCTGAGTTACCTGAGACAGAGGGTTGGATCCATGGATGACTTTCTCAGGATCGGTGGAGTGGACGATCTCACTAAACGGGCCAAGCCTTTGAGTGTTGGGACCTTGAGTTCCAGCAGGAATAGTGGTGGTAACGGGGACCTTAGTAGTTTAAGTTTCATCAGGAGGGATGATAGCAGTCGGATCACCTGTGCTAGGGACGATGTCTCCGTCAGTTCATCGTGTTCTTGCCATGGTTGATGTTGTCTTCCCATAGACGGCGCCAAATATTGTGGATTAAAAACTAAGGTGTAGTTAATGCGATATATGTCGGAGCTTAACGAGCTTTAATGGCTGAGCTTGTGTTTCGTAGCTTGGTTCTGCCCTCACAAGATGCCTACGTATCCTTGTTGTGTTTAGAGAATCAAGCCAAAACGTAGTTCTAAGAATGAGGGGTTAGGCCCTTTATATAGACGTAGAGAGTCTAAGAATTAGAATAGGTTTAGGAACCTTGGTGGGCAGGCCACCTCCTAGAAGGATTCTGGATTCTTCTTGTGATAGAAGTAGTTTTCAAGTAGGATTAGGTTTCCTTGTTGATTGAGGTGTCTTGGGGGCTACTCCTTGGAGTAGTTTCCATATATTTGGTCATAATTAATTAGATGTATATTTAGCCAATCAATTAATTACGAATTTATTTACTAATTAGGGTTTCAAGCCTCATTAATTGGGCCTCCCTTTTGGACCAGACTAGGTCTAATTAATGTCACGTTAATTGTGTCTTTAGGGCATACTTTCAGCCCATATCACATATCCACATCCATCTCCACATCCGAGTCAGACTCATCTTGCATTTGAGTATTTTCGTTACGTTTGCGCCGAACATATTTAAGATCAACACTTTTACCATCACCACGAGCAGCTCTTGAGACATTTCGTGGCTCATTTGCATTTGATGCACCATTTGCATCATACACGTGAAGCCATATAGGGTCATCTGCAACCCATTCATTTTCCCATTGGAAGTCCTCAATGACTAATGGATTAAAACCCTTCTTACTAGTACGTAATTTCTCAAACCTTGTTGTTATCTTCCAATTATATTGCACATATACCAAGTCATTCAATCGCTTCCATTCTAATCGGTTTCTTCTCTTCATGTGAATCTAAAAAAAAGAAAGTTAATTTACATAAACTTAAATTATTCAGATAATTTCATGTTCATATTTATTAGTACTTGGTAGTGGTAGAGGTACTTACAAATTCGAAGGTACTCCAGTTTCATTCATATCCCGAAGATGAACAACAAATTCCAACAATCCTTTTTGTAAATTTTTGAAGTTCTTTAGTACGCCCCACGTAGCCGCTCCACCAATCAACTAATTAAATAAAAATTTACGTGATGAATGGTCCAATAGATAGATTATATATGTAATTATGCATATTGTTTTACTTACGAGGTCTTTTATTCGTTCCAAGATCAATTAGTATTTCCCTTGCAAAGCTATTCCTTGAATTCTCGTAGTCATCAACCTGGTCACTTATAGTAACTCACAAGTCTCTATCTAACACCATGTGTTCAACAGCATCGTTGAAGTCTTCCCGTAGAGTAGAAGCATAATCAATATTATCCCTTTGTATATCAAAAAACTTTCCAGGATTTTTAAAAAAAAGCAGTTTCCTACAACTTTGTTCCCATCTGATTATTCCACCTCCTTACAATGATTCCTATCAAAAAAATTTCGAGTCTTTTTCTATTTTTAAATGATTTTGAGATTGTTTCTTTGGCATGCTCCATCACATATTGGATTTCAGACATTGCAGGCATCTCATCACCGTTAACAATCCTTAGTGCTTGTAGCAGGGGCTTTGAAGCTACGATGCAATCATAAACCCCATTCCAAAATGTAACAGAAAGCACAAAAGACTCCACCTTTTGTCCATTTAATGTTTTGGAAAACTGTGACTTCTGCCAATCACCATTAATAAACAACAAACGAAGAGAATCTTTAAAATTGTACAAGAATTGCAAAGTAAGAAATGCAGTGGCGAATCTGGTAGCTCTAGGTCTTACAAGTTCCCTTTGACCATTTTTTTCTCTCTACCATGCCTGTAGATGAATGTAGTGATCCTTCTTGCATTTGCAATGACCTTCTTAAATTCTTTTATTCCCCCAATTTCTTCCATCATAAGATTGATGCAATGAGCCGCACATGGAGTCCACCAAAGTCCTGGAAATCGACGCTCAAGTAAGTGACCAGCTGCCTTATAGTTGGCACCATTATCACTAATAACCTGCACCACATTATGAACCCCAATCTCTCGAATTTTGCTCTCAAGCAAGTCTGCTAACATCACTGTATCATGTGATTTATCTGATGCATTCACGGATCCAAGGAGAAAAGTACCTTCGGGGCTGTTGACAAGAAAATTTATCAAGTGCCTTTGTCTTCTATCAGTCCATCCATCCACCATGATTGTAGAACCAAATTTTTCCCAAGCCTTCTCATGATTTACACATAACTCTTCTATTTTTTTCTTCGCTTTTTCAAGCAAATGAACTTGAAGCTCATGGTAAGATGGAGGGTTCAACCCAGGCCCGTATTGCCCTATAGATTCTATCATAATCCCGTAGCTCAAAGAGTGTGCAACATTGAAAGGTATCCCATTTTCATAGAAAAAGTTGGAAATATGCATAAAACCCTCTCCTTCTATTCTGGAGTTTTTGTATATGCTTCAATTATTGTTTGAGTTTTGTTCTTATCATGCCTGTCTTTAACAATGTCTTAAGGACTTTTTCTCAACATTTGTACGATTGTCTTACCTTTATTTGCAGTGGGCTTTGGCTTGACAAAATCCA
The DNA here is from genome assembly GCA_028671895.1 of Oenanthe sinensis. Taxonomy (NCBI): domain Eukaryota; kingdom Viridiplantae; phylum Streptophyta; class Magnoliopsida; order Apiales; family Apiaceae; genus Oenanthe; species Oenanthe sinensis. The sequence continues at coordinate 18,815,593 of CM053813.1, forward strand.
ACATCGAAACAAGCTTTTTTTCCTGTTTTGTAGCTGTACCAGAACATGGCATTTTAACAAAGTCACAATCTCCCACAGAAGAATAAAGTTCATCTGGCTCCTGCACATGATCTTCATTGTATTCCTCACCACAATCGTCAAAATCTAATGAAGCTTTCTTCTTTTCATACTCAGAATATACTCAAACATCTCTTTTCTTAATTCTGTTGTTATTTTTGAACAATGTTAGGAATTATGAGTTTTGATGATAACAAATTATTTAGAATTACAATAGGGATTTGAATTTTATTATAACTAGTTGATGGATATATGGCTTATAAATATCCATTGACTAGGAAATTAGTTATCAGTTAAAGCATGTTTATAAATTGATAAATTGGATTGTAACATTTGATTTATGTTTCATTATTAATTGATTGTGTTGTCTCGATGGATGCTGTGAAGTAGTCGACTGATGTTAATGACTTCAATCTATAGCTTCTCACCGGATGTGAAGAATGGCTGATCAATTGTAAATATTCCAAGTCAGAATTCTCACAAACGAAGTGATCAACAGATATTGAAGTCGATGGATAAAGACACTACTCGATGGATAAAAGCTATCAACGGATAAAGGTAGTCAACGGATAAAGGACTATCAATGGATAAGAAGTCGATGGATAATCTAACTATCCATTGATACATCAATTGATCAATGGATATCCTATTCATCGATGGATGAGCAAAATAGAATCAACTGATAAGCTTAACAGCATTTATCAGTTGATTAAGGTTTCCCAATTTAGCTAAATAAAGACAAAAAGAATGGGAACTTTGCAGAAACTGAATCAATGAAAGACATTCATGTCAGGATTGTGAAGACTTTCAAGGAAACACAGTCTTCAAGGAATGGATCAAGACAGATATTTCCAGGACTAGACAAACTCTAATGAAGACTGTGAAAGTAACTAATTTCTATTTTCATATAAACATTGTAAAGTGTATTTTATAATGTTATCTGTCGATAGGAAATAGAAGTAGAAGAAACTACTATATAATGGGTAGTAGTCTATTGTAGCAGAGTGTGAGTGAATGTAAGCATTGTAGTTCAAGAACAACACTTTGTAAGCAGCTTGGTAATTTTACCAAGATTATTTGTAAGCAAAAACATACTAGTGGAAAAACCAATCCACTAGTAATTTTTATATTGTTTGTCTTGTTTTCAATATTATAAGTATTACATTCTTAGTTCAATTAGTTCTATCTTAACCATACACTTCCAAACACACTAAAATCTTGAACAAACTTAAATCCGAAAGAATTTGAATTAATTCTTAAGTTTGTATTCAATCCCCCTTCTCTAAACTTCTTGTACTCATGGGCAAATAACAATTGGTATCAGAGCCTAGCTTTCAACATACAGAAAGTTAAGATCTAAAGTACATCATGTATGGGTCAAAAAGACACAGGAGTGAAGATTCCAGTTCTACAGAAAGATGAGTACTTTCCCTGGAAAGTAAACATGCACTTGCATCTGCTATCTATTGATCCTTCACATGTCCACTATGTTGGGTTCCGAGGCATAAAACGCAACGGATTAAACGTAAATATAATGAAAAATTTCGGAACCCTAACACAGGATCATGTATAAGCCTGGACTGATTATTGTGAAACGGAATCATACCTTTGTCTGGTCTTGACTTTCACAAACTCAACGGAGATCCTAGCTTTCACGACTTGTGTCTTCCTCTCGAAAACACCTCTATGGTATCCACACGAGCACCTTCAAGAACGTCTCACGATCTTGATTACGGAATGGATGTACTAGCCTCCTTTGATGATTTCGAATTAGCTCTTCTCTACCTTATTGCTGTGTAGCTGCTGCCTCTAGGGTTTTTCTTATAGAAACGTAATGCCCTATTAACCCTACATTATCTATTTATAATGGCTGGTTAATAGGCCCATAACAGCAACCCATAACAGCAAAGCCTAACCCATGTAGGTTTAGAATTAAATAATAAAACCGAATTTCTATTATTTAATTAATAACTAAGTCATACTTAATTATTAAGGGCAAAAATTCATATTCGAATTTATATTATTTCAATTAATTAAGTCTCACTTAATTAATATAATAAAATTCAAATAATCATCAATTAATTTAAATCTATAATTTAAATTAACTATTCCTTTAAGTGCTCTATGTGTATGACCCTATAGGCTATTATTTAATTAGCAATAATTTTATTCTCCAATAAAATTATAAACAATGAGCGGTATCTAGTAATACATCATTGCTACCCAATTAAATAATAATTAAATCGTGATTCAATAAAACCTTTCGTGATTAATGTTTCCGTGTAATATAATCCCTTTAACCATATATATTATAGATTAAATTCGAGGCATGTATTTAGTCATCCTCTACAACATTTAATCCGGGTTTACTTGATCCATGAGTAGACTATGAAAACAAATCATTATTTGAGCACGACCATGCATTTTATAGTCTCACTCAATCAAGAGGCCAATAATATCTCTCCTAATTATAGGAGGGTTAAATCCTTTATCTATCATTCATATTTCTCATACGACTCATGATATACCCGATGTCCACTTTTATCATCACCCGGTCAAAGGTAACTTTTAATGTAGTCAAAGTATATTAATCCTCGTATAGAAATATAATGATCTCAAGTCAAAGGATCATTACACCATTATCACTGTGAGTCTTTCTTATGACTTTATTAAACATGAAGAATCTCACTGTGGGTCTGTCCAGTATCATGTACTCCTACATGTACCTATGTATTGACTTTAGTATCCCCATACTTATAACCAATGGGATGTGGTTATCAGTCAAACAACATACTAGTCTATTTATGTATTATTATTGTCCTATAATAATAATACTCGACTAGGGACATTTAAGAATATGATCTATTATATAATCTCAAGTTCAAGTCATGTACTAAACTATACAATGTGTATCATGATTCTAAGGACATTTATTATGCTAACAAATATATCACAGTAATTAAAGTCATAATAAATACATTTATTGAATAATCAAATGACATAAAGGTCTATTGTATTGCCTCTAGGGCACCTACACTAACACACTGCATAGAGAAAGGTCCATATGTGCCTATAAAGATAGTTACAAGTGTGAATGCAGATGGTACTCAAGCACCAGACAAACTCATTCCAAAACCTGTGAGTGAATACACAGATGAAAATGAGAAGGAAGTACACAATGATAAAAATGCTATGAACATTTTGTTTAATGGTCTTGACAAGGATATGTTTGACAATGTCATCAATTGTACAACCTCCAAGGAAGTCTGGGATACTCTTCAAACTCTATGTGAAGGCACTGAGCAAGTAGGAAAGAACAAGATGCAACTTTTGATTAAAAAATACGAGGTCTTTCACTTCAAGAGTGGTGAGCAATCAATGACATATATAGTAGGTTTCAAAAGCTGTTGAATGAGCTAAAACTATATGGAAGAGTATATGATGTTGAAGATACCAACCTTAAATTCTTGAAGTCCTTACCCAAGAAATGGAAACCAATGACTGTTTCTATAATACAATTTCCTGACTTTAAAGAATATACTCTTGACAAGCTGTATGGAATCTTGAAAACCTATGAGTTGGAACTACAGCAAGATGAAGAAATTGAGAAAAGTCAGAAGAGAGACAAGTCTGTTGCCTTGGTGGTCAAGAATAAGTAAGTTGCGAATCTGGTGAAGATGTTGCTGTCAAAGAAAAGAAGAAAGAAAGTCATGGCAATAGTGCAAGTGGTGTTAGATATGATGAATTTTCAACTGGCAAAGGAAAAGAAATAGTTGAGGATGATGAGTCATACACCAAGGATGAAATGGATGAAATAGATGAGCATTTGGCTTTTCTATCAAGAAAATTTTTAAAACTCAAATTTAAGAGGAATCCCATGCAAAGGCCTGGATCTCAGTTTAGGAGAGACAATCAACAAAGAAAAAATATTATTGACATGACTCAATTCAAATGCTTCAACTATGGATTGGCTGGTCACTTTTTAATGAATGCAGAAATCCAAAAATGGAGAGGAAACCAAAGTTTAGTGATGGCATTGACTATAAAAAGAAATACTTTGATTTGCTCAAATAAAAAGAAGGCTTAAATGTAAATTTAACCCTGTGTTTTCATCAATATACAATTCAAACCCTCTTTTAATATATTTAGTAAATTTAACCCTGTGTTTTTGAATTATATACAATTGAAACCTTTTTAAAATAATTAGTAAATTTAACCCTACATTTTTGAACTATATACAATTTAAACCTTTTTTAAAAATATTTAGTAAATTCGAAAATTAAAAAAACGAACTGCAATTCCACGAATTTTTACATGAAATGAAGCTCATAAACAGATAGAACAACACATGCCATTCAATTTGGTTACTCATATTAAGAAAATTAAGTTCAGAATCACCTTCAAAAGTTGCTTTGATTCTCAAACGTTCTTGGTGTTTTTGAGACGTTCTGAGAATCAAAATAACTTTTGAAGATGATTCCGAAGTTAGTTTTCTTAATATGAGTAACTAAATTGAATGACATGTGTTGTTCTATCTGTTTATAGGATTCATTTCATGTAGAAATTTGTGGAATTGCAGTTCGTTTTTTTAATTTTCGAATTTACTAAATATTTTTAAAAAAGGTTTAAATTGTATATAGTTCAAAAATGTAGGGTTAAATTTACTAATTATTTTAAAATTTTAGTATTATTTTAAAAAAAAGGTTTCAATTGTAAATAGTTAAAAAACATAGGGTTAAATTTACTAATTATATTAAAAGAGGGTTTGAATTGTATATTATTAATAACACAGGGTTTAAATTGTAAATAAGCCTAAAAAGAAAAGGCTTTTGTAATAGAAGAAAAGGACTAGGCTGCTGAGGATGATTCTGAAGAAGAAGAAGAATACATCAACCTTGCACTAATGGCCAATCATGATGACTAGGAAGCTAGTTCTTCTAGCAATCAGGTAATTTCTACAAATCTATCTGAGTTATCCAAAGATGAATGCAATATTACAATTATTGAAATGTTAAATGAATTATATAATTTGCATGTCACTCTTAAGTCCTTAAACAAATAGAACATTAGGCTCAAAATCACCTTAGAAACTCTCACTGAAAGAAATAATTATCTAGAGAGTGAGTTAGTGCAAATAGACAGACTCAAGGTAGAAAATAGAGATGCTAGAAAAGAACTAGTTGAGTGTAAAAAGGAAATAGAAAATTTGAAAGAAAAATTAGAAGAAGAACTAAGAACCATTGATAGATGGAACATGTCAAGCAAAGATAGTAAAAAGATGAATGACATACATGGAACAAATTCTTTCACCATGTTGTTTAAGACTCTTGAGAAATTAGCCATTAATGAGAATTAATCCTTGAAAAAGAAGTAATCAATTGCTAATCCTGAATCAACTGATAAGGATTATCCATCGATTGATAATGTTATCCCAACGGATAATTATCCATCGATTGATAATGTTATCTCAACGGATAATTATCCATCGATTCAGGAATCATCAATTGCTAAGCAACCTGTCTTAAAAACCAAGCTTAATAGACCTGTTAAATTTGTAAAAGAAGGTAGCTCATCTAAATCTCAAGTCAAAGTTGAAAAGGCTAATATAGGGTTCTTATCTAAAGATCAATTGAAGGAAAAGTTATAAAAGATAAAGCCTAATATTAAGCCAAATGAAAAGAAGAAAAAGAACAGAAATGGTAAAGTAGGCATAAACAAGCACAATAACTACACACCTGACAAGTATGCTCCTAGAAAGATATGTGCTAAGTGTGGTAGAAAGAATCACTTATCTGTGCAATGCAAGTCCAATATGCCTGCTGCAACAACCAATGATCCTGTTATACCTAACATGCATTCTAATTTTGTTTATCATCATTTAGTTGATCCTCATGTTATTCATGCTCAATATGCATCAATGTCTTACATGTTTAATCCATATCTTACATTTACTGAAGGGTTTCGAGGCACAAACGCAGCGGAATAAACGCGAAAAAAATAAATCAAAATAGCGAAATCATCCGCAGGATCCATGCGAAAACAAAAGATTTAATTCGGAGATAAAGAATAAATACCTTTAGAAGATTTAACAGTTCATTAATGGAAGATTAATGGAGGTCCAAAGCTTGTTTAATCACCACGTATCCCGCTCTCGTGATCTACGCTCTACGGTATCCACACGAACACTTTTCATGAAGGATTGATGTGTACTAGCACCCGAAAACTGCTTTTCTCTCTATTTTCCTCTTTTCTCAAAACGGCTAGGGTTTTAGTAAAAATATCTCTCACTTATTAAATCAGCACATAAAGAGATTATATAGAGAGAGGAATAAGTTTTCTAATTATAATCCAATTATAATTAATACTAATCCAAAATTCTAAATTATTTAATTAAGTCTCACTTAATTAATTAATTATTAATTTTGGAATTAGTTTAAATAATTCATTTATTCTATTTATATAATTAATTAAGTCATACTTAATTAATATCATAAATAAAATAAATTAATTATTTAATTTAAATTCACAATTTAAATTATTTCTCCTTCAAGCGTTCTTTGTGTGTGACCCTGTAAGTTATTATTACGTTGGCAACAATTTTAATATCTAATTAAAATTGTAAACAATGAGCGGCATCTAGTAATACATCATTGTTACCCAAGTAATAATAATAAATCGGTGATTCGATTAAGCTTTTCGTGAATAATGTTCCATGTAATATAATCCCTTTAATCTTGATATTATAGATTAAACTCAAGGTATGTCTCGTGTCATCCTCTTCATAATTTAATCTTTATTTTCTTGATCGATGAGTAGACTATTAAAATCAAATCAACATTTGAGCACGGCCGTGCATTTCATAGTCTCACTCAAACAAGAGGCCAATAATATCACTCCTAAAATTAGGAGGATTAAATCCCATCTAGATCATTCATATTTCTCATACGATTCATAATATACCCAATGTCCACTTTTATCATCACCCGATCAAAGGTAACTTTTAATGTAATCAAAGTATATTAATTCTCGTATATAAATATAATGCTTTCAGGTCTAAGGATCATTACACCATTATCACAGTGAGAATTACTTATGACACTTATTTAACATGTAGAATCTCACGGCGGGTCATTCCAGTGCCATGCATTGAGACATGCACTTATGTTCTTGACTTTAGTATCACCATACCTATGACCAATGAGATGTGGTCATCTGTCAAGAAACATACTAGTCTTTGTGCATTATTATTGTCCTTAAATAATAATACTCGACTAGGGAATTTTAGGAATAAGATACTATTCATATAATCTCATTTTTAAGTCACATACTTAAAGATATATAATACGTATCAAAATTCCAAGGACATTTATTATGCTTTCAATTTATTACGCAGTAAATAAAATATAATAAATAAATAATAATCAATAAAACATAATCCTTAATAATAAATATTTTCCTTAAAATATAAAAAGTATTGTCTCTAGAGCACAATTACTAACATTTACCAACATGAATATGCCTGCTATGCCCTGGAATATGCACAACAATTTTGATGCTCCAAATTTCTCTAATTCTGCAAGCATGAATATTCCAAATATTAACATTGAGAATCCTGAGGTGAGAAAACAAACACCTAAGGTTGAAGTGGAAGTAAAACCACCTAAACCAAAGGTACAAAAATTGGAAACCAAACCAAAGGTAGCAACTAATAAAATAGGACCCAAGGCAACTTGGGTACCAAAATCAACTTGATCGTTTTTGGATGTGTGCAGGGAAAAAGAAGAAATCTTTGGTACTTGGACAGTGGGTGTTCAAGACATTATGGGATATGGCTTGATTTTAAAAGAGAATGTCATCATTGAACCTGTTGCATTAGTTGATGGCTTAAGACACAATTTGTTAAGCATAAGTCAACTATGTGACAATGGAAATAAAGTTTGCTTCACAACTGAAGCATGCATAATTTCCAACAAGAAATATGGAAGCCTGGTTATGACTGGGAATAGAAAAGGAAATGTGTACATAGCTGACTTCAACTCAACAAGTGCAGACTCAATGACTTGTCTTATCTGTAAGGCAAGTACAAATGAAAGTTGGCTATGGCACAAGAAATTAGCTCACTTAAATTTCAAAGCCATGAATTAGTTGGTCAAGAAAAATCAAGTGAGAGGATTACCACAAATGGAATTTGTCAAGGATGAACTATGTGATGCCTGTTAGAAAGGAAAACAAAGAAAGGCATCATTCAAGTCAAAATTGGAATTATCAATTGAGAAGCCATTTGAGTTATTACACATGGATTTGTTTGGTCCTGTAAATATCATGTCCATTGCAAAGAAGAAGTATGTTCTAGTCATTGTGGATGACTTTTCAAGATTCTTATGGACTTATTTTCTGCATTCAAAAGATGAAGCCAGTAATCTCATCATCAAGCACATAAGAGAAGTTGAGAAAAGTATTGGATTGGATGTAAAGAAAATAAGAAGTGACAATGAAACAGAATTTAAGAATTTCACAATGAAGGAGTTTTGTGAATCTAAAGGAATCTTACACACCTTCTTTACACCAAGGACACCTCAACAAAATGGGGTAGTTGAAAGAAAAAATAGGACATTGATTAAAGTAGCTAGAACTATGTTAGAAGATGCTAAATTACCAACATATTTCTGGGTTGAGGCCATTAATACAACATGCTATACTCAAAATATCTCCATAGTAAATCAAAATCAAGGAAAGACACCTTATCAATTGATCAAGAAAGACAAAAAGCTAAAAGTGGGGTTTCTTCATGTCTTTGGTTGCAAATGCTATGTGCTAAGGAATCAAGGTGAAAACCTAGGAAAATTTGAAGTCAAGGCTGATGAAGCTATATTTGTTGGGTATGCACTATGAAGCATAGCCTATAAACTCCATAATCTTAGACTACACATTGTTATGGAATCTGTACATGTAGTATTTGATGACAAAAAGATTCAAGGCTTATTTGATGAAGAAAATCATGACACACTTCATTTTGAGAATGAATCACATGATGTAGATGATGATGATGAAGCATAAATTATAAAATCACAAGTACTCAGAAACCCAATATCAGTTGATGTTACAACATCAATGGATAACTTATCAGTTGACAAAAATCCATCAACTGATAATTCTTCAATGGATAATCAACACTCTACATCTAGGGTATCCAATTCAGGGGGAGGGTTTCAGAATCAATCCACAAATTCAAATCAATTTGAGTAAAATACTAATGATCATGAAGCTTCTTCATCAAGGCAAAATTTGCCTCCTCAAAGAAAATGGACAAAAAGCCATCCATTTAAACTAATCATTGGAAATGCAGAAGATGGTGTCAAGACAAGAAGTGCTACTCAAAATGAGTGTCTGTATGGCAGCTTTCTATCTCAAGAAGAACCTAAAAGAGTTGAAGATGCTCTTATGGATCCTGATTCGGTTTTAGCTATGCGAGAGGAACTCAATCAATTTGAAAGAAATAAAGTGTGGAAGCTGGTGCCCAAACCAAAAGATAGATCAGTAATTGGTACAAAATGGGTATTCAGAAACAAAATGGATGAAATTGGTACTGTGACTAGAAAAAAGAAAGGCTTGTGTCAAAGAGGTACTCATAGGAAGAAGGAATTGATTTTGATGAAACATTTGCACCAGTTGCAAGGCTGGAGGCAATCAGAATCTTTCTAGCTTATGCTGCACATGCTAATTTCAAAGTCTACCAGATGGATGTAAAGAGTGCATTTTTGAATGGAGTATTAGAAGAGGAAGTCTATGTAGAACAACCTCCTGGCTTTGAGGATCCAAATTTCTATGACTTTGTCTACTATCTACTCAAAGCACTCTATGGCTTGAAGCAAGCACCAAGGGTCTGGTATGACACTTTATCTCAGTTCCTCATTGAGAATCACTTCACAAGAGGTACTGTTGATAAAACTTTATTTAGTAGAAATGTTAATGGCTCTATCATTCTTGTCCAAATATATGTGGATAACATTATTTTTTGCTCAACTAATGAGGGACTTTGCAAAAAGTTTTCCAAATTAATGCAGAGTAAATATGAAATGAGCATGATGGGAGAACTTACCTACTTTCTTGATTTGCAAGTCAAACAAGTTAAGGATGGTATTTTTATAAATCAAACAAAATACCTTCATGACTTGTTAAAGAAATTTGACTTGAGTGAATGTTCTTCTGCAAAAACTCTCATGGCCACTGTCACCAAACTTGAATTGAACACTAAGGAAGTTAAAGTGGACATTTCAATTTATAGAGGTATGGTAGTCTCACTTTTATATTTAACTGCTAGTATGCCAGATATAATGTTCACTACATGTTTGTGTGCTAGGTTTCAGGCTGATCCTAGAGAATCTTATTTAGTGGCTATTAAGAGGATTTTTAGATATCTCAAGGGTACATCAAATTTAGGTATTTGGTATCCTAGAGATTCTGGTTTTAATCTAATAGGATACTCAGATGCAGATTATGCAGGTTGCAAAATAGACAGGAAAAGTACTACAGGCACCTGTCAATTTCTAGGAAACAAACTTGTGTCATGGTTTAGAAAAAAGCAACACTCAGTATCAACTTCAACTGCAGAAGATGAGTACATTACTGCTGGAAGTTGCTGCGCACAAATATTATGGATGAGGAATCAATTATTTGACTATGGGTTCAACATGATCAAGATTCCTATTTTCTGTGATAACACAAGTGCCATTGCAATAATAGAAAATCATGTGTAACATTCCAGAACCAAACACATTGACTTAAGGTATCATTTCATTAGGGAACATGTAATAAATGGTACAGTTGAATTACATTTTGTCCCTAGTGAACAATAACTTGTAGAAATTTTTACCAAATCTCTAGTTGTTGGTGTGAAAGAAAGGGAACAACAAGAGAAATTACAAGAAGAACTAGTTATTCAACTGCAAAGGAAATTTGATGAGGAGGATAGGCTAATTAAATAAGCCAGAAGAAAAGAAGGTGAAAGGAGGACAAGAATGAAACAAAGAGCAAACAAGCCTATAGATGAACCAAAAACTTCTGGAGTTAAAAGGAAACTTGTTATTGATGAAAAAGTGAGTAAGGAGGAGAAGCCAAAGGAGGTAAAGCTTGAGAGTCAAGCATCTAGGAGTGGTCAATCCAAGGATCTAGAAGTGTTCAAATCCAAACCTCAAAGTTTTGTTTCAATCAAAATTGAGGGAATGACTGCAATTAAAGGACAAAGGAAGAGGGATGTACATCTACTTCACATAGACTATGAAGATGGGTCACATTCAATCTTCACATTTGATCAAGTCATGGAACAAGGCTATGGTGTCTTAAGGAAAATATACACAATGCTCAATAGGAAATATTATCTAACTGAAGAGCTAGGAAAAGCCATCCTTGAGAAGATGAAGAAGATAAGGGAGACACCTCTTCAAGAAGAAAGGGATGATAGAATCAAGATTTGGAACCCTGAAGGAAGAAAGGTACTTCATGAACCATTCTACATGATGATCTACAAGGATAGGGAAGGCAGAGAAAAATACATTGATATTTGTCAGGAAATAGACAAACTGCCTAATCTGGAATTGAATCATCTTGCAAGCCAACTAGACTACAGGGTTGAGGATGAAAAGATTTTGAATGGATCCCTATACAGAAAGATGAAGGAAAATGAAGATAAGATGAATGAGTCTAGGGAAAGAAGCAGAAGATAGAAGATTCAGACTCAACATCAAAGTTATCAGAATTTATCTACTACTGGTATTTGATCACTCTGTCTCAAAATTAATTTTGACAATATTGTAATTCCTGCTATAATGAAAATGTTTATGAGTTTTGTTATCATCAACAGAAAATTTATGCATATTTTACATATTCATAAATAAGGGGAGATTGTTAGGAATTATGAGTTTTGATGATAACAAATTATTTAGAATTACAATAGGGATTTGAATTTTATTGTAACTAGTCGATGAATATATGGCTTATAAATATCCATTGAATAGGAAACCAGTTATCAGTTGAAGCTTGTTTATCAACTGATAAATTGGATTGTAACATTTGATTTATGTTTCATTATCAATTGATTGTATTGTCTCGATGGATGTTGTGAAGTAGTCGACTGATGTTATTGACTTCAATCTATAGCTTCTCAACGGATGTGAAGAATGACTGATCAATTGTAAATATTCTAAGTCAGAATTATCACAAATGAAGTGATCAACAGATATTGAAGTCGATGGATAAAGACACTATTCGATGGATAAAGGCTATCAACGGATAAAGACAGTCAACGGATAAAGGACTATCAATGGATAAGGAGTCGATGGATAATCTAACTATCCATTGATACATCAATTGATCAATGGATATCCTATCTATCGATGGATGAGCAAAGGAGAATCAACTGATAAGCTTAACAACATTTATCAGTTGATTAAGGTTTCCCAATTTAGCTAAAGACAAAAAGAATGGGAACTTTGCAGAAACTGAATCAATGGAAGACAGTCATGTCAGGATTGTGAAGACTTTCAAGGCAACACAGTCTTCAAGGAATGGATCAAGACAAAGATATTTCCAGGACTAGACAAAGTCTAATGAAGACTGTGAAAGTAACTAATTTCTATTTTCATATAAATATTGTAAAGTGTATTTTATGATGTTATCTGTCGATGGGAAATAGAAGTAGAAGAAAACTACTATATAGTGGGTAGTAGTCTATTGTAGCAGAGTGTGAGGGAATGTAAGCATTGTAGTTCAAGAACAACACTTTGTAAGCAGCTTGGTAATTTTACCAAGATTATTTGACGACTTTGTAAGCAGCTTGGTAATTTTACCAAGATTATTTGACGACCTTGTAGGCTGAATTTCATTGTTAACACTATGGGAATTCTCCATAATATCTGCGGGACATATTTGTTATCTAGAGGTTAAAATTTTAAGCAATAAGTTAACATATTTGTTTTCTAGAAAAGGAATATTTTTTTAAGTTAAACTAATTTTAAACAAAAGAATTAGGAAGCCAAAAATATATATAAACATATAAACAGATTTCTAAACAAAAACCCAACTTATTTTGAAAAGAAAAGAAAAGAAAGAAGAAATAGAAAAGAAAGATATAACGTAGAAAAGAAATATAACATATATATAAGTATATATACATATAACGTAGAAAAATAGAAAAGAAAGAAAAGAAGAAAGAGAAAAGAAGAGAAGAGAGAAGAAAAAAGAGAAGAGAGAAGAAAATGAGAAAAAAGAGAAAGAGATAAAAAGATAAGAAAATATGTATGTATATATTACCTGTTATTTGGACTCTGTAGTATGGAGAAGAGATGGAGTGATGAGTCTGACGGCTTCTTTGCAAGGTAGATTATTAGGGTTTTCTTACCCTTTTTATATGTAAGTGGTTACTGGATCGGGTAAAGCCCAACAAGCCAAACTTTTTAAAAAAAGTTCAATTTTGTGGCATCCCAAGTCGTCATGTGACATCCTGTGGCGCTGGATTGATGGAGGTTCGCATGTAGATATCGACGTTTTAAGTTTTTTGCACGCCATAACGCCAAATGGAGGTCTTAACAACCTTGTTGTACAACTACTATTATAAACCTTATAGATGTAACTAAAGCAGCAAAATGTCTTATATACAGACTTTAGTAGAATGAAGAGTTTCTTGAAAGAGAAGAACAAAAGGTAATCAGAGGCACCTATTTGTTGGAAAGGAATATTTTTTTTTCCATAAAACCAAGTAACAACACTTGTACCTACTGATACAAATTTCTGCGTATTGACTTGACTAACCAGTACTAATAACTGTTCTTGTACCAATACACCCCTTTCTCTGGAGTATCCTCATCTTCCTGAACATAAAGACACTCTTTTCCTTCCCTCCACAAAGCTTTATAGAAAGGAAGGCTGTCAGATTGGTAATATTCCCCGAGCATTGGCTTGATAGCTTCTGTTGCCTCTGACGCATGATAATGTGGCATATTCGAAAAGAGATGATGAGCTACATGCGTGTCAGTAATGTGATGGAACACCTTGTTCAAAATTCCGTAATCTCTATCAACAGTTGCTAGAGCTCCCTTGAGCCACTCCCATTCCGAAGAATCATAATGTGGGAGTGAAGGATGAGTATGCTGCAGATATGTGATTGAGACAAGGAATGCATTTGTAACAAGTAAAGGCATTGTGAAATAGCATATGATCCAGGAGAAGCCTTCAACTAAAGCTATACGATAGAGAACATATGACATTGTGAGAACTCCTGCATCAGACATGAAAATCTGTAGTCTTTCACGGTTACTGTATATGGGGCTGTATGGATCAAAGTGGGATGCATAGCGATCATAAGGCCTGCCAGCAACATTGCAAGCTAAGTACAAGGGCCATCCAAGAAGAAGTGTGACAGCAAGTATCATGACTCTACCTGGTGGATTGTCTATGTAGGTGTAATACCATGGAATGGTAGTTTTAGGCTTTGGAACAAACACTTCATCCCGCTCAATAGAGTTAGTGTTGGAGTGATGGCGCCTATGACTATATTTCCATGAAAAGTAAGGAACTACAATTGCAGAGTGGAGGATAAAACCAACTGTATCGTCGAGCCATGGGTAGTCACTAAATGCATGGTGACCACACTCATGAGCAAGAACCCATATTCCGGTGATGACACATCCTTGAAAATACCAGAAGACTGGCCAGGCAAAGTATGACAAAGGCTTAGGAATAAGGTGAAAGTAAGAGCTGGCAATGTAGTAGAAGAGAAAGATGAAGAAAACATCAGTAACTACATAAGAGAATGATCGAACTAGGGATCTTTTAAAGCAGTGTGGAGGGACTACTTTCTTGATCTCACTAAGGGTGAAAGGAGGCTTTGCGTGAGGGGCTCTATTGTGTTTACTTGGTATTTCACCAGTAGTGGCTGGGACGGTCATTTTTCCTCCCGCACCCATGATTTCTGACCTGAAAAGTGTGAACAAAAGATTTCAGTAATGTTGGATTTGCAACCCAAAATGAAGTATTCCAGGACCTGAAAAATGGTTTTCAGTATTCCAATATACAAGGTATTAATCTAGTTAGAGCCTTAGAGGATATTAAGAAGAAATGAAAAATTCGGATTGCAAAATTACTATAAGATATGCTTGATGACTATTGAAATTATCTAAATGGAATTTGGGAACATTGATTTGATTTGAAATTCTGGATTTGATCAAAAGATATGTTTGGATAATCATAAGAATTTGGATTTGGATTTAGATTTCATTTGAATTCCAAGGAATTCAAATATTAGTACAAATATGAGAATTTGAAATGACAACTCAAATCTTGTCATTTGAAATCCATCATTTGAAATGAAATCAAAGTTCTCAAACACAATCTAATGCAATTTGCAGAGTGTAAGATACAATCTGCTTATTTTCATTTTTAAATCATAGAAGAGTTGTATGAACGCAGATAGGTGAAGAAAGTTTAAATATGTTCAGCTAGTACGATTCTACATTTCATAGATAAATCTGTTTATTTGTGCAGGAAAAAACTGCAACAACTTCTTATATATCTAAATAGGAAGGAGGATAGAATTTAAGTAAATGGAATTGAACAGTAAAGGAAAAACCTTATAAAGATGTCAGGAAGATATCCAAGTCCTAGCCAATCTGATTTCTTGTTTACTACTGTGGCCAAGAGTTTACTGAAAAATTAATTTGTAAAAGAGCTTGAACATGTAAAATAACAACGAATACGATATTGCTTTTTATTTTAAAAAAAATCCCAGAACGCGATTGGTTTCTAAAATTGAGAAATCTTGTTGTCATGGACTCATGGCTGTGCTATGACACCGGAAGCAGTTGCACAAAATAGATCCCAAAGAACACTTGAGCTCAAACAGAAACATTTCACAGACATTATTGCATTCCATAAAGCCAAAAATCATATATGTTAAAGATATAAAACCCATTTAATAGTATATACCAACATCTTAAAGTTTAGGAGAGATAGTCATATGCAATGGTATCGTGTTCGAGAGATGTCTTGAATTTGATCCATCCCACCTCAATATTATCAAATTGCGGACACATTTGATTGTGTCCTTCAATGAAATTAAGTGTATAAGATCCATTTAATTTGATCTTTAAAGTTTTGATTGCACCGGGGCACAAATGAGAGGGGATCAAATGTATACGATCCATTTAAGATCTTGGAAGAAACCGCAACATTTAACAACAATATCAGTCAATCAGTAGTCCAAACCAAACAACAAACACCCCCCCCCCCCCCCCCCCCCCCGGGGCCTCTCTATATAAATGTACTTGCTGGCCTTCTATGGAGAATCCATGGAAGGTCACTATGAATCTATGTATCCACTTGAAATATCACACTAACAAGCACATGCACAAACATATAATTGTATTAACCCAAAAATATCACATAAAAAAACCTCAATTATTAGTTCTAAGCACATATAATTAACAAGAAATCAACTTAAGTTAAATAAAAACATAATTATCATGCACACATAAAGATTATAGATGAACAAAATGAGATAATACAGGAAAGAAGAGAACCTGTTAGAGTAACTAAGCAGCAGAGCTTTGTTCTTAACAGAGCATCTTGGCTCTGTATTTATTCAAATACACAACTAGGATCCTTTATATCTTTGCCACACATTACACATTTATATATGCATGTATATTACATTCAAGCAGCTCAAACTTGACTCTCCATAGTTTCATTTCTTAGAAAATGACGAAAATGATGAATCATTTGAGACTTTATTGTACTTGTTTAGAGTAAGTTGAAACTGAAAGAGACAGTAACTTGTAGTATTTTATTTGTTTCATAGTTTTTCACACCATATTCGACCAGCAAAATTTAGGAGTATCAATTAATAAATTGTCGGATGGATCAAATCGTATAGGGTCTTTTTTAGATTTTTCCAGTTGTAAAACTAAAATTTTTTTTGGACCGGATGAGAAAATTGTAGAATTAAAAAAAAAGCTTTTGTATGGATTGTGACAATGGAATATGCAAATAATTAGATTTAGAAAACGGACAAGCAATTAGGAAAAACAATAAAATAATGTGAATATCTTGTAGTGATATTGGTGGTCAAGTCTGGCGTGCCGTGGCGGGCTGATAGCAAACAGCAGTCACACAGCATAGTCTAAAGTTTAAAGCCTCTTGTGTTCTATTTATCGAACAAGGTTGAATAAATAAGGTGACGAGTGTGAGAAGCTCAAGTGAAGCCACTTGCAGCAGTCTTAAACCCCCCGTTGGAAGTTTTTTTTATAAGCAACTTATAAGTTGTGAAATACGCATATTTTTCATCTTTTTAAGTTGCGTATAAAATACGTGTTTCAAAAAAATACGATAAAACTTAACAGCCTTGTAGGATTCATCTAGAATCATGCTGGCTGCTACGTTATGAAAGAAAGAAGGTAAGAACGAGATTCAATAAACATTCATTGATAGCTGCAAACCCCTTCTCTTACCCCCCAAGGTCGAGAACTCGAATCATCATTCTCATTTCTGCATATTTAAAAATCAAAGGCATTAAAAAATTAACACACCAAAAAAGCTTTGTCCAAACTTATTCAAGATGTTGTCAGTAAGTCAGGAAAAACCTCAAAACATATCAATATCCAAACCAGGTCTAAAGAAAGCAGCAAAACCCAATGTCAAATCATGCCAGGCAAGAAAATCTAAGTTGAAAGGAGCAGCATCTAAATTATCAAAAACTACAATAACCCATCCCTTAATCCTGTCTAAAATTCCAGTTACTCCCCAAAACGAAAACAGAAACTAAATTCAACAAACCAACTATTGTAACAGCAGATATGTCAACTGGAGGGGTGATTTTCAGCAGGATTGCTCAAATACCCGACTTGCGCAACTCTTCTGCACCATGTGCAAAGTGACACCTATCTCCAAAAGTGCAGGATCCTTTGGCGAAATTCTCACAAAGTTTTGTCTTGAAATTGTTTGCAGGACCGGTTCCAGACATTGCATGGCTATTTGAGGGTGGTCCGGAGGCTGATCCAATTCTCACAATAAGCTCCTGAACCATTTGACTAGCTTGTTTGATCTGATCAAAAGTACCCTCAAGCTCAATGTTTCTCAGATTCGAATCAGACTCGTGGTCTCTAATGGAAAGCTTTGCCCCCGTATGGCGACAAATTTGCTTAGAGTTAACACCATTTTTACCAATTATGGCTCCAGCAAGTGATGCATCAACACTAATTTTTGCTGTGGCATTAGCCCCAAAGCTTGTTCCAGTTCCATGGCTAGGAGGGGTTGGCTCCATGCGACTACCAAACCTGCTACCAGGCATCAGTCCCATGCCACGAGGTTCTTCATGATATGGAACTGTTGGTTTGCCCAGCTCCCATTCACCATGTGCGAAGTGACACTTGTCACCAAATTTGCAACCTTCAGCAGAGTTGTATTTGTTGCATAAACGGGATTTGACTGCCGGGGGGGACGAACCATCTGGAAATGAAGGTTGTCCAAATGATGGTCCATAATTTCTGGCAGGAGCTGCATGAACTGGGTTGTTGCCGGTCAACTGGGCCACGGCTTTGATGCCACCCGGAACGTAATGTAAAAAATGACATCCCTCCCCAAATGGACACCCTGCAGTGCTGTAAACCAATCAAAAATAGATGGATCAGTCACAAATGATGCGATTTATAAAACAATCAACAGTAACAGTAACAACCACCAAGACAAAGTAGTAAGGCCTGATGATGACATCAAGTCCAGACACAAACACATTGGCAATGCTTTCAAGTTCATAGACATCAAGGACTCGGCAATTCAAATAAACGTAAACAAACATAATGTCATAATATAAACAGAACTTGAAAATATTTTCCTCTCCTATCTGATGACAAATTTGAATTTATTAAAATGTTTGTCAGAGGCTACAAAGGGTGTTACAAGCATACACAAGTCTTTTAAACATTACTAGGGATACTCCAAATCAGCTGTTCCAAGAGTTCAATGTCTTTGAGTAGACTTTTAAATTTACTTTTAAATTTTCTTTTAACTTTCTAAGAAGGTTTGGGCCTTTGGAATACAAGTTGAAGAACCCTCTCAATCCCCACATAAATTGACCATGGGCCTTGACAATTTCAAGTAAGCAAATTTACATTATTAGGCGTCTCTATCGTTAAAACATTCAGCTCTGACTATAATAAAGATAACATGCCTTTAAAATGACATAAACTACTTAATGTAATTTAGCACTAAAACTTAAATGTGTAGATCCTAAAACACTTTTTATTCCACTATCCAAAAGATATGCATAAATTAAGCACATGTATGTCTACTCCCTACATTTCAATTGTAAATTTGCAAACAAAAAAGGGTGTGACATCTCATTATCATATCACTGCATCTTGGGAGTGCCCACGGCCTTATGAAACTTTAACATAATGCATAAATCAAAATATCTACTGTCATGCACACCCATCATCTTTGAATATGTTTAATGTGATCATATTAATCTTTCATCAATTCTAACTTGAAGGCAACACACTATACTGCAAAATTATCGTATTTGAAGGCCCTTAATAGAAGACTGGTTCAGGAAGGAGTTGGAGTATAGTCCACAATGAGAAGGGACTATATAAAAACACACATGGAAAGAGCAGAGAAACACACCACAAAACAACATAGATTCAAATTGATAATCTTGATATATTCAACTAGATGTGCATATGTGTTCCGTCCAATTATATCAGGAAACAATGGCTAAAAGTAAGAACAAGTGATACAAATTTGTCTTCAGCATACTCTTCAACATTCAAATAGGAGCTGGAACAAAATTACTCCAAAAATGATAATAATGTAATCCATCTAATAAAAGTCTTCTGTGTGCTGGTCTATTCAGCACAAGGGGGATGTAGGTTTTGTTTAGTCCAGACACTTTGGGAAAATTTAAAAATAACCCCAGTCATTTGATTCTAAAAACATATAAGCATGTGGTATGACTTATTGCTGATCCGAACATTGTGCTATAATGGACACCATGAGCAGCAACCAAACAATACTTTCTATAACTTGCCAGATTATATGCCAATTTCCAACTAATTATTATAATGCTAAAAAAAGAGTTTCCTTCAACTGAACCCATAAACTTCAATATCTTTTTTCATCCTTAATACCGTGTTCCTGAGATTTTTTTTTTAAGGAAAAAAAAGAAGAGTAAGATTTATTTTCTTTAACTTGTTCCCGAATGATATTTTTAGAAGGAAAGGAAAAGAAATCTATAGATTTGAGAAGAAATTCCCTATATATTTGTCCCAAAAATTTTCTTTCTACTTCTGGAAAGATTTGGAGAGAAGAAAATAACTCATTTTCTCTGCTCTCTTTTCTCTCCTGAACTCGGGAACACGGCATAAAAGTCATATAATTCATCTACCCTGATCATAGATTTGGAAGAAGTTTGCCTGAGATAATTAACACTATCCATTATACATATAAACAAACCACCGTTAGAGTTGCATTAGTTTGAGAAATTTATCCTTAGACACCAAGCTAATAATATTCATGACAGGTGATGATGAGTAACACATATATACAGAAATTTTCCATGAAGCAATACATATACACCTATTCCTGCAATAAGGATTAATGGATTATCAAACAATGAACATGTTATTGTTAAAAATTTGTACCAGTTGCTGAGCCTGCTTTAGTAAAGAAAATAAATGCAGCCGCGAGTTTACCAATCACCAAACTGAATCGATGAATAGTAAGATCAACCCATATAAGAATATAACTTAATGCAACTACAAATCAATAACCTGTGAAAGCTTTAGATAACTATATATTAGAAATTTACCACAGTTGACACTTATGAATATAAGTAATATATAAGCATCGTCATTATTAACAGCTGCAAATTTGCAACCAATTGAATTGTTTCGACTTTCAAGGTTCAATAGCCTCGAGTGATTAATTCAACAGCCCATTCGTGACTCAGATTTCTGGACAACAAGCCTTGTTATTTGTGATTAAAAATGGTATATTACCTGTAACACAACTTTAAATGACCAATTCATTAGTCCAAATCATATTGTTTTTATTTTACGCCACTGAATACATAAATTACTTACAGCTCAAAAGTAAAAGATAAAATTACGCTTGCATGATTCATTTTACATAGTTTAGAATTAGAACCTGAAAAACTTTGTGCATGGCTTCGATTTGCTTCCTATACCAGTTGTAAAGGACTCCATTTCTGTTACAGAAATTAATTATTTATCTCAGTTAAATTTCGGTGAATTATTAATCTTCGAACATTGGATAAGATTTTATTGTCATTCACCAAAAAAAGCCATTAGATAAGAAAAATATGATTTATAATAAATATATATAGAATATAGATGATACATTCATTAGAGTTGTTTTAAAAAAAGCAGCTTACAACAGTTTTATAGTTCCAGGAAAACTTTGTCAGGGAGTATATTTAAAGGGTATCTATTGAAAATTGATTCTTTTGACTCTTTCGCATAAAATATTTAAATTTAATTTTTGAACAACTTTATCATTAAAATTGAGTTTAGAAGCCATTCTCCCTGGATAAAGTTTTCCTAAAAAAGATTGGAACATCATTAATATGACAAACAAGAATGCCATATATAGCTTAAAAACCGATGATGCCTACAAATTCAATTGTCTTCCATTTCACGAGTAGGGCACTAAATTTAAGAATATGGAGGAAATAATAATAATATATTAACCTTGCATATTTTCATCCATGGGTATTAATGGTAGAGTTCTTGATATAGCATTTACCAAATAAAGTTTAATGCATGAATTAGATTTATTTTATTGTACTATATAAAATTTCACGCCACTCACAGATTTAAGACCCTAGACATGTACTAGAATATATCATATGAGATCCAGGAATCTTTTACATGTAATTATTTACAGTGGTAACTATTAATATATCCTCAGTTCTGTGTACAACAGCAATTTGAAACTGGTGAACACATATACATAACCAAGGGAAAACCCAGCAAGTAAAAGCAGGCAAATAAATAAAAGAGCATTAACTAAACGCAAACACACAAAACACATACAAACAATTAAAGCACCATCTTTAGCATAAGATTTGCCTTCTCGAACACGTAATCAAACATATACAAACAATTAAAGAACAATCTTTAGCATAAGATTTGCCTTCTCGAACACGTAATCCGAGTACAAATACAAAATCTATTGCTTCCTATGAAGAAGGTATCAACATAAGGGTAATTCATCAACAGAGCTTGCAATAATATGTATCCCTTCATTTATATTAAAAATGAACACATTTAAATTCAAATTTACACCAAACAAAAAAAAATTCCTCAATTTATTTATTAATCTTTACACCACTAAATAATTTTCATTTCCTAACCCTCTACACAAGATTATACACAAAGTACACAAATCCGAAAACACAAACATATACACACTAACAAACAACAAAGCAAACCTATTACACGAAATCGATAAATTCATCGAAAAACCAAAGCACACCCCTGCAAATTCAGTAACCACATCAACAATCTCAAACACCTAAACTACTCAATTACACATAAAAATTGCATACACATACAAACATCAAATTCATAAAAACAAACTACTATACATACAAATGATTTATATCTATATATACACAAGAAAAAAGGTGAAACCTTGTTTGGACTTCTTGAAACCACCATTCCCATTAAAGGCAGCAACTTCAGGCCTTCCCCTCTTTCTAGCACCACCAAAATCCATGCCCTAATCAAGATTTCAAATGGGTATTTTATAGATACAAGGATTGTATGTATAGATGATATGAAAATTAGGTTTTGATAGATGTGACTGATGATATAGATGATATGTAAAGTGTATGTATAGGTAGCGGTGACTGGGACCATCTACTCACGTGTTGTATACATTGACTTTAGTAAAGTTTTCGGTCTATGTGATTTTTGTTTGGGCCTTTATTCTACCGGGCTAGTGGGGGCCTTCTTAGAATTTATAATTAGATATAGATTTATATAAAATCAATTCAATTTGTTAAAATTTTAATTTAAAATTTAATTTTAGGTTAAACTCAAAATTTAAATACATTTTTTATTTAATATCTCAATGATTGATTATACATTGATTTAATTTTTTATCTATAACGACATTAATATTGTTAAAAAAAGATTAATAGAATACATTAATATTAATATACATGCATTTTTACAACATTTTATCTGGATTTTCCTATTTAATAAAAATATAAAGAGACATTTAATTTATAATACCTGTTTGAATGACTAATATCTGATGTATAGTATATAGGACTCTAATCATTTTTATTTAATAAGAATGCGATCAATTATTTTCTTATGTAGATCATAATTAACTATTTTATGGATATAGTCTATATTTATTAATTTTTTATTATTATCACATTCATTTTAAGAAATTGAATGAATATTATTTATTAAAATTCATATTTCTTTATTATTAATTCAAATATTAATTAATTATAAGGAGATAAAATAGCAAAATATAATTTGTTAATACGGACTAGGGAATCCATTTCATTATTATAAAATTTATTTATTGTATCAAAATATATTATATGTAAAATATATGAATGTCTATATCATTTATTTAGATTACATCTTTCAGAATCATTATAAAAATATGAGGTTCAATTAATATATATAATGAAGTTTTATTAATTCACATCTATCATTCTTCTAAAATATTCACTGAAGTGTTTAAACATACGATTAATTTTTGAAATTATTATTTTGGGATTGCATGATTTGGGTAGAAGGCTCGCCTAAAATGAAGCTAGGAAAATTTTATTTAAATTCTAGAATGAAAATAATAATTTGAAAGCTATAAATAATATTATATCTATAATATGACACCTAATATTAAATATATCACTCAAATTCAATATTAAACCTCATGCAAAATCTCATAATATTATATTTGGTGTTAAATATAAAATCATGTATAAATATTATTATAGTTGTCAAATAAACATGCAATGAAAAATAGAGAAAAATAAATAATTAATCAATAATAACAAAGAGTACAAGAGTACGTATTTTAAAACTAAGTGATTAAAAAATAAATAAATTTAAATTTAATTATTTCAAAACTATACATTAGATTAGAAATCTTACCCTAACATCAAAAATTACTTTTTATACAGCTTTATAACATTATTATATTAGAGTATGGGGTTTTATTATTATATAGATATAACATTATTTATAATGTTAAATTCGACATGTTATTCCAACACATGCATGACACTTTAAGTATCAAAATTACATAATTTATAAAATCAACTCCAATGTAAGTTTGATTAAGTTTAAATTTTGAAAATAAGTATTTATTTTCAAAACTGAAAAAAAAGTATATAAAAGTGTACTTTTTCTTAAGTATTTCTCAAAAATAAATTTAGTCCTTATTTTATTTTTCAGAAATAAATACTTATTTAAAAAAAAGGTATGTAAAAGTGTTACCTGACCATTTATATCATACATTTATGATTCATAGCAATAGTGGATACATATAAAAAGGAAGCATGTATCCATAGCCAATCTTTCAGCTGATACTTCAAACTTTCTTATTTATATTGAACATGATCATCCAGATAGACCTGTCCCTTCCAAAACAACTGCTAAATTATTGCAATTTGTATCCGCAGCAGCTTTTGTTCATTACACCACTGCAACAGCTCCATGTTCTACTTGTTCATTATTGTGTATCACATTCTGGCTTCCTTCCCAGTCAGTACCTTTGTACCACTTAGCACAATACACATAAACCACAAAATCAACTACAGTTAATCCCGCAATCAGGAAGTAAAATCTGTCGAGGTGACCACTATTAAGATCCTCCGGAATCCATCCAGGCTTACTACCTTTAGCAGTGATTTCCATTACCATAATTACGAGCATACTGCTAACGTAGTTTCCTAGAGAAATTGAAGCCATGCATAGTGAGCTTCCGAAGCTCTTTATTCCGTCTGGGGCTTGTCCGTTGAAAAACTCCAGCTGCCCGACGTACATAAATACCTCAGATGCACCAACAAGTACGTATTGTGGAATTTGCCAAAATACACTCAGTGTACTTGAGTCTTTTCCCGGGGGAACCCTTCTGAGCCTTTCTAACTCTGTGATTCCAGCTGCAATCATAGCTAGCATTCCAATAATCAGCCCGATTCCCATTCTTTGAAGTTCTGTTAACCCCTTTGGGTTACCACTCAATCTTCCTGCCAATGGAACTAAAATCTGGTGGTAAATTCCTGTGCAGACAAGGACACTGCATATATCGAAAGATGATATACTAGCTGCTGGGATGCGGAAATTTCCAAATTCTAATTTCATGACCTCGCCTTGTTCAACAAAGAGAGATGCCATTTGTGTGAATACAACTGAATATATTATAGTGCACAACCAGATAGGCAACATTCTGATCACACATTTGGCTTCTTCAACTTGAGTGACAGTGCATAGCCTCCATGGATTAACAATCACACTGTTTTGATCTTCTTCTACCATTACTGCTGCTTTATCTAAACACCTGAAAGACAGGTAACGAAATGGAGTTGAAATATAATCACGAAAAGCAGACAAATAGAAGATCAAATGTGTTGACTACGTTTGTAGATTCATTATAGGAAAGTTACATTTACAGTACGTGCAGAAATTGAGATCAAAATGAAAATGATGCATTTGACATCACTATATTACAACTGTACATTGTTAGATACAAATTTGACCATATTGGTAAGTTAAATCATGTTCAATGCTATGATACTAAATGACATTTCTTTAGCTTCAATCTTGATGGGCTGTTTCAAATCAAATATATTATGTAAAATACTATACATTAAATGGGAGGGTAAGTTTAACTCACTTGAACCCCTCACTGTGAAGAATTTTTCTACTTCCTTTGATTGCAGACTCTGATCCATCAACCTCGTATAGCTCAGTGCCATTTGACAATAGAAGTTTCCTTTTCCGAACAGCAGCAACAAATACTTGAGCAACACGCGGCAATGGGTTTCCACTCGGTTCAATATATCTGTAACACTTGGATCCCATCAAATATGATATTAATGCTATAACAGCAGAAGCTGTGGAAACCCAAAACCCTAGTGTCCACATGCCAATATCTTCAAAATACACAAGAATTGTGTTTGAGAAAAGTGACCCAACATTTAGTGCAAAGTAGAAGTAGCAGAAGAAAACTGCTTTAGACTTTTGCTGCTTGGGGTTTCTTTCATCAAATTGATCCGCTCCAAAGGTAGCTAGACTAGGCTGATGGCCACCATAGCCAAAGGCCACCAAGTAAATTGCTAGGTAAAATAATCTAATGCCAACTGATGAGGTCGGCGTACAAGATTTTTTTCCATCACCGCAACCACTAGGTTTTACCAAAAAAAGCCATGAAGAGAGTGATAACAGCACCAGACCCTAACATAAAGAAATTAATAAACAAAGCAAGTATGATTATCAGAATGCAACTATACATGTAGTTGTGAAAAATTTCACGTTGTCAGATTTCATATATTTGATCCATAAACCTTAATTATACATATACATATAGACCATACAAATTAGTACAGTAGAAAAATTACCAGCACAAGTATCAGCTGAAAGATTGCAGAGGTCATATATCGTCCCCAGTATGAGTCACTAAGAAAGGCTCCAATCAACGAACACATATAAACTGTTCCAGTCCACTTGCTAACATTATTGGCTGCAGAAGCAGTATCTTGACCGAGAACCCTGGTCAAGAATAAAACCAAGTTCACAGCAACCCCAAAAAAGGCTAGTGTTGCTAGACCTTGATTAGCTGTTCCATGGACGTGCATATAAAATATTCAAAATTAATGAGACTATATATGGCTAATTAATTGATTGAAAATCAATCTGACCAGTGGATATTATAGTATATACAACTATATGTATTTTGTGAATATATGTCTATGGTAAGTTCTTGTCGGGCATGTACCTAAGAGGAGAAATGCCGGTCCCCAGCCACCTGCATTCTTTTTGCCGACTTCAATGCTTCGGTCACATATAGCATTCTCTTCGTTATTAATGTTGCAATTCTCACTGGTTGCACCTACACAACTAGTTCCCTCCCTTTCCTGTTCATTTAGTTATATAAAAATAATTACAATGCAATGACGATGAACACTTTTTTTTCGCTTAAGGAATATAGGAAGAAAAATGTACAAAACACTGAAACAAAAGATCATGCAGTGGTACATACATTATAAATGACTTGGGTAGTTTTTGCTCACACAAAGAACGTGAGGAAGGACAAAAAGTCTTGGTGAATAGATGAACGTAATTAGTTATTATACAAGTTAAAGTAGAGAAAACTAAAGAAATATATAGAACATGATGACTGATGTGCATGCCTACCAGTTCAGAAAAACTTTTAGTTGCATCTAATTAAGAACCTAACTAAACTCAATTATCTTTACTTCCCGATAATATTTAATTAAGTGCACGTGCAACATTGGTGTATGCATTTATAAGGTATTCATAAAGCTAGATCATTTCCTTACATTCAAGGGGATCTCCTTGATGATGTTACCTGAGTCCATTGCACTCGTTAAAGGTTTTCTCTGTAAATTAAAATGAATGCGAGTATATAAAGATCAGAAAATATAAGTAAACATTGTCACACACACACACACACATATAATGGCACAAAAATATTTTCAGTGTATAATTAGAATTAATCAGCAACCATATATACTGATCAGAATAAGATTTCAAGTATTATTATTTAGTAGTAATGTTAATTAGTGTATGACGCAAAGAAAAACAGAAGGCGCTGGTTATTGATTATGCTTCCAATTTGCTTGGAATACAGAACCATATATGCATCTGATTTCTGAAAGCTGTCAGCACATTCTTACCCAGAGGAAATAAATAGTATATATATACCGACACAAGAACTTACAGAGTACAAGGAAATATTTTAAATTTAAGAATTTTTGGGATTTAGGTTGTTAAGATGTGTAGGTGAGGAATGAGAAGAATTGTGCAAAAGATGCGTAAATATATAGCATCAGGAATTGTACAAGATTAATTTAATTATAGTTAACTAATTGTCTTTCAAACTTTTAAGGAAAATACTGTTTGACACTATTATATAATTCACAGAGTCACAGGAATATTACTTGTGTGGAGGAATGGACTGATAGGCACACCTAAAAGAGTGCAAACCACAAAAATCATAGTATTGCTCTATATGTGAAATTTCTTCAACCTGATAAGCCATTCTCATTATCACCGGCCTATGTATTCAAATTGAAATAATTTGTTCTGATCCATTACATCGAAAGAATGTGTAACGACAAACAGTACTGAAACACTTTGGTAGGTTCTGTACATGACAACAATGCTGGATATGTAATTGGTCAAATAATCTGTCAATTTCTTTGTTAGGTCATACTGTAGCATACATCATTAAACTTCTTTGATGAGTTAAAAATATATATCGTATAAATTTGCTTATTTATTGAACATATGTTCACTTTTATCACACAATAAACTGCAAGAACATCATCATGCAAAAGAAACAATTATGTGCTTAAAATTACTAAAGGGCAAAGATCGACTTCGTTAAATTTGTCTCTAGTTTATCTTTGGAGGGAAAGAATTCTATAGGACAGTCATTCACAAAATTTAACTATGTTCAACTAATGGATCCACAAAAAGGCATGAGTATTATAATGCAGTTAACAAAGCATGAATGGATTGTGAATCTCTACTTATCAATAACGCAACATTCTTAATTAATTGCCCGATTAGTATTCCAACAGGAGACATGTGTTTAGATACCTTTCGATAGTTGGTTAACTCCGGTTCATAGACGCCAACCCCACCCCCTCTTCCATTTCATTATATTGATGTCGATAATAACAGAGCACTTCAAAAAAAAGTTGCGACTATACTCCAAAATGACAAGCAGCGCAAAACATTACAAGGGTGTAAGCGACTCACATGATATGGAGTTCCCAAGTGTAGATCATCACTAATTAATTTTTCTATATTCAGCCCTATGCTACCAAATCATTTATTATTTAGAATATTTAGAGTGATCTCCATAACAGCCTCCCTACATCATCCCCCTCAAACATCGACGAGAGGGAGCACATACACCATCATCTGTACTAAGTCAAAATAACATATAACATTTATACTAATACTAAGTAGAGATAAAGCTGCCTGCATCCTTTATTCCAACCCTCCTCACATCTGCAATTGGATAAATGAGTACATTGCCAGCTCCGATAGTATGTCAGTATGGCCAAGTAATTGTACCATGTCATTCATATATATTTAAATATTACTCGAAAAACAGCCCAAGATATCAATAGCCTTCAAATCATGCACACATTTTCACATCATGATTCCTCAATCATAAACATTCTACACAATTTTTTACTTTAAAATCAAGAACTCAAGAAAACATAAATGCATCCAAATATCATAAAATCAATAAAAGAACTCAAATTAGGAATAAATTAAATAGGTAAAATGTTACCTTTTTCTAAACTTAAAACGGGGGACAACGGCACTTAATCTTGATGATAAATACTCCGATTCCGGTGAAGGAGAAGCAAGTGTATCAACAACAATAAATGGCCGGAAAATCAGTTGACTCGCCGGAAAAATATCAATATATTCAAGACCACTTGTTGTCATTTACGGCAAAAAAATAAAATTTGTTCCACGCACAATTAAAGATTGTGCCTATACCTTCCTCGAATTTATTTTATGTATCTTACAATCGTAAATTAATAATTAAACCCTTGATATATATTTTCACAGCTCAAGAACCCTAATATTTTTCTTAAGATATTATTTATATATATATATAAAATGTTGTGTTTATATTTTAATTTATTGGCAGGTTGATCAGCTCAATATATTCACAAAAGAAACGGAAACGACTCATGGTAGAGTTTGAAAGTTTCAAGCAAGAAGAGGTGGGTGGGACCCACGTATGCTGAGTTGTTGGAAATGTGGGATGGACAGGTGGAATGCATGCAAATATGCAAATGCAACGTGAATATTTGGGATTTAGAGTTTCGAAGAAGTGTGTTTAATGTGACGACGACTCGGGGGTTAACATGCAAGTACTACTACCTCTTTTGCATTTGTAGTTAGGTTTGAATATAATGGCACTAATTTTTTTTCGAGGAATGGACAAAAATTGTTGGACGTTTCAATTTTTAACATGTGAACATCTTTTAAAATACTTGAAAATTAAAAATAACAAATGCAATGATAATTTTGAATATTTATTTTTAAAATAAATATATATTTAGAAACAAAATTTATTTTAAAAATTAATATGTAAAAGGGGACGGACGGAATATTATATTTTTCTGAATAAACGAATACTTTCTTAGTTTGATTTTTTTTTGATTAATTTGGTTTATAGCCTTACATCTGTTCTAAAGAAATTCTCGGGGTGAGCGAGGGTCGAACCCAGAATCTCGGACGATAGATGATAAGCCCTCAACCACTTGGGCTATCCAACCAGGCTATCCAACCGTGCTCACTTTCTTAGTTTGATATAATCGTCATGATAATCTTATAAATGTCTATAATTCTATATTACAATTTTGATTGATCGATCTGAATATTCTACTATTCTGAAATGTCTTATTTTTTTACATATTTTATTTATGTTTAAAAGGGATAAATTTCGATGTTTTATTTAGAAATGTGTTATATTCGGATTACTTTTTACGAAGTCCGTAGCAACAAATATGTTTACTTAACATTTTATTTTATTTTTTAATGATATAATAATTTTATTGAATATAGAAATATTCAGATGAATTTTCATATATGTTTTTTTTTGTGTTTGAAAGAGATTATGTGTTTTATGTAGAAATTTATTTTAATTAAAAATTAATGTTTAAAAGATATATTTAATAACTGATCATCTAACCCGGTCCAAATAATGTTCGATTACCAAATTTTTGATATTTTAATTTTAATAATATAATATAAATAAATTTTAAAAAAAATAAGTGTTATTTCCCTTTAGTACGACAAGTTTGTAGAAGAAGAGGTTGAATACAAACTTAAGAATTTTTGTCAAATTCTTGCGGATATAAGTTTGTTTAATTATAATGTTTGACAGTTTGAAGAATTAGTTAAAAGATAGATTTGGAAGAATTAAAGATAAACAATTTGAAACAAATCTTTTGAAATTATTAGTGGATTGGTTTTTTCCACTAGTGTATATTTTTGCTTTCAAATTATCCTTGGTCTAAAAACCAAGCTGCTTACAAATCAAAACTACTAAGCTAAGACAAAACACTACAAATAATTCTCTTTTTCCAATGTACTGTCTTGCTCTTGTTTTTCTTACTTGCTACAAAAATGAACTGCTAAACTATACATAACAACTCATCTCTACTTCTAGTTCCTATCGACTGATAAAATGCATAAAGTACATTCTACAATATTTACATGGAAATAGAATATAGCTACTTTCACAGTCTTCATAGACCTTTGTCTTATTCTGGACAAGTCTTCGTCTTGATCTTCTTCTTGAAGATTGTGTTCCTTTAAAAGTCTTCACAGTCCTAACAAAACTATCTTCCATTGATTTAGACTTCTGTAAACACCCGTTTCATTTACCTTTAACTTTTTTGGGAAACTTTGATCAACTGATAACTGCTATGAAACTTATCAATCGAGTCTTCTTTGCTTATTCATCGATGGATAAGTTATCCATTGATCAATTGGTGTATCAATGGATATTTGAGCATCCATCGATTCCCTTATCCATTTTATTCGTTGATTGCCTTGATGCTTTTATCCGTTGATGAAGATCCATTGATTTGACTTTTGTTGATCTTTTATCAATCGATTAATCACTCATATCCACTGACTTCTTTATCCGTTGATCACTTCATTTGATAGAATCCTGACTTAAAATATTTACACTTTACCAGTCATTCTTCACATCCGTTGATGAGCTATCAATCAAAGCCAATAAATATTAGTTGATTAAATCATCACATCCATCGACATATTACAATCAATTGATAATAAAAGAAAATCTAAATCACTGTTACAATCCATTTTATCATTTGATTAACAACTTCAACTGATAAATGGTTTCTCAGTCAATGGATATTTATAGATCACATATTCATTGATCAGTTATAAAATTAATATCAAACTTACAATTCTAGGCAATTTGTTATCATCATACAACATGATTCCTAACAATCTCCCCCTATTTATGAATATTAACAATAATCATAAATCTAGGTTGATGATAACAAAAATCCTAAACATTTATCAATACATTGAGAATCATAAATTGACATAAAAGAAACACGAGACTAGATGTATCAGTATCATGTGATCTTTGAGAAGAGTTTTGATGGTCTTGACTTGTCTAGTTTCTTCTCTTCCTCCTGCTAGACTCATCCATCTCCCTTTTCCCACTCTCCTCCATTTGTCTGAACGATGATCCCTTTAGTATCTTCTTATCTTCAATACTATAGTCCAATTGACTTGCCAAGTAATTCAGCTCCAGGTTTGGCAATTTCCTGATTTCCTTGTAAATATCAATGCATCTTTCCTCGCCATCCCTATCTGTGTAGAGCATCATGTAGAAAGACTCATGGATAACTTTTCTTCCTTCAGGATTCCAGATTTTTATTACTTCCTTCTTTTCTTCCTGAATTGGAGCCTCTATCATGATGGTCATCCTCTATAAGATGTCATTGGCTAATCCTTAAGTCAAATAGTAATTTCTGTTGAGAAGAATATAAATTTTCCTCAGAGTTGCATAGTCCTGTTCCATCACCTGTGAAAAAGTAAAGGTGAGATGTGAACCATCTTCATATTCAAGGTGAAGAAAATCCACACCCCTCTTCATTTGGCCTCTTGTAGCAATTAATCCTTGTGATCTAATTGGGATATAATTGCTTGCCTTTGATTGGAACATTTCTACTTCTCTTGGTTGATCACTGTCAGTCCGTTGAATTGTAGTCTTCTTTGACTGTTTCTCCTCAACCACTTCTCCTTCATCAACATTCAATTTCCTCTTTACTCCTACATGTTTTGAGGATCTATTTGCTCTTTGCTTTGTCCTTGATTTCTTCTCAGCCGGCTTCCTTCTATCTTCAAGAATCTTTTCATTCTCTTTATCAAATTACTTTTGAAGAATCATGGCTAGTTCCTCTCCTGCCTGCTTTTGCTTTATCATGTCCTTAACATCAACAACTATTGCATTGTGTAATAATTTCTCACCACCTCCTGAGATAGTTTTTTTCTTCTTTTAATCTTCAATCATTATACCTTTTCCTTTCCTATCTCCAGGTTGTGAGCTTCCTTCATCCATCCTTATTCCTCCAGCCTCATGAGATTCAACAACCACAGTTTCAGAAATTGACCTTGTTGGCAATGAAGCAGTTGTTGTGATGTCAATTGGCTTTTCTACATTGATGGCCTTGTTCTTCCTTTCTAGTGCTTCAAATTTCTGAACAATTTGCTTAGCCATTTCTCCTTTCTTATCCAATGGGTCTTGCTTGGATATAACAACCTCAAAAGCTTGAATTTGATTCTTCACCTCCCTCCTTAATTCAACATTTTCCTTCTCCCCCTTTTTGTTATCAACAACATGTGACAAAGGTTGAGATGAGGAAGGTGTGTCTAATAATCTACTTAGAAGCTTGACATGTGTAACCTGGTTGACTAGAATCTGATTCATGCTCAGTTCCATAGAAGTAACTCTCTTTTCCAACTCTACAACCTTATCCTTGACTGTAAAATCTGTGTCAAGTCTTTGCTTGATTCTGCCCATGAGAGTGAAATTGAGACTAAAATCCATTGTTGAATCAAAGTGAGTCCTTGCACTCTCAATGTCATATTTAACTTGTCTTAACTCATTCTTTGTATTGGTGACATGAAGCTTTTGAACTTTGAGATTGTCTCTGTAAAAGTTCAATATCCTCCTTTAAACAGGGTCCTCAATGTTCACTTCAGCCATGGACCTTCTATACTGAGTCATTATTTTTCTCTCAGTGTCAGCTAGAGTAGCTTCATCATCTCTTATAATGGGCTCCAATGTGTTATCATCACCCTCAAATTCAAAGTCTTCAGGATTCATGTGAGAGACATCATCAGACATCCTTAATAGAGCTTCTTTCCCACTCTTGAACTCCTCATCAGTTTGCACCAATCCCAGAATCTGCTCAGCTTCTTGATTTGTAGCTGCAGCCAAGTATTGGTAATGAGGGTCTTCATGGTGAAAGGTGTCAGCATTCAGGTCAACATCAATTTCATCATCCTCCATCATGAGGGCATCTGCAACTCCTGCAGGAACTCCAACCTCTTAACTCCCCTTAATTCCAAGCCCAACTCCTGGGTGAGTTCTGCTGTGAAATCCTCATTTTTAGAAGATGAAGCTTCATGGATATGGGACACAGATTTCTCTCTATTCTTTTCTTTCTCACTCTCTTCTCTATTTTCTTTCATCAGGATCTCATCCTGGAAACTCACGTCTCCCTTACTTGGCTCACATATTTCATCACCTACTAAGGTGGGACTCTCAATCCTCACACCCTTTCCTTTTGCCACCTCAGAAAAAGTTGAGGGCCTCTCAATCACACACTCTCTTTTTGCCAGGATATGCAAATCCTGCCTCTTACTCACCTCACCCACTCCACTCAAACCTAATAAAGTGTGGGCAACTTCAATTGTAGAATTAGTAAATGGAATATCAGTTGAAGCATCAATCGATGGATAAGAAATGGTGATCGATGGATAAGAAGTATCCATCGATTGATGAATATCTGTCAAAATAAGTTCATCGATGGATGTAAGGATATCCATCCATGGATGAGTGAAAGTCGATGGATGTTGGATATTATCAATTGATGTAGAAATATCCATCGACTTAGAAGAATGGTAAATATTATCCTGCTCAGCCAAGGTGTTAACCTTTTATTGTGAGTCAGGTGAGAGTGTTGGCTCCACCCTGAGTTGTAAGGAAAGTGAATTTGAAATAGTGATGTTATCTATCATCAAGGTTTTTGAAGAAAGAGATTTAGAAGGAGATCGAGGAGAAAGAATAGATAAATAGTGGGGCTGTATCTTTGCATTTATCTGAGACACATCAAAAGAAGAAGCTGAAGGCTCCACCAAATTTTCATTTGGCTTTGCAGTTGTGTGTGTCCCTTGTGCATTGGTAGTCCCCTTATTTTTCCCTTTGAAGGCTTGTATGACTGAGTGCCCCTTTTCCCCTTCAGATGGTCCTGGTTGAGCCATCTTTTCAATAATTACACTTTGTTGAGAATGTGAAGTTAGGGATGCTTTTAATTCTTTTATCACAGTCTCAATCTTTTGAGAGATTGGACTGGAGTCTTGCTGGACAATCTCACCCTCTCCAACCTTATTTTTCTGGCTTTCTTGATGTTGGCCAGTTCCCTCCCCCTCAACTACCACCTTCACACTCCCCTTAGTGGTTTTTCTTTTCTTGGATTTTGTAACAACAGTTTGTTGAGAAACCGTTGAGGTGGTTTTCTTGGATTTGGATTTAAAGGGTTTTGTAACTTGGGTAGGAGGGATGGGGGAATTTCCAACTCCCTCCATTATTGCAGAAGGCAAAGAAAGAGGTATTTCTACCTCAAGGAAAGAAAGGTTTTGAGATTTAAGGAATACCTATACAAAAGGGGGATAAGTAAGGCACAACTTAGGGTGTAAGTTGATTCTCACCAAGTCCTTGAAGACCCTTTTGTTTTTAGTCCATACTTCCATTGTCTCCATGGCCTTTGTGATCTCATAATTCTCCACAAAACAGTTAATAAACAGCATAATGAATCTAGTAAAGTAAATTTTGTTTTTCCTAGATTATGTGCTACCTAACTTAGCAATTAATTCATTTAGAAGCAATGTGTCATGATCAAAGTATTTATTAAATAGGATACTATAAGCAACTTGTTGCATACTAGTTGTAATAGCATAAAGTTGCTTATCTTTCCAGAAAATACCTTGATAATGACATCAAAGAAATAGCTTCATTCTTTTCTTAGGTTCTTTCTAACCACCTCTCCTAAATTACATTCATTTTCACCATAATTTACAGAGGCTAGCATATTCCTAATATCTTTATCTTTAGGCATGGCATCAAAATTATTGACATGAATTTCTAAGCATTCAGAGACAGTAATGCTAGTAAGAGTATAGGGTTTACCTTTGCACATGTAAGAGATTGCCTTCCCGTCTCTTGACACTTCCGCAAACTTCCAGAATTCTTTCACCAGTTCACAGACAATTTTTGGTGCTTCGCTTTGTGCCTTGGAGAGTTTATACTGGCTTAGAAACTTCATGAATGGGTGGAAATCAGCATGGGCATGCTCTATAACTTGAAATATCCACCTTGACTTCCTTAGTATTCAATTCAAGTTTAGTGGCAGTGGTCATGGGAGTTTTTGCAGAAGAACATTCACTCAAGTCAAATTTCTTCAACAAATCATGAATATATTTAGTTTGATTTATAAAAATACCATTATTAACTTGTTTAACTTGCAAACCACGAAAGTAGGTAATATCTCCCATCATGCCCATTTCATATTTACTTTGCATTAATTTAGCAAACTTTTTGCAAAGTCCCTCTGTTAGGTCCTGGAGATCGTAGAGGGGGGGGGGGGGTGAATACGATTCCCAAATAAAAATCTGACTTTTATTTATTTTTGGGACAACATAAAATTTACTTTGGTTCAAACCCAGGTACTGTTCATCATCTTCTTCAACCTCAAGAACACCATTAAAATAACCAAGATAATGAACGGTAAATCATCCAAAACACACAACACAACAAGATCCAAGAATATAACTTTATATTCATTGAAGTGGGGTAGATGCTACAACAAGTTCAAGAACAAAAGCTCAAGAACACAACAAAGAAATGATTTTTGGCTCCTCTAAAAATATTACAAATTCTAGATCTAGGAGACAAAAATCAAACCTATCTTCTAAACAAGATTTAGCAATGTTTACAATAGAAGAATAGATGAGTGGTGAAACAAAGAAATTCATGGCCCCATAATATTCAAGATATGGAGTATGGCCATGGGGGAGAGAGAAAATAATTTTCTCTCTCTCTCCCTATTTTTTCTCTTCCGAATGTTCACCAAAGATGATGACTTGGGTTTCTTCTTTATATATTGAAAAAGGTGTTACTTTTTGTTTTTCCACCTTTTACTTTTGTCCACTCAAATCATATCTTCAAAGTCATGTGCCAAGCATGCCTTTGGAAATATTTAATATAAAAGTAATATTTAAATAAATATATATAATATAAATAAAGAATGTCTTTATTTATAAAATATATAAATAATTAAATAAATACTTTATTTAATTAAATTAAATATTTCCATTCCACTCTTCAATTTGTGTAGACTTCCTTATCCAAATACTTGGCCCCGTATACGTGACTCCACCACGTCCAAGTATTTGGCCTTCTAATCTGTGAAGCTTTAGTAAGATCCAATCAGGTTGTGCCGTCTGTCCCTTATTCATTAGGCTGACATTTCTCCAACACTGATTTACCACCTTTGTTGATCCTCCACTTGACTCAAGAAAACCAACAACTTTAGAATGATTAAAACCATATTAACCGACGAGAGCTTGCCTCCAATGTCCTGACACTTTATGCAACGGTCTGGTTCATAAGTGACTAGTCTTGATAGGGGATCTTGATTCTGAACATGATTCCACATTCTTCTTTGCAAACCTTACTTGTAGCTTCGATTGTAATGCACTAAAATCTTCATAGACTAAGACAATCTTTTGTAGCTTCCACATCCTTGAATAGATGTCAATATCTTTTATTCTCCACTGAGGCATGAACATGTTAATGAACTTCTTCCAATGGGCTTCAAGTCTGTAGATGATCCTTTGATACTTTGTCTTAACTGAACTCTGTGATCCAAGATTTCTGTGCACCTGCATATTATTACATGTCCTGTTCTATTGTTGAGTTATCATCAACCATTATATAGAGATTACATTTAGCATTTCTAGTACACATGAAAGTGCAGTGAGTTACTTCCCTTCACTCCTATCTCCCCTTTCAATCTCCCCCTATTTGGTTGATATGTAATAGCAATCAAATACTATTTCCCTTTACAATCTCCCCCAAAAGCAATTAAATAAAATTAACTACTAGAGGATAACTCAACTAACATACAAGAAACAATTAAAGTACTGGACATGAAAATAATATACAAAAGGTTCTGGAAAGATATAATCAGTTAAATCCAGATTTCCTGAGTTGCTGAAAATGAATGATGAATTTCTGAATTTCATTTTCCTTTAGCTTCCTCCACTTCAATGTTCTTCAAAGATGGGGTTCTTTCAATAAAGAAACAAATCATTAGTAAAGACTTCTGAACAATCATTCTTGTTCATCTTGCAATTCGAACTAGAACATACAGCTCTCTATGTTCCCCATAAGAGGTCAACTCATTCTCCCCTTAAGGTTGTTCTCTCTTGGAATGAAAGTCACTTCTTCTTTTTCTTCAGGATGTTCTATTTCCAGGAAACATATTTTTCTTTCTTCCCTGCACTACTCCACTGACTTCATCTAGCACTGAAACAAGAAATAGAACACACTTGGACACTTCTCAGATGCCCCTTGAAAATCTCCTTCACATTCTTCTTTACCCAGAAAACTTCTACTTAGCAAAAACTCCCCAGGAGTTGATACTCTTCAAAGAAATCTTCATTTTCATTCATTGATCGTGCTAGAAAGAATTCTTTTGCCGAACCTCTCCTAAGAATGTTCCAAGGACAGATCTTCAAATAAATAGAGCAAAATCCCTTAGATATCTTTTCAGAATAAGATATAGCACTGCAAACCAAGATGTTAATATTCTCCATAACTTCTCCCCCTTAGTACAACAAGTAACTTCTTCCCAATTGACAAAAAGTAACTTCTCCACTTCAGACGAAAAATCAGTTAAATCTACAACACCTTTAGGAATTAGGCTCCAACCAATTACTAAGAAACTCCCCCTTAGTAATTTCTCCATTGCATCACTAAGGTTTCAATTTTATCTAATTCTCCCCCTTAGTTCATGCAAGCTCCAATCCACCCTTGTGTCTTTAGATATCCTCTAAGTAACCTCCACAAGATAGGATTGAAAGATATCATTTCTTGTATCACCAAGAGATCTCGTTTCTTGTATCACCAAATTCTCCCCCTTAGTTGAGAATATCCTTTAAAACAATAAAAGTATCATCTACATCCAATCGAATAAGAAACTCTCCTCCAATTGAACATAAAATCCCCCTTAGGCCTAAAAATTAATGTCTCCCCCTTTGAGATTGAGAATAACACGAATGAATAGATCCAAAGGTAATAGTTTGGACATTCCCACTAAGCTTCAGCTAGACTCTTCTTCAGCTTGTCTTCCAGAAAAGAATCTCTTCAACATTCCAGATCTGGAAAATTCAGTAACAGGATTTAGACATAGTAGCAAGGTTAGTGTTTGGTCTATGGTTTCCTCACTTCTACTACGTTCTGTTGGTGTTTACACTTTCAAGCGTAAGTGTTCCACTCATATCTCTCCCTATTTCTCTCACTCAAGTGTATCACTCCCTCACTTCACTCAAGTGTTTCTCTCCCTTACTTGCACTCATTCCATTTATAGCAATTTGTACCTGCAAGTAAATCTATGCTAGTCTCACCAAGATATTATGGATCGTTGACTGTGGCATGTTGTCGATCACTAAAGATCTAGGTTCTGAGATGGAATCTCAGACAGGGTTTCAGTTAGGCCGTCACCCAACTCACCATGAGCAAATCCATGCACACGTGGCTCGTCGTCGGGGAATAACCCTTCTGAAATTGGAATCTCCTCCATTCCAGGAGTGACTGAAATCCCAACACCCTGATCCTCAAAAGACTCATCAAATTGGTAAACCAACTGAATCATAGTCTACGAGTTGTTGCTCAGCTACTTTCAGCATCAACAATCTCCCCATATGCAAATCCATGCACTGGATCGTTGAATGTGGTATGCGTACTAGCAGTTATCTAAGCATCAACCGACTCCCCATATGCAAATCCATGCACTGGATCGTTGGCGGTGATATGCCTTTAAGTTTTGAGCGATCCATGTATTCCAGAATTTGAATTCCTGGGAGAGTAGACGTGTACAAACATCTCTCTCAATCACCTGTGAAGATGAATTAACTCACTATTTTCAGTCATGGAAAACTGTTAGTGATTGCCTCTCAACATCAACAGATTGCTCTGTGGATGTGAAATCCCGTTAGGGAACTAGGACTGTTCCTCCTAGGAAGGTTGACAAGGATTCTAATATATGGCAAGAAATCCAAGTTTCCCTCAAATACCTGTGAAGGTGGCTCAACAACTTCATTCACCATGAATGGTAAACACAGAAGTTTAGGGGTTTTACCTATACCTCACAATGTGCATTTCTTGCAATGTGTCCTCACAATTGTTAGTCCCAAGAGAGTCTAGAGAACTGTTAGGTCCTATAACATCCCTTAGAAGCAAAAACTTTAGGATTACCATCAGCGTGAATGCTTTTGGTGTGCTTGACTCATTACAAGGTGCTCTGGCTGACGAGCGAATTTTCAATGAAATCACCCTGTTAAGAGAGTTCATTCAGAAACGGTTGAATTGCCTTTTCAGCTCTGCATCCTTTTGAGAGAATATAGATGAGCTACAGATACCTCAATTTGTATACTTCTTTCCTTCTCGAGAGGTAGAGCTGTGGGTGCACTTCCGACACATCCTTATTTGCTGCATCAAGTGCAGTTTCTCCCTTAACAACCGCTAATCTATATAAGTTCCTTATATCACCAAGGGTTGAAAGTTTGAATTAGAATGATAGTGTTTGGTACTAAGGCCTTGGTTAGAAATTGATGGATTATTCAACTTCTAGACCTTCCCCTATAGCCACTTAGGCCAAGCCATTACGGCTAAATAGATAGAGTTGATCAGAGCTATATAAAATTTGGTAGAGTATGATTAAACTTATTCTCTATTCCTTCTCAGAAATATAGCATCGGAGCAATGTGTCCTCAAGAAACAATGCACCAGAGCTAAAATGTGGGAATTAATAAAGAATAGGTAAAAGAATATTAAGCCAAATTTCATAAACTCATAATTTTGAAAAAAAAGTTTAACAGATTAACAAAAGTGTTCTTTTTGAATTTCTCTTAGATAAATATCCAATTGAAATTCAACTCTTTTAACAAAAACATTTTGATTAATAACTCAAATCTATTTCATCTTGCTCACTGTATGTTTTCATAAATTGTTTTGCAATTCATTCTTATCGGATATTATCTCCGACTTAAAACATAAATCATTTAAAAAAAATCGAATGAATGCTTTAGTCATACAGTCCAAGGCACTAATCCCAAAGCAAACAACCATTGTTTTAATACTACAGGTCAATGTGAAACAGACATTAACAAGAGTTTTGAAAAATGTTTTACCAATGGTTGATACCTCAAGATCAAAACAATTTACTCAAATAAAATAGTCTGATACCATGCAACCTAAGTTACAAGTTATCAAGTAACTTTATTTAAACAAATCGTGGAGAGAAAACAGTTTTCATTACAAAACATTTAGAGAGAGAGAGGATATATGATTTTGAAATTGAAAGATAATCCTCAAGAAATGTTCTCTTTCAAAGAAAACTTTTAGTGGCTTTTCATTCTCTGGCAAATGAATGCATGTTTAGATAAAACATTTTTCACAAGAAATAGACAAGAAATTTCTTTATGCATTCAAGTTCTAAAGAATGAAAAACATATGTTAATACTAATGAATTATCAAAGATATGAATGACAAGACATTCAAAAGTACTAACATCATTCAATCATTTTGTAATAAAATGCATATTACTACAAAATAATCAAGCACATAAGATACTTACATTATGCTAGACAATTACCATTTGTCGCTTGAAACAAACACATTTTGCAATATAGATCATGGTAATTCTAAAGCATAAAACATAAGCATCCGCTAAACACTGAACATACATTGACCGAATGACAGCATTTAACTTCTTACACTACATCTCAACAATTATCACATAAGCATATTGAAAATACTCATGACAATCAGAATGTATGTAAGCTCGAGGTACTAGTTGCATCAGAGATCAAATACCTTTAAATATTAATGCTAAAATTTATGATCTTTGACAACCCCTCGCGATGTAGTAAATTACTTTCAATATCAGTGTTTTTGAAATAATCTTTTTGTCACTTAGTGCAGAAATTCTAAGTGGCATCACTAATATCAAAAGAATGACAACTAATATTAATGGATTTTGTAAAAGACATGAATTACATCACTTAAACTACATATTAAGTGGTTCCATTAATATTAGCATTAAACAATTAAAAGTAAATAAAATTACAATTAATTAATATATACAAATACTTATGCTGAAACATTTGATACATATAGCATGAATAACATATGACAGCATAAAGTACGAGATCCTGGATATAAATTGACTATACAAAGAGATGTTACAATGTTAGGTCCCTAGGTCCCGGGTGATCATAGGTAATCTCATACCGATAATATTGGGTCCCGGGTGGTCACAAGCCAAACATTAATCAGTTCCTAGAGATCGTAGACATCTAGATAGCATGAACACTCTCTATAAACATTACATTTAAATAAATCAATATTAGACTAGAGTGACATACCTTAGTCAATAGAGCTTTTACTGGTGTATGATCGTTGAATGAATAATTACTCCTCTTTGCCCGAGAGATCGAACGTTTACTCCATTTGGACAGGAATAACTTTTCAGCTACCAGTTAACATTGTTCCTCGAAACAATACCACGCTCATCCAGACGGAAACTGCATTACCTTCAACACCCAAATATTTCCTTGTAGATATTGGTCTTGGCAGCAGCTTCACTAAACTCAGCACTCTAGAAACCAGTAGTCTTGACACTAGCAGAGTAGAACCTTCAAAAACTCCGAACTACCCTTCAGCTTCTGTATCAATACCAAGTCTTCATGTGGATTGATTCCTTGTGCTAAGTGTATCTGCCTCTGGTTCAATTGAGTTAGTTCCTTGATTCGAACCCTACTCAATCTTGATTAGTTAGTGCATCTTCAATCTTCATTGAATTCACTCAGAAAAACTAATGAAATACTCTTATACATGCACTACCAATCACTACTCTACTACCAAGATTCATCAAGAACTGACTCTAAGAAATGTTGTTACACAAAACCCTTTGTCATGACAGATGTGTCCTTAATGTTTCCTTAGATATTTAGTGGGTAGAGTAGTCTTCTTCAAATATGATTGAGATCATCTTGCATTATTTTTAAATTGACAATTTCCTTTCTAATATGCAATCACTCAATCTGGATCACTCAGTGCTCCTAAGAATCTCAACTATTACTCAATGAGCACTGCTAGCATTTGAACATCAAACACGACTAGTTGATCCAACTTACTGATGCTCCCCCTGTGATGCTGCTTGCAGCTTTTCTTCATCTGGTGTCATCTGATCTTGAGCCCTAAACAGGATGTCAACCTTTAGAAATTAAAAGCTAAAATCAAACGAATGCTAGGGAGCTTGATGATGATGTTCACTCCATCTAGATCATCTTAAATCAATCACAGACTCTGTGTAAACTCTTAACTCCAAATAAGATAGCCCTTCATCACACCATGTGACTTCAGGCATGTTTAATCTTACTTGATGTCTTCTCTTTACATTTGCTGATTAGACTTGCTGTGTCAACTGATTCAGCCGTAGTGAATAGGAAACCTTAAGTCTATCCATTATCCTTGTAATTCCACTCAAGGTCTGGATTTCCCTATCAACTCCTCCATTTAGTCATGAAGTCCGGAAACTGAACTTTACTCTAGAATACTCCTTTCAGTGCAGACATAACATAGAACTTCGTTCGTCAACAAATTCCATTACCTGCCCTCAAAGTGTTCTTACAGCAATCTGCCTAATCCTTTGAATGTGATTAATCACTGAGATGCTTCATCTATCGAATGCATGAACAACCACCAAAACTAAACAGGGTAGCCTTTGACTTGACTTCCCTTCAACTGACATACTTCACTAATGTCCTTCTTAAAAGAATTTCATTAGAAGTAGTCCTTTCTCACCAACTTCATCTTTACCGTCGAATCCGTTATCTTGATAAACCAAGTATTAGTTGATAAACCAAGTGTGAGAGCATCACTTGTTGTTGCAGCTAACTCCATTCTGATAAACTTCAACGAATAGTTGACTTCATCATAAGCATTACATTTCGTGTCAGCAGTAACCTCACTTCCAGTAGAGTGAGCTTCTATTTCTCTTGACCCCGATCAATACTGTTCATCGTCGAACTGATATTAGGAAACCCTTCGTAAAGAATTCCCT
Source organism: Oenanthe sinensis (assembly GCA_028671895.1). NCBI lineage: Eukaryota > Viridiplantae > Streptophyta > Magnoliopsida > Apiales > Apiaceae > Oenanthe > Oenanthe sinensis. The sequence goes on from CM053813.1 coordinate 18,860,150, forward strand.
AGGTCTTTCTTAATATTGTGCTTCAGATCATTCAAGAAAAATAGGTAACCTTGCTTAACCATTTGAATACCAAAGCAAAAGTAGTTACATGCCTCGAACATGAAAATGTCAGAGATATATAACTTGTACATGTTGAAAGATACTCTGCATTCACAAATGATTAAGACACGTGGTCCTCAATTTGATTGAGTCCAAGGGTTAGAGATATTTCTAAACATAGTTAACAACAAAGCATTCCAGTTCAACATGCTCATTCTTATCTGACTGATCACTCATCATCTATATCAGCCTCAACAAGTAGTCTTGGCTATGAGCTCAGTGATCCCAACCTAACTTAAGGTGGACTAGCAGTCTATAAGAATCATGTCGTACATATATGTAGTCATAGAAGAATCAATCACTCAGATTCCTAATTCTTCTAAATCACCTTTGTTGTTCACTTTAACATTATATTATCTCTAATTACCTGAGTCAGTTTAAATTTAAAAAAAATTAATTCATGGTTTATTATACTGACCCCTAGGCAATTCCCAAATTAGAAACAAACTCATCTTAACAAGCACATGATCAGATATAACTTTTAATACAACCATGCGAGTATAAACAGATTATAGACAATGTAAGCATCAAGGCACTTAGCATGCAGCAAATACTCTTTCCGGTAAATGTACCCCTACAAATACCTAAGACTCTATATGCTAACATGATCAATTTTCGTAAAGCAAGCATTAAATCACACAAGATCTAATCATGAAGTCAAATACTGATAAACAAGCAACACTAACAAACTAGCATAAGTTATCTAATTTATATAGAAATCAAGGTGAGACATGCATTACATCAAACTTATAATATAATGCAGTTCAGCACTTAATACTCTATAATTGAATCAAACAAGTATAAACTAGTTAGAAAGTATACCTGTGCGATGCTTAACATTCCATCTCGAGTGATAATCAATTGATCCAAATCAATTTCCATTCTACTGACACTCATGGAAGTATCCTTGCATTTGACCTCAATAACCAATGATGTTCATGCTTCAACCCAAATTGATACCTGATTGTTCTGCTTAAAGACCCCGACATAGAATGTCTCATGTTCTGCTTGAAAAGATCACTCTTCTTTGTATGTGTAGCAATAACCCCTTGATTATCATATGTCAGTGATAATCAAACCTTGTGTATTTCTGCCACTGATGTCCTTTAACCAAATCTTCAATTGTTGTTTTGGTTCTTTGACCGTTAAACTGAATTCCTTTTCAAAATCCCAAATTCTTCAGATATTGATTCGAAAACCACTGATCGAAGACTCTTCCCTAAATGAACTAATCCCCTTTCAATAACCAAATGATCCACTGAGTAGACCGATGTAGAAATACATCTTCAATGGTAAGATCAGGTCTCAACTCCATTAGAATGTTCTTCAGTCAGTTCGTTTGTCCTCAACGAACGAAGAATCAACTCCTGTTGTTTCGTTTAATAAAACATTTTGTTCAAACAGAAGTATTTAATTTTTTTTAGGAATTTAAATAATCAAAATAAATTGAAAATGCATTTTTGATAAATAATAATAAATTTCTCAATTTCAAATTATAAATAAAATAAAATTCGAAAAGAAAGTTTTGATATAGAGATAACAAAATTTTCAAGGTATATTAAATAATCCCGAAAAAGAAATTATTTCAAATCAAAATTAATTTCCAAAGAATTTTATAGAATTTATAATCCAAAACAGTTTCAATTATAATTAAAATAAAACAGATTGAAAATATAAGTTTGATATAAAAATAATAAATTTTCAAGTCATCTTAGATATTCTTGAAAATAAATTATTTCAACCAAAATGATTTTCCAAAAAGTTTTATGAGATTTATAATTAAAACTTCTATAGAAAATAAATTATTAAACCTCAAAAATAATTCTCAAAATACTTTTAAGAATGTTAAACTCAAAAGAAATTAAATTGGATTTTAAGATTAATTTTAGTTTTTAAATCAATAAAATTCTTAACTAAGAATATTAAAAATATAAAATATTTGACTCTAAAATTTAAAAGAAAATAAAATATTTTCCAAGATGTAAAATAAACTTGAAAAATAAATTATTTAAATTTAAAAATTATTTTCAAAATATTTTATATAATTAAATTCAAATTTAATTATTAAATTAATTATTAAACTAAAAACAATTTGAGAGAAAAACAATTTTTGTTTTAAATAAAAGTTAAACTATGTAGCCATGTGTCATGTTGAAACAGCCTTCTAAGAAAAAAAATTCTACATAGAAATGTTCTACATAGACTCTATCTAGAACATCAAGTAGAAATTCTACATAGAAATGTTCTACTTAGGCTCTATCTAGAACATTAAGTAGAACTTCTGACTTAGAAAATATTTCTAACTCCAGAATTTCTACTTAGGTTCTATCTGGAACATTAAGTAGAATTTCTACATAGAAATGTTCTACTTAGGCTCTATGTAGAACATTAAGTAGAACTTCTGACTTAGAAAATATTTCTAACTCCAGAATTTCTACTTAGGTTCTATCTAGAACATTAAGTAGAATTTCTACATAGAAATGTTCTACTTAGGCTCTATGTAGAACATTAAGTAGAACTTCTGACTTAGAAAATATTTCTAACTCCAGAATTTCTACTTAGGTTTTATCTAGAACATTAAGTAGAATTTCTACATAGAAATGTTCTACTTAGGCTCTATGTAGAACATTAAGTAGAACTTCTGACTTAGAAAATATTTCTAACTCCAGAATTTCTACTTAGGTTCTATCTAGAACATTAAGTAGAATTTCTACATAGAAATGTTCTACTTAGGCTCTATGTAGAACATTAAGTAGAACTTCTGACTTAGAAAATATTTCTAACTCCAGAATTTCTACTTAGGTTCTATCTAGAACATTAAGTAGAATATTCGAGATAATGTTCGAGTTAGACACTATCTCGAACATCAAGTCGAATTTCTACATAGAAATGTTCTACTTAGCCATCTCGAATATCTATCTCGAATATTCTACATAGGAATGTTCTACTTGGCCATCTAGAACATTTTGTACTTAGAAAAATTCCGGGCTTCAGAAAAAATTCTGGATGTCCAGTGAACCAATTGTACCCTCTTTAATCTCAAAAATAAAAATAGATCCAATCGATTTGTATGTCAATCGAGTAGCTCTGATACCAATTGTTAGGTCCTGGAGATCGTAGAGGGGGGGGGTGAATACGATTCCCAAATAAAAATCTGACTTTTATTTATTTTTGGGACAACATAAAATTTACTTTGGTTCAAACCCAGGTACTGTTCATCATCTTCTTCAACCTCAAGAACACCATTAAAATAACCAAGATAATGAACGGTAAATCATCCAAAACACACAACACAACAAGATCCAAGAATATAACTTTATATTCATTGAAGTGGGGTAGATGCTACAACAAGTTCAAGAACAAAAGCTCAAGAACACAACAAAGAAATGATTTTTGGCTCCTCTAAAAATATTACAAATTCTAGATCTAGGAGACAAAAATCAAACCTATCTTCTAAACAAGATTTAGCAATGTTTACAATAGAAGAATAGATGAGTGGTGAAACAAAGAAATTCATGGCCCCATAATATTCAAGATATGGAGTATGGCCATGGGGGAGAGAGAAAATAATTTTCTCTCTCTCTCCCTATTTTTTTCTCTTCCGAATGTTCACCAAAGATGATGACTTGGGTTTCTTCTTTATATATTGAAAAAGGTGTTACTTTTTGTTTTTCCACCTTTTACTTTTGTCCACTCAAATCATATCTTCAAAGTCATGTGCCAAGCATGCCTTTGGAAATATTTAATATAAAAGTAATATTTAAATAAATATATATAATATAAATAAAGAATGTCTTTATTTATAAAATATATAAATAATTAAATAAATACTTTATTTAATTAAATTAAATATTTCCATTCCACTATTCAATTTGTGTAGACTTCCTTATCCAAATACTTGGCCCCGTATACGTGACTCCACCACGTCCAAGTATTTGGCCTTCTAATCTGTGAAGCTTTAGTAAGATCCAATCAGGTTGTGCCGTCTGTCCCTTATTCATTAGGCTGACATTTCTCCAACACTGATTTACCACCTTTGTTGATCCTCCACTTGACTCAAGAAAACCAACAACTTTAGAATGATTAAAACCATATTAACCGACGAGAGCTTGCCTCCAATGTCCTGACACTTTATGCAACGGTCTGGTTCATAAGTGACTAGTCTTGATAGGGGCTCTTGATTCTGAACATGATTCCACATTCTTCTTTGCAAACCTTACTTGTAGCTTCGATTGTAATGCACTAAAATCTTCATAGACTAAGACAATCTTTTGTAGCTTCCACATCCTTGAATAGATGTCAATATCTTTTATTCTCCACTGAGGCATGAACATGTTAATGAACTTCTTCCAATGGGCTTCAAGTCTGTAGATGATCCTTTGATACTTTGTCTTAACTGAACTCTGTGATCCAAGATTTCTGTGCACCTGCATATTATTACATGTCCTGTTCTATTGTTGAGTTATCATCAACCATTATATAGAGATTACATTTAGCATTTCTAGTACACATGAAAGTGCAGTGAGTTACTTCCCTTCACTCCTATCTCCCCTTTCACCCTCATCAATTGAGCCAAATATAATATCATCTACATAAATTTGAACAAGAATAATTGACCCATTAACCTTTCTATGAAATAAATTTTTATCTACAGTACCTCTTATGAAGTGACTCTCAATGAAAAACTGAGATAATGTGTCATACTAGGCTCTTGGTGCTTGTTTCAGACCATAGAGTGCTTTGAGTAAATAGTAGACAAAGTCAGGGAAATTTGGATCTTCAAAACCAGGAGGTTGTTCCACATAGACTTCTTCTTCTAATTCTCTATTCAAGAATGCACTCTTCACATCCATCTGGTAGACTTGGAAATTTGCATGTGTTGTATAGGGTAGAAAGATTCTGATTGCTTCCAATCTTGCAACTGGTGCAAAGATCTCATCAAAAATCAATTCCTTCCTCTTGTGAATAACCCTTTGTAATAAGCCTTGCCTTGTTTCTAGTCACAGTACCAGTTTCATGCATTTTGTTTCTGAACACCCATTTTGTATCAATTATTGATCTATCTTTTGGTTTGGGCACCAACTTTCATACTTCTTTTCTTTCAAATTGATTGAGTTCCTCTTGCAAATCCAATACCCAATTAGGATCCTTGAGATCATCTTTAACTCTTTTGGGTTTTTCTTGATATAAGAAACTTCTATACAGACACTCATTTTGAGTGGCACTCCTTGTTTTGACATAATCTTCTACATTTCCAATAACCAACTCAAAGAGATGACTTCTGGTCCATTTCCTTCGAGGTGGTAAATTTGTCCTTGATGAAGATGCTTCATTATCATTAGCATTGTTGTGATCATTGTGATGTGATTGAGAGATTGAGAACCCTTCCCCTGAGATTGACATCTTACTTGAGGATTGTTGAGTAGAATTATTATCCATCGATGAATTATCAATTGATGTATTATTAGTCGATTGATGATCATCAACTGATAAGTTATCTGTCGGTGTATTGACATCAATTGATGGGGAATTTCTGGATACTTGATTTCTTGAGTTTTCCATATCATCATCACTATCTTCATCATAACTAGTAGATTCATTCTCAAAATGCAAAGAGTCATGGTATCCTTCATCATAAAACCCTTGAATTTTCTTGTCATCAAAGACTATATGCATAGATTCCATAACAATGTGTAATATAAGATTGTAGACTCTGTAAGCCTTGGTTATTATTCCATATCTAACAAATATTGCCTCATCATCCTTGGCTTCAAATTTTCCTAAATATTCTCCCTGATTTCTTAGGACAAAACATTTGGATCCAAAGACATGAAGGAAATTTATTGTTGGCTTCTTGTCTTTCTTCATCAATTGATACAGAGTTTTGCCTTGTAATTGATTGAGCATGGAAATATTCTGAATGTAACAAGCAATATTAATTACTTCTATCCAGAAGTAAGTAAGAAGTTTTGCCTCTTCTAACATAGTTCTAGCAGCCTCAATTAAAGTTCTATTTTTCCTTTCAACAACTCCATTTTGTTGAGGAGTTCTTGGAGTAGAGAAGTGATGAGTGATACCTTTTTCCTCACAGAATTCTGTCATTGTTGCATTCTTAAATTCAGTACCATTATCACTTTTTGTCTTCTTAATCTTCCATTCAGTACCATTATCAAAAAAAATTACATGATTGATAACAATTTTACTTGTCTCATCCTTGGAATGTAAAAAATTTACCCATGTGTATCTTGTAAAATCCTCTACAATTACTAAGGCATATTTGTTTTTGGCAATGGACATGATGTTGACAGGACCAAACAAATCCATATGCAATAACTCCAAAGGCTTATCAATTGATGATTTTTACTTTGACTTGAATGATGCCTTTCTTTGTTTTCCTTTTTGACAGGCATCACACAAACCATCCTTGGTGAACACCATCTGTGGAATGTCTCTAACCAAATTCGTTCTAACCAAATGATTCATGGCTTTGAAATTTAAATGGGCTAGCTTTTTGTGCCAAATCCAACTTTCATCTGTGTTGGCTTTGCTCAGTAGACATGTCATTGAATTTGCCTTCACAGAATTGAAATCATCCACATAGACATTTCATTTTCTCCCTCTAGTTAAGAGAATCTCACTAGATTCTTTGTTTGCTATAATGCATGATCCAGTTAAAAACTACAAATCATTTCCATTATTAAATAGTTGACTAATGCTCAACAAATTGTGCTTTAATCCATCAACCAGTGCTACATGTTCAATGATAACATTTTCACTTGCAATAGAGCCATATCCCAGAGTAAAACCTTTGCTGTTATCTCCAAAAGTAACTCCTGGGACAGCCTTTTCCACAAACTTTATGAGCAGTGACATATCTCATGTCATGTGCCTAGAACTTCCACTGCCTAGATACCAGAGATTTTTTTTCTGTTTCCCTGCACATAATTAAAAACAATCAAGTTATTTTTAGTACCCAAGTTACCTTGGGTCCTTTTTTATTAGTTGTAGCCTGAGCCTTGGTTGCCAACTTTGGCTTATTTTGTTTTGGTGGATTGAAATCTACTTTAACTTTGGGAGATGCCATCTAGGGCTCAGACACCTTAGAACTTATGACAGATTTTTAATGCATTTCATTATCAACTTTAGGCATGTTCCATGACATTCCAAGCATGTTCATATTTCCATATGCAAAGAATGGATTGTAGAGGTATTAAAATTGTGCATATGGCATGTGAGCATGTGGTGCAACCAAATTAGAAGACATGGCATCCATGAGCATAGGATTGGCAAGCATGGCATTTGAGGTCATGGTATATGCATTCAAATCATTTGCAGATATGGAATTCTTTTCTTTCTTGCAATGCATAGATAAATGATTTACATTATCACACTTAGCACAAACCTCTCTAGGTGCATACATATCAGGAGTGTAATTACTGTACATATTTATGCCTACCTTTCAATTCCTATTCTTTTTCTTTTTCTCAGACTTAAGATGATTGATTTCAGCAGGTGCTATCTTTTCCAATTTAGATTTTAATTACTTTTTAGATAAGCTAAAATTATTGATCTTTTCAACCTTAGTTTTAACTTGATTTATGGGATCCTTTTCCTTAACAAATTTTAGAGGAGTGCTAAATTTGTTCTTCTTGTTAGCCATTGATGGTTTACCTATCGATGGATAATTATTTGTTGATTCAATATCAATCGATTGATAATCCTCTTCGATCGATAGAGGATTAGTAGTCGATTGATCCTTATCCATTGAGGTATTAACCAATGGTTTGCCTACTGATTTAGGGGATTCTCCTAAGGAATCTATACCCTGAACATCAATAATTTTCTTGGCAGTTTTAGCAGACCTATTCCATTTGCTAATGGTTTTAATTTCTCCAGCTAATTGTTCTTTTAACAATTGTTCTTTTTTCAAACTGTTTATTAGTTCATTCCTAGCATCCTTACTTTCCTGATTGAATCTTTCTAAACAGATAAGTTCATTTTAAAAAAAAATATTTCTCTCAGCTAAGGCATCAATGGTTTTCTTTAACTTAATATTTTCTATGTTTAGAGATTTCAAAGTGACATGCAAGTTCTACAGTTCATTGGACATCTCATTTATTGCACTATCGCATTCATCTTTTAATAATTCAGAAAAGTTAGTAGCTAGTACATAATTTGATGATGAACTAGCCTCGTCATCTTCATGATTGACCATTAATGCTAGATTGATGAATTCTTTAGAATCACTGTCCCCAGCAGTCCAGTATTTCTCCTTAGTTATAAAAGCCTTTTCTTTTTATTTGAGAAGGTCAATATACTTCTTCTTGTAGTCAATGCCATCATATGATTTTGCCTTCTTTTCTTGTTTTGGCTTTCTGCATTCATTGGAGAAATGACCAGCCAATCCACAGTTAAAGCATTTGAATCTTGATATGTCATCCAAAATTTTATTTTGGTTGTCATTTCTAAACTGGGATCCAGGCCTTTGAGCATTTGGATTCCTCTTGAATTTAAGATTTGAAAATTTTCTTGACAAAAATGCAATGTACTCATCAATCTCATCTAGATCATCATAAGAGCATGATTCTTCCTCTGCACACTTGCCCTTGCCTTTGGATGATCCTTCAACAGCATCACCAGTCATCCTAGCAGATCCCTTTACAGAACCACTTTCACTATCTCCTTTCTTGTCTTTATTTCCCTTGACCATTACGCCGCAGTCTTATCCTTTCTTTGACTCTTTTCAATCTCTTCGTCCTGTTGAATTTCCAACTCATATGTCTTGAGAATACCATAATGTTTCTCAAGATTGTAGTCCTTGAAGTCATGAGATTGTCGAATAGAAATAGTCATAGGTTTCCATTCTTTTGGAAGAGACCTAAGAAATTTTAGATTTGTGTCTTCAGTTGTATACACCCCAACATATAGCTTTAATCCATTTAGAAACTTTTGGAATCTGTTATAGGTGTCATTGATGATTTCTCCACTTTTTAAATGAAAAGATTCATACTTTTGAATCAGAAGTTGCATCATGTTCTTCCTGACTTGCTCAATTCCTTCACAAAGAGTCTGAAGAGTATCTCATATCTCTTTTGATGAAGTTCAATTTATCACATTGTCAAACGTATCTTTATCTAGGCCATTAAACAGGATATTCATGGCATTTTTGTCTTTAAGCACTTCCTTTTCATCCTCTTCTATAAACTCAGTGATGAGTTTTAGAACATCTTTGTCAAATGCAGGAGTTCCATCAAAGTTTACACCTATGACCAGCTTCATGGGAACATGAGGACCTTTTCTATGCAGTTAACATAAGAAGGGTCACGAGAAAGTAGATGCAGATGCATTTTAACTTATCATGCAAAGTACTTATCTTTTTCCAGCACTGGAATCTTTACACCTGAATCCTTTTGGATCATACTTGCTGTACTTGGATCTTAACTTTCTGTGTGTTGAAAGAAGGCCCTAATACCAATTGTTATTTCCCTTTAGTATGACAAGTTTGTAGAAGGGGGGGGGGTTGAATACAAACTTAAATTTTTTTTATCAAATTCTTGCGGATATAAGTTTGTTTAATTATAATGTTTGACAATTTGAAGAATTGGTTAAAAGATAGACTTGGAAGAATTAAAGATAAACAACTTGAAAATAAATCTTTTGAAATTACCAATGGATTGGTTTTTTCCACTAATGTATATTTTTGCTTTCAAATTATCATTGGACTAAGAACCAAGTTGCTTACAAATAAAAACTACTGAGCTAAGACAAAGCACTACAAATAATTCTCTTTTTCTAATATGCTCTCTTGCTCTTGTTTTTCTTACTTGCTATAAAAATGAACTGCTAAACTATATATAACAACTCATCTCTACTTCTATTTCCCATCGACTGATAAAATGCATAAAGTACATTCTATAATGTTTACATGGAAATAGAATGTAGGTACTTTCACAGTCTTCATAGACCTTTGTCTTATTCTGGATAAGTCTTTGTCTTGATCTTCTCCTTGAAGACTGTGTTTCTTTGAAAGTCTTCACAATCCTGACAAAATTGTCCTCCATTAATTTATATTTCTTCAAAGATCCCTTTCATTTGCCTTTAACTGTTTTGGGAAACTTTGATCAACTGATAACTGCTATGAACCTTATCAGTTGAGTTTTCTTTGCTTATTCATCGATGTATAAGTTATCCATTGATCAATTGGTGTGTCAATGGATATTTGAGCATCCATCGATTCCCTTATCCATTGGTTGTCTTTTATCCGTTGATTGCCTTGATACTTTTATCCATTGATGAAGATCTATTGATTTGACTTTTGTTGACCTTTTATCAATCAATTAATCACCCGTATCCATTGACTTCTTTATCCGTTGATCACTTCATTTGATAGAATTATGACTTAGAATATTTACCCTTTGCCATCCATTCTTCACATCCGTTGATGAGCTATCAATCGAAGCCAATAAATATTAGTTGATTAAATCATCACATCCATCGACATATTACAATCAATTGATAATAAAAGGAATTCAAAATCACTGTTACAATCCATTTTATCAGTTGATTAACAACAACTTCAACTGATAAATGGTTCCCTGGTCAATTGATATTTATAGATCACATATCCATTGATCAATTACAAAATTAATATCAAACTTACAATTCTAGGCAATTTATTATCATCATACAACATTATTCCTAACATTAAGTTGTTATATTATAATAATATATATAAAGTATATTTTTTGGATGGGATTAAAATATCAAAATATGAATCTTTAAAATAAAATTTTGAATAATATAATATCATATACATGTCAATTTTTATATATAACTTAATCCTATTATAATATTTTAATTATTACATAGTAATAATATAAATGAAGTTTTCTTTTAGACCTAATTAACACATATATGAAACTAATATTTTTAACCTCTCCATTAAAAACCTAGGACCCCTCCTTTTACTTGCATCAAGTACCTTGACAACATATGAAAATGTAGAAGAGATTAGTCTGAGGCTCTAGGAATGAATTGACAAATATTTTTTTAGATCGACGTCATCAATCCCAGTGATAACATGAAAACATGAAATATCTTTAACATTTTTTTATAGTGGGTTTGGAGATCCTTTCTTTTGTAATAACTACGCCTCATGATTTAATATATTTTATTGACTTGATTTATCTGTCTATCTTGACGGTGAAATATTGTCGATATGGTTATTAAATATTATTCCAAAGATAAGTTGATTGTTGGATGTTTATTCATTTACTAGTTATTCTGGAGGATTGATTCATTGTATTTGAATACCATATTTTCAAGACGTAGATGATTATAGAAGATTTGATTGAAATGATGCAGTACTTGCCTTTTTATATAGGATGTTGTGCAAGGACCACATGATAGATAGAGAGGAAGTTGTTGGGTGTCTGATATTGTTACAGTTATGGGCATGTGAGAGAGCACATTTGCATACTGATCAGTCTTTGACGAGCAATTATGAGATGAACATCTTCTCATCCCACTTGAAGTGAGGTAAATATATTTTTATTTTCAATTTATAAGCGTTGATTCATTATGACTCTAATATTTTAAAGTTGCTTTAATAAATGTATTTTAATGTGCTTTGTTGTGTTTATAGATGGCTTGTTGGTCAGTCATTTTCGAAGAATGCTAGTCGTACTCTATCCGTCTATCCAACGATTGTAGATGAGCTTTCACCATTTTATTTTATATGGGTGCCTTACTCAATAGATATCATTTGATATATACATTGCATGCATATTGCTTCATTAGTCGGTATATTTGGCAGTAACTACCACGTGCCTATCATTTGCATATTCATTGTGAAGCCTTATATATGTGTTAGATAGAGTTTTGAGGCAGTTCGAGATATTACAATTTATTCCAGTTGATGTGAAGCCCTAGAATGACTAACATATGTTGACATTGCACGGAAATACTAATGTTAATTTGGTGCAGACACATTAACCAAATATCAATATTTAGAATTCTTATTTGGATCACATTTTCAAGTCAGAGTTGATTGTTGGTAATGGTACAATATTTGAGTATCATGGTTGGTATGTTGAGAGGATATGGAGATTTCATTCTTGAATGGGTGAGTTTCATGCCTAGCTACATAGTAAGTATTAGTTGTCTACCATTTTCCTAAATTAGTTGAATATATAAATAAATGTTACCAATTTAAGTCTAAGCGTATTTTTTAGTTGACATATGTTGTCATGCATGTGTAGCAAGTAGTAGTTGTTTATTAACGTGTCTTTCCTTTGATTTTATATTTCTAGAAAATTTGTTAAACATTATACCAGAACACCCGCAATTAGTTCTACCAGATGTGTGTTATTTAGTTATTCAGTAGGGGTGGCGTCACATTCAAGACCGCTTTCTATAAGAGTTGTTTGAGGTTTTTCCATTAAATGACCGTTGAGATAAGAAAAGAGAGGGGAAGTAGATTGCTGGACATCTTTCTAAACGAGGGAAGCGACCATTGAGGAGGCCGTCGTGGTTCTCGTTTTGTCTGATGTCGATGAGATAGCAGAGTCGTAGATCAAGTTGTTTTAACAAATCAAAGTGAAGATGATCATGATGCAACACGTCTTAAAGATGATCATGATTCAATATTGACGAGGGCGATAATACTGCATGGATGACCTTCGTGTCTCCACCTCCGATAACTTGATGAATCAAGCTTTTGAGAGTTGGATCTGATATCATTTATAACAACTCAAGTACATAACTGAATGCATACTGGGCCCAACAACCCACCATAGGTCAGCCCATAAAAGCTAGTAATTTTTGGTATACATTAGTTATTGACTTGTCCTAATTATAATCTTTCTATTCGATGTGGGATGTTACAAACACCGTAACTTATTGGATCGATGTCATCGTCAAGCCCACAGACAAACTTACGGAACCCGGGTAATGAATTAGCACTTACGGTCGGGTATGCCTTTGATACCATCTGTGACAACCCATGTGAAATCTCGAGTCTTTTTTAAAAATCAGGTCAAGTCCCGACTTCCAAATCCGAAAATAAGGCAAAGTAAACTGGTCCAAATACAACAAATTGGGTAATCCACAAGCCCATCACATGCCCCTAAAAGATCATGATTTGTTGGTGCACTTAGTAGTAATACTCTTTTGAATAAATTATCCCATTCTACTCGATGTAAGACTGGGGTATTACACCGTTCCTCAAATTTGACTGCATTTATAGAGATGGGAAATTTATCCTGAATCACACATCAATTCATGGCCTATGGAAAAGCCACATGAGCAACGGTTATGTTGTTAGCGATCTTGACAAAGACAACTACTCTAAGATGAAAGCTCTGGATGGTCGGGTAAGCTACTATTAACGTGCCTAATTTTCTAATAAATATTAATCGCTGATTAAGAATACACTTGACTACCTAATCCTGCCCCATCGTTAATAATGATTATTCCCTCAAAAACTTCGCCACAAGGCATATAAGCACATAATATATGATTTTTACTTAACTACTAAAACCATCTTCAGATTCTCTTAAATAAATACTAGATTAAGGATTAATGATTAAAGAGGAGAACGAAGCTATTAAATAAGCAACATACTGAACAAATCTCTATATATCAACCAAAATATTAATATATAGTAAATAAAAAGAGCAATATATGTTTATGCAAAAAACACATATCACACTACAGTAATTCCTCATTTACTCCAATTGTGATTGAATATCCTTTCTCACTTCGTCATTATCATACTTCTTCGCGTCCTTACTAAAAGCCTTCTTATTATTTTCCTTTGAGTACAAGATGTTTGTAGAAGGGGGGTTGAATACAAACATAAGAATTTTACAGAATTCTTGCGGATTCAAGTTTGTAGTATGATGGATTTTGTGTTTGGAAATATATGGTGAAGAGAACTATTTAAACTATGGATTGAAGACTAATATATTGAAAACAAAACAAAGAAATTTAAAAATTACTAGTGGATTGGTTTTTCCATTAGTGTATTTTTGCTTTCAATTAACCTTGATAAAGTTATCAAGCTGCTTACAAAATGTAATTTGAACTAAGAAAAAAACTACAAATATTTTCTAGCTTTCTATTGTGCTTTTCTCGAGTTCTTGATTTTTCTTCTTTCTACACCTTGCTACAATGAGCTACTAATCAATATATAGTAGTTCATTTCTACTTCTATTTTTTATCGACTGATAACAACATAGAATACATTTTACAATGTTTACATAAAAATAGAAATTACTTACTTTCACAGTCTTCATTAGACTTTGTCTAGTTCTGGAAATATCTTGTCTTGATTTATTCCTTGAAAATTGTGTTGCCTCAAAAGTATTCACAATCCTGACAGGACCGTCTTCCATTGATTTAGTTTCTGCAAAGATCCCATTTCATTTGTCTTTAACTAATTTGGGAAACTTTGATCGACTGATAATTGCTGTTAAGCTTATCAGTTTATCCTCTTTTGCTCATCCATCGATGGATAAGTTATCCATCTATCAATTGATGTATCGATGGATAATTCCTTATCCATTGATGGTCCTTTATCCGTTGATTGCCTTTATCTGTTGATAGCCTTTATCCATCGAGCATTGTCTTTATCCATCGACTTCAATATTTGTTGATCATTTCATTTGAGAGAATTTTGACTTAGAATATTTACAGTTGATAAGCCATTATTCACATCGGTTGAGAATCTATAAATTGAAGTCAATAAACATCAGTCGACTACTTCACAGCATCCATAGAGGCATTACAATCAATTGATAATGAAACATAAATCAAATGTTACAATCCAATTTATCAGTTGAGTAACAAGTTTCAACTGATAACTGGTTTCCTGGTCAATGGATATTTTTAAGTCATATATCCATTGACCAGTTACAATGAAATTGAAATCCCTATTGTAATTCTAAATAATTTGTTATCATCAAATCTCATAATTCCTAATAATCTCCCCCTATTTATGAATATGTGAAATATGCATAAATTTTCTGTTGATGATAACAAAACTCCTAAACATTTTCATTCTAGCAGGAATTACAATATTGAAAAAATTAATTTTGAGACAGAGTGATCAAATACCGGTAACAGATGAATTCTGATAACTTTGATGTTGAGTCTGAATCTTCTACCTTCTTCTTCTTCCCCTTGACTCATTCATCTTATCTTCATTTTCCTTCATCTTTCTGTATAGTGATCCTTTCAAAATCTTCTCATCCTCAACCCGGTAGTCTAGTTGGCTTGTAAGATAATTTAATTCCAGATTGGGTAGTTTGTCCAACTCTTGACAGATATCAATACATTTTTTCCTGCCTTTCTTGTCCTTATAAATCATCATGTAGAATAGTTCATGAATGACCTTCCTTCCTTCAGGGTTCTAAATTTTGATTCTATCATCCCTTTCTTCTTGAAGTGGTGCCTCCCTTATCTTCTTCATCTTTCCAGGATGGCTTTACCTAGCTCTTCAGTTAAATAATACTTCCTGTTGAGCATGGTATGAATTTCTTTACATTTATTTTCTCAAGCTTACATATATCACTGATAATTGTTATGAATATAATTGTCATATGCTTGAGTAACAATTATTAGATATAATGTATGTAGTTAAGTGCTAATTTTCATTCCTATGATTATTTAGTATTTAGCGATGATATTTTATCTTATTAAAATTATGAATTGAAGCAATTCATCGTTTATTAGTTTCATAATTTTAATACGATGAGATATTATAAGCATAATTACTTGCTTTTTGAAATTATTATTAATTATCATGTATTGATAATTTGTTATTATTTCATTGCAATTAATTGTGATTTTTGTTATTAGTGATAATATATATATATATATATATATATATATATATATATATATATATATATATATTGTGGTATCTGAAAATCACTAATAATAAAAGCAGATCTGTGTCCTGCCGATCAAGAGCAATCGACTCGAGGTAAAAGCAGGTAATCTCGATCTTGATATATTCTCTAATCAATTAATATAAAAATATATACAATTGATATATTGAGCCCTCAGTGGCTATAGGACAAGATCAAGGGATTGAAAATCTTCAATCTCTAACACAGATCATAGAACCACAAACACTCAAACAGATACAACTTCATCTACTAAACCCCTAAAAAAAAGAAATGTTTGATCAACTAAAGAGGGTGAGAGAGTAAGTGCCTCTAGTGCACTAGAAAAGAGAAGTATCTATGAGTGTTCCAGCAGCTCTGCCTCTAGTTAGAATATGTAATTGAAACCGAGGCAACTGCTAACTAATTTATATCCTCCCAAAAGGGTATAGATTTGCAAATGGCAAAACTATTACTAGGTTCGTCATCTTAACATGATGAGTCTATTGAATTCGGCCTGTCAGCCAAGGCCATTTGTAAAGAGTCAACTTCATCTGGACACTCTCAAACACTGCAAACCATATATGTAATATTCAAATGCACTGTAAGGATTGTCACACACTAAGGATGAATTGACGGAAGCAATAATTCTAAACTTCCATATCAAGGAAGGAAGGATGATTGATGATTCTGACTGAATCAACATGCCTTCACAGGCGTCAGGAGGAAACATGGATCATTTGCTACATTATAGATCCTTGTCTCCCTCCCCAGATGGAACATATCTGGATTCCTAACGGAATAGATCATCTTAGATGATCAGCAACTCATTGAATCTATTACTGAAGCAATTCAGTTTTCAAAGTCAAATATTTTAATAGAATCAATTGAGGACGGGGATTTACGAAACCCCATTGCACCACCAGTGACCTCTCATGCAGGGGCTTTGGTGATCTATACTGCAGGTACATCTGAAGGCTCGGATTTTGAGTTAAACACGAGCGAAGAAAGGCAAACACTGTGTGATACACCTACACGTGAGGTGAGTGAAACACTCTTGCAAATAGGAAAAATGAGTGCACACACAGGCACAGAAAGTGAGATGCAAAATATGTTACTGTCCTTTCAACAACAGATGGATGCACTGAAAGCAGAAAATGCACAACTTCGAGCTCAAGTCAATGCTCAAAATTCTTCAGATCCAGTTACAAATCAGTTTTCTCTTATTAGAAAGGATCTTGAAGAAGTAAAGGCAACTGTGCTTCTCAAAACAAATGATGTGAATCAAACGCAAGGTGTTATAGCAGCTGATATCAAGGACTTAAGACAGAATCAAATTCAAATTGCTGATAATCTCACAGAGATAAATAAGATCTCAAATCGTATCGATGTTCTAGAAAATGATTATCATCAGTACAATGCTCTTAATTCCTTGAGATTTGCAATGATTGAAAGAGGCATAGATCAGCTGAATGAAGGTTTGAGGCATGTCTACAACATGGTAAAGTCTGGAACTAGACCCATCCCAGAACAACAACAATTCTTTGAAGGGACTTCAGTCAAGGATCCCTCAACTAAGGGGGAGAAGGTACAAGAAAAAGCTCCAGTCAAAGGAAAAGGGAAAATGCATGACACAGTACAAGAAGCTGCTACAGATCAATACAAGTCAGATCAATCTTACTATGCAGCAGAACAAGATTTTTCTTTCTTTGAACCAGAACAACAAACTCCTGGAAAATCAAATTTTGGTGATGCTGAAACAGGTGAGTTTGACAGAGAATTTCTTTTCTCTGATGAAACAGAAAGAAATGCTGAGCTAGATGAAGAACTTAGAAGATTTCAAGAAGAATCCATAGAGAAAAACTTTGAGTTAGATGCAAGGATTCTTGAAATGCAAAATGAAGCTCAAGCAAGAAAAGACAAGCTTGATAAGCTTAAGGCTCTCCTACAAGTTAAATCCAAGGAGAACAAGGAAGCAGCTGCACAAAAGCAAAAGCTATGGGATGCTGCAATCACTGCCAAGAGGGAAGACATTAAAAGAAAGTTTGGACCAAAATGGGATCAAGCTAGAATGATCATGGATCAACCTCAGATTGGCACATATCAAAACAGAGAGGTATCCGGCATGATAGGTGAACTATTCACTGCTAATACAACTGTAGATCTTTACATGGCTGCATTAAAGCTAGAGATCAGGTATATCACAGTTGAAGTAAATATAGATGGCTGGCATATCATAATTCATCTTGATAATTATGGTTTCTACAAAGTTTCGTTGGACTTCTTCAGAACAAGAACACCCTCTGAGTTATGGATTATGCTGTGCAAAGTAAAAAGAAGTTCAGAGATGAATGAAATACTCCGAGATCACATTCGAGACTTTGCTACTCTAAGGAGTCCAGAAATCATACCTGAACCTTATGAAGTAAGGTTTGTGAAAAATAATCGATATCAAATAATTCATCTCAATTCAGAGTCTATGACTGGATATCCTTTGAACTACTTAATAGACGTAGAGAAAATGCTACGGTCTGAAGGATTTCAAAGTCAAGCTAAATCAGTTGCATCCTTCTTCATAGTCAATGTGAAGTAGATCTACATCCTTCTTCCTTTGTCCTTTTATTGCAGTCATTCCCTCAATTTTGATTGAAACAAAATTTTTAGGTTTGGATTTGAACACCTCTATTTCCTTGGACTGACCACTGTCAGATGCTTTATTCTAAAAATTTGTCTCCTTTGGCTTCTTCTCCTTAACCACTTCTTCATCAACTGCAAGTTCCCTTTTTACTCCAGAGATTTTATGTTTGTCTGCAGGCTTCTTTTCCCTTTCTTTCACCCCTGGCCTCTTCTCACCTTCTTTTCTCCTGGCTTCTCTAATTAGTCTATCCTCCTCATCAAATTTTATTTGTAGTTGAATGGCTAGTTCTTCTTGTGCTTTTTCTTGTTGTTCCCTTTCTTTCATACCAACAACTATTGCTTTGCTCAATAGTTTCTCACCTCCACTTATGATAGATTTCTTCTTCTTTCCTTCTTCAATTAAAATGCCCTTTCCTTTTCTGTCACCAAGTTTTGAGCTACCTTCTTCCATCCTTGAAAGGCATATGTTTAGAAGCCTATTTGTTTAGAGAGATGGCAACTCAACTCAAACATAGATAATTTGTAAGTAAATATATTATCTGTCACAGGAATCTTCAGCATGTATTATCTGACAAGAAAAAGAAGATCAAAGTCAATCTACAGACCTGAAGCAGTACTACATTGAAAGAAGTTCAATTTAATTGATCATGCCTCAGTGGAGTATTTAAGTTTGAAGAAGCTACAGTGTCAGAAGATTTCAATTTGTGTGACAACAAAAATAGTCAAATCAGAAGGAGCAGAGGTGAACCATTATAAAAGTTAAGTGAAGAATTCTATTTGTTGTGAATCACTCGTGAACCAGACAGTACACGGAGTGTTGGCAAAATACAGAGAAAGTTCTTTATTACTGAAGAAATGGTCAGCTACAGACATTGGTGTGAAGATAGAAGATTTAAATTTATATCATCAAGAATCGTGGAGTCAAGACTTTAATTTAATTCTCTATTAATTGATTAAATTATTTAGTTAATTTAATTGATAAATTAATTCAATCAGAATTAATTTATTTCTTAAATTGATTAAGAAATTAATTAATTTAGAATTATTTTAGAATGAAGAAGACTTTAATTTAATTCTATTATCAAAAATATTATTTATTATGTATCCTATTTAATTAGATTAATTCAAAAAGAATTAATTTAATTTATAAGATATATAATAAAAACAAATAGAATTTAATTAAAAAGAAAAAGAAAACAAAAAGAAGTCAGAAGATATATGTAACATATGTACAATTCAAGTCGACCAGTTTTTGATCGGGAAGACTTTTGAAAAGTCTCCCGGAGACTTTTCAAAAGGTCTCCCCGAGTTGTTGATTATAAGAAAAGAAAAAAATTATATATATATATAATCATAAAACAGGTCGGCAGATATATATACTCGGGAAGACATTTTGAAAGTCTCCCCGAGACATTTCAAAATGTCTCCTCGAATTATTAATAAGTCTCACATGGATTAATATGTCTCCCCGAGCTGCAGAAGTCTTCCTCAACAATTTAAATGAATTTTCATTTAATTTCAGAAAGTCTCCCCGAGGAGAAAAAGTCTCCCCGAGCCAGAAAAGTCTCCAGCATCTGATTTTGCCTATAAATAGCAGATTAAGTCAGTAGTATTCAACAATTCAATCACTTTCTATTCAGCTAAAATCAAAATTCAAGAGCATTTAATGTCAAAATCTCTCTAGAATTTTAAGAGTTAAATTAGTGAATATTTTCTGATTTAATCTTGTAACCCACCTCAAGTTTAATATAAGTATTTTACTTGAACTGTGTTTCTTTGATTATTATTTCGTGATAATAATTTAAATTGTTTAATCAAAAATTATCCGAAACAGATTTTAATATTTATTAAAGATTGTATTCAACCCCCCCTTCTACAATCATTTGGACCTAACAATTGGTATCCGAGCCATCTGATTGACATAAAAATCAAGATCCTGATATTTTTAGTTATTAAAAATTTCAAAACTTTTAATTTATTAAAAATTCGAAACTTTTAATTTATTAAAAAATTCGAAACTTTTAATTTATTAAAAATTCAAAAAATTTTAATTTCTTAAAAATTCAAAATCTCTTTAATTCCTAAAAATCTCAAATCCTTTTAATCTTCCATTATTTTAATATGAGTACTCAAAGAGTGAGTAGCATTAAAATTCCTCCATTTGATAAAGATAATTATAATCTTTGGAAGAGGAAGATGACCTTGTTTCTTCGAAATGCAAACATTAAGTACAAGGATATTTTGAGGACGGGTGTTGCTGTTCCAATAACAATCATTCCTGAGCATATGAAAGATGGTGTACTTATTCCGCACAGACAATTTGAAAAAGATATTTCTGACTACACTGAAACAGAAAAGGAATTGGATTCTTTGGACACCAGCCTGCAGTTAATTTTAGTGGAATCTCTTGATCCCGGAACGTACAATCATGTTGTTAATTGCAAAGATGCTAAACACATCTGGGAAACGATAGAGATATTGAATGAAGGAACAGAAGAAGTGAAGGAGAATAGATTGGAAATCTTAACGTCTCAATATGAGCATTTTAGATCAAATCCTGGAGAAGGTATCTCTGATGTTTTTGAGAGATACAATAAACTGATAAATGATCTAAATCTCAATGGCAAACACTATACGAAGAAGGAGATCAATAGGAAGTTTTTGCTGACAATGCCAGTTCACTTAGAGCATAGGATTACTGCCATCAGGGAGTCAAGGGACATGAATGAAATTTCATTGGAAAGACTTTATGGCATACTGAAGACCTATGAGCTAGAGCAGATTCAACAGAAAGAAATATATGGAACAGGCAAGGTGGTCAGCAAGTCTACAGCTCTTGTAGCAGAAGTACCAGAACACAGAGAAGCTATGACTGAATCTTCTTCAGTCAAAGTCATTGATCAGGGTATTGTTGCAGAAGTTGGTGCAACTCAAATGAATTCATCAGAAAGTGAATTCTATTCAATGGAAGAACTTGATCAACTTGAGGATGAATCTCTGGCACTGATTGCTAGAAAATTTGGAAATACAAGATTCAGGAGGAACCCTAGTTTCAAATTCAAGCCTATGGCAAACAGATTTCAGAGAGGTGGTTCTTCTAGCTCATCCAATACAAGAGGTGGATACAAGACAGGGATGGTAGACAGAAGCAAGATCCGTTGCTTCAACTGCAATGAAATGGGACACTTTGCTACTGATTGTAGAAAGCCCAAGCAGGAAAGAAAGAAGGATTCATATGACGAGCTAAACCAGAAATATGAAGCTCTATTGAAGAAGCATCAGGGAAGATCATACTTAGCAGCAGGAAAAAGCTGGGATGATTCTGACAACGATGAAGAAGAAGATATGGGAAATCTTGCTCTAATGGCCTCTTCTTCTGAAGGATCACAATCCCCACCTCGTCAAGGAATTGAGGTAAACCCTAGCTGTCCTAAAATGTTTAAATTGTTAGGTGAGGATTTAACTAATGCTAGAGATCGAATAAAAGTCTTAATTCTCGAAAACAAAGTTTTATCAGAAGAGAATTATGAATTGAAAAAGCTGAAACTTATAAATGAGAAATTAACTGAAGATGTTGCATTTCAAGTTAATAGAGTCAACTGCTATGTTGAAATTGAAGCTTTCTTGAAGGATAAAATTGAAAAAGAGAAAGTCAGGTGTCAAGCCTATAGAACTGCTTCATTTGTTATGAAAGACCTAGTTGACCAACAAGAGATTAATCGGAAAGTTGGGATAGGTTTTGAATATAATAAATATGTAGGAAAGGCTAGCAACATCACCCCTTTTAAAGAGAGTGCTATAGAGAGGGGTATTCCACATGTTATTAAGGACACTAAGAACCCTCTGTTCATAACTCCTATTGCAGAACCAGTTCTTGATAGTTGTGTAATAGTGGATTATGAAATTAAACTTGAGGACCTTAAAGAGGAAGAGAAAGAATAGGAAAAACCTGTTAGAGACATAAAAGGAATAAATGTCCAGAAAGCTAAATATGTACCTAAAAGACCAATAGAAAATGTGAACACTGCTAGTTCATCCACTCCTGGTTTAGGTGCTAAAGAGCTTAAGAAAAATCATAACAGACCTAATAAGTTTGTTAATAGCATGAATAGTAACGACAGATTCCATGCTACTGAGAACTTTAAAAATGTTAATAAAGTTAAGGTAGAAACTGTTAAGACTCCTGCTATTGTGAATAAAATGCCTACTATTGATGCATGTCATAAACCTTGTGGTGTAGATAACTGTATGGCATGTGCTTTCAATGTTATGTCTGCATATTTTAAAAGCATGCATGCTATGAATGTCAATACTACACCTAGACAGCATATAAATCACAAGCATGCTAGATCAAAGACTGTCAGTCCTCCTGTTTCACAGAAGGAGACATTCTCTCCTAGGCCAACATACAAAAATGTTAAGGTTATTTACAAGGAGAAGTGTTCAGTCAAAGTAGTGGATGAGTTTGTCAAGTTGGGTTCTGTTGTTAAACCTGATAAAGGACAATTTTTCAAATATGCCGGGCCCAATCAATGTTGGGTTCCGAAGAAGACCTAACTCAATTGATAATTGCAGGGCATAAAACAGGTGAACCGGGTTATTTGGATTCTCGACAGTGGATCCTCACGACACATGACCGGAGATAGAGCCCTGCTATCAAATGTTGTTGAGAGAGCTGGCCCAGTAGTTACCTTTGGAGATGACAGCAAGGGTATGACTAAGGGATATGGCTGTTTAGAAGCTGGCAATGTCATCATTGATAATGTATCTTTCGTGGAAGGTCTCAAATACAATCTTCTGAGTATTAGTCAGTTTTGTGACAAGGGATACACAGTGACCTTTGTAAAGGAGAAGTGTTTGATTTCTCATAAGAAGGATGAAAAGCTTGCTCTTCAGGGAGTAAGAAAAGGAAACTTGTTCGTAGCCGATCTGAACTCAGGTTGCAGAGATGAAGTCAATTGTTTTTATGCTAAAGCTTCGTCAGATGAAAGTTGGCTATGGCACAAGAAACTCTCACACCTTAATTTCAAATCTATGAATTCTCTAGTCAAAAGAGAATTAGTGAGAGGACTGCCTCAATTGGAATTCACACAAGAAGGACTTTGTGAGGCATGTCAGAAAGGGAAAGCAAAGAAAGCATCACATCCAAGCACTGACACATCTAGTATTACTGAACCACTGCAATTAATTCACATGGATTTATTTGGTCCAGTCAATGTTATGTCAATGTCACAGAAAAGATATGCCTTGGTGATTGTTGATGACTACTCAAAGTTTACATGGGTTTTATTCCTGCACTCAAAGGATGAAACTCCTCAAGTAGTGATTGATCATATAAAAATGATTGAGTTGGATTCGAAGCTTCCAGTTAGAGCTATAAGGTCAGACAATGGATTTGAATTCAAGAATGCAGTTCTGAATGACTTTTGTGTTGAAAAGGGAATAACAAGACAATTCTCAGCACCTAGAACTCCGCAACAGAATGGAGTTGTAGAAAGGAAGAATCGTACATTAATTGAAGCTGTAAGGACTATGCTGACTGAATCAAGGCTTCCAATGTACTTTTGGGCTGAAGCTGTAAATACTGCATGTTATACCCAGAATCGAACTCTGATCAACAAGGACTTAATGAAGACACCCTACGAAATAATGGCTAACAAGAAACCAATTCTCAAATACTTTCATGTATTTGGTGCTAAATGCTTTGTACTTAAAGATGGAGAAGAACGTATTGGAAAGTTCGAGGCTAAAGCTCTAGAAGCTATTTTTGTTGGTTATTCTAGAAGATCTTATAGGGTGTATATTATTGATCAACACTATGTCAAAGAAAGTGTCAATGTAACTTTTGATGACACAAAATTCCCTAACATCCAAAATGATGATCCATCTGAAACTCTTAAGTTCAACAATATGCCAGACTCACACTCAGATGATGAAAACGAACCTGAGGCTGCAACAGGAAACAACAATGTTAATAATGCTGATGATCCAAGTAGTAGTGGTGGAAACAGTGAAAACTCTGGAGATACCACTAACACACAAGGAGATTCATCAAGAGATCCTAGCAGCAACTCAGGGGGAGGAGATGAAGGATCAGCAAATCAAACACAACATCACAATCAAATTCAAGGCGAATCATCAAGATCTAATCTGCCAAGTCAGAGAATTTGGAGTAGAGCTCATCCTTTTGAGCTGATCATTGGTGATCCAGATGTTGGTGTTAGAACAAGAGGTGCTACACAGAATCAATGCAATTATTCTGGGTTTCTATCTGAAATGGAACCTAAGAAAATAGAAGAAGCACTGTCTGATCCTGATTGGGTGATTGCTATGCAAGATGAACTCAATCAATTTGAATCTCAAGAAGTTTGGAAACTGGTACCCAGACCTAAGGACAAGACTGTAATTGGCACACGATGGGTATTCAGAAACAAGTTGGATGAAGATGGCATTGTGATAAGGAACAAGGCCAGACTGGTTGCAAAAGGTTATTCACAAGCTGAAGGAATTGATTATGATGAAACCTATGCTCCAGTTGCAAGACTTGAGGCTATCAGGATGTTTCTGGCATTCGCAGCTCACTCCAATTTTAAAGTTTATCAAATGGACGTGAAGAGTGCATTCCTGAATGGAAAGTTAGCTGAAGAGGTATATGTACAACAGCCCCCAGGCTTTGAAGATCCAGATCATATGGACTTTGTATATTTTCTTTTCAAGGCTATCTATGGTCTCAAACAAGCACCCAGAACATGGTATGACACTCTTTCAGAATTCCTACTTGAAAATGCTTTTGTTAGAGGAGTCATAGATAAAACCTTATTTTATAAGAAACACAATAATGATCTGATAATGGTACAAGTATATGTTGATGACATAATATTTGGGTCTACTAATGATAACTTGTGCAAGAGATTTGCTAAGTTAATGCAGAGTAGGTACGAGATGAGCTTAATGGGAGAGCTGAAATTCTTCCTTGGACTTCAAGTGAGTCAAAGAATAGATGGAATATTCATTTGTCAGTCCAAGTACCTTAAAGAACTTTTGAAGAAGTATCACATGGAAGATTCAGCATCTGCAAGAACTCCCTCATCTACAGCTGTCAAGCTTGGATTATGTGAAAACTCAATAAAGGTAGACATCACAAGCTACAGAGGTATGATTGGATCTATACTTTACCTAACTGCAAGCCGACCAGATATTATGTATGCCACTTGTATATGTGCAAGGTTCCAAGCGGATCCTAGAGATATTCATCTTGTTGCTGTGAAAAGAATCTTAAGATATCTTAAGGGTACACCTAATCTTGGTATCTGGTACCCTAAAGAATCTGGTTTTAATCTAATAGGATATACATATTCTGATTATGCAGGTAGTGTTATTGATAGGAAGAGCACCTCAGGGAGCTGTCAATTCCTAGGGAGAAGATTGATTTCCTGGTACAGCAAGAAACAACAAACAGTTTCCAATTCTACAGCAGAGGCTGAGTACATTGCTGCGGGAAGCTGTTGCGCTCAGATCTTATGGATAAGGAATCAACTCAGAGATTATGGCTTTGTGATAAATAAAATTCCTATTTTATGTGATAACACAAGTGCCATTGCAATCTCCAACAACCCTATACAGCACACGAGGACAAAGCACATAGATATCAGGTATCATTTTATTCGAGAACATGTTATGAATGGTACTGTGGAGTTACACTTTGTACCCACAGAAGAACAGACTGCAGATATTTTTACTAAGCCTCTTGATGAATCCACATTCACCAGGTTGATTGGTGAACTTGGGATGCTGAATAGTTCTTCATCTTAAATCCCAGTTCACATCTACATTATGTTCTTAAATAAAATTTCAAGTGTTTGTTATGTAAATATTTGTCATAACACTTGTGAATTTATTTTACTAAATTCTAGTTCTCGAATGTGTGTTTAGTGTAAATTATTATAATATTTTATATTTTATCTGTTTTGTTTGTATTCTACTATATTTTAATTTTAGATTATTATCTTTAAAAATAATTTAATCAAAATTTTACAAGTTAGATTTTTGGTAAAAATTATTTTTATTTGAAAATAATCAAATATTAAAGTATAGTTATTATTGTATATATTTATGTTAAGTTTAACTAATAGGTTAATAGAACTTTGTACAGTTTTATTTAATTGACATCTATACTGTATATATATATCTTTATTATTTTTGTTTTTCAACAATTAGTACATATTATTTCTATTTTTAAACTTTTAGTATCATTATTTCTATATATATGTGTGTGTAAGTTTATTTTTATTTTTATTTTATAGTTATTTTATTTTTACGAGAAATTGTTCTAAGAATCATAAGTATTAAATGTCAATATTTAAAGAACTTGTGAATTTCTTTACATTTATTTTCTCAAGCTTACATATATCACTGATAATTGTTATGAATATAATTGTCATATGCTTGAGTAACAATTATTAGATATAATGTATGTAGTTAAGTGCTAATTTTCATTCCTATGATTATTTAGTATTTAGCGATGATATTTTATCTTATTAAAATTATGAATTGAAGCAATTCATCGTTTATTAGTTTCATAATTTTAATACGATGAGATATTATAAGCATAATTACTTGCTTTTTGAAATTATTATTAATTATCATGTATTGATAATTTGTTATTATTTCATTGCAATTAATTGTGATTTTTGTTATTAGTGATAATATATATATATATATATATATATTGTGGTATCTGAAAATCACTAATAATAAAAGCAGATCTGTGTCCTGCCGATCAAGAGCAATCGACTCGAGGTAAAAGCAGGTAATCTCGATCTTGATATATTCTCTAATCAATTAATATAAAAATATATACAATTGATATATTGAGCCCTCAGTGGCTATAGGACAAGATCAAGGGATTGAAAATCTTCAATCTCTAACACAGATCATAGAACCACAAACACTCAAACAGATACAACTTCATCTACTAAACCCCTAAAAAAAAGAAATGTTTGATCAACTAAAGAGGGTGAGAGAGTAAGTGCCTCTAGTGCACTAGAAAAGAGAAGTATCTATGAGTGTTCCAGCAGCTCTGCCTCTAGTTAGAATATGTAATTGAAACCGAGGCAACTGCTAACTAATTTATATCCTCCCAAAAGGGTATAGATTTGCAAATGGCAAAACTGTTACTAGGTTCGTCATCTTAACATGATGAGTCTATTGAATTCGGCCTGTCAGCCAAGGCCATTTGTAAAGAGTCAACTTCATCTGGACACTCTCAAACACTGCAAACCATATATGTAATATTCAAATGCACTGTAAGGATTGTCACACACTAAGGATGAATTGACGGAAGCAATAATTCTAAACTTCCATATCAAGGAAGGAAGGATGATTGATGATTCTGACTGAATCAACATGCCTTCACAGGCGTCAGGAGGAAACATGGATCATTTGCTACATTATAGATCCTTGTCTCCCTCCCCAGATGGAACATATCTGGATTCCTAACGGAATAGATCATCTTAGATGATCAGCAACTCATTGAATCTATTACTGAAGCAATTCAGTTTTCAAAGTCAAATATTTTAATAGAATCAATTGAGGACGGGGATTTACGAAACCCCATTGCACCACCAGTGACCTCTCATGCAGGGGCTTTGGTGATCTATACTGCAGGTACATCTGAAGGCTCGGATTTTGAGTTAAACACGAGCGAAGAAAGGCAAACACTGTGTGATACACCTACACGTGAGGTGAGTGAAACACTCTTGCAAATAGGAAAAATGAGTGCACACACAGGCACAGAAAGTGAGATGCAAAATATGTTACTGTCCTTTCAACAACAGATGGATGCACTGAAAGCAGAAAATGCACAACTTCGAGCTCAAGTCAATGCTCAAAATTCTTCAGATCCAGTTAAAAATCAGTTTTCTCTTATTAGAAAGGATCTTGAAGAAGTAAAGGCAACTGTGCTTCTCAAAACAAATGATGTGAATCAAACGCAAGGTGTTATAGCAGCTGATATCAAGGACTTAAGACAGAATCAAATTCAAATTGCTAATAATCTCACAGAGATAAATAAGATCTCAAATCGTATCGATGTTCTAGAAAATGATTATCATCAGTACAATGCTCTTAATTCCTCGAGATTTGCAATGATTGAAAGAGGCATAGATCAGCTGAATGAAGGTTTGAGGCATGTCTACAACATGGTAAAGTCTGGAACTAGACCCATCCCAGAACAACAACAATTCTTTGAAGGGACTTCAGTCAAGGATCCCTCAACTAAGGGGGAGAAGGTACAAGAAAAAGCTCCAGTCAAAGGAAAAGGGAAAATGCATGACACAGTACAAGAAGCTGCTACAGATCAATACAAGTCAGATCAATCTTACTATGCAGCAGAACAAGATTTTTCTTTCTTTGAACCAGAACAACAAACTCCTGGAAAATCAAATTTTGGTGATGCTGAAACAGGTGAGTTTGACAGAGAATTTCTTTTCTCTGATGAAACAGAAAGAAATGCTGAGCTAGATGAAGAACTTAGAAGATTTCAAGAAGAATCCATAGAGAAAAACTTTGAGTTAGATGCAAGGATTCTTGAAATGCAAAATGAAGCTCAAGCAAGAAAAGACAAGCTTGATAAGCTTAAGGCTCTCCTACAAGTTAAATCCAAGGAGAACAAGGAAGCAGCTGCACAAAAGCAAAAGCTATGGGATGCTGCAATCACTGCCAAGAGGGAAGACATTAAAAGAAAGTTTGGACCAAAATGGGATCAAGCTAGAATGATCATGGATCAACCTCAGATTGGCACATATCAAAACAGAGAGGTATCCGGCATGATAGGTGAACTATTCACTGCTAATACAACTGTAGATCTTTACATGGCTGCATTAAAGCTAGAGATCAGGTATATCACAGTTGAAGTAAATATAGATGGCTGGCATATCATAATTCATCTTGATAATTATGGTTTCTACAAAGTTTCGTTGGACTTCTTCAGAACAAGAACACCCTCTGAGTTATGGATTATGCTGTGCAAAGTAAAAAGAAGTTCAGAGATGAATGAAATACTCCGAGATCACATTCGAGACTTTGCTACTCTAAGGAGTCCAGAAATCATACCTGAACCTTATGAAGTAAGGTTTGTGAAAAATAATCGATATCAAATAATTCATCTCAATTCAGAGTCTATGACTGGATATCCTTTGAACTACTTAATAGACGTAGAGAAAATGCTACGGTCTGAAGGATTTCAAAGTCAAGCTAAATCAGTTGCATCCTTCTTCATAGTCAATGTGAAGTAGATCTACATCCTTCTTCCTTTGTCCTTTTATTGCAGTCATTCCCTCAATTTTGATTGAAACAAAATTTTTAGGTTTGGATTTGAACACCTCTATTTCCTTGGACTGACCACTGTCAGATGCTTTATTCTAAAAATTTGTCTCCTTTGGCTTCTTCTCCTTAACCACTTCTTCATCAACTGCAAGTTCCCTTTTTACTCCAGAGATTTTATGTTTGTCTGCAGGCTTCTTTTCCCTTTCTTTCACCCCTGGCCTCTTCTCACCTTCTTTTCTCCTGGCTTCTCTAATTAGTCTATCCTCCTCATCAAATTTTATTTGTAGTTGAATGGCTAGTTCTTCTTGTGCTTTTTCTTGTTGTTCCCTTTCTTTCATACCAACAACTATTGCTTTGCTCAATAGTTTCTCACCTCCACTTATGATAGATTTCTTCTTCTTTCCTTCTTCAATTAAAATGCCCTTTCCTTTTCTGTCACCAAGTTTTGAGCTACCTTCTTCCATCCTTGAAAGGCATATGTTTAGAAGCCTATTTGTTTAGAGAGATGGCAACTCAACTCAAACATAGATAATTTGTAAGTAAATATATTATCTGTCACAGGAATCTTCAGCATGTATTATCTGACAAGAAAAAGAAGATCAAAGTCAATCTACAGACCTGAAGCAGTACTACATTGAAAGAAGTTCAATTTAATTGATCATGCCTCAGTGGAGTATTTAAGTTTGAAGAAGCTACAGTGTCAGAAGATTTCAATTTGTGTGACAACAAAAATAGTCAAATCAGAAGGAGCAGAGGTGAACCATTATAAAAGTTAAGTGAAGAATTCTATTTGTTGTGAATCACTCGTGAACCAGACAGTACACGGAGTGTTGGCAAAATACAGAGAAAGTTCTTTATTACTGAAGAAATGGTCAGCTACAGACATTGGTGTGAAGATAGAAGATTTAAATTTATATCATCAAGAATCGTGGAGTCAAGACTTTAATTTAATTCTCTATTAATTGATTAAATTATTTAGTTAATTTAATTGATAAATTAATTCAATCAGAATTAATTTATTTCTTAAATTGATTAAGAAATTAATTAATTTAGAATTATTTTAGAATGAAGAAGACTTTAATTTAATTCTATTATCAAAAATATTATTTATTATGTATCCTATTTAATTAGATTAATTCAAAAAGAATTAATTTAATTTATAAGATATATAATAAAAACAAATAGAATTTAATTAAAAAGAAAAAGAAAACAAAAAGAAGTCAGAAGATATATGTAACATATGTACAATTCAAGTCGACCAGTTTTTGATCGGGAAGACTTTTGAAAAGTCTCCCGGAGACTTTTCAAAAGGTCTCCCCGAGTTGTTGATTATAAGAAAAGAAAAAAATTATATATATATATAATCATAAAACAGGTCGGCAGATATATATACTCGGGAAGACATTTTGAAAGTCTCCCCGAGACATTTCAAAATGTCTCCTCGAATTATTAATAAGTCTCACATGGATTAATATGTCTCCCCGAGCTGCAGAAGTCTTCCTCAACAATTTAAATGAATTTTCATTTAATTTCAGAAAGTCTCCCCGAGGAGAAAAAGTCTCCCCGAGCCAGAAAAGTCTCCAGCATCTGATTTTGCCTATAAATAGCAGATTAAGTCAGTAGTATTCAACAATTCAATCACTTTCTATTCAGCTAAAATCAAAATTCAAGAGCATTTAATGTCAAAATCTCTCTAGAATTTTAAGAGTTAAATTAGTGAATATTTTCTGATTTAATCTTGTAACCCACCTCAAGTTTAATATAAGTATTTTACTTGAACTGTGTTTCTTTGATTATTATTTCGTGATAATAATTTAAATTGTTTAATCAAAAATTATCCGAAACAGATTTTAATATTTATTAAAGATTGTATTCAACCCCCCCTTCTACAATCATTTGGACCTAACAATCCTTATGTCTCATTTCTTCATAGCTTCAAGAAATTCTGGCATTAAGACAACTGGCTTTTGTGCATTAAGTTCTTTATTTTTTCTTGCAATTAAATCAAATTGCCTTACAATTTGTTGAGCCAATTCCTTCTTTGGATCTCTCTTTTGAATAACATTGTATGTGTTCTTGACCACAACTTCAATCTCCATCCTCCTTAATTCCTCATCATTCTCCCCCTTTTTGTTATCAACAACAGGCTCTTACTCCAAGGATTGAGAAATGAGAGGGGTTTCCAAGAGTCTGCTCAGGAGTTTGATTTGAGTGACTTGATTCTTCAAAATTTTCTCCACGCTAACTTCCATGGCAGTTACTCTTTTCTCCAATTCAACAAATTTGTCTTTAGCTGTAGACTCAGTGTCAAACCTTTGCTTGATTCTTGTCATCATGGTGAGACTAAGCCTAGAGTCAATGGTAGTGTCAAAGTGTTTCCTTGAACTGTCAATCTCTTCCCTAATCTTCTTTAGTTCATACTTGGAACCTGTTACATGCATCTTTTGGATTTTCAAATTGTCTCCATAGAAGTTAAGAATTCTTCTATGTACAGGGTTATCTACATTTGTTTCAGCCATAGACCTTCTATAGTGTGAAACTATGGCTTTCTCAGTGTCAGCCAAACTAGTTGCATCACTAGCCATTGCAGGCTCTAACATATCATCATCAGAATCAGATTCAAAATATTTAGTATTCATATGAGAAATATCATCAGGCATTATGGCCAAATTCCCTTTTCCACTCCTGAAAGCTTCTTCAGACTGGACCAACCCTAATATCTTCTCAGCCTTTTGATTTGTGGCTGCTACCAATTCTTGATAATGAGGATCATTGTGTTGAAAGGTTTAAGCATCAAGATTGATTTAAACTTCATCATTCACCTCCTTGTGGGAATCTACAACTCCTGTAGGAACTCCATGCTCTTCATCACCTCCATCTCCCCCTAACTCCAACCCCAACTCCTGGGTGAGTTCAGCTGCAAAGTGTTCAGTTTTAGAAGTTGATGCTTCATGAGATGATGAACAAGGTTTCTCTCTATTCTTTTCTCTTTCACTCTCTTCTCTCTGTTTTTGCATCAGGATCTCATCCTGGATTCTCATCTCTCCCTCACAATGCTCTCCTTTTGCATCACCTACTAAGGTGGAACTCTCTTTGCTTACATCCTCTCCTTTTACCACCTTAGAAGAAATTGAGGGCCTCTCAGTCACACTCTCTACTTTTGCCAAGGTATGTAAACCTTGCCTCTCACACACCTCACCCACTCCACTCAATCCTAAAAGTGTATTTGCTAGTTAAATTGCTTTAATAGATGGTTCATTAGTTGGATTGGTAGTATCAATCGATTGATGAATATCAGTTAATTGGAGCTCATCGATGGATGTAAAGATATCCATCGATGGAAGTGAACTAGTTAATGGATGTTAGAAATTATCATTTGATTGAGTAATATCCATTGACTTAGGAGATTTTTTGATATTTTCCTGATCAACCAAGGTGTTAACCCTATTTGGTGATTCAGGTGAGAGTGTTGGCTCCACCCTGAGTCACGAAGAGGGTGAATTTGATACATTAAAGTTATCAATCATCAAAGTTTCTGAAAAAATAGATTTTGAAGGAGATTGTGGAGAATGAATAGATAATGAATGGGGTTGTGCCTCAGGAAAATTTTGAGACACATCAATTGAAGAAACTGAAGGCTCTACCAAATTTGCATTTGGTTTTGCCTTTCCATCTCCCTCCATTGTTGCAGAAGGCAAAGAATGTGATATATCCACATCAGAAAAAGAAATGTTGTGAGTTTTGAGATATACCTTCACAAAGGGATGATAAATGAGGAACAACCTACTATGTAAGTTGATTCTCACCGAATCCTTGAAGACCCTTTTATTTTGAGTCCAAGACTCCAGTGTTTCCATTTCTTTTATAATCTCATAATCTCCAATAGCAGCATTAATCAACAACATAAAAAATATAGCAAAATAGATGTTGTTCTACCTAGATTCCTTATTTCCTAATTTAGCAATTAACTCATTTAGGAACAATGTGCTAAAATCAAAATACTTATCAAATAGGATAAAATAAGCAACTTCTTGCATACTTGTGGTAATTGCATCAAAGTTACTTATCTTTCCTGAAAATACTTTAATAATGCATTAAATAAGTAATTCCATTCTTTTCTAAGATTTTTCTTAATAACCTTACCTAATCCAGTTTTAGCATTAGCATAATTAACTGTTGCTAACATATCCCTAATATCAGTATTAGTGGGTGACTTATTGTTAGATCCAAACTATCATAGAAGGGGCGTTGAATACGATATTGAAAGTTTTTCAATTTGGTTAGTATTTATAGATCTGTTCTTGGTGAGCAATAAATATAGCAGCTATGATTCTAAACAACAAGAACAATCTTCGAGAATATACTTTGTATTATATAAACTCAAGGTATTACACTCTCACACAGATGTATGAGCTACAATGAATCTCACAACAAGAAATAAATATGAGCTTTAATGGTAGTGTGTATTCTCTCTGTATCTCTCTAAGCTGTATCTATTTGTGTGTGTTATGTTCTGATTACATCCAAAATGAAAATACATTTTGTTTATATATAGACTTTACAATAAAGTTAAATACAATTCTAAGTGTCGACTAATTCTTCTTCTATGTTGACTTGAGTTGACCCTTAGATAATTCTCTATGTGTCGAAGAGTATTGCCTTGTATATTGTACTTAGAAAATTATCCAGTCTTGAGAGAAGTTGAAGTGTTGAATCCTAGCTCCTTGTATGCTTGTCTTAGTCATTTTGATGCACTTGAACTCAAGTGTCGAATTCTCTTCACCTTGTAGAGGTATGTGTCGACTTTGACATACTCAAGTAATATGCCCTTGAACTCAAGTGTCGAATTCTTTCTTCCGCTTTCCACTTGTCAGAATTTCTGAACCATTTTCCTCTTAACAAGCCTTCAACAAACTTCAATCGTCTGAGTGAGTAGTATGGCAATGCTTCATTGATCCAATCTCAGTATTTGAAGAAATCTATCTTTGAAATATCTGACTTGATACGGATCCTGTTAAATTTCTGGCTCTTCTTTTTCCATTAGCTTTTCAATCATTTCTACCATCAATTCATTCTCAGAGGATTCATGAATTCTGATTTTCTACGTCAGTACAAACAACTCAGTCAAAGACTTTTGGTGAGATTAAGAAGCTGTATGAATAGTAATCGTGATAACTCAACACTAGAACAAGACAAGTAAATAAAACTACGCCTACACAGAAATCATGAAGAAATAAAGACAAGGTAGATACAGTGAATCAAGACATTAGAAGAAGTTTTGAAGTCTATTACAGGTCATTGAGAGAAGTACTTTAATATGTTCATGCCTCAGTGAAGAATAATGGTTGAAGACTTTCAGGGTTTTAGAAGTGTTGAAGATTCGGTATAGAAGTGCCACTAGAAGATTTCTGTGTAAAGGCTTTGATTGAAGATAGACAGTGTTCGAAGCATAGGAATATAAAAAAATTGAAAACATGGTAAATATAAAGGTTAAAGAAGATATCTGCAGTCTTGAAGTTATACTCACTGAAAGAAGTTCATTTATGTGTTCAAGCGTCAGTGAATAACAGAGAATGAACTATTCAAGATTATGGTAATAATGGAGACGTTGTCTAAATACCAGAAAAGATTTCAGTGAAAGTATTATGTTTATTGACATTCAGTGTTCGAAGCAATGAATTATAATTCACGTAAGGCTATAATACGAAGACCTGGATCGAAGTTAGTCGTCTGTGAACCAAACCAGTTGCACAAGGCGTCAGCAGTTTGTGAAAGGAATCTGAGTATTAACTATAGAAGAATTATTAAGTTGAAGAACATACTTGGAAAGAACGGTTATTTATTAAGGTACGAAAAGTGATTTGTAGAGGCTATAACCAAACAGCTAAACAGCTCAAAGGGTGCAGGGTGAAAGTGTCACAACCTTGGTACGAAAAGTGAAAGTTTCTGAAGTACAGTCGAAGAACGGAAATAGCTCAGGCTACAGGGTGTAATGTGACAAGACTTTGGTACAAGAAATGAAAGTTGGTGAACTTCAGTCAAGGAATGAATAGAGAGTCAAAGTGCAGTGACTAAACCGCACTTTGATTATGAAAATCAAAAGCAGGCGCAACTAAATTTGAAGCGCAACAAAATAATCATGCGCAACAAAATATTTTGGTACAAAAAAATATTACTTGGCCCCATTTAACCCTCAGTCAATCAAATTACAGCAACCTACTTTATTGATTTAAAGTCTACACACCAATTAAAAAGAGGAGTCGTCTACTCCAACACAAATAATATATAGGGAGCTTCTGTCATGGCCGGGGCAAGAAGAGATAATTTATACACACTCATACCTTGCTCCCGGTCAGATATTAGGACCCGGTTCTTTAACAAAAAATGCTCAGGGCTCCTAGATATCACTCCCTACGGACTCAGCTTTTCCTTGTACTAATTTAGATATATTTGTATAGGAACCGAGCCTAATATATTTGTGTTAGTAGCAAAGAACTAATTTGTTCTTTGGAAGCCAGTTATATTTTTAATTGGGTGTAACAACCCTCTGGATTTATATACGAAAGAGATATTCCCGGAAACTTGTCTCATTTAATTACTTCCTAATTTTCTAGAACTTTAATGTTTATTCATAAACACGGAAAATTAGTAGGCAGTTCACCTAAACACTACAAATTGCCAAATCCACTCTGAAGCAATAATTTATTTATCTGCAAATTCCGAAGAGAATTTAAATTATTGTGAGTATCGTATTCAACCACCCTTCTACGATACTTCGGGATCCAACAAAGACCTTCTCTTCAGAAATTTACTTGATATAGTCTTTAACCCATTGTTGTTGAAAGACAAGGTTAATCTTCAAATTTCTGAGCTCGGTGACAGAGAAACTACCAGATAAGATATTTCACTTTTCAACTCAAAATATTAGTTATTCATTCTTTTGTTTCTTTGTCTGAAAGTTTGGAATAATCTACGAACTTCTTCATCATTGTTGTAAGAAGTACCAATGTCAGGCCTTCTTAAGTTAGCTCTTGTTGTGTCCCACTTTCTTCCTGTTTTTGAGCTAAATAGTTTTTTATTTTTCTTCTGATACGTTACCTAGTTTGATTGTCTTATCTGCTAATGAATTGAATTGAAGTCCTCATATGTCTTGTAGTCATCCTCCTTGACTTTCTTGATTTTTCACTTATCAAGATAGTCAGAAAATGTTCTTGGATATGCAGCTTCATTGACATATGAGTCCATCTCATTAAATGAATCATCATTTTGAATCTCTCCTTCTTCTAGTTCCTCCCCCTCGGCATATGCATCAATAACTTCTTTTTGCTGATCAGACGAATAATCAACAATTTATTTCCCTTTATCAGATACAACTTTTTCTTGTACCTGTCCTTCTACCATCTCCCTCTTAGTTGTGTTATCCTCCAGAACTAGGGTTGATTGAAGAGGCAAACTAAATTTTAATTACTTTATTTTATAAATTTTAACTAAAATTTATTTTGTAAACTTTTATAAAATTTATTTTATTAGTTTATAATATAAATTTTAATTAGTTTAATTTATAAATTTAATAAAGTTAAAGATTTAAATTTATTAAACAATTTTGGTGGTCAATTTTTTCCCCTCGCAGCATTGATGCAGTTGCTTGTTATGTTGCGCTGGTACAGATTAGTCCGAGAAGAGGCGCCACGAAACGGAAAAAAATAAAAAATAAAAAAGGGGAAGCAGCATGTGTACTCGGGTGTTCCACGCGCGAGAGCCCAGGCAAGGTGAAGCGCCACTTAGTGTAAGCAAGTTTATCCACGCGCAGCGCAACAAAAAGGCGCAACATAAAATCTTGGCGCCACCAAATTCAAAATACAGTTTAGTACCCCCAGTTTTGTACCCTTTAATTTTTATTTTAGATTTATTTATATTTTCAGAAAATTTAAAATTCTTGAAAACTAAATTTTTTCTTAAAATATTAATTTATGATTTTTTAATTTTTAAGATATGTCAAATATTCCTGAAAATTAATTATTTGTATATTTTTATTTTTGATTATTTTAATTTTTAAGAAAATTAAAAATTTTGTAAATTTAAATTTTTCTTAAATATTAATTTGAGGGTGCTCAAAGGGAGATGAAGAATTTTTTCGGCATTGAAGACAACTAAAATTGACTGAAGATTATCCAATGAAATTTATTATGGAACAGGTTGAAGAATAGGTGGTACTAATTTCCTCAAAGGTTTACTCCATAGGATCCCACTAATATTTTGGAAGCTACAAAAGAAGAAATTAATTTGGGTACAATTTTTGGTTAATTTGAGTTGAATTTTTGGATGAAAAATCTTAGGGGTTGAAGTAGTGAAGGAGAACAGACTGGACTACCTGGCATCTCTGTACAAGCCTTAAAGTTTATTCTACAGGGAGATTATAGTAGTTCGTGCTAACACTGCAGATTATCTGAAACGTAGCGATACAGCCAACAGGGATTTAAGGATACAACCACATTGTCTGTAAAAGACCTGTATGTGCTGAAGGCCTATGAAATAGAACAAGAGCTGAAGAAGATAATATTTGGTAAGCAGGTTGTTAGCACATCCACTGTATTTGTGACCCAGGAACCAAATTTGATTGAAGTCAAGGTTGAGAACCTCTTAACAGTAACGAATTGATCCAAGAAGCTAAATTGAAGATGTTGTAGCTCAAGGTAGTGGTCAAGGTATTGTATATGAATTTGACACTTTGGAATATCTTGAGAACTAGACTGCAAGTCAAGCCTGCAGGGCAATAGGAAGTTCAGTGACATCAGATTCAGACGGAATCCCAATTCTTAATCTAAGGTCCTTACTTATAGATTCCATAAAGGAGATTTTCAAGAACACTTCAAGAGGCGGTTGCAAAACAGGGATGGTTGGAAATCAAAGACAAGTTTAGGGGTTTGCTACACAGTTTGAAGGAGCATGTACAAGCAAATGATGACAGAGACTGTATTAGGTTGAAGCAGGAATCTCAGGCATTAGTGAGGATGCAGCAAGGGAAAACATTTATTGGTGAAGTTAAATGCAAGGCTGATTCTATCAGTGACAGTGATGAACCAAATGCATATCTAGCATCAATGACCAACACTGGAGATGAATCACTAAGCATTTTACAGGTACACATTCTAACTAATATACATTTATCTAATTTAGAATTGTATGATGATTATGTATTAAATTGTGTTATATTCATGTCAGCATGTTAGCATCTTAGGACTTAAATGCTTAATTGATTGCTAAGAATAAGATTGCATGCTAGGACTATTAGTGCATTTCATACTTGATTGTCTATGCAGTAAAATGAATATCTAGAATTAGATATGGCGTTCTAGACGGTTAGGTGTATCCCTGAACATTTGCTAGAACTTGAGTTAAATCTTCTGTGATTTAATACCTCTGCTAATGTTGTGAAAATTGCTAAATAGACAAACAGGTCATAGATCAGATATTTTATATTTGCTCTTATTAATGACTTGATAAGTATCTGGGAATTTGAATTTGCTTATAATGTTTTATTCAAATATTCTGCATATTCTTAAATTGTTTATGTGCTTATTTTAACATGATTGGCTCGCACTCACATAGTTGCACTTAAATGTCATATCATATCATGTATTGCTTGTTAGGGATTAGAATACTAAAAGATGGTAGAATTATCTAAGTAGTTAGTAACATTTATTGATTTGATGATTTGATGCTTAATCTAAAACTGACTTAGGTAATTAGAGATAGTTAAAAATGTTAGACAATAACAGAAATGGATTAGGAAGAATTAGTAATTAACTTATTCGTTCTTTTATCCATGTGCTTTTAGAAAATTATTGAATATCTGTAATCTGCTTTACATCTGTTACACTTGTGTAGAATGATTAAAGTAGATAATACTGATTTTTCTAATATGCATATTGAAGCTGTTGTTACCACTATTTTAAAGCAATATCTCTAACCCATCTGGACTCAATTGAAGTTGAATACCAAGAAGCTTAATCATTTGTGATTGCAGAGTATGTAAGAAAAGACAAAAGTTATGTGAGTTCGTGACATTTATTGTTCGAGGCATATGATTAAGATTAAAGATCTGACATCACAATTGGTTGAGAAAGCCTACCCAATGGTAACCTTTGGAGATGACATCAAAGGATGTACAAGGGATTTGGCTATAATGATTTTTGGAATTGTCATCAATGGAAGCATCTTTCTTGTGGAAGGACTTAAGCACTATATACAGGGTACTAGGGAATTCTTTGTCAAGGGTTTTCTAGAAAAGCATTGAAAATGAAAAGTGTTTGATCGCAAACAAGAAGGTTAGAAGCTCACTCAACTGAGAGTGAGGAAATTTGTTCGTAGCTGACCTGGATTCGATATGCAAAGGTGAAGTGAACTTTTCAGTAAAGCTTCATCAACCAAGAGTTAGTTATGGCATAAAAAGCTCTCACACTTGATATTCGAGACAATGGATTCTTTGATAAAGAAGAAATTGGTAAGAGGACTGCTTCATATGGAATTCTATTCAGAAAGACATTTTGAAGTATGCCATATAAGGAAGTCAATAAAAACATCACACTAAAGCAAAATATGTCATGAAAGAAAAATGCTTAGTGGTGGTTGATGACAACCCTAGTTACAAGTTGGTGATGTTCGTGCATTCAACAGACAAAATGTCACAGATGGTGATTGATCACATCAGGTAGATCAAGTTAGAAGCAAAGTAAGTTGTGAGAACTTTAAAGTCAGATAATTGAACTGAATTTCGCAAATGAAGTTCTATATGAAGTCTGCACTTATAAAGGTACTTTAAAGCTGAAGCAATTAACACAACATGCTAATTTAATCAACAAAAATCGTGAAAAGACAACATATGAGTTAATGGCCAACCAGAAGCAAACACTGAAGCTCTTTCATGTTTTTGGACGAAATTGATATTTATTGAAGATTTATATGAGAATGTTGGCAAGTTTGAAGCTAAGGTTCATGGAACAATTTTCCTCGGCTACTCATTGAAGTCTAAATCTTTCAAGGCATATATGATGTAAAACCAGAAGGTGATTAAAAGTCTGAATGTTTCGTCCTACTACACCAAGCTTCCTAGCATTCAAATGAAAAACTATTCTGAATCTTTGAAGTTTGACATCTTGTCAGAGTCAAATTCAGATACTGATGTTGAAACTGAGGTTGCAGAAGGAATCAACGATAATGATGATGATTCAGATCCTATTAGCGGAAATGGTAGTTAAACTACATAACTCATGATTCTTATAACGGAATCTACTTAATAAGTTGAAGGATCTTCAACACATCCTAGCAGCAACTTAGGGGGAGCAAATAAAAGAAGGATCTACTAGTCATACTCAACACAATGAAGATCAAAGGAATGCATCAAGAACATATCTGCCACGACAAAAGGGTTGAAGTCAAAGTCATTCCTAGGGTCTAGTTCTTAGTAAACCAGATTGTTCAGTAAAGGCTAGAAGTGCTAATTAAATGAACATATATTCTTCCGGGCATAACATATGGAATCCCAAAGAATACTGAAGATGCACTGATTGATCCAGATTGGGTGATTATAATGCAAGATGATCTCATTCAGTTCGAAGGCAGAATTTACTGAAGCTGGAACCCAGACCACAAGACAAGACTGAAATTGGTACAGTAAGGGTTTTCAGAAACTGGATAATTATTGGCATTATTATGAGGGACAAAGCCAAACTAGTTGCTATAGGTTAATATCAAGTAGAAGGTATCGATGATGATGGAAACAGAATCTTCGGGATTTTTAAGATCAAACAGTAAGCACCAGTGACGAGACTTGATCCTATTAGGGCTGAACAAGTTGATGACCTAACAATAGGATATCCCTAGCACTTGCTGAGCATTCAAGCATGAATATCTATCAGATGAATGTGAAAAAGTGCACTCCTGAATGGTGAGTTAGAAGTTTAAGTTGATGTACAACATTTCCTGGACTTTGAAGTTATAGATCATTGGAATTTATATATCATTCTCTTCAAAAGCTCTCTATGAATGGAGTTAGAGATTGAAGCAAATCGTCAAGGACATGGTATGACACTCTAACTACTATTTTGGTAGAGTAGTTATACACTTCTCTAGAATGCATGGCACACACAATTTTATATATGTGCTAGTACACCATGATTATATTATATATCGGTCTACTAATGAAAACTTGTGCAAGAGATTTTTTGCTAAGTTAATGCAGGGTAGGTACAACATGAGCATGTTGGAAGAGTTGCAATTCTTTTTGGATTACAATTAATTCAAAAGAATAATGGTAATTAAAGTAAGTCTATGATCTTTTGAAGATGCGCAATTTAGAAGATTCTAGACCTGCCAAAACTTCTTGTCAATAAACCACTAAGCTTGATCAGGGCAAATCAGGTATATGAACTGAAGTGACAAGTTATAGAGGTATGATCATCTCATTACTTATTCAAGTGGATAAAGACCATATATTTTATTCTCGATATGCCTATGTGCAAGTTTCCAAGTGGATACTAGAGAATCTTATCTTATAGCTAAATTATGAAATGTTTGATATCTTAGGGGATCACCAATTCTTAGAATCAGGTACCTTGAAGATAATAGTTTTGACCTAATTGGCTATATAGATATAGATGATGCAGGTTATAAGAAAGACAATGAAGTAATTCCTAGAAGCTGTCAACTCCACTAACTCAGTTGGATTCTCTCTACACCGATACTCAATGAACAAACGCATGGACACCATGTATCATTTCTTTCGAGAGTTTGTCCTTAGTAGAATAAATTTCAGATTTTT
Source organism: Oenanthe sinensis (assembly GCA_028671895.1). NCBI lineage: Eukaryota > Viridiplantae > Streptophyta > Magnoliopsida > Apiales > Apiaceae > Oenanthe > Oenanthe sinensis. Next base: position 18,902,921 of record CM053813.1, read on the forward strand.
GATAAATAACTTGATGAATTTATTTTATCTAAGTTGGTTAGTGAACTTCAGATATTATTTATGTGCATATTTGTTGGAAATCCAATCTGCAAGGAATTCTTAAATGAGTTGACAAGTATTAAATAGTCCACATTTAAAGGACTTGTGAATTTATTTTTAAATCCAGTACCTCATACTTTTTGCTATTAGTTTAATTATCATGCTTACAATGTTATATGCATATGCGGTAGTTAAATGATTTAGCATAAAGTTAGCAGCATAATTATTTGTATGTTAAATATTTGATGAATATTAGTCAATGATATCTTGCTTAATTGCTCTGATATTTTACTCTGATATTTTTAAATATTTTATTACAAATAATTGTGATACTTTTGATATTAGTGACAGTATTTAGAATTTCTATTCTAAATAAATAATGCATATTTTAAAACTCACTAATATTGGAAGATGAAGTATTTTCTAAGTCATGTGTATAAAACTCTCAATATTTTATATATTTAGAAAATATTTCTAAAATTTGATTTTATTTACGAGAAGTTGAAATTAGGATCACAAGTATTAAATTTTAATATTTAAAGGACATGTGAATTTTTATTCAACTATTTTCTCGAGCTTACGTATATCATTAATAATTGTTATGAATATAATTGTAATATGCTAGAGTGACAATTATTAGATATATCATAGGAAGTTAGATGTTAATATTCAATCTAATAAATATTTTAGTATTTAGCAAAATTATTTTATCTTATAAAAATTATGGATTAAAGAAATTCAATGTTTATTAGTTTCATAATTTTGATTTGATAAAATGTTAGAAGCATAATTTCTTGTATTTTAAAATTATTGATAAATATCAAGTAATGATATTTTATTAATATTTCTGTGTAATTAATTGTGATATTTTTAATATTAGTGATTATACAAGTTGTTTATCTGAAATCACTAATAATAAAAATATGTCTTAATGTTTATTGTTCTCTGAATGATTGCCATGCCTCTTTGATTTATATATATGCATGTTATTGGTAATTGTTTAGTAAAATATAAGTATTTAATTTATTTTGATTTATTTAAATTATGATGATATAAAACAATTCAGTGATATATTGGTTCCATGATTTAAGTAAATTAAAATAAATTTGCAGCATAATTGTTCATAGTACAAATATTCTCTTTTATTAATTTGTGATAATTGATTAATATTTTATTAAAAAATAATTGTGATATATTGATAGTAATGGATTTGCTTAATCTTTATTCTAAGTAAAAATTGGTTTTTGAAAAAGCCGTTAATATTAGTATATTTAGTTTTCTTTGACTTAGTTTTAACCTGAATGTATTAAAAAGAACTTCTTGTCTATTTCTTTTTCAAAATGTCTTATTCAAAGATACATTTATTTTTCTATCAGTTTTAGAAAATAAAACATGAAAATTCTTTTTCAAAACTTCTCTTTTGAAAATCTTTTGATTTACAGCCCTACTTTGATTTCTAAATCCTAGGGTGTGAATCAAACTTTTCTTGAGGATCATCTTTCTTTAAATCTCAAAATCTTTTAACATCTTCCAAAAGCTAGATTTAAAAATTTTATCGTACAAAACTTTTTCTCTCTTAATTTTTCCTTTTAAAGTGGCAGAAACTTTGTGACTGCTATTTTATTCGGAGAAATTGTTTTTAACTTCAAGGTACCAATCACTTGTAAAATGATTTGTTTTCAAACACTTGTTTCAATGTATGTTTCATATTGATTTATAGTACCTAAACAGTGGTTGTTACTTTGAAGGCCTTGTACTGTATTGTTAAGCATACATTCACCCCAATTGTCATGATTTTATCTTAAGTCGGGGATACTATCAGGTGGACAAAAATGATGTAAATCATGATTGAATTATGAGCCGAAAAATCATAGTCCTCTATCTGATAAGGATGTTTTGCAAAACTGTTTTCAAAACATATAGTGCTTATGTTTTAAAGGAAATGAGTCATTTTATTGAGATATAATTTGGTAAGAGAGTTGAATTTCTTCTTTGGTGTAAATTCTTGCGTTTTATTATGGGAAGTTTGCCTTATAAAAAATTCATAAGAGATAAAAAATTTCTCTGATACACATTTCCTGCGTTTTAGTATGAGATAAGTATCTTAAAGAAAATTTCGTATCATGCTCTTAAATGATAAATCTTTAGATCCGACAAAACTCTTTTACTAAAAGCGTTTTAATGCAATCATTTACCATTCCCTCTTATACTTTTCACTCTCTTTGAGATGAAAAATATGTTTAGGAATATTAAGATGATTATCTTTTTATCTTGATTGATTCTATCCTTTTAACCCCTAGTGGCTTTAGAAGCTGACCAAAAGGTTGAAAACCCATCAATCTCTTACCCAGGCCATAGTACCAAACACTAATTCATCCACTTCCATATATTAACCCTTGGAGATATAAGGAACTCATGTAAATTAGAGGTTGATAAGGGAGAAACTGCACTTGATGCAACAAATAAGGATGATGTCGAATGTGCACCCACAACTCTACCTCTAGAAAAGAAAAGTGGTATATAACTGAGGTAACGGTAAGCTCATTTGCATCTTCTCAAAAGGATGCAGAGCTGAAAAGGCAATAAAACTATCTCTGGAATCATTCTCTCAACAGGGGTGAGTCCATTGAAATTCGCTCGTCAGCTAGAACATCTTATAATGAGTCAAGCACACCACTGGCAATCACGCTGATGGTAAGCCTAAATAGATAAATTCTAGGAACACATTACAAGGCATGCACAGTGAGAGGTATAGGCATTCAGAGGATATACAGACTCTAATTAGCCATACATTACATTGTCCAAGTATCTACCTCAAACAGAAGTTAAACTTCTGCATCCCGAAAGGGAGATCTCTTATTCAGATTTATCTAGGCTTGAGAGGCAACTGCTTGACAAGAATTCTTCGGATGAGTCAAGTAGGGTATTTTACAAAAATTCCCATCACAGGGTTACGAGGGAAACGTAGACTCTAAATTTCCATTCATTACATTGTCTACTACGTTGACCCTCCTGGAAGGAACATTTCCAGATCATGAAAAGGAATGTCCACCTCCCATTTATGGAGAAGGTGTGAGGCAACTCCTTCATAGAACAAGGCAGGATTCCCTAACATATTTTAAAATCTTGGGATAACCCATCTCAAAGAGGTGAGGCTCCACTAGACAGTGATTTAGCAAACACTCTTAAGTCTGGTGCTGAGACAGTTCTTATACATGATAGATCAAGAACACCTTTACGAGAAAATTCTCCACTTGATAGTGATTCAATTCATTATGATGAATCATGTGTTGGGAATATAACTGAATTGACGGATTTCATTTGCAAGTACATAATGCTATATTTGGAATGCAGATTGAAAGTGAGAGAGAGAAACACTTGAGTGAAAGTGAGGGAGAGATTCACTTGAGTGAGAGATAGAGAGAGAAAGAGTGAAACACTTCAAAGTGCTCGACACTTTAGTGTAAACACCAGCAAAACATAGTAGAAGTGAGGAAACCATAGACCAAACACTTATTCTTGCTACTTGCTGCTTCTGAAAGAAAATCTACTATGTTTTCCCAATCAGTGACAGACGAGAACCTTCCTTAGAAGACAAATCATTAAAAAGATGGGTCATTGAAGGATTCCTCAACTAAGGGGGAGAATTTATAGGAAGAAAAAAGAAGTTAATAAAGTCTTATCTTCATACTTGGGAGAAGTTAATATCCTTAGGGGAAGATTTTAGACAATAAAAAGAAGAAGATCTTATCTTCTGATCCTTATGGGAAACAACAGAATATAAAGAAGATCTTATCTTCTGATCCTTATGGAAAATAATAGAATATGGGATAATCAATAAATTGTATCCTATAATTGAAAGGAGTTGTCAATAAAGGATTTCTCATCTAAGTGAGATTTACATAAAAGAATTGACACTTCCATTGATTATCTAAAGGGAGAAGAAGAAAAATAAGAAGAATCACATTCTTAGGGGGAGAACATTATTTGAGCTATGTTCTATGATTCTATTGAAGATGTTCCCAGGAATTTGAATTCTTATGAAGCTCTGTTCATGATAAGTTATTTAAGTTGAAATGTGAAGGATTTTAAAGCAGAGAGAGCTCAAACACAGACAGAAATGAAGATGATACTACATGAATATCAGTTCAGCGCTAGAGGAACAAACAACTTTCATTTCAGTTACACAAGAAATCTGGAAATGCAGAATCTGATCCAGAAAAACCAGTAGCATTATTAACAAGTCTCGGACGATTACTTTTTCTAATTGTTAGTTGAGTTATCCTCTCTATGAGATTTGTTTGCTAAGTTTAAGATTCAAATAGGGGGAGATTGTTGGTGAAATTACAAAGCTGTATGAATAATAATCGTGATAACTCAATACTAGAACAAGACAAGTAAATAATAATACGCCTACACAGAAATCAGGAAGAAATGAAGACAAGGAAGATACAGTGAATCAAGACATTAGAAGAAGTTTTGAAGTCTACTACAGGTCATTGAGAGAAGTACATTAATATGTTCATGCCTTAGTGAAGAATAATGGTTGAAGACTTTCAGGGTTTCAGAAGCGTTGAAGATTCAGTATATAAGTGTCACTAAAAGATTTCAGTATAAATGCATTGATTGAAGATAGACAGTGTTCGAAGTATATGAATCTAGAAGAATTGAAGACATGGTAAAGACAAAGGTTAAAGAAGACATCTACAGTCTTGGAGTTATACTCACTGAAAGAAGTTCATTTATATGTTCAAGCGTCAGTGAATAACATAGAATGAAGTATTCAAGATTGTGGTAATAATAGAGACATTGTCTAAACACCAAAAAAGATTCTAGTGAAAGTACTATGTCTATTGACATTCAGTGTTCGAAGTAATGAAGTTGCTGCAAACTTAATAATGCACGTAAGGCTATAATACGAAGACCTGGATCGAAGTTAGTCATTTGTGAACCAGACCAGTTGTACAAGGCGTCAACAGTTTGTGAAAGGAATCTGAGTATTAACTATAGAAGAATTGTTAAGTTGAAGAATGTACTTGGAAAGAACAGTTATTTATTAAGGTACAAAAAGTGATTTGTAGAGGCTACATCCAAACAGCTAAACAGCTAACAGCAACAGCGAAACATCTCAAAGGGTGTAGGGTGCAAAGTGTCACAACCTTGGTACGAAAAGTAAAAGTTTCTGAACTACAGTCGAAGAACGGAAACAGCTCAGGGTACAGGGTGTAATGTGACAAGACTTTGGTACAAGAAATGAAAGTTGGTGAACTTCAGTCAAGGAATGAATTGAGAGTCAAAGTGCAGTGACTAAACTGCACTTTGACTATGAAAATCAAAATCAGGCGCAACTAAATTTGACAGGCGGAACTAAATTTGAAGTGCAACAATATATTTTGGTATAACAAAATATTACTTGGCCCCATTTAATCCTCAACCAATCAAATTACAATAACCTACTTTATTGATTTAAAGTCTACACACCAATTAAAAAGAGGAGTCGTCTTCTCCAACAAAAATAATATGTAGGGAGCTTTTGCCATGGCTGGGGCAAGAAGAGATAATTTATATATACCTATACCATGCTCCCGATCAGATATTAGGACACGGTTCTTTAACAAAAAATGCTCAGGGCTCCTAGATATCACTCCCTACGGACTCAGTTTTTCCTTGTACTAATTTAGATATATTTGTATAGGAACCGAGCCTAATATATTTGTGTTAGTAGCAAAGAACTAATTTATTCTTTGGAAGCCAGTTATATTTTTAATTGGGTGTAGCAACCCTCTGAATTTATATACGAAAGATATATTCTCGGAAACTTGTCTCATTTAATTACTTCCTAATTTTCTAGAACTTTAATGTTTATTCATAAACACGGAAAATTAGTAGGCAGTTCACCTAAACACTACAAATGGCCAAATCCACTATGAAGCAATAATTTATTTATCTGCAAATTTCGAAAAGAATTTAAATTATTGTGAGTATCGTATTCAACCCCCCTTCTACGATACTTCGGGACCCAACAAAGACCTTCTCTTCAGAAATTCACTTGATATTGTCTTTAACCCTTAGTTATTGAAAGACAAGGTTAATCTTCAAACTTCTTATCTCGGTGCCAGAGAAACTACCAGATAAGATATTTCTCTTTTTAACTCAAAATAGTAGTTGTTCGTTCTTTTGTTTCTTTGTCTGAAAGTTTGGAACAGCCTACGAACTTCTTCATCATTGTTGTTAGAAGCACCAATGTCAGGCCTTCTTAAGTTAGCTCTTTTTGTGTCCCACTTTCTTCCTGTTTTTGAGCTAAACAGTTTTTTATTTTTCTTCTGATACGTTACCTAGTTTGATTGTCTTATCTGCTCATGAATTGAATTGAAGTCCTCATATGTCTTGTAGTCATCCTCCTTGACTTTCTTGATTTTGCACTTATCAAGATAGTCAGAAAATGTTCTTGGATATGCAGCTTCATTGACATATGAGTCCGTCTCATTAAACGGATTATCAATTGGAATCTCTCCTTCTTCTAGTTCATCCCCCTTAGCATATGCATCAATAACTTCTTTTTGCTGATCAGACGAATCATTAACAATTTCTTTCCATTTATCAGATACAGCTTTTTCTTGTACATGTCCTTCTACCATCTCTCCCTTAGTTGTGTTATCCTTCGGAACTGGGGTTGATTAAAGAGACAAGGTATTTGATCTCTATGTTAACAACTGCTTGATTAAAGTTTTGATTTTTTTGTTATCCTGATATAGCTTTTCTTGAGCTTTCACAATTCTAGACATTGAGTGTTTCAAAATTCCAACTTATACTTCTAGATTGATAATTCTCTGATTTGTATCTTATGTGTACTTATTTTTTTGTGAATCTGAGGAATTCCTCGCACTTGGTTCTTCCGAAGAATCATGACCAAGTGAAAAATTACCTCTATGAGGATTTGAAACTATTTCATGCAAAAGCACTATCTCATCACAAGGCTCAGTTATCACTTCATCGTCGAGTGGAGCCACATCTCTGTGAGATTGGCTGTCCCAAGAAATAGATTTCTGGGATCCCCACTTCCTTCTATGGAAGGGTTTCTTCTCCTCTTTACCACGAATGGTAGGGAGACCTCCTGTTTCAGGAACTGGAAGGGTTAGTTCTAGTGTGGTCACCACCTTGGACACTGTAATGTTTAGCATTTGAGAGTCCGTGGTGCCAGCTAAAGCCTGTGAAGGCATGTCCTGCTCAGGCTCTACCTGAGTAGGCTCCGCTACTTATGTAGCTATTCCTTGAATGGAATCCTCGCTCCTTTTATGAAGGAGTTTCCTCTCATCTATTCCAGAACTAGATGGAAGAACCTCTGATAATGGAGATGGAGATGTTCTTTCCAGGAGGTCACCACCTCGAACAATGTAAGGCATGAAAAATAAGAGTTTGTGATGCCCCGTAAAGCCTGTGAAGTCCTGTTCAATACAGGATCTACCTGTGAAGGCTCTGCTACTGAAGTAGCTTGGTTAACCATTAATTCATTTTCTGTTTCATTTCCAAACAAAGAAAAGCGGATTTGTGCATTTAATTGCTCCATCCTTTGTATATTTGAAAGCTCCGATGAATTGGGGTTTTGACTAGCAGTTGCCTCTGGTTCAAGATATATTCTCTTTCTTTTGCTAAGAGGCAGAACTGCTTTAGGGGTTGTAACATTCACCTTATTTGGTGCACTAGAGGCACTAACTCCCTCATCCTCACTCAGGGTTTCAACAATAATGACCCGTTATTATTTAAAAGATTTCAGTGTTAAACTGTAAGGGATCAAAGATTTCAGTGTTAAACTGTAAGATACGATTCAAATCCTGACCCGTTACCCGAATATCTCTATTTTCTATGGAAAATTTAAAAGCCAAATTATTAGCATTTGATGTATCGACAGTTGTGTGATAACATACAAGCAGTGCATCAAGATTTAATTATGGGCTTGCAGTTAAAGCGTGTCGTACATTGGAGTGTTCACGTAGAAACCGAATCCAATTGTTATAGGGTTCATCAATCGATTCCGGTTCTAGTGTGAGTGCACTATTTGTTTTAAGTACGAAAAATCTTTCAACCATTTTTAATTAATTAAAAATGAATAGATAATTTATTGTGTAATTAAGACAAATATGGGAAAATTATATGATGTAGTTATGGTGATTTGCTATGCAATATTAATTTTTAATAAATTTTTATCCACCTAAAAATTACTAAATCTGAGCCTATTCGAATGTAAACAGTCGAAAAATGATTTTTGAAATTTTATACTAATATATGCAATTTTTTAGTATGTTGTAGATCTAAGAAAGTTATACACAAAACTAGTCTTGGATTTTAAAAACAGGTGAATAAAAGTGGAGTTTGAGGCTGTGTGTCGAGAAGTTTATCAATGGAGTTAGATAGCACAATGAAATGTATGTATGTGTATGTATCGATTTTTAAAGACACTGATGAGGAATCAAAAAATAATTGCTAAGGAAGATATATAAACAGGTACAACATAGAGCAAGAAAATATTGACATATAGCAACTATTATCATTTTACCCCTCATACTATTCCAGACTCGACACATTGAATAATAAAAAAAAATTAAGTTAACATATACTGCTCAAAACATCCTACAGTATCATACCAAAACTCGACACAAAAGAGAATTTTTTTCTAAGTGAATGTGTGTGCTCGACGTTTTACACTACCAAAACAACTCGATACAGACAGGAGAAAAAAAAACTAAGTAAAATACTCTATGTTTCGAGTTTTTCACCCCGTTGATCAGAAAATCGACACATAGCATAAAATAAGCTATGTAAAATCTAAGCGTCGAGATTTATATGTCCTGTAAATAAAATTCAACACACATCAATAAAATTCTAAGAGAAATTATGTGTGACTTTTATTTTCTGGGTGTTTTGTACTTTGAACAAAATACTTTATATTTCCAATTTGGTAACTTCGAATAAACAAATAAAATCTTGTGTAGAATAAATTTTAAATAAAATATTATCAAATTGATAATATCACAATTATTATAATAAAATATTTAATTAAAATATCATTGACTGATATTAATCAAATAAAATATTTAAATAATTATGCTGCATATTTACATTAATAAATTTAATTTATGGAGCAAATAAATCATTTAATTGCTATAGTCCATAACTTAAATAAATTAACATAAATAAAATTAAAGAAATACTCAAAATCTATTAAAATAGATATAAGTATTTAAATAATTTTAATTTATACTCAATTAATTACCAAATAAATATATCAAGATATAATCAGGGCAATTAATCAATTGTCAATTAAAGTGCTATTTTCTGGATATTCAAATAAATTCACAAATCCTTTTAATATTGAAGAATAAATATTTGTGACCTTATTAACACCAAATTGCATATAAGATCTAAACATTTAACATAACAAGTTCACAAACCAGTCTAGTGAAGGTGACTTCATCCAGTGGTTTAGTGAAAATGTCTGTAATTTGTTGTTCTATAGGTACAAAGTGTAACTTTACAGTACCATTCATGACATGCTCTCTAATGAAATGATCCTGATATCAATGTGCATGGTTCTCGAGTATTGAACAAGATTGTTTGTAATTGCTATGGCGCTTGTGTTGTCACAGAATATAGGAATTTTACTCAGCAACGGTTCATTGTATTGAAGTTGGTTCCTTATCCATAATATTTGAGCACAGCAACTTCTAGCAGCAACATATTCAGCTTCAGCTGTTGACATTGTGACTGAGTGTTGTATCTTGCTATACCAGGAAACCAATGTTCTACCAAGGAATTGACAACTCCCTGATGTACTATTTCGATCAATCCTACAACCTGCATAATCAGAATCTGTCTAGCCAACAAGGTCAAAACATATATCTTCAGGGTAGCAAATTCCAAGATTCAGACTTCCCTTAAGATACTTAAAAATACGTTTAACGGTTATAAGATGTGATTCCTTAGGGTCATCCTGAAACCTAGCACACAAGTATGTGGTAAACATAATATATGGTCTACTTTTGTTAAGTAAAGTAATGAGCCAATCATATCTCTGTAGCTTATGATATCTACCCTCATACAAGGTTCATCTTTATCAAGCTTAGTGGTAGTTGTCATTGGGGTTTTAGCTGGAGATGCATCTTCAAGACCATACTTTTTCAAAAGATCTCTAATGTACTTGGTCTGGCAAATGAAGATTTCATCTTTTTTTTGGCTTACTTGGAGTCAAAAGAAGTAGTTCAGCTCACCTATCATGCTCATTTATACATACTCTGCATTAACTTAGCAAATCTACTACACAACTGATCGTTAGTAGAACCAAATATAATGTCATCCATATATACTTGCACTAATATCATGTCATTTTTATGCATTTTATGAAACATAGTCTTATCTATGACACCTCTAGTGAAATCATTTTCAAGTAAGAATACTGACAGAGTGTCATACCATGTCTGGGTGCTTGCTTTAGGCCATAGAGTGCTTTGAAAAGAAAGTATACAAAATCAGCAAATTCTGGATCTTCAAACCCTGGGGTTGTTCCACATACACTTCTTCCTCTGGCTCTCCATTCAGGAATGCACTCTTCACATCCATTTAATATACTTTAAAATTGGAATGTGTTGCGAATGCCAAAAACATCCTGATAGCTTCAAGCCTTGCTACTGGTGCATATGTTTCATCATAATCTATTCCTTCTTCTTGGGAATAACCTTTAGCAATCAGTCTAGCTTTGTTCCTCGTAACAATGCCATCTTCATCCAAATTATTTCTGAATACCCAGCCAATTACAGACTTGTTCTTTGGCCTAGGTACCAGCTTCTAAACTTTCTGTCTTTCGAATTGACTGAGTTCTTCTTGTATTGCAATAACCCAATATGGATCTTCTAGTGCTTCTTCAACTTTCTTTGGCTCTATCTCAGAGAGGAAACTAGAGAATAAACATTCATTCTGCGAAGCACGTCTAGTTTGAACTCCAACATCTAAATTTCCTAGAAATAACTCAAAGGGGTGTTCTCTACTCCACACCCTATGTCTAGGCATATTTTCTCTAGTTGATTCAACATGATTGTCATTATTGTGCTGAGTTCTATTAGTAGATCCTTCAGTTGCTCCCTCTGAGCTGCTGCTGGGTTGAGAATGAAATTCTCTCCCACTACTAGTAGTTTATGTGAATCTTCCACTGTTTCCACTACTAGGGTCAGAATCATCATTGTTGTTATTCTCAATTGGTGCTTGATTTTCCATTACAGCTTCAGGTTCTACTTCACCTTCATCTGAGTTCAAATTTTTAAACTGCATGGTTTTAGTGTAATCTATTCTTTGTAGACTTGGGAGCTTGAGATCATCGAAAGTTACATTCACGCTTTCAATGACCTTCTTGTGTTCAATCACATAAACCCTGTATGCTTTAGATTCTAGAAAGTAGCCAAGAAATATGCCTTCTTGAGCTTTGGATTCATACTTTCCAGGATGCTCATCATCTTTCAGTATAAAGCACTTTGCTCCAAACACATGAAAGTACTTCAGTGTTGGTTTCTTGTTTGCCATCAACTCATATGGAGTCTTGTCATGATCTTTGTTAATCATGGTACAATTCTAAGTATAGCAAGTTGTGTTCACTACTTCAGGTCAAAAGTATAGAGGTAACTTAGCTTCATTCAGTATTGTTCTTGCTACTTCAACTAAAGTTCTATTCTTCATTTCTGCTACTCCATTTTTTTTAAAATTCTGGGCGCTGAAATTGTCTTGAAATTCCTTTCTCAATACAGAAGTCATTCAGGGTTACATTTCTGAATTATGTTCCATTGTCAGACCTTATTTTCCTGACAGGCAAATCAGCTTCAAACTCTATCTTCTTTATGTGATCAATAATTGTCTGAGGGGCTTCATCTTTTGAGGCTAGAAAAAAACCCACGTGTACTTGAAGTAGTCATCAACAATTACTAGTGCATATCTTAATAAATCCATATGCAGAAGTTGCAGTGGTTCAGTAATGTCTGATGAGTCTTTGCTTCGGTGATATGCTTTCTTTGACTTCCCTTTTTTCACATGTTTCACACAAACCTTCTTGACAGAATTCCATCTCAGATAAACCTCTAACCAATTCTCTCTTAACTAAAGAGTTCATTGCCTTGAAGTTCAGGTGTGATAGTTTCTTATGCCATAACCAACTGTCATATATTGAAGCTTACTGTAAAAACATTGAACTTTGCCTTTGCTTGCAGAGAATAAGTCAGCCACAAAGAGATTCCCCTTTCTCTAAGAGCTTTGGACACCTTGCAGTCTCCCATAAACCTCATTAATAGATAAAAGTCTACAAGAGCATCATCTACTATTAGGCATGCAGCAAAATTGTTCTGTTCATAGATAAACCCGTTTGAGGAAATAATCTTCTTTTGAGGTGCCATTGAGAGAGATTAGAAAAGAAACTTGAAGAAAAGTTAGAGAAATTGCCTTAAGAGTTGTCGAGAGAGAGAGAAATAGAGATACAGAGTTTGAAGATAGAGAATAAAATAGCAAGTAAGATTGAAACGAGAATTGGAAATGCTATTTATATTTTTGAGATTAAAATAACTTGAATAGTCTGTTTAATTAAGAATATAACCATTGAAAGATAAAAAGAATTAAAGCAAATTACTCTAAATGGCAATCGATTGATATATACATATGGATATATTCATCTGTTGACAAATAGAGTAAAGAATCAATGACTATAATTTGATCAATGGATGTATAAAAATGTATAAATTCTATTACCATCGATGGGTAATTACATCCATTGATTCATAATAATTAATTTATCAAACGATAAACAATTACCAGGATAATTATCTGTCGATGGATAAATATCCATCGATAAGTATATATTTTATCAATCAATCAAATATATCCATCGATGATTGCAGAATATCCATTGATAATTAACACAGTTATCAATTGATCACTTTGTTTCAACAGATAAATGTGAACAATGGCTACATTGAGAAAAACAAGTGACTTAGCAAAAATTTAGGGTTGAGCAAAATTAAGCATACCTAATTCACAGACTAATCTATTAAAAGTAGATTCATCTAGAGGTTTAGTAAAAATGTCTACAAATTGTTGTTCACTAGGGACAAAATGTAATTCAACTGTACCATTCATTACATATTCCCTAATGAAATGATACCTTATGTCAATGTGTTTGGTTCTGGAATGTTACACAGGATTTTCTGTTATTGCAATGACACTTGTGTTATCACAGAAAATAGGAATCTTGTTCATGTTGAACCCATAGTCAAATAATTGATTCTTCATCCACAATATCTGTGCACAACAACTTCCAGCAGCAATGTACTCAGCTTCTGCAGTTGAAGTTGATACTGGGTGTTGCTTTTTGGTAAACCATGACACAAGTTTGTTTCCTAGAAATTGACAGGTGCCTGAAGTACTTTTCCTGTCTATTTTGCAACATGCATAATCTGCATCTGAGTAACCTATTAGATTAAAATCGAAGTCTCTAGGATACCAAATACCTAAATTTGATGTACCCTTGAGATATCTAAAAATCCTCTTAATAGTCACTAAATGAGATTATCTAGGATCAGCCTGAAACCTAGCACACAAACATGTAGAGAACATTAAGTTTGGCCTACTAGCAGCTAAATATAGAAGTTAGCCTACCATATCCCTATAACTTGAAATGTCCACTTTAGCTTCTTTAGTATTTAACTTAAGTTTAGTGGTAGTGGCCATTGGAGTTTTTGCAGAAGAACATTCACTTAAGTCAAATTTCTTCAACAAGTCATGAATGTACTTTGTTTGATTTATAAAAATATCATCCTTAACTTGTTTGACTTGCAAACCAAGAAAGTAAGCAAGTTCTCCCATCATACTCTTTTCATAATTACTCTGCATTAATTTGGTGAACTTTTTGCAAAGTCCCTCATTAGTTGAGCCAAATATAATGTCATCCATATAGATTTGGACAAGAATAATTGAGCCATTAACATTTCTACAAAATAGATTTTTATCAACAGTACCTCTTGTGAAGTGATTCTCAATGAGAAATTGAGATAAAGTATCATATTAGGCCCTTGATGCTTGTTTCAAGCCATAGAGTGCTTTGAGTAGATAGTAGACAAAGTCAGGGAAATTTGGATCTTGAAAACCAAGAGGTTGTTCCACATAGGCTTCATCTTCTAATACTCCATTAAAAAATGCACTCTTCACATCCATCTGGTAGACCTTGAAATTAGGATGTGCAGCATAAGCTAGAAATATTCGGATTGCTTCCAGCCTTGCAACTGGTGTAAAAGTTTCATCAAAATCAATTCCTTCTTCTTATGAGTATCCATTTGCCACAAGCCTTGCCTTGTTTCTAGTCATAGTACCAGTTTCATTCATCTTGTTTCTGAATACCCATTTTGTACCAATTATTGATCTGTCTTTTAGTTTAGGCACCAGCTTCCACACTTTATTGCTTTCAAATTGATTGAGTTCTTCATACATAGCTAAGACCCAATCAAGATCCTTGAGAGCATCTTCAACTCTTTTAAGTTCTTCTTGAGATAGGATGCTACTATACAGACACTTATTTTGAGTAGCACTTCTTGTCTTGACACCATCTTCTGCATTTCCAATGATTAATTCAAATGGGTGACTTTTTGTCCATTTTCTTAGTGGAGGCAAATTTTGCCTTGATGATGAGGCTTCATGATGAGACAAGTCATTGAATCTGTACTTGTTGAGTTGAAGTCAGCTATGTACACATTTCTTTTTCTATTCTCAGTCATAACTAGGCTTTCATCTTTCTTGTTTGAAATTATGCATGCTTCAGTTATGAAACAAACTTTATTTCCATTGTCACATAGTTGACTTATGCTTAATAAATTGTGTCTTAAGCCATCAACTAATGGTGTATCATTTACTGTCATCTCCAAAAGTTACTCCAGGGCCAGCTTTCTCATCAAACTTTGTGAGCAGAGATTTATCTCCAGTCATATATCTTGAACACCCACTGTCCAAGTACCAAAGATTTCTTCTTTTTCCCTGCACACATCCAAAAACAATCAAGTTGATTTTGGTACCCAAGTTACCTTGGGTCCTTTCTAATTAGTTGCAACATTTGGTTTGGTTCCTATCTTTTGTACCTTTGATTTAGGTGGTTTTACTTCTATTTCAACCTTAGGTGTTGGTTTCCTCACTTCAGGATTCTCAGTGCTAATACTTGGAATATTCATGCTTGCGGAATTAGAGAAATTTAGAGCATGAAAATTGTTGTGCATATTCCAAGACATAGCAGACATATTCATGTTGGCAAATGCAAGATATAGATTAAACATATAAGGCATTGATGCATATTCAGTATGAATAGCATGAGGATCAACTAATTGAGGATAAACAGAATTAGAATGCATGTTAGGTATGACAAGCACATTGGATGTTGCAGACATATTGGACTTGCATTGTATAGATAAGTGATTCTTACTACCGTACTTAACACATATCTTTTTAGGAGCATAATTGTCAGGTGTGTAATTATTGTGCTTGTTTATGCCTACTTTACCATTTCTGTTCTCTTTCTTCCTTTCATTAGGCTCAACATCAGGTTTTATCTTTTCTAATCTTTCCTTCAATTGATCTTTAAATAAGAACCATATATTGGCCTTTTCAACTTTGATTTGGGGTTTAGAGGAGCTATTTTCTTTTACAAATGTAACAGGTCTGTTAAGCTTGGTTTTTAAGACAGATTGTTTAACATTTGATGATTCCTCAATCGATGGATAATTATCCATTGAGATAACATTATCAATCGATGGGTAATCCTTATCAGCTGATTCAGGATTAATAATCAATTGCTTCTTTTTCAAAGATTGATTTTCATCAATGGCTAATTTCTCAAGAGTCTTAGACAGCATGGTGAAAGAGTTTGTTCCATGAATGTCATTCTTCTTTTTATTAGCTTTACTTGACCAGTTCCATTTTTAATGGTTCTTAGTTCTTCTTCCAATTTTTCTTTCAAGGTTTCTATTTCCTTTTTATACTCAACTAATTCTTCTCTAGCATCTTTGTTTTCTACCTTGAGTCTGTCCATTTGCACTAGCTCACTCTCTAGATGAATATTTCATTCAGTAAGAGATTCTAAGGTTCCCTTGAGCCTAGTGTTCTATTTGTTTAATGACTTGAGAGTGACATGAAAATTATACAATTCATTTGACATTTCAGTAATGGTAATATTACATTCATCTTTGAATAACTCAGATAAATTTGTAGAGATTACCTGATTACTAGAAGAACTAGCTTCTTGGTCATCATGATTAGCCATTAGTGCAAGGTTGATGTATTCATATTCTTCAGAATCATCCTCAGCAGTCCAGTCCTTTTCTTCTGTCATAAAAGACTTTTCTTTCTGTTTGAGGAAATTAAAGTACTTCTTTTTGTAATCAATACCATCACGGAACTATGATTTCTACTCCATTTTTGGATTTCTGCATTCATTAGAAAAATGATCAGCAAATCCACAGTTAAAGCATTTGAATTGAGTCATGTTAACAAGATTTTTTCTTTGTTGATTGTTTCTCTTAAACTGAGATCCATGCCTTTGCATAGGATTCTTCTTGAATTTGAGTTTTGAAAATTTCCTTGATAGAAAAGCCAAATGCTCATCTATTTCATCCTTAATATATGACTCATCATCTTCAACTATTTCTTTTCTTTTACTAGTTGAAGATTCATCATATCTAATACCACTTGCAACTTTATCATGACTTTCTTTGTTCCCTTCTTTGACAGCTACATCTTCACAGGATTCTGCAACTTGCTTATCCTTGACCACCAAGGCAACAGACTTTTCTTTCTTCTAACTTTTCTAAATCTCCACATCTTGTTGTAGTTCCAACTCATAGGTTTTCAAGATTCCATACAGCTTGTCAAGAATATATTCTTTAAAGTCAGGAGATTATCTTATAGAAACAATCATTGGTTTCCATTCCTTGGGTAAGGACCTCAATAATTTGAGGTTGGTATCTTCAACAGCATATACTCTTTCATATAGTTTTAGCTCATTCAACAATTTTTGAAACCTACTATATGTGTCATTGATTGTTTTACCACTCTTGAAGTGAAAGGCCTCATATTTCTAAATCAAGAGTCGCATCTTGTTCTTTCTTACTTGCTCAGTGCCTTCATATAGAGTTTGAAGAGTTCCATATTTCTTTGGAGGTTGTACAGTTGATAATATTGTCAAACATATCCTTGTCAAGACCATTAAACAAAATGTTCATAGCCTTTTTATCCTTGTGTAATTCCTTTTCATTCTTATCTGTGTATTCACTCATAAGTTTTGGGATAAGTTTATCTGGTGTTTAAGTACCATCTGCATGTACACTTGTAACTATCTTCATAGGCACATATGGTCCTTTCTCTATGCATTTGACATATGAAGGATCAATGGATAGCAGATGCAAGTACATTTTGACTTTCCATAGAAAGTACTCATATTTCTCTAGAACTAGAATCTTCACTCATGTGTCTTTTTGACTCATACTTGATGTACTTAAATCTTAACTTTCTGTATGTTGAAAGTTAGGCTCTGATACCAATTGTTATTTTCCCTTGAGTACAAGATGTTTGTAGAAGGGGGGGGGGTTGAATACAAATATAAGAATTTTATGAAATTCTTGCGGATTCAAGTTTGTACTCTGATGGATTTTGTGTTTGGAAATATATGGTGAAGAGAACTATTTAAACTATGGATTGAAGACTAATATATTGAAAACAACACAAAGCAATTTAAAAATTACTAGTGGATTGGTTTTTCCACTAGTGTATTTTTGCTTTCAATTAACCTTGGTAAAGTTACCAAGCTGCTTACAAAATGTAATTTGAACTAAGAAAAGCACTACAAATATTTTCTAGCTTCTATTGTTCTTTTCTTGAGTTCTTGATTTTTCTGGTTTCTAAACCTTGCTACAATGAGCTACTGATCAATATATAGTAGTTCACTTCTACTTCTATTTTCTATCGACTGATAACAGCATATAATACATTTTACAATGTTTACATAAAAATAGAAATTAGTTACTTTCACAGTCTTTATTAGACTTTATCTTGTTCTGGAAATATCCTTGTCCTGATTCATTCATTGAAGACTATGTTGCCTTGAAAGTTTTCACAATCCTGACATGACTATCTTCCATTGATTTAGTTTCTGCAAAGATCCCATTTCATTTGTCTTTAACTAATTTGGGAAACTTTGATTGATTGATAATTGTTGTTAAGCTTATCAGATGATCATCTTTTGCTCATCAATTGATGGATATGTTAGGAAACAAACATTGATGTTGTCAGAGAATAAAGATCAGAGTTTACACTGCTGACGTCATCAGAGTTTAGGAAGTTTTCGGTCAGAGTTTACTCTAATAGAGAATGCTTAAATCAGATAATAAACAACCGACAGAGTTTAACAATCAAAATTTCAAAAGGAAACAGACAAATCAGAATATGATTTTGATAGTGAAGAAGGATTCCTAATACAAGTCTATTACCTTATTAAAGCTATTCTTTTTATAATCTGATTTGTAATTGAATTGTAACTATGTCTATATAAACATAGACATAGGTTAACATTATGTATCTTTACAAGTCTTATTTTTCATAACCTAGCAGCTCTTGAGGACAAAGAATTTTTTGAGAGAGTTTTGTATTCCATTCATTATCTTTAATACAAAATAGTGTTTTCTTTACATACTTGTGTTCATATTCGATTATTAGGTACTATTACATTCAATCCCCTTCTGTAATAGATTATCTTTCTGGGAAAACAATTAGTATCAGAGTAGGCAGTTTATTTTCAAATCAAAGATCATATAATCATGTCTGGAAACAAGTATGAAAGCATAAGAATTCCAATCTTGAAGAAAGCAGAGTACCCTACATGGAGGGTGAAGATGATGATGTTCCTTGAAGTAACTGATCCTGATTATTTAGACAGAATCCATACAGGTTAGTATCTACCAACAAAACCGGTGTCATCTACAATTGTGGAAGGAAGACAAATCCCTGAATATTATATCCTAAAGGACAAGAAAGAATGGACCAATGAAGAAAAACTTGAAGTACTCAAGGATGCAAATGTAAGGAGTATTCTACACAATAGTCTTGACTCTGTTATGTCTAATAGGGTAATAGCATGCAAAACAGCAAAAGAGATCTGGGATGCACTGGAGGTTCAATGTCAAGGAACCAAGGAAATCAAGAAAAATAGAAGATCTGTACTAATTCAAGAATATGAATATTTTGAAGCTAAACAGAATGAGTCCCTCACAGATATCTATGATAGATTTCTAACTCTTTTAAATAACTTGGCTTTGGTGGATAAAGTGTATGACAATGAAGATTCCAACACCAAATTTCTATGGGCTCTTCCTGAAGAATGGGATCTGCAGATATCTTTGATAAGAGACATGGCTGATTTGGATGAGATGTCATTAGATGAAGTCTATGGAAAATTAAAAACTCATGACTTGGAACTGTTGCCTTGAATGTTGAGGCAAAAATTGAAGAACCTATTGAGTAAGTCTTTAAGGCATCAACAAGAAAAGGAAAAGCTATAGTGGTCCAAGAAAATAGTGAATCAGAGTATGAGGCAAACTCTGATATAAACTCTGATGATTCTTCAGATTCTGACATAATGGAGATGGTTGATATGATTGTCAAAGGATTCAAAAAGATGAAGTATAGGAAGTATAGAAAGCAAGGGAACTTCCCAAAGAAACAAGGAGAATCAAACAAGAAAGAAAGATTCAGAAAAAGGGAAGACAGAGATGGAAAGTCAAAAACAATTGACAAATCAAAAGTCAAGTGTTACAAGTGTAATAAGATGGGACATTTTGCTACTGAGTGCAGAAGCAATGAATCTGGAAAAGCACTATTCAGATCAAAGAAAGATTGGATGGATTCCTTAGATTCTGAAGAAGAAATAAACTATGCCCTCATGGCAAAATCTGATGCTCCCATCCTAAACTCTAACAATGTACCAAACTCTTTCTTTAATTTTGACACTGAAAATATCTTTAAATTAAAGTCTTTCCTTAGATCATTGCATGATAGTTTTAAATCACAGTCTATTGAAAATGAAAGATTAAAATCTGAGATACAAACTTTGCCTGCTAGGAATAAGTCTCTTGAATCTGAAAATTCTAATATGCTTAGCATTAAGAAAGACTGTGAAAATGCCATACACATACAAACTCAATTAGAAATTCAAGTTGAATATTTGAAATCTGAAATAGCTAAGGAAAAGGATACTTTTAGAGTTTGGACAAACTCTGGCAAGAAAGTCCAACAAATGCTTTCCAACAAGAATTGGACTTCTGCTTTAGGTTATAAATTTGATAAAGAAACACACACTAAAGCATACACAAAAAGAACTTTGAGTGAACTTGTGAAATTTGTTAAAGCTAGTAATGACAAGAAATCTACATCTGGTAAATTCTCTAATAATAACATAGGTAAAAAGATTAGTGTGTCAGAAAATAAACCTGTCAATATAGGATTACTTTCATAGAAGCAACTTAAAGAAAAGTTGAAAACATTCATTAATAAAGACAAATCTAAAAAGGTGAAAAGAAGTAGAAATGGAAAAGTAGGAATTACTAAAGAGAATAACTATAAGTATATCCCTGATACTCCTAGAAAAATCTGCTTTAATTGTGGAAATTCAAATCACCTTGCCATTGACTGTAAAACAAAACAAAAAAAAAAGAATCTAAGAAACCTAATACAGATGCTAATAAACAAACTAGATATAGACCACAAAATCCTTTTTTTCATTATGGTAGTTTATGGCATTCTATATATACATGCAAAGAATATCATAGTTTGTATTATAATTATTATGAACCATTGCCTCAAATAAATATATTTCCAAAACATGTTGTCAAACAAATTTACGTGATAAAATTGTTAGTATTGGTGTCCTAGAGACAATACTTTTAATGTTTTATTGAAAACAATTAAGGATTATATTTTATGTGATTATTTAATTATTATTTAATATGTCTTTATTTACTGCGTTATAAATTGAAAGGATAATAAATGTCCTTGGAATATTAATACGTAATATATATCTTTAAGTATGTGACTTAAAAATGATATTATATGAATAGTATTTTATTCCTAAAATTCCCTAGTCAAGTATTATTATTTAAGGACAATAATAATGCAATAAGACTATTATGTTTGTTGACGGATGACCATATCTCATTGGTCATAGGTATGGTGATACTAAAGTCAAGAACATAAGTGTATGTATCAATACATGACACTGGAAAGACCCGCCGTGAGATTCTACATGTTAATAAGTGTCATAAGAAATCTCACTATGATAATGATGTAATGATCCTATGACTCGAAATCATTATATTTCTATACGAGAATTAATATACTTTGATTACACTCAAAGTTACCTTTAACCGGGTAATGATAAAGGTGTACATTGGGTATGCTATGAATCGTATGAGGAATATGAATGATAGATATATGATTTAACCCTCCAATTCTAGGAGTGATATTATTGGCCTTTTGATTGAGTGAGACTATGAAATGCATGGCCATGCTCAAATATTGATTTGTTTAAATAGTCTACTCATTGATCAAGGAAACCGAGATTAAACGTTGAAGAGGATGACACTATACATGTCTCGAGTTTGATCTATAATATAAGGTTAAAGGGATTATATTACATGGAACATTATTCACGAAAGGTTTAATTGAATCACCAATTATTATTGTTACTTGGGTAACAATGATGTATTACTAAATGCCGCTCATTGTTTATAATTTTATTATTAGATAATAAAATTATTGCCAACGTAATAATAACCTAAAGGGTCACACACAAAGAACGTCAAAACGGAGGTTTATTTAAATTACGAATTTAAATATATTATTGTTTATTCGAATTTAATTATTGAATTAATTAAGTGGGACATGATTAATTATATTAGAATTCGGATTTAATAAGTATTATTATTATTCGAATTTAATTATTGAATTAATTAAGTGGGACTTGATTAATTATATTAGAATTCATATTTAATAATAATAATAACCCAAAGTCATAATGGGTTTTGGAAACCACATGGATTAGGGTTAGGCCCAAAATCTCTCTCTCCCCTATACATACATAATGATGTATAGTATTAGCGTTTAATCATCAAATTTCGTTTTAGAGAAAAACCCTAGCTGCTCAACATCAAGAGAGGCTAGAGAAAGAGAGAAAGAGAGAGGCAAACAATTCGGCTAGTACCGACTCCGGTGATCGTAGGACGATCGGGCGTTCGTTTGGACTTCTTTAGAGAGCAAATCTTTGCAACAAAGGACTACTGTGATTCATCTTTCTGGACCTCCATTAAACAGCATACGAAAGCTTTGTTAAGGTACAGACTTCTTCACCATAATCATCCAACGTTATACATGGATCCTGCGATTGGGTTTCGATTTTTATTATTATTTTTACGTTAATTCCGCTGCATTTTCATGCCCGAAACCCTCCAATGGTATCAGAGCTACGTGTATAATGGGATGATTTGGTTATGTGTTTAACAGTTTTTCGATGTATGTAAACATATATATGATATGCCATGACTATATATTGATATATATGTTTTATATGATTTTGAATATATGATATTCATGTGTTGTATAATCATGGGATGATTGTGTGTATTGCTGTATGTATATGATACATGTTTGTTCTTGTTATGGAAATCGTATTCGATACGAATTCTGAAACTACTTCGGTAGATTTTCTGAAATCTGTGTCCAGTGTCTGATTTTCGTAAACGATATGTGTTTTCTGACTGAAATCGTGTCACTGAGCAATACTGAAAAAGTCAGCTTCTCGTTTGTAAGCCGTTTGACGAATTTAAAGGCCCCGAAACGGTGATTTATTATTTTCTGAAATTTATTTGATTTTCTGAAATTTTAAAATTTATTATATATGATTATATGATATGTTTATATAATCTGAGATATATTATATGTGTTATGTGATAACATGGTGGATGGTTATGGCCTAAAGACCCATAGGATAGTGGTTTTGTTTTATGGTTTTGGTTTCTAAATACGACTTGCATGTCGTTTATTCATTGTAATTGTTAATCTCGAATGTAACTCGAGTTCTTCTTGTAATTTCATTAGAATAGATTTATTTATTATTCAATGTAATTGTTCAATGGAGACTTGGAAGCAAGGAAGCTAGGAGGCAATCCAGATGATGGAGTAATGAAGAAGATAAAGACATGTAATAGTGTAGTATTTGAAACCACCATAGATTGACCTTGATAATTCCATTAGCTTGGAAATATCACATAGGATGGGGCCATAACCAAACACGTTTAATTTACGCACAATACATATATGTATATGAATGCATGTGTAGATATGTATGTGTTGGAATGATGTATGTATTAGATACGACACCCATGCCATGTCTGCTTAAGAAAGATAAAATCTGTAACGATTCAAGATTTTAAAATTAACAAAAGATCATGAGATTCTTGTGTTTATGAAATATGGATTTTAAAACACGGAATTAAATATGGATTTTGATATCTATAACTGGGATTTTCTAACAAAAGCGGATATGCGTATTCGTAAGGTTGATGGGTTTTAAGTGTGATCACTGGTATCCTCCATCTACCTGGGAAATGAACAATTTAAGATGTCAATTTGAAATATTTGGTTCAAGGAAAAATTAAGGATCTCTTTATGATGTGATCATGATCGTTATAAATTTTCTAAACCCCTTAACAAAATATTAAGTTTTACTCGGATGCTTTCCAATGAATGAACACTCATCGAATCCTAGATCGATTAGGGGAAGGACTGTCAGTGGCAGGGGACTCCTATCTATCGTGGTGAGATGCGACGAATATAAACGGTTATATTCGGCCGTTGTATCATTGGGTCTAACTTAACTGAGTCGTCATAATAAGGTGAAAATAAACGGTTATATTCAACCATTATGAACTTAGAAGCATAGAGTTTGGTTAAAAGTCTATTAGATAGATAAGATCAATCGTTGTTCACCAAACTATCCAAGAATTATATATGATATAATTGACAACTGTTGTCTACCTAAATAATCATTTTTTAAGGACTTCCAGTGGTTGACTTAGGACATGACGAAATATGGATCTTGGCTCACTAGAAAGAATTATGGGATATACTTTCCAAATTAATAGTAAGGGCTATTAATTTGATAAAAATAGTGGGAGATATATTATTAATATATCATAATCATTTGAACATAATAAATAACTCAGACAATCTAATGTTTATTTTATGCATTTTAAACATTATAGATATTTAAATGGCAAACAATACAAATACTTTCTCCGTACGAGCAACCCTTGAGAAGGACAAGCTGACAGGAACTAACTTCCTGGATTGGTATAGGAATTTGAGGATTGTCCTCAAGCAAGAGCATAAGCTCCATGTCATTAAAATTCCTTCATCTTCTCCTCCTACTGAGAATACAACTCGCGTTCAGCAAAATGCTTATCAGAAGCATATTGATGATGTGAATGATATTGCATGTCTCATGCTGGCAACCATGAGTGCTGAGCTTCAAAAACAACATGAGCATATGGATGCTTATGAGATGATTGAACACCTTCAAAGAATGTTTGAGGGACAAGCTCGTCAAGAAAGGTTCGACACGAGCAAAGCACTGTATGCTTGCAAACAGGAAGAGCGTGAACCTGTTCAACCACATGTTCTGAAGATGATAGGTTGATGATAGGTTATATTGAGTATCTTGATACTTTGGGTTTCCCGATTGGTTTGGAAGCTCAGATTGACTTAATCTTGCAATCTTTGAACCGCAACTATACTCATTTTGTTATGAACTACAATATGAATGAGATAGACAAAACACCCACTGAATTGTTGGCCATGTTACGAACTGCTGAAACCAACATGAAAAGGCTGAACCTGCTGCCATGTTGATGGTAGATAACAAAGGTAAGGCTAATAGGAAAGGCAAATGGAAGGGAAAGAAGAAGATTGGATCTGCTTCTGGTCCCAAGCCAAAGGCTAATCCCAAACAGGCTTTAAAGCCTAAGGGTGTTGTTGCAAAGGGTGATTGTCACTACTATGGTAAACCAGGTCATTGGAAGAGAAATTGTCATGCTTATTTGGAGGATCTGAAGAAGAAGAAGGCTGGTCAAGCTTCTGATTCAGGTATTTATGTTATAGAGGTCAATTTGTCAACTTCTACATCATGGGTATTGGATACTGGATGTGGTTCTCACATTTGTATAAATATACATGAACTACAAAGGAGTAGGACTTTGGCTAAAGGAGAGGTCGACCTACGAGTTGGCAATGGAGCAAAGGTTGTTGTTTTAGCTGTAGGGACTTATTATTTATCATTGCCCACTGGGCTTATTTTAGAACTTGAGAACTGTTTTTACGTGCCTGCAATTTGCAGAAACATTATTTCGGTTTCTTGTTTAGACAAGAAAGGTTTTGCATTTTAATTCAGAACAATAGTTGTTCCTTTTCTTTGAATAATGTTACCTATGGGGTTGCACGTTTATTTAACGGTTTATATGTTCTTGATTTAGACACTCCTATCTATAATGTGAATAACAAACGTCTTAAAATAAATGACTCAAATCAAACATACCCCTGGCACTGTCGTTTAGGCCATATAAATGAGAAGCGCATTTCTAAGTTACATAAGGATGGATACTTGGATAAGTTTGACTTTGAATCATACGAAGCATGCGAACCTTGTCTCATTGGAAAAATGACTAAATCTCCTTTTACTGGACAAGGTGAAAGGGCCACTGAATGATTAGAACTTATACATGGTGATGTATGTGGTCCTATGCGTACTATGACAAGATGTGGCTTTTACTACTTTATCACGTTTACTGATAATTTCAGTAGATATGTGTATCTTTTGAAGAAAAAATCCGATTCTTTTGAAAAGTTCAAAGAAACAAAGCTGAAGTAGAAAAGCAAACTGGCGGAAGTATTAAGACTCTACGATCTGATCGTGGAGGTGAATACTTAATCCATGAATTTAAGAGTTTATTAAAAGAGTGTGGTATTGTATCACAACTCACTCCTCCCGGAACACCACAATGGAATGGAGTTTCTGAAAGGAGGAATCGTACTTTGTTGGACATGGTACGATCGATGATGAGTCATGCAGATCTTTCAATTAGTTTCTGAGGCTACGCCCTGGAGACGGCTGCTTATACACTTAACCGAGTTCCTACTAAAACGGTTCAGAAGACTCCATATGAGACATGGACTAAGAAACGTCATAGCATGTCATTTATGAAAATATGGGGATGTGAAGCGTTTATGAAACGTTTAACTTCTGACAAGCTAGGACCTAAATCAGACAAATATAATTTTGTGGGATACCCAATTGAAACAAAGGGTTATTCATTCTATAATCCTTCCGAGAACAAAGTGTTTGTTGCTCGAACTACAGTTTTTCTTGAAAGAGAAATGCTTTCGAAGAAAAACAGTGGGAGGATAATAGATCTCGATGAAGTTCGAGGCCCACAAGATAACATTGAACCAATGGAGGAACTTGAGCAGGATGTACAAGACCACAACACTGCTTAAGAAACACAAGTTATTCGTAAGTCTAGTAGGATTCGCCATGAGCCTGAGAGATATTATGGATTTCTCTTAACTCAAGATGGTGATATGATGCTTATCGACGAAGATGAGCCTCTCACCTACTAAGATGCTATGAACATTCCAGAATCCAAGAGATGGCTGGATGCCATGAAATCTGAGATGGAATCCATGTATACTAATCAAGTATGGACTTTGGTTGATCCACCTAAAGGGGTAAAACCTATAGGGTGCAAGTGGGTTTTCAAGAAGAAGACCGACATGGATGGTAATGTACAAACCTATAAGGCACGATTGGTGGCAAAAGGTTTCAAGCAAATTCATGGTATTGACTATGATGAGACTTTTTCACCAGTGGCTATGGTCAAGTCCATCAGGATTTTGCTTGCTATTGCTGCGTACTATGATTATGAAATCTGGCAGATGGATGTCAAAACCGCTTTCTTAAATGGGAGCCTTGAAGAAGATATGGATGTGTATATGACACAGCCTGAAGGTTTTGTTGATCTAAATAATGTTGTAAAGGTATGTAAGCTGCGTCGATCCATTTATGGATTGAAACAAGCCTCAAGGAGATGGAACATTCGTTTTGATGAAACTGTCAAAGAGTTTGGGTTTATTCAAAATGAAAATAAACCATGTGTTTACAAGAAGGTAAGTGGGAGCAATGTGGCATTCCTATAATTATATGTTGATGATATATTAATAATAGGGAATGACATTCCTTCTTTACAGGCTTTTAAGACTTGGTTGAGTAAGAATTTCTCAATGAAAGACTTAGGCGAAGCGACCTATATTTTAGGTATCAAGATCTATAGAGATAGATCAAGAAGAATGATCGGCCTAAGTCAGAGTAGATACTAGTCTAATCCAGGTGAAGGTCACTGGACAGCAGTCAAGAATATTCTTAAGTACTTGAAGAGGACTAAAGATTAATTCTTGGTATATGGAGGAGAAGATAAGCTGGTAGTAAAAGGTTACACCGACGCTAGTTTCTAGACAGACAAGGATGATTCGATTTCTCAGTCTGGATTTGTGTTTTGTCTAAATGGAGATGTTGTATGCTGGAATGGTTCACAGCTGAGACAGTTGTTGATTCTACAATAGAGCCTGAGTATATTGATGCTTGCGAAGCAGCCAAGGAGGCTGTTTGGGGATGTACTTAGGAGATATCACCTAATTAATAAGATTAATAATCGAGGGGATATACATATATGTAAAGTGCATACAAATGATAACATTGCAGATCCACTGACTAAGGCTTTGTCGCAGAAGAAGCACGAAGGTCATACTAGTTCCATGGGTATTAGATACATGAGAGATTGGCTCTAGTACAAGTAGGAGATTGTTAGTATTGGTGTCCTAGAGACAATACTTTTAATGTTTTATTGAAAACAATTAAGGATTATGTTTTATGTGATTATTTAATTATTATTTATTATGTCTTTATTTACTGCGTTATAAATTGAAAGGATAATAAATGTCCTTGGAATATTAATACGTAATATATATCTTTAAGTATGTTACTTAAATATGAGATTATATGAATAGTATTTTATTCCTAAAATTCCCTAGTCAAGTATTATTATTTAAGGATAATAATAATACATTAAGACTAGTATGTTTGTTGACGGATGACCACATCTCATTGGTCATAGGTATGGTGATACTAAAGTCAAGAACATAAGTGTATGTATCAATACATGACACTGGAAAGACCCGCCGTGAGATTCTACATGTTAATAAGTGTCATAAGAAATCTCACTGTGATAATGATGTAATGATCCTCTGACTTGAAATCAATATATTTCTATACAAGAATTAATATACTTTGATTACACTCAAAGTTACCTTTAATCGGGTAATGATAAAGGTGTACATTGGGTATGCTATGAATCGTATGAGGAATATGAATGATAGATATATGATTTAACCCTCCAATTCTAGGAGTGATATTATTGGCCTTTTGATTGAGTGAGACTATGAAATGCATGGCTATGCTCAAATATTGATTTGTTTAAATAGTCTACTCATTGATCAAGGAAACCGAGATTAAACGTTGAAGAGGATGACACTATACATGCCTCGAGTTTGATCTATAATATAAGGTTAAAGGGATTATATTACATGGAACATTATTCACGAAAGGTTTAATTGAATCACCAATTATTATTGTTACTTGGGTAGCAATGATGTATTACTAGATGCCGCTCATTGTTTATAATTTTATTATTAGATAATAAAATTATTGCCAACGTAATAATAACCTAAAGGGTCACACACAAAGAACGTCAAAACGGAGGTTTATTTAAATTATGAATTTAAATATATTATTGTTTATTCGAATTTAATTATTGAATTAATTAAGTGGGACTTGATTAATTATATTAGAATTAGGATTTAATAAGTATTATTATTATTCGAATTTAATTATTGAATTAATTAAGTGGGACTTGATTAATTATATTAGAATTCAGATTTAATAATAATAATAACCCAAAGTCATAATGGGTTTTGGAAACCACATGGATTAGGGTTAGGCCCAAAATCTCTCTCCCCCCTATATATACATAATGATGTATAGTATTAGGGTTTAATCATCAAATTTCGTTTTAGAGAAAAACCCTAGCTGCTCAACATCAAGAGAGGCTAGAGAAAGAGAGAGGCAAACAATTCGGCTAGTACCGACTCCGGTGATCGTAGGACGATCGGGCGTTCGTGTGGATTTCTTTAGAGAGCAAATTTTTGCAACAAAGGACTACTGTGATTCATCTTTCTGGACCTCCATTAAACAACATACGAAAGCTTTGTTAAAGTACAGACTTCTTCACCATAATCATCCAACGTTATACATGGATCCTGCGATTGAGTTTCGATTTTTATTATTATTTTTACGTTAATTCCGCTGCGTTTTCATGCCCGAAACTCTTCAAAAATCTGGCAAAAGAGAAGTAAACTCTGACAGTATAAACTCTGAAAATGCAAACTCTAATCATATAAACTCTATTAACATAAACTCTAATAAAAATACTTCTACTGCAAGAGTTAAGAAGTTTCAAAAGAAAGAACCCCAACTAGTTTGGGTCCCCAAACCTACTAATTAATTTGCATTTACTGATTGCAGGGAAATAGGAAAAACATTCTAGTGATTGATAGTGGATGTTCTGCACATATGATTGGAAATAAATCCCTGCTTTCAGAGTTTGAGGAGAAGGCTGGTCCAATAGTATCTTATGGAGATGGAAACATAGGAAGAATAATGGGATATGACAACATTGTGATTGGAAATGTCATCATTGAATATGTAGCTCTGGTTGAAGGACTTAAACATAATCTGCTAAGTGTGAGCCAAATGACAGACAGAGGTTATTCTGTGGAATTTCATGGAACTCACTGTGAAGTGAAAAGCAATAAGGATGGTAAAGTGGTTCTTATTGGTCACAGACATAACAACTTATTTGAAGCAAGCTTGGATGTAAACTCTAATAGTCCCTTAACTTGCCTACTTGGAAAGGCATCATCCTTGGAAAGATGGAATTGGCACAAAAAACTGTGTCACTTGAATTTTGGAAACATTAATGAATTAGTGAAAAAAGATCTAGTTAGAGGTCTTCGAAAAGTTCAATTTCATCCTGATGGACTCTGTGATTCATGTCAAAAGGCCAAACGAAAGAAGACAACTTTCAAGAGCAAAACTGAAAATTCAATTGATCAACCTTATCATCTATTGCATCTTGATTTATTTGGTGTTGTCAACATTATGTCCATTGGAAAGAAAAAATATACTATGGTGATAGTTGATGATTACACTAGATTTACCCGGGTGTACTTTTTACATAAGAAGGATGAAACTGCAGTAATAATTTTTGATCATATTGCAATGATTGAGAATGGATCAACACAAAAGGTAAAGAATCTAAGGAGTGACAATGGAACAGAGTTTAAGAACTCTGCGATGGAGGAATTCTGCTCAACAAAAGGTATTTTTCAACAATTCTCAGCACCTGGCACACCTCAACAAAATGGCGTAGTTGAAAGAAAGAACAGAACTCTAATTGAAGATGCTAGAACAATGCAAGAAGGAGCAAAGCTACCTACTTATTTTTTGACAGAAACTGTGAATACTGCATGCATTACTCAGAATTGTTCTTTAATAAACAAACATGGAATGACTCCATATGAATCTTTGAAGGGAAGAAAGACAAATGTTAAGTACTTTCACATGTTTGGAAGCAAGTGTTTTATTCTCAAAACACATCCTGAACAATTGAAGAAGTTAGAACTTAAAGCAGATGAATGAATTTTTGTTGGTTATGCAACAACTTCTAAAACCTCTTCAAGGGCATTCAAAGTGTTTAATTTTAGGACAATGACAGTCATGTAATCAATTAATGTCTATTTTGATGAATGAAAGATAGCTGGATTACATGATGAAGATGCACAGGAAACTCTGAGATTTGAGAATGAATTGCAGAATATAAACACTGTTGAACCAAACTCTGATGAGATAAACGATGTTCAACCAAACACTGGTGAAGTAAACTCTGATTCTTTAAACTCTGATTCAGAAATGATTGAAATAGAAATTGAAGATTCTGCACATGTTGAGGGGGGAACAACATCAATCAAATATTGACATTGGAGAACAAACCATAGTTATTGAAATATCAGAGTCTAACCAAACTCTGAACAACACAAACTCTGAAACCCTAAACTCTGATCAATCAAACACTAAGACCTCAATATCTGAGTATATAAACTCTGAGACATCAAACACTGATGGAAACACATTTTCAGGGGGAGGATCAGCATTTACAGAAGAATCATTCTATTAAGGCACAAATAATGGGGGAGCATCTAGTTCAAAAAAATTTCACATCCAAGAAAATGGATAAAAAATCACACACCTGAATTAATTATTGGTGATCTAGAAAGTGGAGTAAAGACAAGGAAAGCTCCTAAGAATGAATGTCTATTTCATAGTTTTCTTTCTCAAACAGAATCAAAGAAGGTTGAAGATGCTTTGAAGGATGCAGATTGGGTTACTACAATGCAGGAAGAATTGAATGAGTTTGAAAGAAATGAAGTTTGGACCCTAGTTTCAAGGCCAAAGAACATATCTATTATTGGCACAAAATAGGTGTTTAGAAACAAGATAGACTCTGATGAAACCATTACAAGAAACAAAGCAAGACTAGTAGTTAGAGGTTATTCTCAATAAGAAGGCATGATTATGATGAAACCTTTGCACCAGTAGATAGACTTGAAGCAATCAGATTTTTTCTTGCTTATGCGGCACATAAGAAATTCAAGGTCTACCATATGGATGTTAAAAGTGCATTTTTAAATGGAGAACTTGAAGAAGAAGTTTATGTTAAACAACCACCTAACTTTGTCAATCCAAAATATCCAAATCATGTCTACAGACTGGATAAAACCTTATATGGACTCAAACAAGCACCAAGAGCATGGTATGAAACTCTAGCTCAATTTTTACTTGAAAGTGATTTCACTAGAGGTACAATTGATAAAACCTTATTTTATAGAACTCAAGGTAAGGATTTATTATTGGTACAAATATATGTTGATGATATTATATTTGGTTCCACTAATGAGAAACTCTGTGAAAGATTTTCAAAGCTAATGCAGTCCAGGTATCAAATGAGCATGATGGGAGAATTCAGTTATTTTCTAGGATTACAAGTAAAACAGACTAATGAAGGAATTTTCATTAATCAGTCTAAATATATAAAAAAATCTACTTACTAAATTTCAAATGCAAGACTCTACATCTGCTACAACTCCAACGGCTACTGCAAGAAATCTTGATCAAGACACTGAAGAACCTGTTGATATTGCAGCATACATAGGCATAATTGGTTCTCTACTCTATCTGACTGCAAGTACACTAGACATCATATTTGCAACATGTCTTTGTTTCAGATTTCAAACAAATCCAAGGGAACCACATTTGATTACTGTAAAGAGAATTTTCAGATATGTTAAAGGCATCATAAATCTTGGCTTATGGTATCCAAGAGAATTTGATTTTAAATTAATAGGCTATTCAGATGCCTACTTTGCAGGATACAAAATTGATAGGAAAAGCACAAGTGGCAGTTGTCAATTCTTAGGAGGAAGAATTGTCTCATGGTTCATTAAGAAACATAAATCAATCTCTACATCAACAGCAGAGGCTGAATATATAGCTGCAGGAAGTTGTTGTGCACAAATCTTATGGATGAAAAATCAACTGTTAGATTATGGTTTGAACTTTTCTAAGATTCATATTTATTATGATAATCAAAGTGCTATTGCAATGACAGGAAATCCAGTTCAACATTCTCTGACAAATCACATCAGTATCAGATATCACTTCATAAGGGGACATGTCATGGAAGGAACAATTGAAGTGCATTGTGTTCCCTCAGATCAATAGTTAACAGACATATTCACCAAGCCACTATGTGGAACATCTTTTACAAGATTGGTTTCTGAATTAAGAATGGTTATAAGTGGATCAACTCTAGATGGCAAATAGCAGACAATCAGAGTATGTGACAAACTCTGTCAGAGTATGTGGTAAACTCTTATAGAAATAGGAGTAAACTCTGATCATTGGAACATCTAATCTCTAATCATAAGTTATCAGTATTTATGGTAAACTTTGTTATAGTACATGGTAAACTCTGACAGATTATGCAAACTCTGATTTCTATAAACTCTGATTATATGTTAAACTCTGTTTGTTTTAAACTCTGATTACATGATAAACTCTGTTTGCACTAAACTCTGAGTTATTCTCTGATTGGAATAATCATAGGGCGAGTGTTTGTCATGAAAAATGTTTCAGTTTTATACATGGATACACTCACACCAGCTGTATTTTGAGAATTGCACTACTCATTACTCTTCCAATAATTATATGCCACATGTCCCACTTCTAAGTATATGCAAATGAGAGAGAATAGTTTAATTCTTATTTTCACTTTGAATTATTCATCTGCATATAATATTTCTCTCTTTCTCTCTCGTTTCATAAAAACCCTAGTTTCTTAAACCTTCAAATCTCTGATTTTACAATGGCATCCAAAGGTCAAACTTTTCAAAACTACTTTTTTGTTGCTACAAACTACATATCTCTTTTAAATAAGACAGATGCTCCTCAAGATTTTCATATAGTGCAGGATTTTCTTCAAAACAGTTATATTGGGTATGCACTACAGGAACCAACGAACTTATCTGCTCAATCTCTACTCAGATTCTGGTCAACTGCAAAGTTTAATAATGCAAGTGATGATGAAGAGCCCATCATCACATTTCAGTGCAATGGAAAACTCTTTATCATTCATGCTATTGTGAGACAGGCCCTTCATCTTCCAGAAGTGGCTGTGTATGATGACTTAGTGGGGGATGATCAAATAAAAGAGTTTTTCAGAGAAATAGGCTATGGACGTAGTCTATCAAAGTTGGGGAGTCTGACAAGGCCCCATTTAAGAAGAGAGTGGATTTTCTTCTTTGATTGCATCACAAGAGCTTTCACAGCAAAATGCAACAACTTTGATACAATTCCACATTTGTCACAACAGATTGGGTATTCTCTGACCCATAACTTAAATTTCAATTTTCCCTGTTTAATTATTAGGCAATTAACTAGCAAAATTGAAGATGATGTTCATACTGTTTATTTTGCCATATTTTTACAATTAATTTTTAGCCATTTGTTTCCTAATGTAAATTTTGAGAATGATCAGAGTCTAGCTTGTTTTTGTATGAACAAGAGAATTTTTGCTGACTTGGCTACGAAGGATGCAAAGAAAGGTAATCTATCTCCTCTCTTTTATCCCACATGGGTCAGGCTTCTCTTAAATCAGAGAATGCCTACCATGTATGAAAGGGATTTTCTCTCTATGGCTATGGATTAGAGTTTAGCACCCTCTAATTTAAACCCAAGCCACCCTCCATACAATGACAACCAAACACTTTGTTAACCTCTACAGTCTCCCAAAAGACTGTAGTTGTAAAACACACCACTCAACAGGGCACAGGCAAAAGGAAATGTAAATCAGTGAAAGAATATTCTCCTAAAAAGAGAAAATTGATTGATGAAGGGTTGGTTTTTCCTGAGAGGAAGATGGATAAGAAGGCTTTTGAGATTCCTCATGCACCTTTTATGAAGCCATTCACAGTGAATCCAATGCCTAAAATGAAAAAGAAGAGGAGAAGATTGGTCAAGGCTGCAATCTCTGATGCTGCTAATTTTGAAGGGCTAAACTCTGATACAGCAATAAACTCTAATGTCTTAATCTATGATCAACCAAATCTTCAAGATTTAAACTCTGAAGACATCCTACACTCTGAGCCAACATATCCAATAAACTCTGATGCTTTGATAAATTCTGATAAAGCATGGCGTTGCTGGAAGGCAAATATTCCTTGGAAGGAACCTGGCTTACCAGTTCCAATTGAGAACATGATTCTTCAGTATGTTAAGTCAAAAGCTGATTGGTGGACAAATGTTGCCCATTATAACTGTGAACGTATTAAACGGGGGGCTACTATTGACAAGATGGTCTGCATAAAAAATTTGGGGAAGTTGACTGATCTTTGGCTCAAGGCTGAACAGGAGCGACAACACAATTATTTGAAAGATGGGTTATATGTCACTCCAGAGAAACCTGTTCATGTAACAATCCCTGACTCTCCTATTCATTCCCTTTAACAAATTATCAAAGAGATATCTTATGAAAGAATGAGGGAACTGGCTGAAGAAGTAAGAAAGGAAATGGAGGCAAAGAAATCTCAATCATCTTCAGTATCTCCAAGTTCCAAGAAGTTTTCAAGAAAGAAGAAGAAGTCTGTCTCTTTTGGCGAAGAAATACAAAAACCTGTCTCTCAAAGTGAGGCAACAATCTCTATATGGCCAGGCACATAAGAACCTGTTGATCAAAGTTTAGGAGTAGCCAATGAAGTAGTAGCAGATGAAGCCAGCAGGAATCAGGGGTACAACCCACAAGAACCTTCAGCTCAAAGGGTTGAAGAAGTTGTTAAGGCCCCTATCACACAAGAACCATCCAATCAAAGTTTGGATGCAACACAACTACCATTAATGAAGATTCTGCTCTTGCTAATGCAAGTGAGACAAACTCTAAGACAACTCCAATAGAAATCTCTAATGCAATCATGGTGCAACCACTCTCTGCACAGCCAATGGAGACTCCTTTTACATCAACAAATACTCAAGGTATAAACTCTAACTTTTCTTCAGAGTTCACATTCTCTGATAGTACAAGTTCATATTTTAACTTTCCTATTTTAACTGCTGGAATGATCATGAATAGTCCTGAAAAGGGTACCCCTATTCATGTGACTACAGACCTCTGTTAGGAATATATTCATTTTGATGATGTACAAAATACTAGAACAGGGTCTAGCTCAGTTTATCTGTAATAAGTCTTTCTAGTCTCTGAAATGTATAATCAGAGTCTAGATGGTCAACATTCATGTTACTTGTACTTAGAAGAATTTCTGTAGAAAGTGAAACCAGAGTCTGCATGAAGATCAGAGTCTGGAAGGTGATCAGAGTCTATAGACTATCAGAGTCTATGATCTATCAGAGTCTACATGTGATCAGAGTCTGAAGATCATCAGAGTCTGAAGATTTCAGAGTCTATACAGTTGAGGTTAAATTTGGAAGAAGATCACAGGAATGGAAAGTCTTCGAAGATCAAGATAAATATATTGCAGATATGTTATGGGAAAGAAAGAGAATTCTAGAAGGAAACTGTCAACTAATAATTAGGAATTCTATTCCTATTGTAATTTATCTTTCTGTTATTAGTTGATAGGCAGCTCTCTATATAAACTCTATGTAACCTAATTGTAAAACAGTGGAAGTCGAAGCATAATTATCTGAGTGAAATTTTGTGAGAGCATAGAAATAGAGAGAGTTGCTGTGATAAACACAGAGAAGCTGCTAGGGTTTGTGTACACCCTAGGAGGGTTTTGTATTCACAAATCAATAATACAAAACAGTACTTATTCATATTTTTGTGTTTGAGTTTATTCTTAATTTGATTTTAAATCGGGCAGAAAAGACATACAAGTATTCAACCCCCCCTTCTACTTGTACGATTGGGAAAACAATTGGTATCAGAGCCTAACGTTTAAAATCGATCAAAGATGTCTGGAAACAAAGATGGCAATTCTAAGATTCCTATGCTTAAGAGAAACGAGTTCACCCACTGGAAGGTTAAGATGCTGCACCATCTGGAAGCAACAGACCCTGACTATCTTGACAGGATTAATGAAGGACCCTTTGTGCCCTTAAAAATTGTGCCTCAAATCAATGAGGAAGGCAAAATAACTGAAGAACACCTCGTTGAGAAACCAAAGGCTGAATGGACAAAATAGGACAAAGAAAATGTCCTTAAGGAGGCAAAAGTAAAGAACATTCTCTTTAATAGTTTAGATTCTTTTCTAACTAACTGTGTCATATCATGCAAGACTGCTAAGGAGATGTGGACAAAACTTGAGGTGCACTGTCAAGGGACTAATGATGTCAAGAAGAATGCTAGGTCTTTGCTTATTCAAGAGTATGAGTACTTTGAAGCAAAATCTGGAGAATCTATCACTGAGATGTATGATAGGTTTACAAAACTCTTGAATGAGATGGCTATGCTTGGTAAGGTTTATGATTCTGAAGATACGAACACCAAGTTTCTGAGAGCACTTCCTGAAGAGTGGGACAATAAGACTACAGCCATAAGAGAAGCTAGAGATTTGGATGAACCAACTCTAGAAGAATTGTATGGCAGACTCAAGACATATGATTTGGAGATGGAACAGAGAAAGAATAAAAAGTCTGTAAAGACAAAATCTGTGGCACTCTTGATGGAGTCTGAGAAAGAACAACAGGAACCATCCACAGAAGCAAGAATCAAGGATTCAAGAAATAAGGGTAAAGCTGCTGTGGAGTCAGAGTCTACTGACACAGACTCTGATTCTGATGAAGAGTTTGATCTAAGTCAAATGATGGCTATGTTTGCTAAAAATTTCAAAAGAATGAAATTCAACAAAAGAACTGGCAAATTTAGCAAAAGGCCATCATTCAAGAAGGAAGATGAAAAGGTTGAGAAGAGCAAGAGTACAATTATCAAACTTGACAAAGCAAAGGTCAAATGTTTCAACTGTGGAATATTGGGGCACTTTGTTAGTGAATGCAGAAAGTCAAAAAGTCAAGGAAAAGGAAAAGCACTTCTATCAACAGGAAAGGACTGGGCAGACTCAAGCTCAGAGGATGAAATTGATTATGAAAATCTAGCACTGATGGCATCCTCCTCAAGAAAATCACAGTCTCCCAAAGAACCCTCATCTCCTAAAACTCATGTATCAATCTTTACTCCTGAATCCTTAATTAATTTAGACTCTGATGGCATAGAGATTGTGAAAAGTGAGGTTAATAAAATAATGACAACATGTAGGTCTCTCACTAGTGAAAGTGAAAGGTTGAGAGAAGAAAATTTAGCCTTAACTAAAAGGAATTGTCATGTAGAATCTGAGTTATTATTAATGGAACAATACAAAAAGGATTCTGAGAAATATAGTCATAACTACACTGAAATTTTGAAAGCCTATGACTATGTTAGGAAAGAACTAGAAGAAGAAAGGCTTAAGTTTAAAGTTTGGACAGACTCTGGAAGAAAAGTTCAAGAAATTCTCAATAATCAAAACGTGTGTCAAACTGCTGGTCTAGGCTATGACAAGAGTCAAGACAAAAGACCTATTGTTGAGAATGATAACAATGAAGAAGCTAGCAAAATTAATAAGACTAAAGACAAAAGTACATTTGTTCCTGTTAAGTTTGTGATCCCTAAAGAAAAAACTGAAGCCACAAACTCATCTGTCAATAGTCCCCCTGTTGTTGACAAAAAGACAGATGAAACAGGGGCAAATAACTCTAAGAAAATTATAAACATAGGGTACTTGTCTAAGTCTAAGTTAAAAGAAAGGCTAGAGAACTTATCAGAGTCCACCAAAACTAGGAGAAATAGGAATGGTAAGGAAGGCATCAATAAGGCTAATAATTATCAAAAAGATCCTAATGCTCCTAGAAAGAAGTGTTATAGATGTGGCAACCAAAACCATTTAGCTATAGATTGTAAAACAAAAATTGAGAAGAAATCAGAGTCTAGTCCTTCTCAGACTCTGAAAAGTCACTACATACCACAGAAACCTTGTTATCACTGTGGTAGCATATTTCATTCTATATATATGTGTAGGGACTATCATGATTTGTATTACAATTTTTATGAGCTAAAATCTTCTATTGATAAGAGTTGGTATGACACTATTAAGACTCCACCACAGTCTAGAGCAACAAAAGAGACAGGTAAGCCAAATGTGAAAATTATTAAGCCTGTTTCTCCTAAAATTAGTAGAAAAGGATCCAAAACTATTTGGGTCCTCAAAACATCTAACTAGTTGCTTTATGTATGCAGGGAACTAGGGTAAAGAAAGTAACCCTAATCCTAGACAGTGGATGCTCAAGACATATGACTGGAAAGAAATCCCTGCTTACAGACTTTGAGGAAATGGCTGGCACAGAAGTATCCTTTAGAGATGGCAACAAAGGACAAACACTGGGATATGGCAAGATTGTACTTGAGAATGTCATCATTGAACAAGTAGCTCTAGTTGATGGCTTAAGGCACAATTTAATAAGCATAAGTCAACTTGGAGACAAAGGTTACCATACTGGCTTTGACAACAAAGAGTGTCTTGTGACTCACAAAGAAACAGGCATTGTGGTTTTCAAAGGACACAGACATGGTAACATTTATGAAGCCAGCTTGGAGGATTGCATAAACAGTGAAGTCACATGTCTATACAGCAAGGCCTCAACTGAAGAGAGCTGGAAATGGCACAAGAAACTGTCACACATCAACTTCAAAACACTCAACAAGTTGGTTAAACAGAATCTTGTAAGAGGATTACCACAGGTTGATTTTGTACAAGATGGACTTTGTGAAGCATGTCAACTTGGAAAACAAAGGAAATCATCCTTCAAGAGCAAGACAATAAATACCATTTCTGAACCCTTTTATTTACTGCATCTTGATTTATTTGGTCCAGTAAATGTTATGTCAATTAACAAAAATAAATATACTCTTGTTATTGTAGATGATTTTACAAGATTCACATGGGCTTTCTTTCTACATTCAAAGGATGAAGCTTCACAACACATAATAGATCATATCACTTTTCAGGAAAGAAAATCACAGAAAACAGTAAGAATTCTAAGGAGTGACAATGGTACTGAATTCAAGAATTCAATCATGGAGAACCACTGTGCATCAAAGGGAATTACTCAACAATTTTCTGCGCCAGGAACTCCTCAACAAAATGGAGTTGTGGAAAGAAAGAATAGGACACTCATAGAAGCTGCCAGAACAATGTTGGCAGAGTCTAAGCTACCAGTATACTTTTGGGCTGAGGCAGTCAATACAACATGTTTCACTCAAAACTGCACTCTAATAAACATGCATGGAAAAACTCCCTATGAAATGATAAAGGACAAGAAGCCAAGTGTGAAACACTTTCACATATTTGGATGCAAGTGTTATGTACTGAAAGTACATCCTGAAAATCTAAGCAAATTCGAAGCCAAGGCAGATGAATCAATCTTTCTTGGATATGCATCGAACACAAAAGCATTCAGAGTGTTTAATCTCAGAACCAAAAATGTTATGGAATCTATTCATGTTGCATTTGATGATAAAAAGTTTACAGAATTACAGGATGAGTCAGAGTCTACAACACTGGAATTTGAAAATCTAAAAAGTTCTGAGATAAATGAAGAAGAAGAGGATGAAGACCCTAGAATAAATCCTGAACTAACACATGAACCTGCACATTC
Source organism: Oenanthe sinensis (assembly GCA_028671895.1). Taxonomy (NCBI): domain Eukaryota; kingdom Viridiplantae; phylum Streptophyta; class Magnoliopsida; order Apiales; family Apiaceae; genus Oenanthe; species Oenanthe sinensis. Next base: position 18,943,551 of record CM053813.1, read on the forward strand.
TGAGGGGGAGCCAGAAAATTCAACTCCAAATAATTCAGAGTCTAACAGGTCAGGGTCTACCCAGACAGAGTCTAGACAGACAGAGTCTAACTCATCAGGGTCTGGATCAAGCAACTCTAAACTCTTGTCAGAGTCAAGCAATTTAGGGGGAGCCTCTTCATTTGAATTTCACTCAAATACAGAAGATGCAAATGACTTAGGGGGAGTTTCAAGTTCAAGAACCAATCTTCCACCTGCTAAAAAATGGACAAGGAATCACACTCCTGACTTGATAATTGGTGATCCTGAGAGTGGTGTACAAACAAGAACAACCACTCAAAATGAATGTCTTTATAGCTGTTTTCTCTCAAAGAATGAACCCAAGAAAATTGAGGAAGCCTTGCAAGACCCTGATTGGATTATTGCAATGCAAGAAGAATTGAATGAATTTGAGAGAAATAAAGTGTGGAAACTTGTACCAAGACCTAGAAATAGATCAGTGGTTGGTGCAAAATGGGTGTATAGAAATAAACTTGATGAGAATGGAACTGTAGTAAGAAATAAAGCAAGGCTAGTTGCAAAGGGATACTCACAGGAGGAAGGAATTGACTATGATGAAACTTTTGCACCAGTAGCAAGATTGGAAGCTATTAGAATGTTTCTAGCCTTCGCAGCTCATTCAAAATTCAAGGTGTATCAGATGGATGTGAAAAGTGCTTTCTTAAATGGAGAAGTGGAAGAAGAAGTCTATGTGGAGCAACCACCAGGATTTGTTGATCCAAAGTTTCCTGATCATGTTTACAGGTTAGACAAGGCACTATATGGATTGAAGCAAGCACCTAGAGCATGGTATGAAACTCTTTCCAAATTCCTTCTTGAAAATGGATTCACAAGAGGTACCATTGACAAAACTCTCTTTATTAGAAAATATAAAGGTGATATTTTGCTTGTCCAAATTTATATTGATGATATTATATTTGGATCTACTAATGATAATCTCTGTGAAAAGTTTAGTCAACTAATGCAGTCAAATTATGAAATGAGCATGATGGGAGAATTAAACTTCTTTTTGGGGCTTCAAGTCAAACAGAATGATGATGGAATTTTCATCAATCAAACAAAGTATGTAAAAGAACTGTTGAAGAAGTTTGATATGCAAGATTATGCATCTGCTAAAACTCTCATGTCAACAGCTACTAAGCTAGACTCTGACCCAAAGGGTAAGAAAGTTGACAACACTAGTTACAGAGGTATGATTGGCTCATTGTTATATTTAACTGCTAGTAGATCAGATATAATGTTTGCAACTTGTCTGTGTGCTAGATTTCAAGCTGACCCTAGAGAATCACACTTAATAGTTGTGAAAAGAATTTTTAGATATCTCAAGGGGGCACAAACTCTTGGACTTTGGTATCCTAGAGAGTCAGATTTTTTACTAATTGGCTATTCAGATTCTGACTATGCATGATGCAAAGTAGATAGGAAAAGCACAACAGGACAATGCCAGTTTCTTGGCAACAGATTAATTTCTTGGTTTAGCAAGAAACAACAGACTGTATCAACCTCAACAGCTGAGGCTGAATACATTGCAGCTGGAAGTTGCTGTGCTCAAATCCTGTGGATGAGAAATCAATTACTTGATTATGGACTAACATTCTCAAATATTCCTATGTATTGTGATAATACTAGTGCTATTAAAATTACAGATAATCCAGTCCAACGCTCCAGAACAAAGAACATTGATGTCAGGTATCACTTTATTAGAGAACATGTTGAAAATGGTACTGTGACACTTCACTATGTTCCAACTGACAGACAGATTGCAGACATTTTAACAAAACCACTTGATGAGTCTACCTTTCTCAGACTGGTAGGTGAATTAGGTATGTTAAATATGTAAGTGATCAAAAATTGCAAGAAGCAAGGTATGTACTTTAATTATAGTCCCTGTCTTAACACACTGTGATTAATTGTTAGTGCAACATTTTGTTTGGTATTTTACCTTGACAGAGTCTAGACTCTGACGAGTCTGTAGACTCTGACGAGTCTGTAGACTTTGAAAGTCAGTAGACTCTGAGAAAATTATCGCCTAGACTCTGAAACGGTTAAAATTCGCACCTGCAGACTCTGATTGCATTTAAAATGTTCAAATGACTTGAAATAGGCGGTAACAGTTATTTTTTGACCGGAGACAGGCTGTAGACTCGTGTGTATTGTATGCAACTTGAACAAAATAGAATTTTTCATACAATTTACTCACTTGTTTATTGCAATTGATTTCTAAGGCAAAAATATTCTCAGAGCTTTTTACGAACCCTAGCTAAATTCTTCAAACTTCTCCATCACTTTCAACTCAACAACTTTAATGGCTGCCGTTTCTACTGTCATGAGAGGACCCAAGACGATTGCGTTCACATTTGGGGATTTCGAGTTCATGACCACAAATCATGTTGCTGCTCTTGGAGATAAGAAACGGGTAGACGCTGACTACTACCCTGTGATGGATTTCTTGGAACAATCCGAGCTACACTACATTCTCAAGGCATCACCAGTCATTCACATGGATGCTGTATCACAAGCATGGAGCACTGCAAAGGTAGTTGATCCTTCTCAGGATCAACCAGGTAAAATAATGTTTACCTTTGGTTCGACTACATTTGATGTCACTGCAGATGTGCTTAATTCTGTGTTTAAACTGCCTGTTAAGTCTACTTTTGATGAAATTGTATCTGATGATGACATTAAAAGCATGTTTAAGGCAATAGGTTATTCTGCTAGCTTAGATAACATGAGCAAGATAACTAGGCCTTATTTAAGGAAAGAATGGTCATTTTTCTTCGATCAAATTGCTAAGTGTTTTACTGGTAAGTGTAGTGGATTTGATGCTATTACTGCTATTACTTATCAAATTGGTCATAGTCTCCTATTTGATCGAATAATCAACATTGGTGATATGTTGCTCACTCAAATGGGAGCAAAATTAAATAATGTGCATGAGGGGAGAAAGAAAGTCTACTGTCATAGATTTCTTATGATTCTCCTCAATCACTTCATTCCTGACATGTCAACCAAGTTGGCAGATGATTGTTGTGTGCAGGCATACAAACAGCAAAGGAGGATATTCTCTAACATTAAGAGAATTGATGACAAAAAGAAGAGTCTACCTGCAATGACATATCCACAGGTAATGCAGGTAAAACTCTCATCCTACAAACCTTCTATCTACAATGCTTCATTTTTTGGTGGTGAAATGGTGCAGGAACAAGTAATGGAGAGTCCCCATGCACCTACCCAAGTCACCCAATCCCCTTCCATTATACAATCTTCCAAACCAAAATCCAAAAAGAAACCAACCTCTGGTGTCTCTCAACAGGCACCAGTTGTAAAGAGGAGAAAATTGATTCAATCTAGGCTTATAGATGAGCACAGTGATGAGGAGCTCAATCCACTAGAGAAGCAAGTTGTTGAAGGACTTTCTTTGCTAAAGGAAGGTCATGATACACTTGATTCTAACCTTCAAGCCAAGTCTGTAGACTCTCAAAAGGCTACAGACTCTGAAAAACCTAGGGAAGCACCTCAGGATTCTCACATTGAGTCTCCCGAGAAATCTTTTGCTAAGAAGTACAGAAGGTTAAGGAAGCCTTATTCTGTACACACACACAAGCCTGTTATTATTACTAACCCTGTTTTGCAGGAAACAGATGCTCCCAAGGCTTCTGCAGAGCCAGACTCTGAAATCAAGAAAACACCTGAACCAGAGTCTAATGTTGAGTCAGAGTCTAGACTGCTTTAGACTCTGATCATGACACATTTTGGGAAGGAATGCCATTGGATGCAGCCTCATGCCTAATTGATGAGATCATTACTCCAAGTGATGAGGCACTGCTATTCTTATATCCTTTGGTGGAATCAGTTGAAGATCCAGAGCAATATCAGACTAAATCTCAAGTCTTGGATTTTCTTTCAACCTATGAAGCCCTAAGGAAGAGAATGGAAGATGAGCTACAAATGTTTGCACAGGATGTGGTCAAAAATCTTTACAGCTACCTATTCAACTCTTCATTCCAAGTACAAGCAGCTGGGCTCATAGAAGGCAGAACTAATGAAGTTCTCAAAGCACTAGGTGTGCCAGACTCTGAACAGCAAATTACAAAGAAGCTTAAAAAGCTTAAGGTCCACAAAAGGAGAGCATCAGAGCATGTTGCTGAGTTGGAAACTGAGATTGAGCAACCAGTTTTTAACTATGAAGCAATTTGGGATAATGGAGTTACCTACAGGACAGCCATTCAATGGATCTCTCAAATTCAACCTCTGTCAAGACAGGTGGCTGACTATCTTGTCCATAATATAGGTACAATTGCCAAAAAATACATCTATCCAACCTACCAAAGTAGACTGGATCAATTCAAGGGCACTTATTTTCAAAGAGTAAGAAGGGAACTGCAGGACCTCTTCAATCTCACAGATGCCCAGGCAATCAATGCAATCCATCTCAGTGCCTTTCATCACAAGTTGGATGCATTTATTCTTGAAGAACAACAGGAGGTAGCAGGTGGTGCAAGGCAGTTGGAGGATGGGACTAGTGCACCAGTGGTGACTAGTGATAAAGATGCTCAGTCTGCCTCACCCACACAAGAACCACCTAGTTAGAGGTTGGGTGATAGTGGGGCAGGGGAGTATGCTGTTGGGCCCTCCTTGACAACTCATCAAAGAGCTGATGAGAACCCCAGTGATATGGGAGGACAGACTCTGATGGATGCTCATGAAGTGATTTCCCAATCTATTCTATCCGAGTCTATCCACCTTGAGGGGGAGTCTCATGTACCAATAGTCAAAGATGGTAACACTCAGACTCTGGCTTCTAATGAAGTCATGCTGAAGCAGTCAGAGTCTAGAGTAGACCCTGAGACTGGAATACTGGAGCCAACAGACTCTGAAAAGAGAGAAGATGCTAGTAAGGGTTCAGAATCTGTTGATGCTCACCCCTTGGTGGAAACCCCTAGCCTTCAGACATTTGAAGGGGTTCCCCTCCATCAAGGTGGTTCAGGTATTGAAGCACCATTTTTATCTCTCAACCCCTCTTCTGTAGGTTTACTGAGTACACCCTCCAAATTGAGTGACAAAATATATGAGAGACTGGCACTGGACCAGGCAAAAGGAGAGGTAGATAAGGCTGTAGAGAGCCTGAGTGAGATTGAGAAAGTGGGTGCCCAACCCCACTGTGAGCATGAGAGATTAGGGTATCCTGAACCTAGCTTTACTTATTGGGATCAAAATTTTCCAAAGAGTTGGTCCAATGAGTTGGAGCAGGGGATGGATGACAATTCACTATGTCTGATTGTGCAGATTGGCAAACAGGAGGAGGCTCTTGCTGCTCAGAAATCATTTACACAAAGACCCCAACTTCACCTGGTGGATTCTCTAGCAAGGAGAGCAGATAGAGTCATGGAGGCTTTGGTGGATAACCCTGTCATTTTCACTGAGGCTGCAACATTGAAGTCAGAAGAACCTCTTTTAATAATGCCTATAAAGGCTAGACTTCCAGAGTCTACAGTCTTTGATCACTCTCAGGAGGAGTCAGGGTTTATAGTCCCGTTTGCAGTTTCGGAGTCTACACCACCACCAGAGTCTACACCTCCATTCACAAAGCTAGAGCCTGTTGCTGAGGAATGCACTTCTGCAGATGATGATCTTGTTACTCCTTCTTTTATCTATTTTGATCAGGTGTTTCCTCAGTCTTGGGAGTCTCCACAGCAACGAGGCATCAATGATAAAGATTCTTTTGAGTGTATTTTGGATATTCATCTTTCTGAGAGACTTAAGGCTTTTCAGAAAAAATCTTTTCAACAGGAACATGGTTACTATCCTGGTGAAGAAGATCAAGTCTTAGATGGAGCTGTTAAAGCTAAGCTGCCTGATGTTGCTGCTCAATTATCCAGTGTGGTCCAGGACATTTCTCATATTAAAACAAAGCTCACTGGTGTTGATAATACAACTTCTCTACTCAATACAAGATTTGACAGAATTCACTCTCTTCAATTATCCAAAGAGGTCGCTTTTAAAGATGCTCTAGCTGCTATCACTACCACTCAAGCCTCTCTTCAAACTACAGTTTCTGATTTGACCACTAAGGTTGATTCAGTTATTGCAGCCCAGGCAAATATCTCCACTGTTCTTGAGCAGATTCTTTTGGCTGTCACCAGTAATGATGATGTCAAAAAGGGGGAGAAGGTGAAGCAAGATGAGTCCTCCAGGAGACATAAGGATGAGGGATGCAAGAATAAATCAAGGGGAGTTAAAAGGAGGAGAGATGGTGATGATGGAGATAGTTCTCATGGTTCTAAGGGTCCTGATGGTGTGCAACAAAAGCAATCTGGAGTAGCAAGAACTCAAACATATCAGTCAGGGACTAGACATGGGAAATCAGAGTCTAAGTCAGACTCTGATAAGCAAAGAAAGAAGTCAGACTCTGATCAAACTCAAGAACCTTCATACTGGAAGTGCAGTCAATCAAATCTGCAACTTAGAGCTAAAAAGAAGATAGGTCTTAGAGGATTTGAAGAATCTGACATTGACAGAACATCTACTCTAATCAGGGATCCTCAATCCTTGACAGATAGGCAGTTTGAGAAGATCACTCAAAAGCACTTAAATAAAGTGGTGTCTGCTCAATTTTTTTTAATGTTTTTGAAACGAAGATACAAGGAGGTCAGGGAGGTACAGAAAAGGTGAAGAATGAGATGCTGGTTTACTTCTTAGAAGGTGGAAGTGTAAGATGGATTAGTCAGTCAAATTTTATCTTTTTCAAACAGGCTGAGGAACTACAGTATATTAGATTCCTACTTCAAATTGCTTATGAAGTTAACAAGAGCAAAGAAGCTGTCACACACAAATGGTTCAAGGAGATTGATAGGAAGCTGATTTTGCACAGACAGGCAAATCGACAAATGGGCAAATTTTCTTTAAAATATGTTGATACTGAGGGAAATGATCAAGTCATGCCATTGGAAGAAAAACAGATTAAATTTCAAGAAGGTGTGGGTCATTACTTTGGGTTTCAGCCTATGAGTGGGAAAGTTAGTGTTCTGATGTTAAAGGACTTAAAATATCAAGAAAGCAGTGCAAATGATCTGAGAGCAGCTTACTGTCAAATCAAATGTTCAAATGAAGAAATGAATAAATTAAAGAAATTTGTTGGTGAAGCTCTTGCAATTGTGGAAGAAAATATGCTAAACTCATTTTTGAAGAACAATCCAGCCCTTGAGAAGATTAAATGAAAAGTAATTTTTTTTTAATTCTTTTATACTGTTCTAGATTAATAGTTTTATTCTTTAGTTTTGACATCATCAAACCTTGATTTATGCTTACATTTTATAAAGCATAAATAGGGGGAGATTATTAGGAATATATTCATTTTGATGATGTACAAAATACTAGAACAGGGTCTAGCTCAGTTTATCTGTAATAAGTCTTTCTAGTCTCTGAAATGTATAATCAGAGTCTAGATGGTCAACATTCATGTTACTTGTACTTAGAAGAATTTCTGTAGAAAGTGAAACCAGAGTTTGCATGAAGATCAGAGTCTGGAAGGTGATCAGAGTCTATAGACTATCAGAGTCTATGATCTATCAGAGTCTACATGTGATCAGAGTCTGAAGATCATCAGAGTCTGAAGATTTCAGAGTCTATACAGTTGAGGTTAAATTTGGAAGAAGATCACAGGAATGGAAAGTCTTCGAAGATCAAGATAAATATATTGCAGATATGCTATGGGAAAGAAAGAGAATTCTAGAAGGAAACTGTCAACTAATAATTAGGAATTCTATTCCTATTGTAATTTATCTTTTTATTATTAGTTGATAGGCAGCTCTCTATATAAACTCTATGTAACCTAATTGTAAAACAGTGGAAGTCGAAGCATAATTATCTGAGTGAAATTTTGTGAGAGCATAGAAATAGAGAGAGTTGCTGTGATAAACACAGAGAAGCTGCTTGGGTTTGTGTACACCCTAGGAGAGTTTTGTATTCACAAATCAATAATACAAAACAGTACTTATTCATATTTTTGTGTTTGAGTTTGTTCTTAATTTGATTTTAAATCGGGCAGAAAAGACATACAAGTATTCAACCCCCCCTTCTACTTGTACGACTGGGAAAACAACCTCCTTTTTCAACCACCTCTTATTTCTGTAGGACACTATGATTTGAGCTTTTCATGTCTGAATGAGGTAAAATGTGTGAAAAACAGAATTAATAATGTGAGGCAGATACTGAATCTGGCAAAAGGAGAGGTATAATTGAGAAAGATGTTAGTTACTTCTAGTGAGCAAAATCTAACTATTAAAAGTTATGATATGTGTGAAGTGAGAAGTAATGAGATTACTTTAAAAAATCAGAGTGATTTAGGGTGTTCTATTACTTTTGCAGGTACTCAGAGTTTATCTTTCACTACAAACTCTGATGCTTTGCCAAACTCTGGTCAAGTCACAAACTCATGTGGGGAGGACACAGACTCTGATGAGCCAATTTTTACTGATGAAGAAGTCATAGACCTGTCAATCCCCTACACACAAAGGTACAACTCCAAAAGGTGGCATGTCAATTCACATGATGCTCATGAAAGATTAAGAATGGCTTATCCTAATTACATGGTTGTGGAAACCCTCAAGGGTGAGATTGAAGCTGTCCTAGATGCTGAAGGAATAAAGAGGGATTTCAGTTCCAAAATAGGGCTTTCTAAAGAAGATCTTCTCTCCTCTCACAGACAAAAGGTCTGGGATATGTCTTGGAAAATTTCAAAGGAAGAAATCTCTTGGCCACATGTTCATGACTTAATCCATAAAGCTGATAAATAAATCAATTCTAAAGAGATGAAGACAATCTTGAAGGCTACCACTGTGTTGTCCAAAGTACTTCACAATGAAGTCTGTGATCTTAAGGAATCTGTAAAAAAAAAATTGCTTATGTTCAAAGTGCTGTTATAACATCTCAACATGCTCTAGAATTAAAATTGAAGAATGTTTCAACAAAATAGGATGCATTGGAAGCCAAAGTTAATAATCTCTCTACTTCTGTCAATTCTATGCAGGGAATGCTACACACAATTGTTGAAATTCTTACTGTTAGAAAAGGGAATGATGTCAGAAAGGGGGAGAAGGGTTCAAACAAATGCAAGGAGGATGTTGCACAAAAATCTGACAAATATGATGATGAATATCAAGGGAGTCATAAGGATGGGAAATAAACTCTGAAGCAGTAAACTCTGATTGATCAAACTCTGTCAACTTCTCAAACTCTGATGACAACAAAGTCTGACAAGAAGAAAAACTATGATAAAAAGCAAACTCTGATGGAAGCTGACATGGAATTAGAAAAGTGGCTTGAAGAAGAAGAGAAGTCTGAGAAAATAGAAGAGAAAAATTTAAAGGATGCAGAATTGGTAAGAAAGTTATTTGAAGAAGAAAATCCAGGATTAGATTTAGTTGCTGTAAAGTAGAATTGAAGAAATCTAGTACTGACAATGCTCAAGTCCAGAAAAAGAGAAAATATGTGAAGAAAGGTCCAATTCAAAGGAAGGCATCTACTCAATAGAAGAGATCTGAATCTAAGCATGTCCAAACCAAACCAATTGAAACCCCAAATCCAGCTTCTCAATCAAAACCTATCTCTGAAATTCAAACAAGGTCAACTTCAAGAATTCAGCAAAAAGCTGCAGCAAAACCAAAGACTCCTTTCACTATGTCAGGAACTACTTTTCTTCCAGGTAGATCTAGCTTTGATGATGAAGAAGAAGAGCAACAACAATCTCTGATCAGAAAGAAAAGGTCTGATCTTCTATATACCAAAACACAAACTCTGAATGCCAGACTTGGTAAAAATAAGGGTGGTATTGGTGATTCATATGCCAAAGTCTACATGGGTGAAGCCAACATTTTCAGAGATCTTTTTCCATTAAAAGACAAGCCAGGGGAAGAGTTATCTCAAAAGCATATGGACAAACTAATATCTGTCAACATAGTGAAGGATATCTTTGATGGTGCTCAAGCAAAAGAAAAGTTGATTTATTTCTTGGAAAATGGAAGAAAATTGAAAATTTCTGAAGAAGATCTCATTCACAAGGCCTCAAAAGAACTTGAACATGTTCTGTATCTTCTCAATGATGAAAATGAAGTCACTTCCAGATGGGTAAAAATCCTTGAAAGAGTGATAAATGAAAAGAAGAAGAATGAAAGGTTATTGATGATCAACTCTGAAGAATACAGACCATGATATGTTCTTGAGGATGACACAGAAAAAGCAATGACAAAGGGAGATGCAAGGGTCAAGATGGTGTTAGGCATTCCTACACTAATTTTAAATCCAGATGGTAAGAAGGCCTGTTGCATTCCCTTAGTTGAAAGAATGGAAAGATCATCAATCTATGCTCTGAGGGCTTCCATATTTCAAATTGATGATTCTTCTGAGCAAATGAAAGAATTAAATGAGAAGTTAGTTGATTTGTTAAAGAATGCTGATGAAAAGCTGCTGAATCAATTTCTGAAGGAAGACTTCTCATTCAGAAGAATTTGATTAAAGAATGAAGATTCAAACTCTGATGCATTTGTCCTCATATTTCTGACATTATAAGTAAAATTTATGTTTTACTTCATAAAGCATAAATTGGGGGAGATTGTTAGGAAACAAACACTGATGCTGTTAGAGAATAAAGATAAGAGTTTACACTGCTGACGTCATCAGAGTTTAGGAAGTTGTCGGTCAGAGTTTACTCTAACAGAGAATGCTCAAATCAGAGAATAAATAACCGACAGAGTTTAACAATCAGAGTTTGAAAAGGAAACAGAAAAATCAGAATATGATTAGGATAGTGAAGAATGATTCCTAATGCAAGTCTATTACCTTATTAAAGTTACTCCTTTTATAATCTGATTTGTAATTGATTTGTAACTGTGTCTATATAAACACAGACATAGGTTAACATTATGTATCTTTATAAGTCTTATTTTTCATAACCTAGCAGTTCTTGAGAATAAAGAATTTCTTGAGAGAGTTTTGTATTCCATTCATTATCTTTAATACAAAACAGTGTTTTCTTTACATACTTGTGTTCATATTCGATTATTAGGTACTATTACATTCAACCCCCTTCTATAATAGATTATCTTTCTAGGTAAACAGGATAGGTTATCCATCAATCAATTAATGTATCGATGGATAATTAGGTTATCCATCGATTCCTTATCCATTGATGGTCCTTTATCCGTTGATTGCCTTTATCCGTTGATAGCCTTTATCCATCGAGCAGTGTCTTTATCCACTGACTTCAATATCTGTTGATCACTTCATTTGTGAGAATTTTAACTTAAATATTTACAATTGATCAGCCATTCTTCGCATCCGTTTAGAAGCTATAAATTGAAGTCAATAAACATCAGTCGACTACTTCACAGCATCCATCGAGGCATTACAATCAATTGATAATGAAACATAAATCAAATTTACAATCCAATTGATCAGTTGAGTAACAAGTTTCAACTAATAACTAGTTTCCTAGTCAATTGATATTTATAAGTCATATATCCATTGACCAGTTACAATGAAATTTAAATCCCTATTATAATTATAAGTAATTTGTTATCATCAAATCTCATAATTCCTAACACCTCTTTTTAGATTTGCACTAATTATTATAGAACTTCCACTTCACATCTTCATTCAAATGTTGGGCCCAAGCCCTTAGGGGATTTTTGCATAACCAACCCCAAAAATCATTAGTGGTTTTCTTGCGCAACTCTGTAAACTAAATATTTCACCAAAATATTAAAATAAAATGTCAACAAAAGAGCAACATAAAATTGTAAAGGAACTTTAACTAAATTAAGAAACTCCCTTTGTTTAAATAAGATTTTTTTGGGACATAAAATCGTCTCTTCGTATCACGGTTTAATTAAAAGTAAAAAGTGCATTGAAATGCAAGGAAATCCCTATGCTTAGGAGCAAAACATAGAGCAAAGAGAATTGAGATGCACATACAAAATTAATATGCATTAACTTGATAATAAAAATTAACACTATATCGTTAAACACATATACTAGTAAGAATAAGTCGTGTTATTTTTTTTAATTTCATCTTCATGAGTATAGTTAAGTTATGAATTGGCTAATAAAGTCAGCATAAGAATTAACATATGTGGCATTCTTGAATATATTGATTTTTCATTGTGCCTGTATCGTGAAAATTTTCAAAACCTTTAGTGTAACTTCACATTTTCATACATAACAAATAAGATATTAATTTTGCATATTACTTGCACTCATAACAAAAATTTCTTGTTCGCGTATAGTGAGGACCAATCTATTGGCAAGTATATTATATGTGTTTACGCATATATAATATTTTTTGAAATATTATATATATATATTATAATTTTAATAAGTATAAATTAGTATGAAATAAACAAAAATAAATATTTTTAATAACAAATTTATTCTTCAAAATTGAAATATAGAACAAAGTTCGTGAGGCACGGGTTTTAGAGCTAGTTTATAACTAAAGAACCAACGAAAAGAAGTAGTGTTAATCTTATTGTGGGTACACTTGAGACAAAAGTAATGACATCTGTGAGTAAACACACAATAATATAATTTTCAATTCGTAAAATAGTAGAATATTTTGGTAATAATATAAATGACATTAAATTTTATCAAGCACTGGCACAAGAGTTTGATATACGTTTAACATATATCAACCTCCAAACTCACCGAATTTAAATGTGTTCGATCTTGAATTTTTTAATGCTATTTATCCATTGCGGTACAAAGAGTCTCCAAAGAACATCAACGAACTTGTTATTACCGTGAAGAGCATTTGAAGAATTCTCATCGTAATTGTCAAATTATATTTTTGTCACTTTGCAACAAGTTATGGTGGAAATCATGAAGACATCGGGTTCTAATGAGTACAAACTCCCTCACACTAATAAAATTGCTTTAGAAAGAGAAGTTCAACTACCTTTTTAAATTAAGTGTGACAGAGAACACTAGCTACGAAGAAATACTTGAATTGCTAGAGTAAAATTTTTGATAGTGTAAGATGTTAACTTTATTTTGATGACTACTCTAAACAATATTGTTGTTATTTTATTTCATTCCTTCTATAAGGTTTTTAGATTATCTTTTTAATTGATATTTTTATTTTAGTGAAAATACTTGTATACCTGTCAAATTTTTTATGAAATTATTTTTATACTTATTTTATCTATTTATATAAAAACTTATAACTATGCATATATAAAAACTTTTAATTAAACATAAAAAGTAATTCATGTCTATAAATATAAGTTAAACAAATTATAAAAATATGCCACAAAATGAATGAAAACTCAATAAACAATTCAATGAAATAAGTGAAATGTACTACAAAAAAGTTAAACCAAAAGAAAAATATTAAAATGAAATTTTTAAACAATCACAGTACTTATAACATATTTATAAAAATATCGTTACCACAATATACATTACAACAAATTCGGCTATTTACGACAGATTTTTTACACTGAATCCGTCATAAATGGGTCATTTACGACAGAAAAAACCAGTCACTTATATCAGTTGAAATTTTAAAAATAGTTACAATTCAATCACTAGTCCCATTTTAGCCACAAATTATAATTTCGTTACAAGTTCTGCGTTTAGTCACAAGTTTGGCATCCGGTCACAACTTATATATAAGTTACAAGCTCATTTTACGACATATTTTCTGTCATAAATTAAATTCTAGGCCCCATTCAATCAATATTTTGATTAAAAAAATATTAATCATTACATACGACCAAATTTCTATCGTAAGTTCAATCCTTTTACAAAAACAAGATTTTGCTACTTTTCCTAGTTTCCAGCCATTTTTTGGCTTTTAAAATAAATTCTAAACCTTTCCAAACACACAATATAATCTATAACCAACAAATATCATAATCAAATATTTATCTCTAAAATACAGAATCATTCACACATAGAATATATAAAACCAACGTTAGAGGATCCTGACAGGGGGCAGGGGTACGACCGCCCGGGGCCCAAAAATATTTGGGGCACATTTTTAAAAAAAATTAGTGTGTATATATATATATATATATATATATATATATATATATATATATATATATATATATATATATATATATATATATATATATATATATATATCTTACTTAGTTAAAAAAATTACAAAGTGATTAATATTCACAAAATATAAATTAATAATTGGTCTATAAAACTAAAAATAAGTACTAATTACATATGTATATAAATAATATATATATATATATTCTGAAAAACTAGATAATTCATTATTAAAAAAGAAAAATAGAGTTGCACTGGTATTCAATTATATATATTTTATATCAAAACAATATAATCTAGTATTAGTAAAATTTTGTTTTAAAACTCATATATATATATATATATATATATATATATATATATATAGATATATAGATATTGTCTTTATTTTGATGTAAAGATTCATTTTTTCAAACTTTTAATGAGAATTTTGAATTTGAACTATCTATTTAAGGTGTTATTATGATGTTACTTTTAGTGAGAATTTTAATGAGATTTATATGATATTACCTAAAAAGTAATTATCTTGATGTGAAAAGAGCAAAAAATGAGTTGATAAGTGAGAAGAGTTACAAATGAATTACAGCTAAATTTGTTATCGAAAAAATAGATTTTCAAGCAAACTTGATAAAATTTTGGTGAAAATTTGAAAAATTTTACCGTAACCTTTTGTTATATCATATGATTTTTTTTTTAATTTTATATTTATGGTGGGAAAAAAATTTAGGGGGCACATTTTAAATTTTCGCCCCCGGGTCTCGGATATGTCAAGAACAACCCTGAAACAACATAGATCGTTTAAACCATATTCATCCACGTACAAAAGTTTAAACCATCATATTCAAACTTTAATCCATTGGCAAACATCCATAACATTATAAGACATCTAACTAATATCACGGTCTTCACTAGACTCATTGCTCTCATCACTATTAAGGTATCGAACCCAGTCCATAATCGGAACCCCTTTCAAAGCCATTGAGGGACTTACTCTCGGTCATCACCCCTGTAGGCTGTACCTGAAAATAATAAAAATAGTTAGTTGGAATGTTAAGTGAGTTAAACTTACATATATACTAGAAAATGTAGTTGTAAATGTTTATCGGACTAACAATGACAACACTAAATATAGGAAAGATAAAAGAATGTATAATTTGTACCCTTTATAACGATCAATAATTTTTTGAAGAACAATTTGAAAAATAAGTTGAGAATGCTTTATGCCCAAAAGGAATGTGTTGCAGCCAATATGATATGGTGCTCTGGCACCATATGTCTCTGTAGCTTTAATAGGCATCTGCCACTTACTTTGGAAAAGAAAATTTAGTTGTAAATTTTTATCGGACTAACAATGACAACACTAAATATAGGAAAGATAAAAGAATGTATAATTTGTACCCTTTATAACGATCAATAATTTTTTACAGAATAATTTGAAAAATAAGTTGAGAATGCTTTATGCCCAAAAGGAATGTGTTGCAGCCAATATGATATGGTGCTCTTGCACCATATGTCTCTGTAGCTTTAATAGGCATCTGCCACTTACTTTGGAAAAGATGATTTTCCAGGCTCACAGATACCACGTATTCATAGACCAGAAGTCTGTGATCATTATCACGACAGTACCCAATGAGCTTTACAAGATTAGGGTGTTGGAGTTGTACCAGACAGTTGATTTCGACCTGCAAATGTAAAAAAAATAGTGTTTAATATAAGGTAATTACATTAGTAATTTGAAATTACATTAAAATTACAATTTAAAATTTTCATGAAACCAAGTCCTTCGACAGAACAAGTAATTCTATTAGGCTTGTGTCAGAAAAAGACGCTCAGCCTCTCATGACATCAAACTGGTATGGTAATTCCTATCGATGCATATGCAAGGAGATATTGGCTTTTAAAGCCATATAATTTACACCTAACTATCATATAGAGGATCTAATACCACTTTGCTTGTAGTTGAGTTATTCAATACGGTTATTTCTATTGATAAGACATAATGACTTCAAATAAAACTTGCTTATTCAGGCTCCTTTCAACTAGTGTCTCAATGAACCTTGTTAGACAGCTCCCAAGAGTAGTTGTACTTTGTAATATTCATTCAAAATTTTATTTTACTTGCACTTGAAGTTTGACAAGTTTCTCAAGTTAAAAAGCCAATACACATGAATTAATTAGCTTAGTAAATTGACTTCATACTAGTTTTTGACATTTTTCAGTCAAATTGATCAAATTTTGACTGAAAATTACATTTATTATATAATTGAAACTATTATAAATATTATATTATTATAAAATATATAGGCTACTTTAAAATATAATTTCTAGTGAAAATTTGGTAAATTTGATCATAAAAAATTAATCAAAATAGTTAATTTGAAATGAAAGGGTATTGTATATAAAAAATATTATGATCATGTATGTTTTTTCCTCTATATTTAATAATTTTATATGTGTTTATATGTCACAGTTAAACATGAAACATTTAATACTATTGTTGTCACATGTTAGTTTATATGTTACTAATATGTTAATGTTAAAATAATAAAACCATAAATCTTGATATCTTACTAGATTTTTGATGATAAAATGCAGTCACATATATAATAATAAATGTACACACGTTGATATTAAATTTTATTATTGAGTTTTACGTCATTAGCGTTGTTGTAGATTTTTACGTACGTATGTAACACATTATTCTTAGACCAAAAACTAATACAAAGTAATTTTCATGATAAAACTTGTCAAATTAAATCCTATAGATATTTACAACAAAATATTAATGCAATCGTAAATTTTGGGTAACTTATGATAGAATATTTGTCCTAAATTACCCGGTATTTACGACTATATTCATATTATGTAGTAAGTTACCTAAAATTTATGACTGCATTCTTATTCCGTCATAAATTATTCAGAAAAAATGAAATAATTTTCTTTTAAAAAATGAATATTATTTTTTCTAATTAATTTTACTTCAAAGTAATATTAAAATATTCAACTTATGATGGACTAAATTGGTCGCAAGTTACTAAACTTACGACGTAAAGGATTTTCGTCGTAAATTTGTATAAAATGACGTCGTTCTGTGTCATGTATTTAATTATATTTTTTTCTAATTAATATTATTTACAAATAAATATTAAAATATTTAACTAATGACGGAATTTGATTCCGTCGTAAGTTTAAAATTTTGACGGGACAATTACCGCCCAATTTTATTATTAAAATATTAAATTTATGATAAAATATTTTTCCGTCGTAAATTCGGCGCGTCCAACACTTCCGTTGAACTTTTTCGTCACAAATACACTTATTTGGTGTAGTGATACTAGGAAAATATATATTCATCGCCATGTACGAGCATTGATTTATTTCTGAAATTTGGTTTGTCATAAAATATCTTCATTCAAATCTATCAGAAATTTTCTTTCTCCACAAACCAGGGCAAAAGGAAAATATGTTTTATATATCATACAAATAATGTTATTATTAAATCTTTCAATAAAATATTTTTTTTCAGGAGTAGATGTCTCATTCAAATTCAGAGAATTTCATTCTCCGCAACTATCTTCATTCATTACTTTTCTTACTTGTTGCTAGTCTTCAGTTAACAAGTTCTCACTATCTCGAACCTCGTTTAAATTTATCAATATCTTTCTCAAGTGATTATCATTTTTCACATTTACGCATTTATTCTTTTCAGTCTCTTCGTCAAGTACAGATTATTGCATTTATATTGTAGTAAAAATATTATTATATGAATAAAGTAGAAGATTAGTAATAGTGGTAAGAGGTTGGTTAAATAAGAGGAGTCATTGTTTTTATTGTATTATTACTTTGACTATAAAATAAAAAATATTATATAAAAATAATAGTGAATCAAATAAAATTTAATATGTTAAAATAATATTAAAATTTGCAATATTAATATTAATATTTTAATGTTATACATTAAAATTTACAATTAAAAGTAAATCAAATAAATTTTTATATGTTATATTAATATTAATATTTTAATTTATACATCAGAATTTATAATTTATATTTTATCGATGTTACGGATTAAAAACTAGGTGTATTTAATATGTAATTAATGTTAGGGTTTGAGAGAGCTTCGAATTTTAATGGTTGCACTAACGTTTCGTGACTAACTCAGGTCCTCGTTAACTGCCTACGTATCTCAATGAGTGTGAGAATCAAGCCAAAAAACGTAGTTCTAATGTTGAAGGGTTAGACTCTTTATATAGGCGCGCGAGGACTTTAGAATTAGGAGACTTAGTGGTCAAGTCTCCTAGTGACAAGGTTGTTGAACCCTTTTAGGAATGAGGGTCCTCATTGGACTCTTCCCATGTTAGGCTTTCTAGATCCTTCTAGGATGAGGGCCTTCAACAGGCTTCTTGGGCCTTTACTGAGCCTTTATTAATTAATTACGAAATTAATTAATAATAAAGGCTTAATGGGCATATGGCTTTAACAGAGTTTGTTGGTTGGACTTACAAATCTAGTTGATCCTTAGATTACAAATCCAGTTGATCCTAGGATTTATTTTCCTAGTTCGTTTCAAGGGCACAGGCCTTTGGACCATACTAGGTCTAATAAATGAAATAATGAATGCTATATTTATTATTTCCTCAGGGCTATTTTTACCCATATCATTTATCCCCCAACTTTTGGGAAAATTTAGTGAGTATTCATAAAAGTTTCTCAAAGGGATTTCAGTTCTTTATTGGGCTTTTGACTCGTTTCAGTCAATTTTATCTCGTCTTTTGGGCTCAGGTCTTTTCATTATTAATCCTTTCAAAGAATTAATATTATATAAACTGGTCCCCAAAGAACTTTATTTTTAGCAGACTTGTTAAGGATGAGTTTTTTGTTGGCATGCCCTAAATTGACCTGGATTGATGTCGAACAGGGGCTCATTTCCATCCCAGGTCAATTTGGGGGATTGAGGTCGATTTCGACCTCGATTGAGGTCGAATTATGGGACTGAGGTCGAATTTGACCTCGATTGAGGTCGAATTATGCCTCAAAATACCTCGAGGTCTAATAATAATCGAGGTCGATTATCGACTTCATTTGACGTCGAAAAAGGACTTTGAGGTCGAACATGCCTTCTTGGCTTGTCATTCTATCGACCTGGATCGAGTTCGATTATAACTTTAAATATACCCCCTGGTCAATTTTGGATTCGAGGTCGATTATCGACTTGAAACGAGGTCGATTTATTCTTCACTTCACCTTCTAGCTTGATTTAAGAATGAAGTCGATTGGCATCTTGGCTATGGATTTAATTCAACCTCGATTGAGGTCGAATTATTCCTTAAATTTACACTGAGATCGATTGGAGATCGAGGTTGATTATCGACCTCATTTGAGGTCGAATTTGTTTTTAAAGTTGAGTAGGCCTTCTTGGCTTTGCTTTTAGTTCGACCTCGATTTTGGTCGAGTTATGCTTCAAACTTGCATTGAGGTCGAATGATAATTAAGGTCGAGTTTTGACCTCATTTGAAGTTAAATACAAGTCAAAAGTTGAACAAGCCTTCTAGGCTTTATCTTTATTTCGACCTCGATTGAGGTCGACTTATACTTCAAATGTACATCCATGTCAATTTCTCTTATTTTCCAATACTTGGGTGACTTTCAACTTGGTTTGAAGTTGATTAAAATCTTGTTTTCCCTCCCATTTTGTTATTTTTTGGGTTCCAAAACCTGTGTTGTGTTCGACTTAGATTGAGGTCGAATTATCCCTTAGTTTACCCTCCAGGTCGATTTATAGTGGGCTTCATGCCTTGATATCTTTCAACTAGGATTGAGGTCGATATGAACCTCAAATGTTCACCTAGATCAAAAATATTTGTCCCCGGTGATTTAAGTTAGTTGAGCCTTGCGGGCTTTGGGCCTTTTAGGCCCTCAACAATATGGGCTCTAATCAAGCATTTTATTGAAGAATCTGACAGGTTTATCAATATAATGGGCCTTCAAGGTTTTTGGATCATGGGCCTTTATTGATTAACTTACGGGCTTTCATCTTTATTGGGCCTTCTGGGCCATGGACTCTCTAGATTCTGGGCCTTCGAGGCTTTTAACATTGGGCAGTGGGCCTTCGTGACTTATGGATTTCATAGGCCCAAGTTCTAGATCCTTCTAAGTTTTAGAAATTATTACATTATTTTCTTTACAAGTCTTGGGCCTTCAATCATGGGCTTTGCCAGATGAGCCCATTCACCGGTCACACCGGTTGATTTAACTTTCAACGGTCGTGTGACCTAGAGACACTTGTTAAAAGGTGAATTTAAACGGTCAAGTGACCGGCTAGAGGGTTATATATGAGTGGTGTGAGGGGCTTCATCTCCCACACTTCTCATTTCTCACTTCTCAAATTTTTTATACACTTGAGCTCTCAAGCCTTTAAGCAAATCCAGCTTCCAATTCTCTCAAGGGTATTCACAAAGTCAAAGGATCAATGGCCGACAAGAGTACTTCCCGACTGGCAGCTATGAAGGCGGGGTCTGCAAAAAGAGGTAAACCCCTCCACCCCTCCGTCAATTCCCCATTTCTTCCACTTACATGTCTTTGTTAGATATGATAAATCAAAGGGCGAATGAGTATCCTAGTCAATCCCATTTAGATTTATATAGTCGTATCAACAAATTTTTTGATACCGACTTAGTAGAAGAATACAATCGTTTGTTTAACTCCCCCTCCCACCGTTTCACTATTTCTCTGGTAGAGCTTGGTGACAGAACCTGCCACTGGAAACCCAATTATTTATTTGTTTACGTAGACGCCCTGTTAGCGGGGCTTAGGTTCCCTGTGCATGAATTTATCCGCACTCTTCTGGCCGATGTCCAGCTTAACCCTTGTAAAATCGTACCAAATGGATGGAGGATCATCCATTATTTCATGGTTTTGTGTTTGGAAAAGAAAATCAAAATGACTGTCCCCCTCTTTCGTACGATTTTTCAATTCAAAAATTCTTCCAGCCTTTCCTTGGGCTGGGTTCACATAGCTCATAGACCCAATAGACCCCATATTTTTTATAACTCCTCTATTTTTGACAATAACTTCATTGGAAAGAGAACTTTGTTCAAATCAAATGGGAGGGGGGAGATTGGGAACTCTCTTTAGGTCCACCTTCAGGAAAGTAGCTGATATAACGTCGACTCCATTAAGCTCTCAGAGAAGGAGCAGACAGCTTATGTCACGCTCATTCCAGTGGAGGCCAAAGAAGTTTCTTAGGCTCTTCTAGATGAGCGTAGGTTAAAAGTTGTGAGCCTATCGAGGGCCTCAAGTAAAGGTATATCACTTTACTTAGGTTTGTCTTCTTTTTACTTTAATCGTTCTATTGTTTTACTAATGAATTAATGTTTCTTTTTTAGCTGACGCACAAATTAATGAGTGGACCATTCCACCCGTAGAGGAAATAGGCCGTATGAAGCGGCTAAGGTTGATGAATGACCCCAGGCAGGGGAAGGAGCCTCCGGCCTTTTTGCTGCCCCATACCGAGCCAACTGATGTTGAGGACAATGAAACTGTCAAAGCACCTAAATCCATAGCTTACAAACCAGGCTGGGGATTTAGGAAGTCGGATACCGTGGTCGGATGCACATATAACGTGCAGGATTTGTCCCTTCATTCCCTCACTCCTTACGACTACAAGGATATTGTGTTAGGCCATGAAGAGGAGAGCACCAAGGCTTTGGGTGCACAGGCATTGGCATCGGTAAATTTCCTTACCTGACTAATTCGCATTTTACGTCCCTAGCACACACTCTCATCTTTTAGCTTTTGGTACTCAACATTTTTTCTATTTAGCCATTTTTATGATTTGGCTTTCTATCGTGATTCACCTTGGCTTGTTGGCTTTTCAGGCCAATGCCTACTTTCAGGCTTCCCTGTATCAGACAGAGTCGTGGAAGGCTCAAGAAGGGAAGCATAAGAAGGAACTTTCTGTGGCGAATGCCAAAATCAAGCACTTGGAGGAGAAGCTGACCGAGAAGGATGAAATCCTGAAGCAGGCCCAGGCTGAGATAGTTGAACTCCGGGCCGATAAAAATGTTATTATCGACAAGTATATAGCCTCGGAGGAATACCAAGACTTGATCCAACAACATAACGACCTCCTCTTCCCTTCCAATTACACAATTGGGTGGAATGAGGCACTGAAGGCGGTGCTGGATAAGCATTCGGGTCTGTTTGACTCTAAGGTGGACTTCCAAAGTTCTCAGTCAGTCGAGGTTTTGAAACGGTTGATCAAGACTTAAGAAGAAGAAACCGAGGGGGACAGCAGTCCTGATATTAAGTAGAAGAGGGCTTGCGAGCCTAGCCTTACTCCTTCCCCTCAACAAACCGTGCTAGAAAAGACTGTTCCTGAGGTAACTCCTTAGAAACCAGTGGAGGAAAGTTCTTCTGAAGAAGAAGATTCAAGTGAAGACCGAGAAGTTTCATCTTCGTCTAGCGAGGATGAGTCTTCAGAAGAGGGGGAATCGTCTAAGTAGTTAGGTCTTTATTTCTGTATTTATGTTGGCCCTAGTGGCTTTGTAAAAACATTTGACCCTCAGACTTTTATTTATGTACTCATGTTTTTTCACATTTTCGTCTTTTACTCTCCGCCTTTGTTTTATTTGTTTTTCGTGTTTAACATGAACATAAACAAAGAATACTCGCGAGGCTTTTAAAAGACTTAGTGAAAATAACTAATACTATAAAAAGAGAACATAAAACATTTTTTAGAAACTAACAAGTTTTCAAATGAAACTTAGTATTGAAAACATGTCTTGCCTTCGAGGCTAACAAACCGACACTTGAATGTTTTTGAAAATCAAAGTTAAAAATCTAAACATAATAGATTCTTAAGTTGGCTGCATTCCAGCTTCTTGGGATTTCAACCCCTTCAAGGGTTTGGAGTTTGTATGCACCTTGCCCTTTAACTTCCTTCACTTGGTATGGGTCTTCCCAATTTGGAGTTAGCTTGCCCTTGAGACCAGTTCCAGATGCCTCAATCTTTCGCAGGACCAAGTCTCCTTCGTGGAAGAACCTTTCCTTGACTCTAAGGTTATAATAGAATGAAGCTTTCTTTTGATTTTCTATGATTTTGGCATTAGCTTCATCGCGTAGCTCGTTTATCAGGTCTAGAGCTAACTTTATTCCCTCCTCATTGGTGTTAGAGCTGGCCACACGGGCGTGCCGGGCGAGCCGGGCCGGTTCGCCCGCGAGCCGGTTTGGCCAGCTCCTGACTCGTAGCCGGCACGTGAAAATTCTCGGGTCGTACCGAGTCGGGCCGGTTCGTAAAATAGCTGACTCGCGTGCGGCTCGCGGGTTAGGTGGGTTTGACGGGTTTATTATTTTATTATTTTTTTAAATTTAAATTTCATTTTTTAAATACTTATTTCATACGAATAAATATGTATTTCATACGAATATTTTTTATTTCATTAAAAATAATACTTATTTCATACGAATATTTTTGAAATAAAATAGGACAGTACCTCTATAAATTTTATTAATTAAAAAAAAATTACAAATTATTTGAGAGGACTCCTCTCTAAAAAAATGGAACAGACCGCTTGTACATATTAAAAAAATATTAGACCAAAATACATAATATTCTGTATATGAAAGATGAAAAATAATTATTAGATCAAAATCGATATATAATTATATTAAACGTGAAATTATTGTGTATTTTTTTGCTATATCAAATTTTATTATTTTTAAATACAAATACAAATAAATAAATGTGAAATTATGTAAAAATATTCTAAAATATAATGTTTAATTAAATGAAAATTATTAGTTAAAGTCTAAAATAAATATAAAATTAATTAAATAAAATATTAAACGTGCCGGGCTGAGCCGGGTTAGGCGAGCTGAGGCGGGTTAGGTGGGTTAGGCGAGCCGGTCCGTGCCGGTTCCGGTTCACTCCAAACCAACTCGTACACGGCTCGTTTTTTAAGCGGTTCGTGCCGGTTTTTGAACCGGCTCGGTTTACAAGCGGATGTCACGAGTTGAAAGACGAGCCGGGGCGAGTCGGGGCGAGCCGACCCGCCCGTTTGGCCGGCTCTAATTGGTGTCGATCTGAAACCTTTGCACTCTTGGTGAAGTCTGAGTAATTTCGACGGGCACCACTGTCTCAGCCCCGTAGGCTAGTTGAAAAGGTGTTGCCCCTGTTGAAGCCTCACAAGTAGTTCGGTATGCCCATAAGATTGGGAGGAGCTCGTCAACCCAAGTTCCCTGAGATTGCTCAATCCTCTTTTTAAGTTCATCCAGGATAATTATGTTGGCAACTTTAGCTTGCTCGTTTGACTGCGAATGAGCTACTAAAGTGAAGCGTAGTTCAATGTTGTAGTTTCCACAGTAATCTATGAAGTCTCTATTGTTAAACTGAGTTACATTGTACGTCACTAGGATTCAGGGTTACCCATACCTGCATATAACATTCTCCCAGAAGAATTGAGTCACATTCTTAGTATCAATCTTTGTCAGGGGTTTCGTTTCTATCCACTTAGTGAATTAGTCGATGGCAACAATGAGAAACTTCCTCTGTGCGCTGACCATAGGAAATGGGCCTAAGATATCCATTCCCGATATGGCAAAGGGGAGTGGAGAGTTGATGGATGTCAGCATCTCAGGGGGCTGCCTAACGATGGGTTCAAACCTTTGGCAACGATCACATTTCTTAACATAAGCTTTAACATTTTTAAGCATCTCAGGCCAATAAAACCCCAGTCTCACGATTTTATGAACAAGAGCCCTGCTTCCAAGGTGCTAGCCACATATACCTTCATGAACTTCCTTCAGGGCAGCTTCAGCCTCATGGGGTCTCAGACACTTTAAGTAAGGTATTACGTATGATTTCTTATAAAGTATTCCTTCTATGAGGGCATACTTCAAGGCCCTCACTGATAGCTTGCGTGCCTCCACGTGGTCAGTTGGTGTCTTCCCTGTTTCCAAGTAGAGCTTGATGGGATCCATCCAACGTGCTCCTAGCCCAATCGGGACTACTAATTTAACATCAATGCTTGGGGTCTTCAAGACCTGAAAATAAACGCTGCTAGAATAACTCTCAATCTCTGATGATGTAAATTTAGACAAGGCATCAGCCTTCACATTCTCCTCTTTCAGGATATATTCAAAGTGGCATTCTTTAAAATGTCTGGCTTGAGCTTTAACAATTCTCAAATATTTAGCCATAGTCTATTCACGAGCCTCAAACTCCCCATTTACTTGAGAGATTACCAGCCTTGAATCGCCACATATCTTTAAGTTCTTCACCCTCAGGGTTCTAGCCAGGCCAAACCCAGCTATCAAAGCTTCGTATTCTGTCTCGTTGTTTGTAGTTGGGAAATCCAACTTGATTGCATACTTGACAACAAACCCATCCGGGCTTTTCAAAACCAAGCCACCTCCGCTAGTGTTCGTTTTTGAAGCTCCTTCAAAAAAGAGTACCCAGTATTCTATGAGTTCTTCCTCTTTTTCCTTCTCTCCAGTTTCTTTATTCTCTTCTTGCCCCCCGACTTCTTGGTTGGGTATGGTACATTCAACCACTAAGTCAGGTAGAGCTTGAGCCTTGATGGCCGTTCTTGGCTTGTATTTGATTTTGATAGCCTATTTGATTAGCCTCCCACTGGCCTTGGGGCTGTGCAATATATTTCTCAGGGGCTGGTCTGTCAAGACTTCAATACCGTGCACCTAGAAGTACGGGCATAGCTTTCTCGAAGCCATTATCAATGCTAAGACAAACTTCTCAACCTTTGAGTAGTTCAGCTCTGCTCCATGCAGAATCTTGCTAACATAATAAATGGGTTTCTGAACCTTCGCTTCCTCTTTCACAAGAACAACACTCAAGGTTGAGTTAGAGATATCAAGGTACAGGTATAGCACTTCTTCAGGTTTCGGTTTGGCAAGCAAGGGTGGCTCAGCCATATATTTCTTCAGCTCTTCAAAAGCTTCTTGACTCTCGTCATTCCATTCAAAGTTCTTGACCTTCTTGATGGCCTTGAAGAATGGTAGACACTTTTCTCCAGAATTGGATATGAAGCGCCCCAGGGCTGCTATCCTTCTCATGAGCTTTTGGACATCTTTTTCTGTCTTGGGGGGCTCCATGTCCAAGATCGCTTGAATCTTATCGGGATTGGCCTCAATGCCTCTTTTAGAGACCATTAGGCCTAGAAATTTTCCACATCTTACACCAAAGGCACACTTGGACGGGTTCAACATCATCTTATGGGTTCTCAGAACTTCAAATGCCTCCTTCAGGTGCTCAAGATGATCGACCTTATCTAGGCTTTTGACTAACTTGTCATCAGCGTAGACTTCCATGGTCTTACCGATGAAGTGCTTGAAAATTTTGTTCACAAGCCTTTGATGTGTGGCTCCTGCATTCTTAAGCCCAAAAGCCATAACCAGAAAACAAAAAACACCAAAGTCAGTGATGAACGATACCTTAGGAATGTCTTCGGGATGCATTTTGATCTATTTGTAGCCACTAAAGCCATCCATAAAGATAAGCATCTTGTGCCCAGCTATGGCATCTATTAACGTGTCTATCCGTGACAAGGGGAAACAGTCTTTAGGACAGGCATCATTCAAATCTTTGAAGTCTACGCATATTCTCCACTTTCCATTACTCTTCTTGACCATCACAGGGTTAGCCAACCACTCAGGAAATTGAATTTCTTCAATAAATCCGGCTTTCAACAACTTCTCTACTTCTTGCTTAATGGCATTTTGCCTTTCAGGAACAAAACTTATTTTCTTCTATTTGACTATTGTCCTTCTAGGATTCACATTCAATTGATGCGTTATAAGCTTTGGGTACATCTCTGGCATGCCGGCTGCTGTCCAAGAAAAGACATCTTTGTTATCTTGCAAGAATTGAATCAGTTGTTGTTTCAGGTCCTTGGGGAGCGAAGTCTTCACATATGTCACCTTCTCGTGATATAGAGGATCCAGAGGAGCAGGCTTTATGTCCTCTGTGGGCTTACCCCTTCTTTCTTCTAGATCCATGACATCCATGTCTTCGATAGGGAGAACCTGCCCCCAGTGCCACTTGGCTTCAAGGCAGCCACATAATAACTCCTAGCAATTTTTTGATCTCCTCTCTCTTCTCCCACTACATTCCTAGTCAGAAATTTGAGCTTCAGATGGTATGTAGAGGCTATTGCCTTGAAGGCATGCATCCCAGTCCTCCCAAGGATCGCATTGTAGGTGGTGTTTTCCTTGATAACTAGGAAATTCAGCATTTGAGTGGACTGCCGAGGTTCTTCACCCATAGTCATGGGTAATTGTATAATTCCCTCTATCCGAGATTCCACTCCATTGAAACCATAGATATGCATGTTGGAGGGGTCAGTTGCGAATCGTTATATCCCATTTTCACAAAAGCGTCATAAAATAGGATGTCTACGGAGGATCAACTGTCTACTAAGACTCTTTTCACAAGAGAGTTTCCTATGACAGGGGTGATTACCAAGGCATCATCGTGGGGGAATCTTATCCCTTCCAAGTCAGAATTATCAAACTACAAAGAGACCTCAGTCCTTGCTCTCTTATGAGGTTCTCCTACGATGCTCATTACCTCTCGGGCATATGCCTTCCTGGAGTTTCGGGAGTTACCTACAGCGGTTGGTCCCCCTGAAATCACATTGATCACAAGCCCTCAAGGTTGATTGTTTCTATCTTTGGGGTCGGAGTCCTTTCGTTTTTCATTGTGACTTCTGTCATGTCTAGCACCTTCCTTTGTGTACTTTTCTAACTTTCCTCTTCTAATCAGAAACTCTATCTCGTCTTTTAACTGTCAGTAATCATCAGTGTCGTGTCCCACATCCCTATGGAACCGGCAGTACGAGTTCTTATTTCTTTTCTCAGCATCAGTCCTTAGCGGCTTAAGTCATCGAAGGTCTTTGCCCTTCTGAATCTCCATTAATATTTGGCTACGAGCGGTGTTTAGCCTTGCATATTCGTCAAACCTAGATCCTCATTTCTTTTTGGAGTCATTAACATCGTCATTCTTTGCATACTCGGTATCGATAGTATACTCAGTATCGTTGGGTCACTGCTTAGAGTAGGTGCTCGAGGCTTGAAACCCTTGGGCTTTCCTCATACTTTTCTCGGCCTTGATATACTTTCATGCTCTCTCCTGGAGCTCATTCATACTCTCAGGGGACCTCTTGGCTAATGATCTCCTGATATTTTCTTCAAAAGTCCCTTGCTGTAAGGCAATTATAGCTACCTTCTGATCTAGATTGGGGACCTTCAAAGCTTCCTTCGTGAACCTGTTCATATATTCCCTAAAGGACTGATTTTTCCCCTGATGCATGTTCATTAGTGAAGTTGAGCTCTTCTCATGGGTCTTGCTGCTAATGAACTGACCAATGACCCTGCTCAGATCCTTGAATGACCCAACAGAGTTAGATGGTAGACGATTGAACCACCGTTGATTCATAGCGCTCATGGTTTGAGGGAACGCCCTACACTTGACGGCATCATTGACGGGCTACAACAACAGTGCATTAAAGAACGCGAGAACATGATTTGAGGGGTCTCCCGTTCCATCATAGGCCTTAATTATAGGCATCTTGAACTTTCTCGATATCTTCTCATTAATAATATCTTCTGTGAAGGGGGGAGTGGGATCATCAGGATCTCCAAGTCGCAATAAGTCTTGGGGGTCAGCCCTAACATGACTTGTCCTTACTCGCCTCCTGGTTGGGGATTCGTCCAAGTCTATCACAGGTGCATTTCTTATCGGCCCTCCATCCCCCTCAACTCTGGTGTGCCGCCGCCATACTAGTGCCATTTCCAAGTCTTTCCTTAGCCGTTGGGCTTCGGCTTCATGAACACGTATCCTTTCCTGAAGATTCACTAAATCAGTATCTTGAGGTCCTCGGGGCTGATACTCCTTCTTCCAAGGGGCTCCTTACGGGTCGCCTCCTTCGGGGGTTAACATCATCGTCAGACGACTCCTCATCATCAGTAGAGTAAGGTCTAGAGAAGTCCCGACTCCTTCGTTGTGAGGTATAGTGGGGCAATAGCCCTTGCTCATAAGAGGGCTCGTAGTTTCTCGGGAGCCCATAGCGAGGGTCGGGTGTTATAACAGACGAGATCTGCAAAGTATGAAGAGCAATAAAAGTTGTACGAAGGGGTGGAATTACCTGGAGTGGAGGAACCGAAACATGGATGTATACATCGGGTGGAAGGATGAACAACGACGCTTACGCCGGATACTTGCTTCAGGGTCCTCAACAGAGATGTTGGGAACAATAGCTCCTTGTTCCTGCGCTATGGCAGTAGGAACGTTAGTGTTAGGGACCTCTCTCTCGAGGGTGCTCGCGGTACTTCGTATTCTTGCCATGGTTGTTATCCTTTTCCCCACAAACGGCGCCAAATATTACGGATTAAAAACTAAGTGTATTTAATATGTAATTAATACAAGAGTTTGAGAGAGTTTCGAACTTTAATGTCTGCACTAACGTTTCATGACTAACTCAAGTCCTAGTTAACTACCTACGTATCTCAATGGGTGTGAGAATCAAGCCAAAAAACGTAGTTCTAATGTTAAAGGGTTAGGCCCTTTATATAGGCGACCGAGTGCCTTGGAATTAGATGAGAATTAGGAGACTTGGTGGTCAAGTCTCCTAGTGACAAGGTTGTTGAAACCTTTTAGGAATGTGGATCCTCATTGGACTCTTCCCAAGTTAAGGTTTCTAGATTCTTTTAGGATAAGGGCCTTCAACAGGCTTCTTCGGCCTTTACTGAACCTTTATTAATTAATTATGAAATTAATTAATAATAAAGGCTTAATGGGCCTATGACTTTAACAGAGCTTGCTGGCTGGACTTACAAATCCAGTTGATTCTTGGATTACAAATCCAGTTGATTCTTGGATTACAAATCCAGTTGATCATAGGATTTATTTTCCTAGTTCGTTTCAAGGGCCCAAACCTTTGAACCATACTAGGTCTAATAAATGAAATAATAAATGATATATTTATTATTTCTTCGGCTATTTTTACCTATATCAATCGATATTATTTATTTAAACCTGACTTTCGTTCTTTCAGTGTTATTTTTTTATATTTGACTAGTATGTCATGATTATATCAATTAAAATGTTATATTATTAAAATTTAACATTTATATTATATGATTCCTTATTTACATTAAACTTGATAGTAGATCATTTTTTTTAATTATGAATAATGTGATATTGCTATATTTTAATATATATATATATATATATATATATATATATATATATATATATATATATATTATGCTAAATTTTTATGGAAAACTTTAAATGAAATACTAACTGGAGAACATATATGTCTTGTATTATATTTTACTCATAATATATTGCAGAATCTAATGTAAGACATATGTTATGCAATTAGTACTTCATTTAAGTTTTTTTATAGAACAAAAGCCGACATATATATACTCATATTTTCAGTGAAACAACAAATTTTATAAAGTGAAAAGATAAAATTTATCCTCAAACTCAGAAATGAGCAGTAGAAGAGTTTTTTTATGTTTGTCAATATTGTATA
Source organism: Oenanthe sinensis (assembly GCA_028671895.1). Taxonomy (NCBI): domain Eukaryota; kingdom Viridiplantae; phylum Streptophyta; class Magnoliopsida; order Apiales; family Apiaceae; genus Oenanthe; species Oenanthe sinensis. The sequence goes on from CM053813.1 coordinate 18,974,207, forward strand.
TACATGTATTTACAGTTTTGTTAAAATTAACATTGTTCATTATTATGAACATAGATACAGTATGTCATGTTTAATGTAAAATGACTAATATTCTCGACTAAACCCTTCAAACGTCTTATATAACGGAGGGAGTATATTAAGGCTGTATAATAAAACGATATTGTAAGTTACGTTAATTATTGATAAAATGTTGATTAAAATTTCGTTTACAAGAAAAATACAAAAACAAGCCACGTGTTTTAGGTTTTCTGTTTTACATGATAACACAAGTTTAAATTTTGTTTACATAACATCTTTACAATACGTTTTGCATTTTTTAATTTTTGTTAAAAATTAAAGGAAAAATTGCATTAACAAATGTTTTAGTTGGTTTTTGCCTAAAACTTAACTTCTTTATGCGTTTTTTCAGCATGCATTTTTCAAGACTATATATAATATAATCTAATTAGAAAAAATAAACGGACAATAAAATTACATTTCTGGATACACACATGTTAAACTTGCGTTTTTGTTTTGATTTTTTTATATATAAAAAAACATGGTAAAAACATTTTTCATGTAAAACTAAAGTAACATTTTTTTAATTTGTGTTTTCTAAAAACACTAATTTAATTAGCGTTTCTATGTGGTGGCAGAAAAACCCATTTCCCTAAACTATGATATTTTGATAATTTAATATATAAATTGTAACATAAAGGGTCGATCCCATTTATTCAAATTCATATAATTATTTTTAAATAAAAATGAATTTTTATATGATATCTAAAACTAAGACACAGGTAAATAATATATAATACAATCCAGCAGAAGGCTAAAAGGTTTTTTAATTCAAGGAATGATATCATATTGAAATGACGAATTGGGTTAATGTGGTATAATGATGATTATTATTCTTAATATCTTTTGTTTTGTTGAATGGTAGAATGAATTTATTAATTTAATATTTTTTATAAATAAATAAATCATATAAGGAGTTAATATGAAAATAAACCACTACTATATTATTTATCAAATGTTAAATAATATTATTATAAATTTTTTATTTTAAAATTTAATATTTAATTTAATGAATAAAGATAAAAATATTAAGTTTTAATTTGATTTCTAATATCCATAATTCATAACTTATGAATTTAAGATATTAATTTTAAAATTTAAAATTTTAAACTAAGTACACTAAAATCGATCAATTAATAATCCATAAATTAATAACTCACGATAAATTAATATTTTCAATACAATTTTTTGATTCCAACATAATAGTAACAATATATTTTTATCTTAATTAACTAATAATATTGATAAATTAATAAAAAAATTCATTTTCGACATTATTAATTTATAGAGATTTTACATGGGTCTAGAATCAACAACACAAGGATACCTAAATATAAAAATATAAGGAACTAAATAAATATGTTACAAAAAATAGCAATAGGGCCGGGTATGAAACCCATGACCCGAGCCCAACTGTTTTAAATATACAGCACCAATAAATCAATAATTGCAGCAGCAGCAACAGAAGCAGAAGCAAGAAACACTGTAAAATAAAACCTTTACAAAACCTCATCCTTTCTGGGCTTTCAAGGTGATTTTTTTTATTTTAATTTTCTTGTTGATTTTTTTTACATTATACAATGCATATAGTCCTACAAAGTTGTGTATAATTTAGTTGCTCTTAAGTATACTTTTAATCTTAGTGTAATTGATGATTTCTTGGAATTTATGGCCCATTTGAGTAGTTTAGTAGTATTTGTTAAGATAGAAAAAGAATGTACATCAAGTAACAACCCCTTGTTGAATAATGCCCCAAGTTTCGTGCTTGAAGTTGGGTGTGGAGGGCGATCCTGAAGTATACGAGACCCTAGTTAAAATCTGTTCTCGGGGCCTAATGTATATATATGCTGCATCTTTCGTATATTTATATATAAAGAATTTGGAAATTTTGGGGCACTCAAGCTATGGGGCCCTAGGCACGAGCCTTATTCGCCTATAGGCAGGACCATCCCTGGTGTCGAGTGAGGTGGTGTTTATCGATATGCACAAGCCGTTTGTAGTTTATAATGGTTCATGAATTTTATATACAATGGATAATGCCTCTACCAAGACTTGAATTTTGCCTCTACCAAGACTTGAATTTTCAATCTGTAGTACACTAGGATCTGAGTAACTGCAAAACTACAACTCTGAAATTGGCTTTAATCTCAAAATAGTTGGAATATTGAAGAGTTATATTTGGATTATTAAATAATTGCATAGACGTGTGTATAAATGTGTAGCATTAAAAATGCCATGGTGAAATTGGATGGAATTAGGGAAGTAGACAAATTTGGATATAAGAAAGTAAATTAATAATAAGATTTAAAGGCGTAGCAATCTATTTTGCCAATCATATGCATATTTTATCAGTCAACTAAAATGTGGTACTTCTAGTATGTCAAATCACATATTACCGCTTCTCTAAGTAAATTTCCAGCCCTTCTATCTTCTCCATAGTCAGATGTCAATGTTTGTCTTTTTTAGTACTTAATATTCTGATTTTTCTTCACGTCCAACATTGTGTAGCCCTCTAACTTAGGGGCTCTATAAAGAACTAAAAAAGTCAATGCTGAATAACGTATGTGCATCTAAATTTAATAATCTATTGCCTGTTTCTGAAATTTATGTTGAATGTAAAGATTTTGTATGAAATATCCGAGTAAGTGAAATTTTCTATAATAATGTCATAATATCATTAGCAAACCGGTAATGAATACGCTGACACTTTGACACTCCATCTTTCTGCAGCTGTCGTATTGTAGATGGTGGGACTTGTTGCATCTGGCTTGCAAATCACCGCAGCTAGACCTTCTATTTTCTTTACCCATGGGATTTTGAAGTCAGCTGTAGCAACTGTTTTTAATAGTTCTAATGGATCCTCATCAGTAAAGCGTGCCAATTCATGTTGTTTATCAAGTTTGCAATCTTTTCATCAAAATTTAAAGTCAACGTCAACTAGAAAATATGCCACGAAGGCAAACTCTGAATCAAATGAAGGAAAGCCTGCATCAGTATTACCTATAGATTTGACAGGTAGATCCCTTTGTATCCTTACTATAAGCTTGCTTATGTTGAATTTTAGAAAGAAAATAAAACTATGATATTTTGGTAGTACTGTGCGCGATGACTGGTAACTGGTTAATAAGTAATAGGTAATTACTAGATCTTTGTGATATTGTTCCATAATATTTAAGATAAACATTTGGTGTAGTATGATATTTAATGCACTACTAAATAAAATCAAAACTTTATCAATATCTACTGCAATCAATAATTTCTTGTTAGCTCCTTATACCAGCCAATTGAAGGCATTTGTATTGGTGTATAAGCATTCAGTGCATCCAAGGGAAGTTGTAGGTGATTTTCATGTCTGCAATTGTATAGTTCTATAATTTTATTGAATTTGTTGGTGCAATGGTTTTTAAATGCCAACATGAAGCATGCACATAATCGAAATAAAGAACTGAGTTTTATGTGCCAATTAAGTAACATATCACCTTCAACTAAATATAAATTTTGATGTGCAGGTAAACGAGCATTCATTGCTGGTGTAGCTGATGATAACGGATATGGTTGGGCTATAGCAAAATCTCTGGCAGCTGCAGGTGCTGAAATTCTCGTTGGTACATGGGTTCCTGTAAGTAAAACCCCTTTATCACCTAGTTTGCTTCTATCACATATATTGCTTTCTGTTCTTTGTATTGTTTTTGCCTAATTTTACCTCTCTCCTGTAGGCTCTAAATATATTTGAAACAAGCCTACGACGTGGAAAGTTTGATGAATCACGCGTGTAAGAGTAAACTTATGTTTTTATGTCTTTACCTTTTCTTTTTGTTTTTGAGCATAAATTTGTATCAATTGATTATACAGTTACTGTGGGTTGCACATTCTTACACAGTCTAACATTTCAGGTTGCCAGATGGTTCTTTGATGGAAATTACTAAAGTATATCCCTTAGATGCTGTATTTGACAACCTTGAGGACGTACCTGAAGATGTAATGTAACGTAGAATATTTAGATGCTGTTTGAAAATACTTACTGTGGTTTGATTAATTAATAGAGCATCCATCATGCAGATAAAAGCGAATAAACGTTATGCTGGATCTTCTAAATGGACTGTTCAGGTACTTTACACTAGAATTACTTTCCATTATGTTGGATGAATGATTATAAATAATCTATCTTTCCCAGAAATCAAAAAATATATTAGAAAATTCTATCCTTTGTTACTAAGGGTTAGCAATAGCAGGTTATGCTCTGTGAAAATTTAATATGTAATGCTCTATCATTCAGAACAGTGATTGAGTTAGTGAACGACAATGTTTTTACATCTGTGTTAACAGTATCATACATATTTTCCTAGCAACATGTTGGAATATAATATGAGATTCTAGTAAGTCCTCCTAACACCTCAAAGTAATGGAGTAAGACATCGATTTGTCAATAAGTTAAAGAAATAAAATTCTTTAAGGTTTTAGAAGAACAGGTAACTTGATATGGTATCGAAGCTCAGTGTTGGTAGAGGTCCCGAGTTCGATTTTTTGCCACCCCTCTTATAATTTATTATGGACACGAAGGCAAGTTATTGCGCCATAGATGGGCTCCCCTGTCCTACCCTTTGACCAAAAAATGGCTTTTGAGTAAGGGGGGTTGTTAAAATATAATATAAGATCCTGGTAAGTCCTCCCTCTAACACCTAAGGTTTTATTAATACAACATACTAAAACACATTCGGTATATCTTGCGAGGAAACCAAGATAAAGAGACAAGCATTTCAATGTCCATATTTGTAGAGTGTGTGCAAGCTTCTATCATCAGCTAGTCTAACAATTTCAAACTAATTTCTACATCGAGTAAAGTATTTTGACTGAATCCTGCATATATCTTGGTATCTAGACATCCTTATTGATCTAGTCAAATCTATGAGATGGGCTGTCCTCTTATCAGTTCATCAAATTCTCAGGAAGTTGCAGAATCAGTGAAAGAGGACTTTGGCAGCATTGATATTCTTGTGCACTCACTTGCTAATGGGCCAGAGGTACTTTTCCCCAATTATCATACCGCAGTTTAAACATTTACTTAGAGGTGAACATCAATTGATATCTTATCAGGTAACAAAACCTCTGCTAGAGACATCAAGGAAGGGGTATCTTGCAGCAATATCTGCATCAAGTTATTCCTATATTTCCTTGTTAAAGAATTTTATCCCAATAATGAATCCGGGTATGACCTCTATTCTGTATTCTAATCCATGTTTTCTTTACATATGTGAGTTCATTACAACTAGTTGTCCTGTTGTTTTGGTTACCGATTTAATATTGGCTATGCATATTTTGTGGCTTTGAGAGTTTGAGAAGCTGTTCTGTGCAGGTGGTTCTTCAATTTCCCTGACATATATTGCTTCTGAGAGAATAATCCCTGGGTATTTCTGCCTTCTAAATAGTTACATCTTTGGTTTCTTGACTGAAACACCTTTGGTTTCTTGACTGAAACACCTTTAATGGGAGCATAATTAATGCTATGTAATATGCAGCTATGGTGGCGGCATGAGTTCAGCTAAAGCAGCACTAGAAAGTGACACAAGAGTAATTGCTACTAATCTAAGATAATTTATGTCTTGATGTTAGCATTATATTTATAATCTTCCTGGTGCTAACTGTTACCTTATTTTCAGGTGCTTGCTTTTGAAGCAGGAAGAAAACGTAAAATCAGGGTCAACACAATATCTGCTGGTACTTTTGTCATTTCAACTTTCTGATTCCCTCTTCTGACCCTCATGTCTCTGAAAGATGTCATTCATCAGACATATCATGCTTGCTTTCAAGTTTGTTCTGTGGTTCAGTTACGATTTGAATTTAAATAAAGAATGTACACACATATCTGCAGCTTTTCACCAACTATACCTTTCTAGTTGTGCCATTCCTAAGGAGAATCATACTAGGAGCCCTCAAGCAATGGTAGTCTTTGAATTGTTGTAGTGTAATAGGTCAGATGTATTCCAAGACATGGAAGCCATATACAATCTGGCAATCTGCAATATTACGACATTAATCTGTCTGTAGTTCCGTACTAACTGATATCTGTGCCAATTTCAGTAAACAAGATAAGTAAAAAGAAGGAAATGTAAGATAGTTGGGATTCTTTTTCACTTTGTACTGGTAGGGGGTCTAATATTGCTTTATCTTAGAAGACTGAAGACACCCTTATGTTTTTAATAGTAAATCCTAAGCTTGATTGCATCTTAGGAATCAACCATAAGATTTGTCTCTAAATTTTAACATAAAACTGTTATACTGGTCTTCATCTTACCAAAGGACAATTTTTCCAGGCCCATTGAGAAGCCGTGCTGCAAAAGCAATTGGATTCATAGATATGATGATTGACTATTCCCTGGAAAATGCACCTCTTCAGAAAGAACTATCTGCAGGTGAATCACTTGGATATTACAGACCTGAATTATTTTTTGCAAATATGTGAATGTTTACCATAAGCTAATTACTAATCCTGAGAAACAATGAACAGAGGAAGTGGGAAACACTGCTGCTTTCTTGGCTTCACCACTGGCTTCAGCAATAACTGGTGCTGTTATATACGTAGACAATGGTCTAAATACAATGGGTGTCGGAGTTGATAGCCCCATATTTAAAGATCTTAATATTCCAAAGTATGAGCAATAGCGATATCAGTTGCAGGCATTTCGCAGCTCCAAGCTCCTGAAGTGAAGAGTACTTTTTGTAGTTTTAGGTGCTCGTAACCTATAATGTATAATCAATTTGCAGAATATGTGTGGTTGAGTTTTTCGTTCTATTCGAAAATTAATTTCTAAGTTTACAGAACATATACCATAGATTTCAGATAGATCAAGTACATATGACTACAAAAACATCATTATTCTGGGAAAATATATGATGAAAAATTATTTTCGATTATTATAACTTAATTAATATATCAACTCTGCACACTATTAAAAAACAAAATACAACTCACACAAACACAATTGACCTTTTTAACTCAAAACACAACACATCGTTGAAACTAGATGATGCAGGCTTACATAATAATATAACAATCTTATGCTACTCACGGTTCATCACTTTGAACAACATTGATCAAATTGCTCTGGAATCATTGGTTTGTGATTTGTTCCATCAAACAACTCTAACACAACACATTGTTGAAGTAAGTTCTGCAGCTCCAACTGCATCACAAGTGACACATTATACTTGCACTATCATGGGAGAGTATTTATAAGTAATCACACAAGTTAGGTTGAATTGAAAATATTAACAGAATTATATGCTATTCACTTTCGTGTAGTTGATTCTTTTTAGTAAAACTTATAAACCAATAAAATAGAAGTATCTATTTCGATTTTTGAGTATGAACATCTCGCGAATTATTAATTCCCCGGTGGCCACGTTAGAAAGAGTCTAGAAAAATCAACTTTTTGTTGTTAGTACTCATTCAGTGATTCAACATGCTATGTGATATTGTGTACTAATAAAACATTATTGAGATATCTATTTATGTTACCTTGAAATCAACCTTGGAGCCTTCTCCTCAATCCGGATATGCGCACAGCCAAGAAAACATAAAACTGATCCTTCAAATTGGTTAAGAACAGGAAATATGCATGTCTCTAGTGCCTATTAAGAAGTAGAGTAAGACAGATCCCCCAAAAGGTTGTACTGAAACCAACCGCTGCACTTATATATAACCCTCTCTCGTATAGAATTTCATCTTCATCAACTGTTGGAAAATGTGGGTTGAAGCCCCACATTGTTAAGTCATTTTGAGCCTAAGTTTGAATGCTTCTTGGGTGTGTGCGCGCAACAAGTTATGATTGGAGTGCGTTCTTCTTCGAGAGAGCTTTCCAACGCATATTTAAGTATTCAAAATGATCAAGGAATGGATGAGATACTACTATTCAAAGTTGGTACCTTGAAAGTGGAAATCTAGAAATAAAAACTTGAATCCCACGTTGAATTGGAAAAGAGTTTTCCATTACTTTATATAGTATAACACTTATGTAATATTTACGATGTGTTAGTATGGTATTGCTCCACCACGGAACTTCACCCGAAAATTTGTTACTGGACAGATCAAGATTTTCTAACTTCAATAATCCAGCAATCTGTACCGGAACCTTGCCATAAAATTTATTACTTGAAAGGCATTGAGATCGAGAAGCTTTGTTATCCCCATGGGAAATTCTCCGGTTAATCAAAATTTCTTCCAAATTCTCTATCCTGTCCTTTCCATCCGGCCACTGCATCGGTTCCAAGAATGAAAATCTTGTAAATTTTGGTAAAGAACCTTGCAGATAATTATTCGAAAAATCAAATGATCGTAGAACTTATATGTTTTCAAATTTCTGTGGTATCAGGCAATGAACCAGTAAGTTGGTTTTCAGATATCCACAATTCTTGTAGAGTAGCCTCGGGCAACAGATACAACAGATCTTGAAGATTCTCCGTTACATTGTTGTGGCTAAAATCAAGAATTTGCAAACTGGATAGATTATGAAAGGAGTTTGGAAACACACCTTCAAAATGATTGGCAGATAGCATCAGATAAGTGATACCAGTCATAACACCCAAATAGTTTGGTATTCGACCTTGCAACTGGCTGTTGCTAAGATCAAGATGTATCAAGTTACTAAAATTGTCAGGAATCTGACCTTGCAACTGGTTGTTGCTAAGGTCAAGATGTATCAAACTACTAAAATTGTCAGGAATCTGACCTTGTAACTGGTTGCTGCTAAGATCAAGATAATGCAATTTAGAAAGATTCCTAAGCTGATGCGGAATTGCTCCAGAAAATTGATTAGATGACAGAGAAAGGGAACTTAACCTGGTGAAGGAAGCAATAAACTTTGGAATAGAAGTATTAAATTCATTGTAGCTGAGATCAAGATAATTGAGCTTGGAGAGATTTCCAAGCTCATCTGGAATTGCTCCTTCAAAAAGCGCCTGACTAAGATCAAGATAAGTTAAGTTTGTTAGGGAACCAACAAAACTTGGAATAGGACTGAAAAATATATTACCACTAAGGTCCAGGTACTTGAGATTCATTAAATGAATCAACGAAGAACTAATACTGGAATTGCTAAGATCGAATATCATGAAGATCCAGGCGGGTAACATGTCCAGTGCGGTCACATCCAACACGAGGCCATTGACAGCAATTTTCGTCTCCTTTGATGTCGAGCAGCGCTTTCCTCTCTGTCTTGGTGCACCTCGTATTAACAATAGTCTTGTTGAAATCTCCAGACACCAACCTGGATGCAGGTGATGATAAGATTGTTTGCATGCACAACAGAAGAAGTAAAAAAACAACTAATGCATGATGTAGATGGTGGATCTCATTCCTCATTGTTACATAAACCATGACTGAAATCCAATATAGCTAAAGAAAAGAAACACAAAATATTGTCTATGAAAAATGCATGCATGCAACTAGTTTTTATAGTGTTAAGTGTACATATGCCTGATTACACAGTTGCTTCCCTGCTTAAAAAAGTTGCTTACTACTTGTAAAAGTTACTTCTTATTCAATAATGAATTATAACCGTAACAAATAATTCATCTTCATAATTAAATTTAATTCATTAGTACCTTCTCTTAAAAGAAAATTGATTAGAAAGTCTTTACGCGGCTAATAATCTCCAACTAAGAAATATACTACCAGATCAACCGTACAAAGCATGGATCAATTTTATAATATAATATTGTTTATAAAAATGTTAAATGTTTTTTTTAAAGAAAATTCTTATTAGGCTAAAAATATTAGTAACCGATAATATTTTAAATTTTAAATATTTTATTTTCTATTTTATATGTAATAGTCATAATTCTATCATTTTGATATATTAACAATGAGCTTTTAACTTACTACAGAGCCACTTTTTTCTAATTTAATTCTGACATTATTGAGGTAACACTTACAAAATTATTATATAAGTAAAAGTATGATAACAAAAAAAATTGAATAATTTAATATAAAATCTCTATTAAATATTAAATAGGGAAAATAATTTTTTTTGTCACTCAATTATTAGGTGGTTTATAAACTTACCATTGAAGTATTAAGGCTCCGTTTGGGAGTGCTGTTGAAAACTGCTGTGGTATGGAAAAAAGTGTGGGTGGAAAAAATGTTATCAGAAAAATCAAACTGTTTGGTAATTTTTTTGATTTAGGCATATTTTGAAATATAATATCTAAAAATAATATTTTTGGCAAGGTTTGATGATGAAACTGATAGCTACTTCCTGCAAAAGCTAAAAGCAGATTTTTCCAAAAGCATGGGAACATGTTTTTGCTAACAGCAGCTTTTAGACTAAAAGCGTTTTTTCATACCGCAGTTTTTATAATTTATCAAATCATTTTTTGACAGATTTTCAGCAAAAAACTGTTATAGGTGTCTGTAACAACAATATCAAACGGGGCCTAAATCTCTCAGAAGTTGAACCAAACTAATTTTATTATTAGAATTCAGTCATTCCGTCTGTTAAGTGGTCAAATTTTTTTCACACTCGAGGCCAACGACATGGTACGTTGATGTTGTGACTTGTGATTCTTTTAACAAAATAATAAGCTTCGCGACAGAAATATTTTACAATATTTACAAAAATTAAACTAATTATAATTTTGGAAATTCGATTTTTTAAAACTCTTAAAATTTATTTTAAATATACAATTTATTTAAATACCGTCTATTTTTGTAGTCAATGTTTTAGATTTGTAGACTCTTTATATATATTAGCTTATAAGTATTATGAAGAGATACCTTTCAATATATTTTTTAATATGCATATCAAAAAAGTTATTAATTATCTAATTTTATAATAATTATCGTATTAATTTTTTTAGTCGCTAATTTATACGTGTAAATTTTCTATTAGAATAAACAATTAAAATTGTTTCGATTTTTTGATAATTATTAGATTTATTTTAACTCCCATTACCATAAAATAATTGAGTTATATAATAAGAAAAAATAATTACTAATTTTATAATAGAAATCGTGTTTTATCTAAAATACCCACTTATATTTGATTTAGAACATATAAGTATAAATTATATTTTTATATAAATATATAATATTATATATTATTATATAATCTTGACTGTTTATTTTTTTCAAAACACTAAGAGCACAATCCTTATTTATTTTGCTGTACTCTACCAGAAAAATCAAGTTATACCCCTTACACTTATTATATATTATATATAAGAATATAATATATTGAGTTACAATATATATATATATATATACACACACACACACACATATATAAACTAACCGTAACATATAAAAATTAACAGAATGACTTGCATTCAAAATGAAGGTTACGGTAGTGATAAGGAAAAATAAACTTCTTGTTGAGTGGTAAGTTTCTAATTCATGCAATAGTTGAATGACAAAAAAATCTAGTTTTCCTATTAAATATTAAATATAAACGATTATAAACAATGACAACCAATATATGAGGTCATATTGTTCACTCACCCCATGACTTTTTCAGCGGTGTAAATGTGTGTGTATTATATGCATATAGTCTAGGTTAGCCTCAAAATATTTATGTATAATTTGTTAGTTGTGCTTGCACATCAAAATGTAGTAAAAATTGAAAAGACAAGTGATAACTGAGAGATGTCAAACAACATAAAAAATAAATAACATTTAGATGACCAAAGCTCATCATTCTTACATAAACTTGCACTAGTTTTCATGCCTTCCAGAAAGCCGAAAGGTGTTAGGATACAATGGCAGTAGAAAAAGCTAGTGCAAGTGTGTCATAGTTAATCATGAAATTCAGTAAAAGATACATTACATCATGGTATTGTTATTTCTAAAAGCCTACAAATATTACATGTCACCTTCATCCAAACTTGCTGGATGCTTTTAGCAATTTTTTGTTTGTGTGACAACTGACAACAACTCGAACTTTAACTATTCTACTACTTTCTACACAGCTGCTTTAATCATAATGTCGTTTCTGCCATCCCCTTTTCTGGATCACCGGAGAAACGGGGCTCTCTCCTATCTGTTCAACAGCAGTAATTGAAAGAAAAAGAGATTGAAGGATATTGTCCACTCATGACAAGTTTAAATAAATTTGTCATCATTTTAAAATGTAGTAGTGTTTCTAATTGCATCACAAGAGAAGGGGTAAGTTCGGAAATTAGTTCAGTCACAGACCTAGGCTGATGTTTATGAGATAATTACAAAAATAGAAGTTATCCACCTATTTGGATATAATGAGACACATAAATTTGAACTCCAAGCAATGAACTATTACAGAGTTCTTGATGGGAACAAAGGACGATTATAAAAGGCTAAAAATCTAATTTCCCTAGAATTAAACCCATACAAATGAACAAGAACTAAATGAAAAACCCTTTCTTTTTCTTTTTTTGATAATTTAAATGAAAAACCTTTTTTAGCAAAAATCTAAAAATCCAAGAAAAAGTAATGTAATATTTAGAGGGTTAATATCAAGGGAACATATGACATAATTGAATATGCTTGCCATGCCCCCCGTTTTTTATAGTCTACTCAAATATTTGCTTGTTTGAAAAGAAAAAGACAAGGGAGGATAAGAAAATATAAATTTAGGAAACAAAAAATAACTATTTGTCTTCATTTATTTTATATAATTATATGACACAGTAATATGTAGTCAATTATTACCACTCTCGTCGTCTGATGCATCTTCCAATCTTGCAATTGCATCCATAAGCGCTTGTTCATGGTCCTGCATTAACAAAACCATATGCAAAACTGTTCACCCCCATTAAAAAAAAACTTGTTTGGTACATAAATCCCAGTGAGGAAGTAATTACTACCTTGAGTACATTCTTTGCTTTCTCGATCTCCATAGAATCTAGATGGCTTGCACCAAATACTTTCTCCACCTGTAACATGTATATTAAATTAGGTGACTGTTGCAACCATTTATATCATTACAATGCACAAAAACAAAAACAAGATTGTTGGTGTACCTCTTTAACCAAAGTGTCTGTGTCAAGTATTTCAATGTCACCCAGTAATTTCTTATTGACACCGTTTTGTGATGGAGGGAAACTTCTCTTGGACTGATTCCTTACTATCCCTCTACCTCTTCCGCCAGCAAAAGAACCACCACGAGATATAGAGTTTTTAAATCCACGACCTGATCCAGAACGACCCCCTCTATGAGCAATTCCAGGATCTTCCCCTTCCCACCTTAAGTCTTCAGGAGAGATCTAGCAATTGAAGATGAAATATAAATATGACAATATAATTAACTTGAAGATTATTTTGTATTAGGCATGAGCTCTTGGTTTGTCATTTGCCTTGCGTGTTTAAAAAATCTTTTGTAGTTATGAACATCAGCGAGATGGGATTCCTGCGGTTGTGAATTCACTAGGTTGCTTTTGAAATAGACACTCGCAAACTAACAAGAACTTTATATGTTTCAAATATCCAAAAACATACTAAACCCTCCAAATATAGTTTAGCCAAACAAACACACAAACACCTCAAAATCTTGTTTGTAAATTTTGGATTTTTCTACTTAAAAAATGTAGGAAAGGAACAAGGAAAATAAGGCATTCAATTTATTTACACTGAAATTAAAATGCGAATTTGAACAATCATGAACGCAATTATACGCACAAGAAGCGTAGAATTAATGTGGCAGTGTAAATCTGACTCTACTTATACAAGAGGCAAAGCATTTACTGTCAAGTGAAATCACGCCTAGGAGTTTTTATATGTAAACTTAAACAACACAAATTCCAATATGTCCCAATACATATCTAGCCACATCACCCCCAACTTAATAACAAACACATTTGAGTGCTTTACTATTATATTTCGTGGTTTAAACAAACCGGAAAACAAGTCACAAATAATTGCAATCCGAGTATCAAATGACAAAACTATTAATTGCCACTTTTAATTTAGATGCACTATCCTTTAAAGTCCATTCAGAGGAGGGATCTTAATACAATTTGAATTTGTAATTTTCTTACAAATCAGGACCCCAGAGCTTAATATGTCATCACTACATAACTAGTTTGTTTCGTATATCTATATGATCGAAAAGATAATAAAACTATATTCGAGATTGTAACAAAAATTATTAACTAACTAGCACAGACCAAGGGTGTCATCTATTAAAAAAAGAAAACGAAAGACCATTTCTCATTTTTACTGAATGTGACAGCAAATTAGTAAATATGTAATGCATATTAAGGTGTAAATTAATGATTTATAAATATCTAAATTAGTGAGGCATCTTACGATTTTACTCAAATATATTATTAGAATAATGATATATATACTAATTCAGGTAAAAACAATAGTTTTCAAGCTTAAATGCCAAGACTTTTGCATATTTATGAGTCTGCAACTTTGCATTTTAGTTTCAGTTTAGTTCTTTAGTTTACTGCCTTCCATCAATTTTAAAAAGAAAAAAATGTGCACAAGATTTCAAGAAGTTATAAAAAATGCCCTTATCCCCCAACATAGATGACCTGGGCCCCAGAAGGAACCATCAAGACCATAATATTTTCCAATAACTTCTTACAAGAAAAAAGCATTTCGAACATACAACAAATATCCAAGATTAAAACACACCATGAGGCTCATAACATAAATAGAATGACAATTAAACACAACGTATAGAAAAAATGGCAACAAGGTTACCTCTTTAAGATTAACCCATTCCCATGTTTCATCTGCCGTATTAATATCATAAACAAGAGCATGACGACCCTGGAGATGATTACAGAAGATGGTTACATTGAGATGAGCAAACAAAAGGAATATTATGTGGTAGGCATTTGAGAAATACCTCAACATGATTATAGTCAGTTATAACAGCTTCATAAAAACTGTTGTCTTCAGGCCATCTAGTCCAAACTTTCTTTCCAACTAATGGATCGGAGTTCCCTACCTCAGCAGTTTCAATAGCTCCAAAGGCAGAACCTTGACCAGAAACATGAACAGGACCCCTGCCATTGAAACTTGTAGTACTATACTGCATAGACCGTGAAATATATAGGAAATAAGGTTAAAACCTTAATAATGGAAAGACAATGAAAGTGCAAGGGGGTATCACTGAATTTTCCTCAAAAATTTTGCAACTGAAAAATGAAATCTTACTGATTTAGGTTTCTTTCCCCTCACTCCTGGGACAGGGCCTCGTCTTATAGCTGACGAAGATGGCTGCATTGAAGGATGGAGTGCCGGAGATGGTGCTCCCATTGATAAGGGAGCAACAGAATGAGATGCTTTCTGTTTTTTACGTGACGCTGAAACAGTTGGACTTGGTAAAGGGTCACGAGCAGGACCACTACTGCGCATGCTAGTTTGGAGCCCACTTGCCCTCCACTCCCTGTTCACAATCTTATTATAACACACGGCCTAGGGGGAAAAGGGTCTCAAAGAGGGGGAAAAGTAAATGATCTGACCTTATTCTCCAGATGATGTCATCAGCATTGACCCTCGATAAAAGTTCTCTGTGTTCCTCGTCTGATACTCTTAGCTCTTTTCTGAGTTCTGTAATTAAACTTTCCTTTTCCTACAGCATCCCATGAAACTTTTACAATTAGTAAAACATCAAAATCAGGCCTTTAAAAGGGGTAACTCCATTAGACATCGGCATACTAGAAAGTAGGGATGGACATCCTCCCAGGCCCCGCCCAACCCTGATCCGATCTGGGCGGAGATTCTGGGATTCAGAGATTTTTCGAGTATGGGGAAGGGAAGGGGGGAAATTTTATAAAAAGTTAGGCTATCGGAGCGGGGACGAGGATTGGTGTCTCCCCGATCCCCGCCTCGATCCCCCTTCCCGATCCCCATATTTAGTAAAAATAATATATTTATATATGTATATTAAATAAAATGTTAAAGATAAATACAATTTGTATGTATTGTTATATTTTTAATTTTTTAATCGATTTCATTAATCTAAAATTTTCAAATTATAATATCATTTTCTTATAATAAATTTATTTATGTCTTTTATTTATATTATAACTAAATCTTAATTAAAATTAATACTTAAAATATGGTATGAAATTAAAAACAAATATTAAATATTTTAACTTATCAAATAATTTTTGTTTGAAAATGTATGATGGAATATAAATTTATTTTTTAATAAGAATAAGAAGAATTCTCGATTCCCTATGGGGATCCTCGTCCCCCGTTTGAGGTGGAGAGCAGGGAGAAAAATAATCATTGTTCGGGGTTTGGGGTAGGTTTGGAGATTGGGTTGGGATTCAGGGATCGGGGCCATGCAGCACCGAAGTGACCCGATGGCCATCCCTAGTAGAAATGACCAGATATATACATACCCATGTAATAGCATCGGACTGAGCTTTAAACGCACGAAGAACTGAAATATAGGCTTCCTGCTCAATCTGGTGAATCTGTGCCTCCATATCACTATGAATAGGAGGGAATGGAGCTGTTCCTAATGAAGCAACTCCTACAATTGCTGATCTACCATTAGCAGAAGCTCGACCAACATTAGCATATCGGTTTTGGTGTGAAGGAGGAATGTCATCATCTGTTCCTGCATTATGCCAAGAAAAAACATATATGACAAGAAATAAATAAATTTAACTAAGTGTGAAGAGTATTAAATCTGATTGAAATTAATATTAGGTTTTGGGTCATTGCAAGAACTCAAGCAATAATTTCTTAACAAATTCAAGGGCTTTTATCATTTAAATAGAGAAGCCATCAAAAGAGGGAGAGATTGATAACATAACTACAAATTTCAATGAAAGATGGAACCAAAAAATTCTCAGCTTATGTCACAGCTATGACGTTGATCATATAATATTATCTGGTGCCTCATATTGTCAGTACTTTTTTATTGTTTTTTATCTTTTCCTTAATGGAACACCTCTAAATTAGTTTTTGGCAAAAAAATAACAGGTACAACAGGTGGTATGGCCAACAAATTTTTCTTTAATTATGGCAGGACCTAAAAAAGGGTGATGTTATCCACTGGATCACATTTGCTTACAAAATGTAATAGACGGCTTAAAGTTGAATACTGCATTTCAGCACTACCAAAGTGAATCATAGAATATCCTGCTGCGTCCATATCTAGCAAGATAAGAAAAAGAAAAAGTAGGCCTAACAAATGGCCTAGTAAAAGACTATCTGTCTAGAAGAACTAGGCTCCATTCACTTGAATGTTTATGTAACTTTCAGCTGATAAAAAAAACCTTTCCTGTTACTTAGCAAAAAAAAACTTTCCTGTTTAAACTCTTACGAACTTATCCTTTTAGGTGTTTGGCCAAACATAGATATATCTCACAAGTCAAAATCAGAAAAGTAGCTACTACATTCCTTTTTTTATAGTTTTAAAATAACTGCAAGTTACTTTTAAGTTTTAATCAGGTGCAAGTGCTACTTATAATTTAACTGAAGAGAGGTACATCTATAAATTTAGATATAGCAAACCTTGCACATATCAATCAATAGGATAAAAGTAATATTTTTGTCATAGATCCTTAAAAACTTCAGCTACCACTTGTTACACGTATAAAATAAATGTTCAACATTACTAGAATATTTACTACAACTGGAACCCGACTGCAACATACCCTGGCTACTTTCAATTTGCATTCTACTCTCAAATGGTAAAGTAACCTGAAGAATCACAAGACATGATAAATACAGGTACTAGACATTCAAACCCAAATAATCCATCCACGAAGAGAGGAGAACTAATGAATTTCATATTTTATAAGAGTCAAACAAGTGACCAATTTCTCACAACTGACTACCTCCATACACAAAATTGAGTTATACCATTCAGAATCACAGTAGTGTCTTCGTATGAGAGTACAAGATGACAAAAAAAACATTATGACAGAAGTTCTACAGACATTGGATAAAATTAGCAAAAGGAGTGATCAAAGATATTCATATGAATGGCTAGGTAGACAACAAGAAAATAATATGATTGCTCAAAATAAGAAAGAAGCTGCTTGGTGACTCTAAATTGTCTCCCTCACCCCCTTTACGATAAAAAAACAATTTCATCAGAAAAAATAGCTAGAACGGAAAACAAGAAGTGTAAAGATATAAATCATGTGAACCCCTGAAATGGAATACTCTATATTTGTTAGTTGCTACAAGTGAAGCCTCTTAGCAGGCAAGTAAAAATAAAATAAAAAAACAAGCTCAGACACAGAAGCACAATGTCTTATATATGAAACTTCAAACACCTGATCAAGTGGCATACTTCACTTCGTGCTGAATCTTTAGAAGTGCAGAGTTATGCTTCAACAATAATAAGGTAAAAATATAATATTCTTGCAGTCTTGCACACAGCTTCATATTTACAATACTGCCTGCTATAGGTCTTTATGTGACCTAGAACTCATACGAACTCCTATGCTCATTTCACACTATTACTTAATGAACTTAGATAAAGATTTTTTGGTCAGTCTCTTCTGTCGCTAGGGCTGAAAGAAAATAAATTTAATATGAAGAAATAGTATTTTATTTTAGTAGAGAGAAAAACTTGGACGGTTGACAATTAGCCGTCACTCCACATTCTAAAGGCCACATTTTTCCAATCCATCCTAAATCAATGGTCTGATATCCAAGTCAAGCTAGAACTTGTGGAGAAATTGACATACAGTGAGAAAAGTCATCCATATATACTAATAATATACTCCCTCCGTTACTATAATTGTCCCTCTGACTTATGTAGTCTACTTTAAGCTTTGTAAAAAAAGGAATATTTATGATTGTTTTTTAAATAGTCTAATTATATTTAGCGTATATATTACAGAAATTATTGTATTTATTTACTTAACTTATATGTAATGTCTAGCTATATAGATATATATATAATTTCGTTCATTTAGATAATTTTTATTAAGCCCAAATGTTCACGGGCCTATGTCCATTAGGTTAATTTAATCAGGGTTAGTCTATACAGGAGATATAATCCCCCCAATAGTCATTAACATAGATTTTGACAGATGTTGAAATCGAGATTCTTCTCTCTTTAATGAGTTATATAATCCATTACGTTTTCTTCCTTATGCAGATAAAAATCGTTAAGATTTTTGACAGGTCATCCACCGAAGTCTAACTGTTTTTTAGTTTCTAATCCACAATCATTTCTTTCCGTTCCTTGTCCTATAGCATCCTCTCTGGCAAGCATAAACTTATCCTATTCCGAGTATAAACCCAAGGACAATCAACAAACAAACACAGAAATATATAAACCTTACGACCAAAGTTCCAACCTACCTTCATAAACCCTCAAAAAGCCAATTCATCATACGAAACAACATCCAGAAAAGAGGGGTAAGAGGGCATTCCACAGAAACAAACAATAACCGAAAACTACATAATCAAACACACAAAAACACACACAACCAAAACCCCTCAGCTCAAGAATTCAATACCAACCCAAAAAAACATCAAAATTTGAATCCATCACATCAAACAAACACAACCCAAGAAAAGGGCACATAAAAAAGCCCTAAAAAGCAAAAAAGCAGTGATCTTTACACAACCAACATACATACAAGACATAAAATTGTAAAAAGATAGGATCTTTATAACGTACCACTACTATCAGAATGTGGGTAATTCATAATTCTTCAATCATCAATCTTCTTATTCACCTACACAATTAAGCAAATCTGTAAATTAAATAATTCAAAATTAGGGTTCAAATAGACAATTAAATAACCAATTAAATAAATACATATATATATATATATATTGTGTGTGTGTGTGTTTTCGTACCGGAGTGTATGTAACAGCGTTTCACGGTGGTTGAGGAGAGAGAGAGAGAGATGAGCGGCGAGGATGAGAGAGAAGCAAAAAGTGATAAAGATTTTCAGATTATGATTCTAGACCCAAAACGACGTCGGAGAAGACAAGTTTGTGTTTCTTCTTTATTTTGATTTTTTAACATCTCGAGGAAATAAATAATTAAATATTTTCATATTTTATTTACAAAATTTAATATACCTATGTTATGGTAATCTATGCTATATTATTAAATCCGAAAGATTAAAAGTTTTGGTCGTCGGTCGGTTTGGTACTGGTGAACCATAGAAAAGATCTTGACCGTCAAATTTTAAGTGAACCATAGAAACAATCTTAACCGTTGAATTTTAATAAAATATAATTTTAAAAGAATATAGTCGTACATATAACTCTAACACCAGTAGTCCACTTTTTATACAACTCATCAGAGATAGAATAATATTATATTATATTTAAATTATATTTTATATTTTTATTTTACAAATCCTACTTATCCTAAAATTTTTATTTAATATATCATTAAAATTTATCCTATAATTTTAATTTAATATATCATTAAAATTTATCCTATAATTTTAATTTAATATATCATTGAAATTTATGATAACATTGAAAGTTTGGTAGTCGGTCAATATTTGGGCCGGATAGTTGATTAATTGTTGGGCCTAATTTTAAAATATTAATCTTCTAACTAAAAAACAATCTCATATTAATCTTCTAACTAAAATATCTCACATTAATCTCCTAAGTAAAATACATCTCTATACAAAACAAATAAAAATTATCATATTAAAATATAAATACAAATAAATTATATAAAAATATATACATATAATATTAAATAAAATTCAAATTATTATTATACAAATACAAATAAATTCAAATCATTATAAAATATTAAAATAAAAATATTAAAAAACTAAAAAAATTCATCCGTGCATCGCACGGGATAAAAGTTATGATTCTAGACCCAAAACGACGTCGGAGAAGACAAGTTTGTGTTTCTTCTTTATTTTGATTTTTTAACATCTCGAGGAAATAAATAATTAAATATTTTCATATTTTATTTACAAAATTTAATATACCTATGCTATGCTAATCTATATATTAAATAAAAATATAAAAATGTATCTATGTATGTTCTTATCAAATCTTCAAGATAGATATTTTTGTACTCTAAGATAGGTTTTTGATTTTCCAATCAACTCAATATATGTATTCAAAATAGATTAAATATTTTATGAGAATTAATTTATATTTTTTTGTTAAATAAAAAATTAATTTATATTCAAGACTTAATTCCAAAATTATATATATTAGTCTTTAAAATTTTAATTTAATTATTATTCTAAAATTGTTTTATATTCTGATATATATATCTATATATTCTTAATAGCTGCTAATTTTTTTCCCTAAGAATTACTATTATATCCTTCTAAAATTTTAAAATTTCATTTTCATTCTTGGGTATTATAGTAATTTAATCTTCCTGAATTATCCAAATATCAAATGGGTGTTACCCGTTTATAAAATATACTATCAATAGCTTTGTTTCCATGACCCATGGGTTACCCAGATTTAACCCGTATTACTCACCTACGCACATTCCATAAAATTCAAATTTTTACTCACTTTCCATGTTTTTTGTACCTAATCATTAAATTCAAAATAAAACTTTTCCATAATATGTGGATGAATCAACTAACCATATCCTTATCAGTAGCAATTATTTTCAAAATCAATATGATATTCAGCTTCAATAACACTCTCAAAAATCATTAATATCTCAATCTTTTTATTTTTTAGTGAATATTTTGTGTGTTTTATGCTGGTCCATCGCTTTTTTCTTGCATTGTTTTTACTGTTTTTGTGATTGTTGATGTGTGCTTGGTTGTATGGTCGATACATTCGTCCCCGTCGTGTTTTTTTTGCTTGCTGATTGTTTTGATATGTGTTTATTTTCAGTCGGATCATCCCTGTTCTTCAAGACGTAATACAAAACCATGGAACCAAATTCTTCAAATCAACCAGGTTTCATTATTGGTTCATGTTTTTATTGTTTGATGGCCATCATATGCTTTGTATTTATTTTCGGTCTGATTCTGCGTGTTCTTCACCCGATAAGTCAGACCCCATAATTCGGATTTTTCGAAGCAAACAGGTAATATTATTTGTTCTTTCTTTTATCATTGCGTCTCATATGTTGTTCATCATCCTTCTTTTTCAGTTTAAGGAACGATTGTTAGGTGCATTCGAGAAATCACATCCATGGATTCAGATTCTTCCAAACAACTTGGTAACGTTATTATTCGTTCTTTCATCATTGCACTTGGCCTCAGATGTTATTCGGGTTTCTTGATTGTTGTTGATTTGTGTATTGTATCAAGAACGAGCCTGATGCAACAATCTTATTCATGTCCTTGCTGAGAGATTGTTCTTAGAAGACCATTGGGTGAACAAAGTTCATTAAATAACAGCATAGTACGATTGGATGGACATACGAAATACTATTTTTTAAAACTTGAATAGGAAGTGAATCCAGAAAAAAAAAGGAACATGGGTATTGACAAAAATAAGTTTGAGGCCTAACAGAATGAATTTCCAGTTTGCAGATGAGGGTAAATGGTCAAGAGATGCAGAGATTATCAAGGTATTTTGGTTTTAAATGTGTCATATCTTCTATCCTTGATCTGGCCATGTCAACAGTTGTATTTATATTCCGATCTCTATTGTACTTACAATCTAAGTTGCGCTTATGAAAATCAGGATGTCATGTGCAAATTGCAGAATGACCGAGACTATCGTAGTAATCTGAAAAATTATGTTAAGAAAAGTGGTTTGTCACCGGGTGTTACTTTAGGAAGCTGTATAGTTTTTGACACCGCCAGAGATGGTGCACTTCTTATGCTTTACAAAGTCATGTAGTCGGGTATAGCGGGAGAGAATGATTCCAAAAATGAATACATAATAGTATGGGCATATTTTTCTTACTCTTTACTTTTTGTTTGGAGTTAAGATATAGTAATTTAAAAGACTTAATTAATAAATAATATTTTTTATTATATGAGTTAAAAAGACAAAATTAAAGGAGTTTAAAAAAATAACATGGAGGTAAGAGTATGATTAGTTAACCAACTGTAAGTATACTCCAATGTTATTAGGCATAATGGTTAGTTATATATAAAATTATTATTTTTTTTAAAATTTCTATATATATAGAGAGAGATTTTATAAGTTAAAATAAATTTAATTAATATTTTATTCAATACAAGTGAATAGTAAAATATACAATTAATGAAAATATATTTCATATAGTAACAATTTAATATATATTAAAATTCAAAATATAATAAAAATTTTAAATAAGTGTAAAAAAGTAATTTTTAAAATAAATCAAAATTAAAATTTAAGATACATTAAAACTTTACCATTTTCGTAATCGGATGGTTAAGATTTTAAATTTCAAGTATATACTCAATTTTTTTAAATCTAAAGTTTTTATTTTGATTTTCGCATTCAGATGTGAAACACTCGACACAATATTGAAACTACTTTTTTCATGAAAAAGTAATTAAAATAAATTATAATTTTTATTTTATTGACAAATCTTAAACGTATCAACAAATTTTATTAAATAATTATTTTTTGTATACTTTTTTTACACTAAATTATTATTATTATTAGTTATTCATTTTATTACAATTATTACGGTTATTACGTTATTACGTTATTATTATTATTATTATTATTATTATTATTATTATTATTATTATTATTATTATTATTATTATTATGGCTCTAGATATGGATATATTTATATGTATAGAATTAAAATGATAAAGTTAAATAATTAAAAGTTTTCTCAATTAAAAAATATTTAAAACAATAAGCAATTTTAAAAAGAAACAAATATTAGAATTTAAAATAGATTAAAACATTACCATTTCTGTAAACGGATGGTTAAGCTCAATTTTATTTCACATCTAAATTCTTATTTTAATATTTGTAATCAGATGTGAAAAGATTTGTTTAATTTTTAAAAATAAATGACTTAATATTTAAAAGGAAACAAAATATTTCAATTTAAAGCACATTACATTTTTAGAAATTGTGTATACCGAAAATAAATAATGTAACGGTACTAAAAGATTTCTTTTATATTTCATTGAAAAATAATTATTTTATTTATATGAAAAAAATTATAAAATTAATTATGAGTGGATTATATATTTATTAGATATTTGCTACAATTAAGGTTCAATCAGAATCCATAATAAAGAAAAAATTATAATAATAAATAAATTAGTATCACATATTTAATTATTATATTTTCAAGATCAAGGTAATAATCATCTTAAGTATGTTTAATCTCCACAACTATTGAATATCATTAACCATGCTCTTTTTTCCACATATATGGCCGATTTACTTTCATCTATTAATAATACAAAGATTAACTGGAGGTTAGGATTCGTGTAACCCTGTGGCCGACGGTTACCGTGATAATATCATTACACGATATAACATGATTTTTCTAGATAGCGGGGTAAGATAAATTATATTGATTATCATAATATACTTAAAACTCACTCTGTCAAAATTAAACTATGATTTCAATGACATTCTTTTTTATCAGAACTATCCCGTACATGTGTTGGTGACACATGAGCAATGACATTCTTTGAATGGAATGGTTGTAGAAGGCAATATATATGAAGTAAGAAATATTTAGATAATAGAAATAGTTTGAAATCTGAGGCCTGTGTCTACACCAAAATGCATTCGCTTTTTGTCTTCAACCATAATACAGGAAGTATTTGAAGACAACTTTGTCATACCTCTTAACCGTTTTGAATTTGTTAATCCATCTGATTTATATGTCATTCCACTGATCATGTGCCCATTAATACAATGGGTAAGCAGAATAATATGATAAATATAGTTAATTGTTATTGTTGTGTTGACCAACGTTGTACTTATAAATTATTTTGTTGTTTTTGTAGATGTTATTGGCGTTGTTACCGATCCTGGAGAGGTGACTGTCATACCAACTATATATGGTGAAAAGAATGCTCACGTTTTTAATGTGATGGATGGAATTAATAGTTGTAAAGTGGTTGTGTGGAATAAATATATGCCAAGTTCGACTACTCTTTTTTAGGATGATCTTGACCAACCAGTTGTTGTTGTATTAGCAAGTGTTAGACTAATGCCAAGACGTATGGGTAATTTTTTTCATTAATTTGTATTTAAATAAATACAAAATTGTGAAATTGAGATTAAGTTGTCATAGTTATTATACTCAATTTTTCATTACTGGTTTCAAGTTGGGTTTTAGTTACTTGCATACAACGTTCCAGAATCTATGTTAATCTTGATATAGAAGAAGCTTTTGAGATACAGCAAAGGTGAAATATAGTTATTTTTATATTGCTGGTAGTTTTAGAACATTAAATTGAGTTCTACAAAATAACTAAAATCACTCAGTTTAAGATCGGTACTAATACCATAAATTATGTTATATTTGATTAAGGTTTGGACATCATTGAAAGTGAAGAATGAAACAAAATCAAGCACATTGGTGACTCTGCGTATCAACATAGCTTGGCTTGGAGTGTCATCCTCTGTTTTTCTTGAACTTTTTTTATTGCAGTGCATTTTTCCTTTGTCATAGATGAAAAACATCGGCCTATTTTCTGAATTTTTATCGATGATTGTGTTTGAAATTATATTCTTACAAGTTATTTTGATCAAATTTGAATGTTATTTTGACATTAAATTTGTGCATATAATATCACATTATGATGAATCAAATTCCGAGTTAATTTGTGCATATAATATTACATTTAAAATTTAAATATATACTCACTAAAATTTATCAATAGAGTCTATCAACCATATCCCATTATCAAAGAAAATATAATAATTTTATTTAGTGGCATGAGATATAATGGAAGGAAAATTAAGATTTCACTTTTGTATAAGATACAAATATTTATCTAATTATATATTTCTACTATATATACAAATTAAAAAAATCAAATCAAGCTTCAAATTTAAAATTAAATTTCTATCATTGTGATTCTTATAACAAATCTCAAAAAATTTAATAATACTATAGTAATAAAAATACACATATTCTAAACAGAATATATGTTCTTCATCATATTTACTAGACCCGGCAATTTTGGACACGACACAATTTACACGACACGAAAATTTAGTGTTTGTGTTTGCATTTTTAGTACACGACACGAAAGTACACGAATACGAAAGTACACGAGCAAAATTTAGTGTCGGTTTTGTGTTTACCCTTCGAGTACACTACACGACACGAAGTATACGACATAAATAAATATATAAATAATTTTTAAAAATAAATAATATTATAATATAACTTAATAAATTTATAAAAATATTTTTATAAGATATTTCAAAATTTTAACAATTTCGTGTAACAGTTCGTTTCCATTCGTTTCGTGTACACAAATGGTACACGAAAAAATTCGTGTACTTCGTGTCGTGTCGTGTACAAGTCGTGTCGTGTTCGTGTATACCCAAAAGTACACGGTTTGTAATCGTGTCATTTTCGTGTATACCCAAAAGTGCACGAAACACGACATTACACGACACGACACGATTTGACAGGTCTAATATTTACTGCTACTTGATTAATGAAATTACTTCAATCTTTTATTCAATTAACTAATCACATAAATTATTCTATTTCATTAAAAAGATTACTTAATTGACACATTTAAATAAGCCTATCATAACTACTATTAATCAAATTCTTAATTTATGTCACACAATCAGAGCAAATATGAATCAAATCTGTGGTGATTTGATATAACATTATAAATAAAAATATTTTCATTTAGGATTAAATTGAATTCTAATTAAATAGATGGAAAAAAATATAATTGTTTTACAAAATAATTTTCATCTCCTCAAACTTACAATATTAACACTTAATTTATTTTTTTACCATCTAATTATAAATCAAGTTCATGTACCAAAATTAAGTCATAAAAATTACAAGATTGAAGATTAAAAATTCAAAGATTAAGCTCATTAAAATATTAAAATCACGTTTATATATACAAAAAATTTAATTAAATGAATGGGTTACAAAGTCAAAGATTGCAAATATAAAACAATTTAAACATATGAAATAAAATACCATACAATCATATTCATATGTAACATTAATTGATAATGATCTTCCTTATTACTATAATTTCTTCAATTAGCAATAAAACTATATTATTAAGATTTACCTCAATTATTTTATTTCTATAACAATATTTATGATATAACGATTTAAAATGAAATATGTGATATACTTTACTTTAATAAAACACAATTTATGCTTTTTAAGATTGATAGAAAAAATAGATTAACTTGTAAATATTAAATGATTGACGCTAAACTTTCTCATTGATTTATAGCAGAATAATCAATTATCATCAAAGCATATAATCATTGCCTAATAAACATTTCAAAATATCAAATTAGTATTGATTTGATTTATATTTATATTACAATAATTTTGCTAAAAATCATGCTAAATATCATCCTAATTATATATATATATATATATATATATATATTTATATATATATATATAAACTCTAGGTAAATTTTCAAATTCAGATAAACAGATTCATTAAGGTAATAGTGCTTGCCATACTATCCATTTAGTCATTCTCTGTGTATATAGTTTGTTTGAATATTACTCCTAATTTTTTGTCTATTTGTGTATGCAGTTTGAATATAAATCAAGGTATGGTATCTGTGTATTGTTTGAATATCAATTGGAGTCACTCGACACCACAAGAACCAACTGGAAAATTAAAGTTCGTATCTCAAGAATCTAGCCTTCAAGTGATGGAAAAGAATTACTTGGGTATAATGCTATTTTTCTTGATGATGATGTAAGTATACTATTGAATATATTTTTAAATAGATGCGGTGTATTTTAAATTTTCAAGGTACATCTTAAAGCGTATTAAATTAATCTATTTTTTTTACAGAATTTTCACATGCAAGGATTTATATATCCTGAGAAGTGGAATAGTCTGGCTCAACCCATGGTTAAAGGGGAAATTTATATTATAACTAATCTCAGTGTCAAACAAGCTACATCAAAACTCAGACCGGTGTCCTCTAAACACATTTTCAATTTCTTGAATTCTACTACTATTGAGAAAGTACTTGAGGAAGATTTTATGATACCTATGCATAAATTCAAATTTATTGATCTAGGAGATTTATTTTAAGTTGCAAGCACTTATGAACCCAATCAAAATCCTGAATATGCCACAGGTTAGTATCAAAATATGAAAAAAATTATATATCTCAATTTTATCCGATTTCATAATTTCTCATATAATTAAAATCATGTTTTTTTTGTAGATATCATTGGCGTGGTGAAAAAGTTTCAGAGATTGCAAATATGGTCCAAGAAATATTGTCAAATTTAACATTTGTGATTGAAGGTAACAAAAGTATTATTTTAATTTTTTTCATTTGCCATGTTTATATTGTAGTAACTCATTATAATAGTCTACTACTCATAAAATCAATACAAATACATTTTACAATTACTTGAAAATATTTATCATTTTATTTTATTACAATTACAATTTGTGTAAACCGAAAATAAATAATTTAACGGTACTAAAAGATTTCTTTTATATTTCGTTGAGCGTTAATTATTTATATATTGCATAAAAAAAGTCATACTTGAATCCATATATTCATAAATCCGCTGTTGGTATGAAATATATATATATATATATATATATATATATATGTTTATAAATATAATGTTTATTAATTTAAATTATGAAATTTGTTACACTAATTCTCACACGGTTACTGTATGAGGAGGATTGGCTGAAACAGTCAATAGCCTTTATCGAGATGATTTTGACACGCCAGTTATAGGAATTTTAACAGTCACCGCTTCGGATCCTGCTCCTCTGCAATTTCTGGCCCCATATTCGGGGTGTGCCATGGGGGAGTATTTCCGTGATAATGGAATGCACGCATTAATAATCTATGATGATCTTAGTAAACAGGCGGTGGCATATCGACAAATGTCATTATTGTTACGTCGACCACCAGGCCGTGAGGCTTTCCAAGTGTGAAGTTGCAGATAGCTAATGAATTTTTATTAAATATTACAGCTTCTATTCCAATAAGTACGTTGCCATCGTCTAAGATCTACTTCAACTTGGATTTCAATGTGGTGAATGAATTTCGTAAAAGATAATTCACTTAAGATATTTGAGTGGTTTATTGATTTTTTTTAAAATATATCTAGGCTCGATTAAGAAGGTTATACATATGAGGGTATTGAGACTACCGTTGTTTCAACTGATACCATAGTTGATACTGTTCAAGTTATTCAGACTATGACATTAAAAGAATTGACTGAAAAAACTTCCACAGAATATATCAAGGTAATATAAGTATATAAGTAGTATATTAAATGACAATTTATATCTTTAATAAATATATGTATTGTATTGTAACAATAAACTTTTGGGACAGAGAAATGTTTTGTGTATTGCAAAAATTAAGAAGGTTCAAGCAGCTGATAATTGGTGGTATAATTCATGTACCTTTTGTCCTGAAGAAGTGAAGAAATTAGAAGGGAGGTTTAAGTGTCCCAATCTGAAATGTCTTAGGAGCATGCCATTTGCTGAAACAAGGTATATTGTTGGTTTTTTGTTATATTATCATTAACTATAATTATATTCAATAATTTTGTTATTCTGAAACAGATACAGGATCTTAATAGTTGTTGAAGATTCAACTGAAACTGTTAATGTAATTCTTTCTGATCGCGCTGTAAAACGTTTAATTGGAAAAAGTGCAACAAAAATGATAGAGGATCTCGGGGAGGTATAAACATATATTTTATTAACAAATATGTGCTGCGTTTTAATATTTAAACTATGTCATATATTATTTACTTTCTATGTAATTCTTTTACAGGCGGCTTCTAATCCATCTATTCCTCAACTGATTTTGGACATTACTGATAAAGATGTTACCTTAAATATAAAGATAAGTGAAGATAATGTACTAATTAATAGTGCATTATATGATGCTACTGATGCTTATATTTCTAAAAACTCAAAAGCATCGACTTCTGAATCAGTACAGAAAATTTCAGACATTACAATTTCCAGTGTTGGAGATGTGAGTTGCTTTTTTAATTATTCAATAATATAATTCTTTAATTTGAATACTTGTGTAAATTACTAATACTTCAATAATTTCATAATGTTGAACTAGGAACTACTCTAGGTTCAGCTAAATCTTGCAACAAGAAGATTAAACTGGTATTTTCATTTATTGAGAATAAAAAATATCATGCATGCCATATATTAAATTATAATTTTTAGGTATTGACTGTCTTTATATTTTTCAACATGACAGGAAAAATGAGGAGGAACTTTTGTTTACTAAACTTTGTTTTTTGGATGAAAGATACTTGAGATTTTAAAATGTTTGGAGAATATATTTTCACATATTTCTTATTGGGAGACTTCATTTTTCTTTGACAATTTTGGCAAAGTTCGAATAATTTAGACATATTTGAATTTGAATTTTATTTCGTATGGGATGATTGTTACTTAATTTTTCTTCACCATTTTGAAATATTTCAATATTTTTAGACATATTTGTTTTTTTTTCACGTGGGATGATTGTTTATATTTTTAATATATATGTAACATTCTCATATGTATTTTAAATTTATAATTAGGATTATTATTCTTAATGAATAAACGTTACTTAAATTAATTAAATACCTTTATTTTTTTATAAATTATATATAAATTTACTAATGCTCAAATTTCTTAAAACTTTTTTTAAATTATCTAAAATTTTTTATTGTTTATAATCTTACCCGTGTGCGAAGCACGGGCAAATTCCCTAGTATATATATATATAATAGCAATTATAATTTACCTTTAGTTAATGGTTTTAGTTGTGAAATTTCATGGATTACATCATTTTTTGCTGAAATTCAATCTAAATTTAATTTAAATTGTTTTAATACGTTATTTATATGTGTTTTTTTATGTAGATAAGTAATTTTTTATGTTTTGTTGATGTTTTAAATATAAAATTTTGAGCCGTGATTCTAAATGGTTAATTATCAACCAACTCACTTTTTTCAATTCGACATATCAAGTGGATTACCGAATTTTTATTGGTGACATTTCAATCACCGGACACAAAACAAATTACACTCTGTTTGAGAAGTTAGCGTTAAAGTAAACATTTTTCATTAAATTCTATGACATAGACTTGACTGAGATGTGACGTTAACTTACTTACATGACAACGTGATGATAAAATAATAGCAAATTAAAGGTTAAATGAGATAACTTTTTAGGAATAAAGGTTAAATTTAATTGGAAAGGAAAATGAGTATGTAGAAAACTCAAAACCTAATGTAATGCACATATATATAAGCGGGTTGATATTTTGGCATGTTTAGTTAAAGAAAAACCAGTATAGTTAGTTTTTTCTATTCATCAAAATTTTAAAATTCAATAGAATATAATTTTATTTAAAATGAGTGATGTACATGAGACCAAAAATTTGTCGGTGATTCAATTTATATATTAGAACGAAACAAGTGAGGTAGTTGATAATTAACCTGATTCTAAATTAGAAACTTACTCTTAAATTATATATGTATCAGTGTTTTATTATTATTTTAGGTTAAAATTTTTGAATTGTAATTTTGAGTTTGAATCTAACTTAATACATTATTAGTTTGAAGTTTATTATTTAATTTTGATACATTTTTTTAAAAAAATTTAATAATCTGATCAGAGTTTTATTATATCCTACAATCTAATTTTGAAATTATCGTACAATCTACTAATGTATTGATTAATTTTACTAGTTATTTCAGGTATTACCAAACTAGAATCATGATATAATAAATTAGCAAAATGCATAAAAAGACTTGTTTGTGATCTTTAACAAAAAAAATTAGGGTAAAAATGACATAATTTATGAGGATAGTTTATGTTGATGGAGAAATCTGGTAATCAACAAAGATCGAGGTTCTTTGTTAGAAAAAGATCTGACGAGGCTGAGATGCGGTGGAGAGTGGTGGTTTGTATGAGATTGAGGGCTGAGATTGCAAGGTTTCGGAATAACTAGAGTTTCGTGTTCTCTGGCGGCTGCGAGCTCTAAAATTCTGACCCCCCATAATGTGCCTACGTACCTCTATTTATAGGGAAAATAGAGGATCAAGTTCACGTAGTTTTTGGTGAAGCAGAGGCCCGTTAGGAAACATGAGTCTCCTACTTCAAATCGAATGCGGAAAAGGCAAGTGGAACCTTCCTGGAAGAGGACTCTACATTCGGGCTTGTTTGGATAGGTCAAAACTCAGTATAAGGTCCAAGGTCTTCATGGATCCGACATTGACCCGGAAATCGTGGGCTCTAATCCGATCCACTACAACTATTTCCAAGGATACCTTGACTGGAGGCCTCCACTAGATCCACCACAAATCGTAGGTCACGTCATAAGCCCCCAAACGAGGGCAACCAGCCTGAGTACATGGAAAGGATCTTCCAAGATGAAAGCCAAATATGCCTTCATAACTCCCCTACGAGGGCAATTCGAGGAATGTGGAGCTATGATCTTCGAAGAGTATCGGTGTCGACAATTGATCGGATCAAGGATAACAGTAAGTTCGGTTGACCTCTCACCTTGGGCGCGCCCAACCTCCACCTATAATTTAGGGCACGCCTGGACTTTCCTTGAATTCCCGAACTATCAATATCCATCTGTAAAACCTTGATAACCATAAACCTTGATTGACTTTAATTAAACATTGATTTAAAATCTGATTGACTTTCATTATGGGCGCGCCCTAACTTAGACGGGGGAGGGCGCGCCCTGCTAAATGCAGAAAATGATACATAACAACTTCTTAATTTATAAGTTTTGATGAGATACTTAAATGAAAATTTGGTTAAGTACGTTCTATGTATGATCATTTTTCTATCACCCCGCATAGTCATTTTTGAACACTTATATTTTAGAAAAATAATAAGTAAGACAATTTTGTGCCAGGCATTCATAAGACTAATATAGGTCGGTCAATTAGTTCGACCAACCAAATAACCTACATATATTTAATGAGCTTGCAATGGCCAACATGAGTCAGTCAGTTAGAACATGTTTAGAGATGCATACAAACACTATTCACAGAACCACATTCATACCCAAATATATACTCATATTAATAACAATATTAAACAAACACACATTTAAATCAAATCGATCATGCACACATAAACGAAATCGAGTACACAAATGTAGCATATAACAATTTTATATAGTCAAG
Source organism: Oenanthe sinensis (assembly GCA_028671895.1). Classification (NCBI taxonomy): domain Eukaryota; kingdom Viridiplantae; phylum Streptophyta; class Magnoliopsida; order Apiales; family Apiaceae; genus Oenanthe; species Oenanthe sinensis. The sequence continues at coordinate 19,007,458 of CM053813.1, forward strand.
ATTACATATACAAATATAATAATTCTAAAATTAATAATATATTTTATACAATCAAGATTGTAAATATAGATGAACAGAAATTTTTAATGAAATTCGAGAGTTAAGAGACGTGTACATTTTATTAGATGAAAATCTAGTACATGTATATTGAACTAAAAAAAGAATTGAAATGTTACCAATTGTTCGTAGAAGCCCTTGAATCCAAAACTTGTTTCCCATGCTATACTCATTGCCCTTGATATCATGGAATATACTAAAAAGTAACCGTTTTTTCCAAACTTGCACCATCAATAGACCTCGCACAACATTTGATCATCCAGATTCGGTGAAATTATAAAACACACAAATAGAGCATCCAAACAATAAAACTTGCTCTTATTATCAATACTAGTCAAAAATATCTCCCCACGAAACAAATGAATAGTTAGATTTATATGATAGCATTTATCAATTATTTAATAACTACGATCAATTATAAAGTTAAGATCAAATGTTGAGTTCTATGAAGATTGATACTCTCTCCGTCCCTTTTAAATGTCATTTAAAAAAAATACACATCACAAGAAAATTTCATCTATATAATTTATTTTTTTATTTCTCTAAAATTTGCATTAAATTATGATATTAGAGCTATGTTTTTATCAATATTTTGACGTTGCTTTTATATCATTGACTATAATATTAATGGTCATTCGTTTTCATATTAAACTTTCATCTGCTTCCCTCTTAAATTTCTTCCTCCATTCTAACCTACTTTTTCTTCTTCATCTACTTATATTTATCAAATTTCCCTCTAAAATTTTTGAATTAAATTTGAAATCACTTTTCATGATGATTTTTTATAATTCTAATGTTTCTCCATTAATTTTAGTTATATAATGAAATATCGATATGATTAATTTTTACTACAAAAATTCTTCATATACAATGAATTTTACAAATACTCTGAATTTAAATCTTCTTGTATGCCAGTAAGTGAATAAAAAATACATATCCACATCAATGATGAAATACATATCTACGTTAATGAAAAAAGTTCAAACAATCATATACTTGATCTTAATATATACTAGCTTATAACTCGTGTAAAGCACGGGCGAGATTAATAAAATTATATATTAATTATTTTATATGATTTAAATATATAATTTAAATTTTTTTATTATATCGGTTATGATAATATAATATATAATAAAAATTATTTATAGATAAAATAATAATTTAATATTCATGAGATTTAATTAATAAGTTTTAATATTCCTGAGATTTAATTAATAAGTTATAATTTCAAGTAGAAGTGAAGTGAGATATGCTATTATATTGTTGTACAAAAAATGACATACCGATGATAAAGTTATATGTAAAATATATATGTCTTAAAATTAAATTATAACTATATCATAATTGCATAAAAAAACTCGTATAAAAATAAAACTTACGGATGATAAAAAAATTGTATAAAAAAATGACTTACTAGACGGACGACCAACTGACCAAACTTTTTATTTTTTTTAAATTTAATTAGGAAATTTTTATTAATAAAAAGAGTTACAAATATATTATAAATATTTTAATTAAAATTTAAATAAAAGAGTATATTTAATGTAGATGAAATATAATATAATTTTAATATTCAAAAATTTTAATTATAAATTGTAATTTTAAATAAATTAAAGTGTTTGAGCGATGATGAAAATTGAAACATGTTAATAGATTGTGAGTACAACTATATATTCTAATTAAAAGATATTTTTTTAAAAATAATACTCCCTCCGTCCCAACCAATTCTTTACACTTTCCTTTTTGGGACGTCCCACCCAATTCTTTACATTACTAAAAATAGTAACTTTTAACAATAAATATATTATTACATCCACTACTTCACTCCACTTTTTCAACACTTTACACTATTACACCCACTATTTCATTTATTTTAACAATAAAATCACTATTACACCCACTATCCTTGGTCTCCGTGCCCGGACCAAATGTAAACATTTGGCCGGGACGGAGGGAGTATAATATAAAAGTATAGATAATTTAGATATAACATAGTGATAAAATTTAATTAATGTTAATAAAATAATATTATTATTTTAATATTCATAAAATTTAATATTCATAGAATATAATTTAAATATAATATAATTCTATCGGTGATGATTTATATAAAAGAAGGACCGGTGGGTGTTGGAGTTGTATATAGGGTGTTGATGTGAACTGGTTGTTCTAGTTTGAGCAAAGTTCTTCTAATTTGAGTAGAGCTTGTGTTTTGATAAATAATTTGTGTTTTGCGATTAAAATAGAGAAATAGATGGAAACTAAAAAAATGTATATTGTTTATCATAAACTTTAATGATATATTAAATAAAAATTATAGGATAAGTAGGATTCGTAAAAAGAAAAGAATATAATTTAAATATAATATAATATTATCCTATCTTATTATCCTATCTTGTATAAAAGGAGAACTACTGGGGTTTGAGTTGTATGTATGATTATATTCTTTTTAAAATTATATTTTATTAAAATTCAATGGTTAAGATTGTTTTTAGGGTTCACATAAAATTGAACGGTTAAGATCTTTTCTATGGTTCACCCATTACCATACCGACGACCAAAACTTTTAATCTTTCTGTTATAATAATATAGTGTGTGTGTGTATATATATATATATATATAATAAAAAGTTTTATTATATATGTTCTAAATTGAGTTGTATGTATAATATATCTGTTTGATATACTATATTGTAATTAAAATTTAATTAAAAAAGTGTGTTTGAAGTTGAGTAGGGGAAACATAGTATAAATATTATTTTAGTATTAAAATTTTTAATTATAAAATTATAATTTTAAATAAATTAAAGTGTTTGAACGATGATGAAATTGAAACATGTTAATTAGTAGATTAAGTGTACAATTCTAAAATTTAATTAAAAGAGTGTATTTGAAGTTGAGTGAGATACAAACAAACTATATCAGACGGGCGACCAACCAAATATTTATCACTACGGCTTTAATTATATAGTATAGATTAGGAAATGTTTATTAATAAAAAGAGTTTCAAAAATATTAGAAATATTTTAATTAAAATTAAAATAAAAGAATATGTTTTAATATAGGTAAAATATTAGTATAATTTTAAGATTCAAAATTTTATTTATAAAATTGTAATTTTAAATAAATTAAAGTGTTTGAGCGATGATGAAATGTAAAGGCTAGATTTTGATGATAACACAGTAACATCAAACTGTTATGATATTATAGCTTAACATATTATAATTATTTAATTATAGCCTGCTATTCTATCTATTACTAACATGTTTTGTAGGATTCATAGTATGTCGGCATAACAATAAGTTGTTGCTATAACAGTAAGCTGTTACGACAAAACAATATGCCGCTATAGAGTCCTGCAGAAACACAACTCATGTCCAGAATTCAAAGAATAGATATATAGTTCGTTTAGGACTTTTATACTGTGAGTATATATCTATATAAGACATTTTTAATATATAACAAGCTCAGTATATATTATATAAATGTATTCCTATATTTTAGGAGGAAGTTGTATTCGATTTAAACATTATCTTTCCGTCTTTCAACAACTTCTTATCCTTGTCATGTATATTTATAGGAGCTACTTTTAAACATTTTATCAAACCTTATCTCTTATAATTATGTATTAGTTTGAATTAATATTATATTTCAACGTTATACCTTATCTATTATTCAAACTAGCCGTTTGATATACACGTATATATCTTGGGCTAAGCTTTTCATGCGATCTTGACAATACTACAACTCGTTCCTATCTTGAAAAACTTCATCATATATTATCTATTATCTGAGCTTGAGATATATTTTATTCGTGCTATATTGAAATTATGCATTTGAGTTGTAATCAATTCTTCATACATTGTATTGTTCGAATTATAATTGAGAATCACTAAAGTGACAAGGGGTTCTAGGAGTTAGAACAAGGGAGCTACCTAATTTAGTTGTGTTATTTCTACAAGGCTAAGAGTTCAAGAACCAAGGAATTCAAGAGTGGGATTCGAGGAATTCAAGCGTTCAAGAACAGATTGCAAGGGAGAAGATAACAACAAGCTGAAACCATTCGGCTCAGGATTGCTAGGGATAACAGCAAGCCACTTTCAGTGATTGGGTTAAAAGGAGATATATTATTATCTTATAATTTAATTATATTTAATTAATAATATATTCTCTTGCCAAGTTGGAAAGGGATCAGGACGTAGACTATTATATATATGGGTTGAACTTGGCTAAACGTCTTGTGCCTCTTTTACATTATTGCACTTTACTGTTTTACTTCATTGCATACATAATAGCTTGTTATATCACTCTGATAGATTTAAAACAGTAAGTCATTATTCAAGGCACATCAGACTGCTTCCATAACAGTCAGCTATTATAGTTGATAAACATTAAAATTGGACATAGTCAGTCCTATAACACCTATTCACCCCCCTCTAGGTACATTCACAGGAAATTGAAACATCTTAGTAGATTGTGAGTATAACTCTATATTCTAATTAAAAGAGAAGTTTGTTTAGAATAATATAATATAAAAGTATAGATAATATATATAACATATAAATAAAATTTAATTAATATAAACAAAATAATAATATTATTTAATATTAATAAAATTTAATTATAAGTTATGATTTTAAATAAATTAAAGAGAGTGAGCAATGAGAAATTGAAACATGTTAATAAATTGTAAGTATAACTGTATATTTTAATTAAAGAGTGTGTTTAAAATTGAGTAGATGATAGACACATGTATTTGAAGTTTAGTGGGAGACAAAATGACCAGACTAGACGATTGACCAAACATTTATCCATGAAACTTTAATAATATAGTATAAATTGATAAATCTTATCATTTAAAATCATAATTAAAATAATAATAATAATAATAATAATATTCAAATTTAATTTCTATATATTTCAAACAAGCTGCATTTAAAACTAAGTAATAAAAGTTAAACTTATCATTCCAAAAAACTAACAAATAAATGGTGTTAATGAATTGCCATAAATGAAATTAAAACCATAAAGTTATAATTTGAAACTATCAAAAATAAAACTCCCTCACTTGTATATATCAGCCATTAATCATGGCCAAAATTATTCATCAAGAATACAAATCAAGACACAATTTGAAATTATTAAAATTAAAATTAAAATTACACACATTGTAATATATAGGTATTAACCATCAATCATGGCCCAAAATTACTCCTCAAGAGTACAAATCAAAGCCATCATATATGGCCTCCAATGAATATTCATGGTACATAATTAAAATTTAATCTTTTATCTGAAATTAAGATCAACAACTAAAAAAGATACTTTATACATCAGTAAAATAAAATCAACTCCATTACAATAACAAGCAGATGAGAACCCAAATATTACTCGAATCAATTAATAGTTATAAATTTCAAAACATCGAAATAAAACTAATCTTCAACAAGACTGTTCAAATAAGAAATTAAAAAAAATAGCATAAATCATCAAAATAATATGGTATACAAGTAAATCGCTAATATATCAACAATATTCACACATACTAAAACAAATTAAACAACAAATTGATGGATCAAATATAACAAAGGAAAATCTATGGATACAATAGAGTGTATGTAACCTCAAAAGTCAAATCAAAATCATTGAAATTCATAATTAAAACACAGATCAAATTTTAATTGATACAAATTTAAATAAAATTGAGTAATAGATTAACATACATACTTGTAAAGATAGATATAGAGGACAAATCGAGTATTTGATATAATAAATAGTCACAATATATAATATGATTTAAATTAGAGGAATGATTTTACCGGCAACTGTAAAAATACATGTATCTCGAATCACTCTTGTATAACTCGCAAATACCAATCTTGTATTAGTAGCCATACCAAATTGGAGAGAGATTTTGTTTCCATTAAGGCTTCAGAGCGCTAGATTAACCGGTACCCATGTTAGTAACCTACATGGGCTAAATATTTTTCTTTTTGTTTTTGGAACTTACCCAAGCTAAAAAATTGTAAGTTATGATAAGCCTATTTTTTTTTTACTGTACATACGAAAGAAAGTTCTTTTACTATACATATGAAAGGTATACTGTAAATCAATTTTAGATTGTTCTTACTCCCACTCTCGACTCATCTTTTTAACTTGTCACCTCTTCTTCTTCATTTTTCCCTCAAATGGAAAAAAATAAACTTCATTAATCACCTGCCTCAAGATTTGATTGATGTACTTGTATTACAGCATGCACGTTTGCCCTAGTATCCTTGAATCATTTTCATGAGAAAATGGAAATTATCTTCTTGCAATTCTCAGAGATTATTGAAATAAATTTTTACTCTTTAACTATCCAATCAAACCTTTAGACTTTAGCAAATATACATGAATACCCTGAAATATCATTTTTGAGCAAATTTGGATGGGATGGGATGAAACCCATATATATGTTTCACCACTCGAGTTGTCATCCTGAGAAAAGAAATCGGGACTTTCTCATACAACAACTTTTCCTACTGTGGAGCACTCAAGATGGATTCGTTTCGGATGATTGAGACATTTTAAAACGGGACAGGATCATGTGGGTACTAGTGTTATTCTTTGGTTGAAAGATTGTTAAACGGGAGGGAAGTAATCACATGATATATATATATATATATATATATATATATATATATATATTAATCATTTAATTGCACTTTAATCTATTGTCTTTTTAGACATTTATTCACAACTAGTTTGAACTACTATAACATTAGATAATTTTTTGAATCAAGATATTTTGGATGAGGATATGAAACACTCATTAAAATGAGCATTCAGTCTCCATTGATGCATAAACATGAAGATTTATTTTGTGTAGTTGAGGAATAATCTTTAAAAGTTCTCATAAATTTATCAATAAACTATAACATATCATATTTATTTATAAATTATAATATTAAAATATCAATTAAGAATCATAATATATCAAACAAATTAATGTGTAATTATAATATATATTTGAAATATTTGAAAAATCTACTATTGCATTAGATTGAAAGTTTTTATAGCATGTTAATTTTCATGGAAGTACTACCACATGACGATGACCTCAAAAATCATTGACTGATTAAATATGAGATTATGTAAATCATTTTGCAGCTTGCGTAATCTCTTAAAAAAACTTAATTAAAAATACCAATTGCTCAATCCAATCTCTTACATATATACACACAACCATTTTAAATATATAATCATATCCAATTTACGTAATTTATCTAATTCCAACACTCTAAAATTCAATCTTCTATTCACTTAATAATCACACATGCACAAATAACCAATCATATTTAAAATGCATGTTGATGGAGGTTCACGTGTGTTTCAAAGATTAGATCATTCGAATTCTAATTAGAACACGAATTCGAATAATTCAAGTTTTAATAAGAACAAGAGTCAACAAATTTGTTATCATTGGAGAGCTGAAAAGTGTAATAGATACCATGTCTTTCTATCACAGTTTAACTATTATAAGGATATAATCTAAAAATATAAAAAATGAAGTAATATTTAACCCATATTATAATGCATAAGTTTTTATTTTAAAATATAAATTTTTTGATGTTGTTACTTTGAGTCATTCGTTATATATGTATACGTATATTTATATAACATAATTATTATATGTACAACTTAAACAGGAAAAGTATATTTTTCAAAAAGCAATAAGTAATTTTTTATGAATACTGTATAACTGTATATAAAATATTAGAATAATTAACTTAAATTTATTAAATTTGTTAATAATTTGTCATTCACAAATATATCTGTAGTGGGTAATTAATTGAATTAAATTTATTTTTTGAAAAGGATGTAGTATAGTCCTTGCTGCGGTTCATATTATTAAGCTGAATCCCTCACATTCACATATGATCTAACCTCTTGCACTATAACTGTTAAAACATAAATTTTCTATGTTTAAACAATCTTAATTATAGGTTCATGATTGTGTTTGAGGTTGTGTGCGTGTATATATATGGGTTAAGTTATATGGAGACCGCCTTTTTATTGGAGACATCGGAGATCACATATGTACTGCTTGCAGAACATTGCAAAATATATTGTTCTGCAAAATATGTTCTACAAACAGTACATATATGGTCTCCGACGTCTCCAACAAAAATACGGTCTCCATATAACTTTTCCCTATATATATATATATGAAGTGTCTTTGCTCAGCTAAGGTTACCATTGTTATTATCAAATAAGGCTTTCTATTCTGTGATGAATATGAAGTTGGACGAAACTAATTAACATAACCTTCCCACGACCGTAATCGTTAGTATCATTAAGTTAGTTTTGTGTAGCTGCGGATTTCTAAGTTTTTATAACTTTTTTATTGTATGTGCATAAACTCAACGTCCGATTGTTATAGTACATCTGCTGGAAAAGTTACCATTACTGGATCTTTATCCTTTTGGGCAAGTAGGGAGTCAGATGGATATTAAACCTTTTGAGCATTTTTTCCGTATTGCCACGAACTTGAGTACCATTGATGCCGTGTTGTACATACGTTATAGGCAGCTCCTTTGCGGTGCTGGAAACATCAAGACGCATTTTGGTTTGCTGAGTCATTTGGCTGAGAGAGGTCATTTCCTGTCAATGGTTGCTAATTTAAATTTCAAGTTATTGTATAAAAAATCATAATTTTTCCATGCTATCATATGTTATTGCGGTTTTTAACCATCCATGTTATGACAGACAAATAGTTCATGCACTTAAACATCTTTAATCCATACAGTTGAATGTCATTCTCTCTGAGACTATCATTCCATTTGATGTTGCAACCACATGTCTTCTTCATCCTGTTTGCATGAAAGTATCGTCCCCTCCGTTAATGTTGATGACCGAAGAGTTCTTGTTATGTAGTATTGATTTAATGGTTAATATGTTTTCAAGTGGTTCAATGTAGACATGACGACACTTACCAAAAAAATAAAGCGTTGTGTCGTATACTCTTATGTTTCTATTCCATATAGATATTATGGAACGATTAATCTTTACTATGGTTCTTAGGTTTGTGTCAGAATTCTGTAGCAATATTCATCTAAGTTATGAAAAGTTATGTGTTTGCTCAGCTCAATGACAACAGGACGCAAGCTTATTCCACTGCCGCAACTCTATGAATTATATTAAATTTAGGATATTGTTCTGTAAGGAAATTTATTCTAAGAATCGTAACTTGCGCTTAAAGAAAAAGACGAAGCGGTGGAAACCCTAAAGTTGAACTGCGAAGGGCTTGATTCTCTATAAATAGAAATCTCTCAAGCTCAAAGAAATCTCTCAAGCTCAGCCCTGTTAACATACAAAACTCTAAACTCTAATCTACAGTTCTATACGAATTACCTTACCTACAAATTTAATCTTAAGACTGTAACCCTAACGAAAATTAAGATTAACAATATCCAAACCGCTTCTAAGTTCACTCTTTTTCATCCTTCTTTTCTCTTCAAGATTCTGTTGTAGACTTGTCACTTTGATACACAGGTTTACTGAGTCTTAGCATGATAGTGCTTTTGTTATTCGTCTAATGCTTCTACATATCTTCTTGAATTTAGCTAAGTATTGGCGTCGAGAACTCTCCCAGTTTTTTCACCACTCTAACACTTCATGATAACAGCATTGTAAACTTCACGACATGAGCTATTTGAGACTTCTCGATATATGCTTTAATGACTTCTCGACACACGTCTTGTCTGACTTCTCAATATGTTCATTTCAAACTTATCAACACACTGCATATAGTACTTCACGATATCCACTTCTTAGCACTTCTCGATACAAGGGTTTGAATGACTTTTCGACATGCACACTTCTCGATATTCAGACTTTGCGATATGCACACTTCATGACATCCCTTACTTCACGATTTGCTCTGAATTGGACTACACGATATCTTCATTTATAAACTTTGCTATACAGCTTGTTGAGACTTCACGATATGCTCATTTACAAACTTTGCGACATAGAGTATTTCTAGACTTCTCTATATCTGCCTTAGACAAATTTCTTCACTTTTGCACTCCTTATTCCTCCTACTGCATGATCAATTTCTTGAACTTCTATCAGAATTTTATTTGAGGACCATTATTTACACTTTGAATTTTATAATAAGAAATTCTTCTTAACAGCATATTACAATATGACGTTTGAGTCCTATAATTCCTGTACATGTGAATATATAAATGTTTTATATCAACAAAATAAAAAAACTATAATAAAGTAGACTTGTCTAGATCCAACAATTCTCATGTCTGTCATGGTTTCTCTGCAAGCTTCCTGTTGTAGACTTGTCACCTTTCAAGCTCCGTATTTGACAAATACTGAGTGTGACAGATACTTCGGTTATTTGTCTGTTACTCCTGCAAACTTCTATAAATATTTCTAAGTAGATATGTCATGAAATCCATTTGAATTGGATACTTTTGCACTTCAATATCTCAGTACAACTGCGTATCTAGACTTCTCGATAGCCCTTTTATCTTAACTTCCCGATATGTACACTTCTAAGCTTCTCGACATCTTCGCCATAGTTTAGACATCTTGATATCTCTTATCAGAGTCTAGACTTCTCGATATCTCCCGTTAAAGTATAGACTTCTCGATATCTCCCGTTAAAGTCTAGACTTCTCGATATCTTTATCGGAGTCTATACTTCTCGACATCTTCAATCAACGTTCTTCTCGATATACAACTATAATGGGCTTGTCGATATGATGCTTTAGTTGGACTTATCGACACATTCTTTTCTTTACTTCTCGACATTAATGAATTTGCACTTTTGGATATCAACTAAATACAAATTTCTTGACACCAACTTAGTAACACTTCTCGTCATAGACCACTTCGATTTTGCTATATCACTTAAGTTGGACTTCTCAATATTTCACTTATAGACTTTACTATACAGTCATTGTTGGACTTCCCTTGGATAAAATATTCTTCCACTATGCAATTCTTGATTTCTTAGCCTTATTACTCCTGCTACTTGAACAATTTCTTGAACTTCTTTCAGGGATTTGTTTGATGACTATAATTATAAAACTGGATTATATCAATATAGAACCCTTTTTGACTATTGCAAATTACAACAATGAACTAAGTCCTCAAACTTCTATACAACTATTGTAGTCTAAAAGTATTTATACAGCAAAATAATTAAAAGTAACCGATAGTATTTGATCGAGTTTTGTTCTGTGGAGTACTCTTAAATGGAGTACAAATCGCAGACATATATATTCAATATTATATTTTATGATATATTATAAACAGAATATGATGAGATCTCTGATTAGTACTCCAAAGAACTTTTTGTCCAAATAGATCTATTATTTAAAATTAATTAAACTCCATTAATTTCAGATATTTTAAAATTAAATAATTAAAAACCCATAAAAAAATGTAAAAGTCCACAATATTTGTAACTTGCGTGCAATAGTGTAGGTATGTATCAAGTATAGATACACAAAAAACATGCTTTCCCATTTCCCCTCTTCAGTTTCTCTCTCTCTCTCCACCACCACCGCCTTGTCCTCTCTCTCCCACCATCTCCGTCCTCTCTTTCTCCCACCATCTCTCTCTAAACCCCTTTTTCGTATTTTTCATATTAGCCCTTTAAATCTCTCTCGAACCCCATCTCTCCAATCCTCAAAAATGGACAACCCTGAATTGACTGTTGAATCTGTAGCTGATGATTTGAATAAACAGAGCTTGGGTGGCGCTAAGTTGAAGCTTGAAGATCTTAGTTGGGACCATTCTTTTGTTCGTGAGCTGCCTGGTGATCCAAGAACTGATATAATCCCCCGTGAGGTATGTTTATGTTTATGTATATGTTGTGTGTATATATGTGTGGAAGATTCTTGGTTTTTTGTGTTGGTTAGGAACTTTTGTGATGTGGGTTTGTGGTAAGTTAAGTTTTTTATTGGAATTTGTTTGGTTTAAAATTATTTTATGTCTTTTTGTTTGGTTTAGTGAATCTTGATTTTTGGGTTCTAGTTTAAAGATTGCAACTTTTGTTTTTTTGTGGTAGCTTGTGATGTGATGGTAGTTTTTTTTTGTGGGAATGTGAGATATATATAAAAAATTTGTGTGGCATTTGATGTTATTACTGTGGAGTTTTGCTGGACTTATTAATTTCATTTGTTTAATTAGACATTTGAAGAAGTGATCAGGTCTTGTTACTCTAATATTTTGAGGGTTTTGGTCCGCCTTTAAGGAACAAGGTTGAAGTATATAGCGGTTCTTTGTGAGACATACTAAGACTAGTGGATGCTTTAGCATAAATTTAAGTGTTCATGCTTTGGTCGAGTCTGAATGAATTGAGGCCAAGTACTAAATGAGTCCCAATTCTAGTTGTTAGGCGAACCCTAAGAAATTGCAAGTTTAAACTTGATTGCTAGTATGAATGATCATTATGTTAAGTAAACAACATATACCTATAGGCTATAGTTAATATCTGAGTATCCTTACTTCCTTAGTTATTAGCGTATAATGTGAGTATATACTATTAAAATGGTAATAAAAAATATTATGTATTACATGCTCCATTATTATGTTATTTAATTTAATTTAATGGTGAGAGCGGGAAGTTATCCCTTGGCGATATAATGTAGATGGGTCTATAAAATATATATTGCTTAAAAATATGACGCAAGTTCCCTGTCACCTGTTCCTTCCCTTTTCTTATCAACACTTTTAACATACACTATTTAGATCCATTATTGTGCAGTATCTAATTGAATCTTCTTCATATATTCAACTCCTTAATCTTTAAACTAAATGTTTGTTTAATTATATATTTTAATTTTTTCTACATAATTTTTTTGAAAACTAGTTTCATTATTAATCCCATCAAACCTTATAGATGCATTTAAGTGTTTGGTAATTATTCCTGCATTAGTAAAGTGATATGCCTTTTTAAGTGCCCCATTCATTAAAAAGATCTTTTTAGCAACATTTTCCCTTCTAATTTGTTACCACAAGTACTATTAAATTATGTTTGTGTTACCATGGAAATTATTTTGCAGAAAGAAAAATGGAGTCCCTCTCCCCCCCCCCCCCCCCCCCCCCCCCACATATATTTATGGTTTATGTATATATAATTAGCCTTATATCAACCAGCCATTTTGAAACATATTTGTGCTCCACCAATCACTCTTTAAATGATTACTGTACTCATGTTGCATTGCGTGTTGATTTATTTATTTATTTATTGATGATTAACTGCAGGATTTTCTTTTCTGAAACCAACTGCAGGAATTTAAATTCCACACACCCATGCCTCCATTGATACTCTAACCCAAAACCTCTTAATTTCAAAAAGCCTTGGGGTATATGCTATATAAGCCAATGAATACATTTTGGTCGTTCATAAAGAGAATTACCCTTCCTTAAAAAATGATCGTATGTGTTGCTAACTAATGCGGATGAGTGGGTCCAGGTGATTATATTTAATGGTGAGAGCAGGCACTTATCCCTTGGCGATATAATGTTAAAAGGGGTCTATTAAATATATTTTGCTTAGAAATACGACGTAAGTTCCCAGTCACCCGTTCCTACCCTTTTCTTATCAACACTTTTAACACACACTAATTAGATACATTATTGTGTAATGTGCAGGATCTAATTGAATCTTCTTTATATATTCAACTCCTTAATCTTTAAACCAAATGTTTATTTGATTATATATTTTAATTTTTTCTACGTTTTTTTTTTAAAACTAGTTCCATTCTTAATCCTGTCAAACCTTGTAGATGCATTTAAGCGTTTGGTAATTATTACTACATTAGTAAAATATTCTACCTTTCTAAGTGCCCCATTCATTAGAAATATTTTTTTGGCAAATTTCCCCCTTCTAGATTGTTAGAATTATGGACACTCTCTAAACTGCAGCTAGAAACACTAACTGCACGCCCAAGATCAGACTTAACAGACTTAATAAACTAGGAAGAATCATGCACATAAAACACACACACTACTGTTTGTCACAGAAATCAGCGAACTCGTTGGATATAAATTCTCCTCTATTATCAGTTCGAAAACACCTGATTCTTCTTCGAAACTCTCCCTTCAGCCTTCTTTTTGAATTGCTTGAAGATCGAGAATGTATCAGATTTTTGTTTCATGAAGAACACCCACGAAAACCTCGTATAATCATCAACAATGACGAGCGCTGCAACTTGCTACAACTTGGAGCATTATTTGTTAATAAATCAGAATGGATCAGCTGCAAAGGTTTTGTACTTCTTATCAAAGATTTTTCAAATGAAAGACGATGTGCTTTACCATATTGACAATCTTTACAAAAAGCTTCATGATGAAAACTTCCCAAGTTAGGCAGCCCATTAACAATATTATTTGCTGGAATATTCTTTAACTTCTCATAACTCACATGAGCGAAGCGAGCATGCCACAAAGATGCTTTATCTTGTTGACTCGTCTTTTCTATAGAAGCATCACTTGCCGACAAAGTATAGAGAGAATTAACCCTCTTCCCTTTCAATACTGTATTAGCGAATAGCGTCATTGCATTAATGCTTTTGATGTTGTCCAGAATTCTGAAATCACTTGGACCAAATAAAACATATCAACCAGAATTTGTAAGTTGAGAAACAGAAATCAGATTTTTTGTCATGCTGGGAACATGATATACACTGGTTAGATTTACGGGGCCTGATGTTGCCTTCACCTTGACATTTCCTTCAGTTTTAACCAGATGAATGAAGTTGTCTGTTGTCATGATTGCTGTATTTCCCATGCATTCCTTTTGCAATGAAAGTAAAGAATCATTGCCAGTTAAATGATGAAGTTAAATGATGAGAGCAGCCGCAATCTTTTGCATAATCAAATGTTGTAAGACCTTCTAAAGTGCTTCCATTAATGGAAGTTAGGGCAGATTCCTGTCCAAAATTCTCCAAATTTGTTGTCTCGATTGAAAGACAAGTTTCCCAGCCACCAGAATTTTCCTCCTTGTTTTCAGAAATGCTTGCATTTCCTTCTACAAATCTTGACTGCAAAACTTCTTTATATGTCATGTCCAGGATTGCCACACCTGTTGCATATCATCTTCTTACTGGCTTCATATTGAGAATTCTCTATATTTGTCTCTTTTTGTTTGAAAACCTGTCCTGGCCAGCTTTTGCGTTCGTTTGGATCCTTGTGCCTCTATTGCTCTCCACTACTGGAATTTTTTCCTTTCCAATCCACTGCTCATCTTGGATCATGCGCCTTCCAACTCTTATAATTGTTATGCCTTTGTTTTCTAGCAAACAACGCCTCATCATTTTCTGAAATTGAAGTTTTTGCCTTCTGCATAGTAATCGAGAACGAGAATAAAGAATTAATATATATGTTATTAATTAGATTATGTTTGTTTAGTATAGAGATAAATAGTATATTTATCTACATGTTTTTTACGTGGGCCTTTTAGTTTATTAAATAAGTAGCTTATCTATAATAAGCCCAATTGTTAATGGGTCATAGTCCATTAGGTTATTTGATTAGGTTTTTTATTCTCTATATAAGTATTGTAATCCCCACATATTAAATTAAACTTGATTATTGAGAATATCTTTGAAATATTGAATTGGGTCTCTTTTATGGTTGCGATCCATAGCTTTTCTCCATTATGCGGTTGGGAAACCCTTGGGATAGTGGGTGTTCTGCGGTTCATTCACCCAAGTTTTATCTATTATTGAATTTATATTATAAATCATCAATTTTACAAGTTGTCTTGCATCAAAATGGTATCAAGAGTTTAGGTTTCTCTGCCAATTTTTAATTGTCGGGAGATCTTGGATTCTGTACAAAATAAAAGTCACTAATCATTGCCGGAAAACCTATTCACTGCCGGAGTTACTATTCATTCGGCCACTGTTCAGCGCGAAGTTACTGTTCATAGCGGAGTTGTTCTAATAGGAGTTACTGTTCATCAGAGGCAGATCTGGGTAGAAGAGAAAATGGGTTGCTAGGCTGCTGTGTAAAAAAACCTGGTAACCCTAATTTTTATCTTATGTTTTGTGCAAAACTGCAGTTCAGTACCTTGTAGTTTTCAGAGATTCCAAATTTGGTCATTATCTTTCCAGAATTTGTCAAATCAGTCCCTCAAGTTTCCAGAAATTACAAGCCTCTCCCTCAGCTTTGCAGAAATTACAAATCATTCCTAAAGTTTCAAAATCAGCTATAATTCTTCAATTTCGGTTGTTGTGCCATGTTCGAAATCATGTCTAGGCACATAAAAGCTGAAATTTATTGAGTCAAAGATTATATTTATATTCTCGAGGATGAATGTGATTTCTTACACTATAAAATTTATGATTGTTATTGCCAAAACAAGTTATTTGTATATGAGCTTACGTTGAAGGAGTTAGATAAACAATACTATGAGCTTGAAAGGTTACAAAAGAAGTATATAGTTGAATTGGCAAAAGAAAGGGATGCACGTGCAATTGAGGAACTAAAAAGTGCAATTAAGGAGGTAAAAAGGGATCTTGCGACTCTTACATCTCAGGTTCAACGTCTTGTAGATTTGGAGAATGCAAAAATTGCCAATGAACAAGAAATTGCAATGGAAATTGAGCATATTGAAGACACCAATACGGAAGATATAATTGAGGAGGTGAAACAAGTTGAAGATATAGACAACCACGCCACAACCTGATTGTTTTCACATTGTCGAGGAATATTTTCTAGAAAGTTTTCAAATTGTGCAAGAAGGAAAAGTGGCTTATGGTGATATTATTGAGGTTGAGCATATTGACTTCATCATTCCAGAATACATGATTAAGACTCCTTCACTTGCAAGCCAGTTTCTTTGCGCCTGAGTTGATGCTTTTGAAGAAGTGCATACAGTTTTTCTTCGTTCCAGTCCAGCTATGCATGGTTCTTGAGCTACAAAACTCGGGGTCGAGTTTTTTCTAACAAGGGGAGAATGATGGGGAACGAGAATAAAAAATTAATATATATGTTATTAATTAGATTGTGTTTGTTTAGTGTAGATATAAATAGTATATTTATCTATATGTTTTATATGTGGGGCTTTTAGTTTATTAAATATGTAGCTTATGTATAATAAGCCCAATTGTTAACGGGCCATAGTCAATTTGATTAGGTTTTCTATTCTCTATATAAGTATTGTAATCCTCACATATTAAATTAGACTTGATTATTGAGAATATCTTTGAAATATTGAATTGAGTCTCTTTTATGAGTTGCTATCCCTAGCTTTTCTCCCTTCTACGGTTGGGAAACCCTTGGGGTAGTGGGTGTTCTGCGGTTCATTCACCCAAGTTTTATCTATTATTGTATTTATATTATAAATCATCAATTTTACAAGTTGTCCTGCATCACATAGCTAGGGCTTCTTGATTAGTAATTGATTAGTAAGAAGATTCTCCAACTCAACGATGCTAGGCTGATTTGCCCATCCTTGAATGGATGTCAAGAATGGGGTGTACTCCTTCTTGATAGGCTCTCTCCAATTTTAGGTGACTCTTTATCTCATGTAAATTTCTTCATGCCGAATTGATTCAACAACAACTCTATACCAAGTTGAGAGAATTATGGACACTCTCTAAACTGCAGTTAGAAACACTAACTGACTGCAGTTAGAAACACTAACTGCAGGCCCAAGATCAGACTTAACAAACTAGGCAGAATTATGCATTGAAAACACACACGCTACTGTTTGTCACAGATTAGAACTGGGATATTACTTGGAATATATTCTGAATTCTAAAATCTGATTTGCTACAATATGCAGGGTACATTTTATAGTAGGTGTAGAATATTCTAGATGATAAACCTATGTGATAAGCCTGGATAAATACATAGTACTTATAATAAATGTGAGTACATGAACCTATGAATGCATATGATTATCTTCTCAATAATTCTAGAAACTTTTGAAAGTTTGTACAATATTTCAAAAACCACTCGTAAGCACTATTAAATTGTTTTTGTGTTACCATAAACAATATTTCGCAGGAAAAAAATATAGAGTCCCTCTCCTACACACACAAACATGTTTATGCATATATAATTAGCCGTATATCAACCATCCATTTTGAAACATATTTGTGCTTCACCAATCACTCTTTAAATGATTACTGTTTAAGCAGATGATTGACTACTGGAATTTTGAAACATTTTTATTGTTTAAATGGATGATTAACTGCAGTTTTTTTTTAAAACTAACTTCAGGAATTTAAATACCCACACACCCATGCCTCCATTGGTACTCTAACCTAAACCTCTTAATTCCAAAAAGCCAGGGGTATATGCTCTGTAAGCCAACGAATACATTTTGGTTGTTTATAAAAAGAATTACCCTTCTTTTAAAAACGATTATGGGGGTGTTTGGGGGAGCTTTTTTCCAGAATAAGTCAACTTATTTTAAGACAAAGTTAGAGATTCCTAACTTTTTTCTGAAAAAAGTTGACTTTTTTTTGCAACTTATAGAATCTCAAATATACATTAAATACTTGTATAAAAAACATTTATCAAAATATGAAATTTTTACGCGAAAATAAGTCCAAAATGACTTATTTTTAAGTCCAGCCAAACAGGCCATATATGTGGTGCTAACTAATACGGATTAGTGGGTCCAGGTGTATATGACATTGCTTTCTCACAAATTGGAATTGCAGTTTATCAAGAAGCCATGTGCTAAATATGTTTGATATTATTGAAAGGTGTCAATATGTATGTTGGTTATTTTGATGATGGAAATTTTATGAGGTTGAATGTGTCCAATTCATCATAGTAAGGTTCAGTCAGCATATGTCAAGTCTAACATGAAGGCAATATCTATATTACTAAGACCTACGGAATAATGTTATTGAGAGAAGTACACACGGAGAGAAAGATAGAGATTGGAATAATGTATGTTAGCTTGCTAATTTGTTGAAATAAAATAGTCAACTGAAAAAGAAAAACTATGTGACTTGTGTTTTCCGACCTTAAGGCTTAAGCTCTGTAATTGATTGTGAAAATGTTATTGAGTCCTTAGTTTCTTTAAAAAATATTTGAAGTATATATTTTGGAAGAAAACAAGACCTACTTGCACCATCTAATGTTTTTCAAGATAAGCTTCTTTAGGGAGTGATATTATTTAAGTGGTGGGTCTTGTATGCACATGTAATATCAACTTCTACTTACATTTGAATTGCTTTTTTTTATATATATATTTTTCTATCAACTGAACAAAATTTTCGACAGATTTATATTTTCTTTATATATGCCTCTTGTTATAGTTTTCTATAATAAACATCCTCCATTTATAAATCAAGTAAAAGCGCGCTATAAAATATAATAATTGTATATAAGTACAAAGTATTCTATCGTACACAGTTTTGACTCTAAATTTTTTATTGTGTTTGTTTTGTTCATTGTGTAGGTTCTGCATGCTTGTTATACAAAAGTCTCTCCGTCAGTTGAGGTGGAGAACCCACAGCTTGTTGCATGGTCAGAGTCAGTCGCTGAGTTACTTGATTTGGATCTTGGAGAGTAAGTTACTTCTTGTTGATGCTTATTATTCTAGATACGAGTAATACTGTATGCTAAAATTTTAACAAGACGAATATTAATAACAATCATATGGACAAAGGAGATTGTGTCTGACACATTGGATCTGTCCTTATCCTGAAAACTTTTCAAAATGTCAGGTGCTTTATATTAACTGGTTTGAAGTGTCCTATCTTATTCGTGTATGATGGGAAAGGAAAGGGGAATGGGGTTTGTAAGTATGTTTAGAATCTCATTTTAATATGATATTAATTCCCAAATAGTAATAAAATTTTAAGTCACCTAGGATAAAATCCTATATATAATAAACCTGAACTACTTGTCTACTTCCCTAATCCAATTAAATTCTAAAAGATATTATTGCCTAGATTATAGGAAAACAAATAAAATCCTAATTATTGGGCATTCAAATTCTAAAAGATATTCCCATATTGTTTCTTTGTGCTTTTTGATCAGCTGTCCTGGATCAGTCTAAAATTGTAGTTCTTAGTAGTGATAGTTGAAGCCTTCAGTTTGAAGCTTTTATTTGGAACAAGGTCATTTTCGAGATTTTTTCCTTCAAATTAATAGTCATTTTATTATTGGTACGTATTAGGCATGTTACTTTAATAAAAATATATAACCTTATACAAATTGCAAATACTGTAATAGTTTATTTGTATTACATCCAATATGATAAGTGTTTTCTCCTCCGGAGAAAATGATATATCTATAGCATGACCGAGCTTTGCTCGTTATTGAAGAAGTGCCTTTTGGCCCTTTTCCTCCTTGAAGATGATAAGTACATCATTCAGTGTAGCAAAGAAAAATTTAAACCACCACCTTTCTCAAGTTTCTTGTATATGAATGCTACTCATTATTGTGCGTAGTTTTTTCTTCCTTTTGTATGTAGAACTTGAAATACTAGTAGTAAAAAAGTACGGGGTGGAACTCATCTCCGCTGTGAGGTCTTCTTTCTAATTTTTGGGAATCTATTTGTGAGAGATGAGGATAAATTTGTTAGATAACCCAGTTTGACATGTCTAGTTTTCTACCACTACTCAGTATCAAGTGGATTTTCTCCATAATCAGTTGGCTTGTGATTTAATCAGTGGCAGTTGTAGTAACTAAGACCTACTTGAATTGATATTGGATTAACTGTAGTCTTGGAATGAGCTTAATTGAAGACAATCAGGGCATCACCCAGTTAGCCAGTTTCCACGTGGAGCTATTTAGTATAATTGCAATTGGGCATTTATTTCAGTATTCTTTATAGCATGGATCATCTCTGTCTACTTGCAATTATATTCACTATGCTGTGTAAGTTTTGCTCTCTCGTTGACGTACACTATTTCATTATCTAGGCTACTAACATATTAGTATTTCAGATTTGAAAGACCTGATTTTGCACACAAATTCTCTGGAGCATCTCCGTTGGCAGGAGGGTAAGCATCATCATTCTCTTACAACTCCGATTAGGTCTTGATATACAGCCTTATTTTCTCATTCAGCTCTATTGACTATGTTTACTTTTTTCAGAATGTCCTATGCTCAATGCTATGGAGGGCACCAGTTTGGGATGTGGGCTGGTCAGTTGGGCGATGGTCGTGCAATAACGCTTGGGGAGGTTTTAAATTCAAAGTCCGAAAGGTGGGAGTTACAGCTTAAGGGTGCTGGAAAAACACCATACAGCCGGTTTGCCGATGGTCTTGCAGTTCTTCGTAGCAGCATCCGTGAATTCCTTTGCAGTGAAGCAATGAAGAGTTTAGGGATCCCAACAACGCGTGCACTTTGTCTTGTGACAACTGGGAAATATGTTAGCCGTGATATGTTTTACGAGTATGTCTGACAAAATATTATATTAAATATTTAATTGTGGATGGCATATTACATATGTATATCTCTTAAAGTTTAAACATAATCTGTTTGGTTTTGTGCTTGTGCAACCCTATTCAACTCGAAAATAGATACTGTATATTGCATTACTGTACTCAAGTAACAAATCAATATTTACCTCCAATTCACTATTGATGCTTTTTTATTTTTCTGAGAGGGAATGTATTGTTTTAAATAGGCACTGACCATTGTTTTGAGGCCGTTCCCAGGATAGGTTTTAATTTATCTTTAGTGCAGTCTAGGTGGAGTTAAAGATGTTCTAGGATTATTTTGTTCCAGGGCCTTGTTTGGAGGGTGCTTTATTGAATGGCTAGTTTGTGAGTTGTATCTATATTGAGGGTTATCTATTATGTGTCTGCTTGTCTAACCTTATAAGTTCAAAATTTCCAAGTAGAGACCGAAGAAGCTACTGTAGTGACACCTTAGCCATGTTATAAAAGCTGAAAGACCTAGAAGAAAATGAAGAAAAGACTTGGAGGCTGCCTTGGGGAATTCTTATCTTTTCTCTTAGACTCTTACTGAGTCTCTTACATTTGGTGTACAAAGGTAAGGAAAGTCAGGGAGCTAGAAAGTTCACATCTCTCAATTACATCAACTTAATTACTAGTATTATAACTCCTTATTACTATTTTCTGGGGAAGGTCTTACATATAGGTTCCGGGCACTTAAGTATCTGATATATGAGAATGGGATGGCATTTGTTAACAAAGATTTTCTACACTAGCACTAGAATTCATATCTAAACCAACTCATTGCTCGTTATTGGCACTGATCTATACCTTGTCCTGCTGGGCACACAATTGATTAACTATGGTACCAGCATAGGGCTTGTAGAGAATAAGAGGAGCTCACCTGACAGTAGGATTAGCAGTCCTTTTTAGGTCACAGGCATCTAAGTTGCATTTCTTTGCCACATACAGATAATAGTGCTTTTTCTTAAAACTGATTTTGTTATTTCCCACGTATTAAGTATTTGTGTTTCTTCTCAATGATGTTCTTTTTTGGTCCGGGGGTTGGAGTTGGGTCTAATCCTGCCACTGCTATGTATGTTGGTTAAAAAGTGGAGTATGATAAATTCCATGAAGGTCTCATTTGCTCGTGCTGGTTGAAATATTTGTTAAACAGATGCATTGTAATCTATATATTTCTTCTCGCTGCTACGGTTTATTTTCCAGCTAAAAAAGCAAGCCAAGATCTTCTAAATTAGATAGCGTGAAATACAAATAACGAGATAGATAATGTCATGACATGACCTAAGAGTTGTGTGGTTTGTTTTGAAATCTGGCATTACTAAACTGATGCAGTTGTGGCATGTGTTTGTTATTCAGTTGGGTATCTGCTTTCTAACTACCCATGTGCTTGCAGCGGAAATCCAAAGGATGAACCTGGTGCAGTAGTTTGTAGAGTTGCTCAGTCCTTTCTGCGTTTTGGTTCATTCCAACTACACACATCTAGAGGAAAGGAGGACCTGGATATTGTCCGTACTTTGGCAGATTACACTATTAGGCATCACTTTCCTCATATAGAGAACATGAGTAAAAGTGAGAGTTTATCATTCAGTACTGGAAAAGAAGAGAATGATGTCGTGGATCTGACTTCAAACAAGTATGCAGGTGATTATTTTGAGTGGGACATGAAACCTTATTAATTTTGAAGACTTTTTAAATCTTTAGTGGGTTATTAATTGGCTTTAAACAAGATAATCTTTTATTTGTATTTTTGTATATTCATAATGTACATGCCATGTCAAAGTTTCACGATTGCCTCTCATATTCTTGACAAGATAAATTTTTTAATCAAAGTTGTGCGAACATCTTGAACGTCTATATTTGGATGAGGTCCCATGGTTAAATGATATTCAAGATTTTCTCCATATATTTTTTTGAATATTATAATGCTAGTTGTCCAAATGCTTGTTCATCTTTGTCCATTTTAATAATCACTGCTGGCTTTTGTTATCATAATTTGATTGTGTATGTTTTACATGTCTGAATCTGTACAATTAGTAGCTTTCAAATTCATGTTTATTGTAAAATGTCCAGTGTATGAAACACTATTAGTTTGTGCAATTACATTGTGTATCTCAAGCAAGATCTGCGATAATAATTAATAAGGATTCAAAGAAAATATCTAGGAAGGCTTTCCCCCCCCTTAATTCAGACAGAATTTTCCCATGCAAGTCTTTCATTTTTGCCCATTTTTCAGGGATTTCACTTTCAGTTCCTCTCCTTGTGGATATGCCATTGTAGCCTTTTTAGATGACATAAAAGGATATTCAGATGTCAAGTGTTAGGCATTGCACCTATTTAGTCTTTTATGTAATAGTGCATGTAGACAGATATAGGTAGGCGGTTAACTTCTAAACTATAGCTCACTTGTATTACGTGCTACCAGCTAGTATGATCAATCAATGATCTTGTAGTTCACTAGTTCGGTACAAGTTCTGTTGTGAATTGCCCAGCAAGGAATTAATAAAATATTGTGAATAGGGGGCATTATAGAGGTTTGAAGATGTTTAGAAGCGTAATTGCAATATAATATTTCTATTAATAATCAGTGTTTAGGTTTCTTAAATTGAGTAGCTCTTGATTCCTAAATCTTTCAGATCTTAAACCAATTTTTTTTTGTTTTTTATGTGTTTGGGTACCAGTACCAGTTGCATATTGATGTATGCCATTAATTGCATTCTCAACTGAAAAACATCACAGAAACCAGTATTTCATGGTGAAACCGGAGAATATGGGTTGATATGTTATCTGTTGCTATATTTCAATGTCTTGGTGAATATTTAGGACTTCCAAGTTTCAGGTGGAGATCAAAGCCTCATTTACTAGTTTCTTATATACTTTCTGTCTTCTGTTTGTAACAGCTTGGATAGTGGAAGTTGCTGAGAGAACTGCTTCTTTGGTTGCAAGCTGGCAGGGTGTTGGTTTCACACATGGAGTTCTTAACACCGATAATATGAGTGTGTTGGGTCTCACAATTGATTATGGTCCATTTGGCTTCCTGGATGCTTTTGATCCCAGTTACACTCCAAATACTACAGATCTTCCGGGTAGAAGGTACTGTTTTGCAAATCAGCCTGATATCGGATTATGGAATATTGCACAGTTTGCATCAACAATATCAGCTGCCCACCTGATCAATGACAAAGAAGCAAATTACGCAATGGAAAGGTATTTATAATTTGTGGATCTTTGTTAAGCAAGTTGACTGGTTTTCTGTTTAATATAGAAATATTCACGTGTCCTTTATTACAGATATGGAACCAAATTCATGGATGAATATCAGGCCATTATGACCAAAAAGCTAGGCCTTCCCAAGTACAATAAACAGTTAATCAGTAAACTCCTGAATAATATGGCTGTCGACAAAGTTGATTACACGAATTTCTTTCGTATACTTTCCAATATCAAAGCTGATCTTAATATTCCAGAAGAGGAATTGTTGGTTCCTTTGAAGGCTGTTTTATTGGATATTGGCAAGGAGAGGAAGGAGGCTTGGACTAGCTGGGTGCAAACATACATTGAAGAGGTACCAACACTTGCAATCTTTTTAATTGTTTGTTATGGTAATGATAGGATAGAAAATACTTGGGGCTCGAACGACTTAATAAGACATGACATGAGAATGGTATCCTAGGCATAGTGTCCATATGAAGCAGCTTATGTAAGTAAGCTAACTTTAAATGAATAATTTTCTATTTCCCCTTGAGCAGAAAGAGGAAATAACGTTCGCCGAGTTGGGCGTATTTTAAATCAAGAAATTAATTAAATGTACCCAGATTTTTAATTTTTATGAAAGTTTACCTATGTCATTGTGCCACCACTCTGGGAGAACATCCGAGTACATTGAAATTTTTGGTGTTTAAATTTACGTAACACGTGAAACATGATATGATGAGGTAAACCACTTGACATTAGACTGGAAATTTTTACTACTAAACTCGTTCAGCTATCAATAGTTTCAGATATATAAGCAAACAGGTTTATTTGTGTATCTACTCGGTAGATTCTACTATCTAATTATCTCTAGTCTTAGATAGGCGGGGAGCATTGCAAAAGTTTTCATTGTTCTTATTTGTGAAATTTCATTTTACAGAATGCATGTCTCTTAATTAATTTTCGTTCCTCTTTTGGCATGTTCAGCTTGTTGAAAGTGGTGTATCAGATGAACAGAGAAAAGCTTCAATGAATTCTATAAATCCCAAGTATATCCTTAGAAACTATCTGTGTCAAAGTGCTATTGATGTAGCTGAGTCGGGAGATTTTGGAGAAGTTCGAAGGCTGCTCAAGGTTATGGAAAGACCGTTTGATGAGCAACCAGGAATGGAAATATACGCTCGGCTCCCTCCAGCTTGGGCATACCGCCCGGGTGTATGCATGCTCTCCTGTTCATCATAAGTTGACTGATTTATTCTTTATCAGTCTTCTACATATATGGAATTCTGGAGATTTCAACGTATGCTAGTTGTGTATACTAGTGTGTAACCTTGCCCATGGTTTTTTTTTTTTTTTGGTTTTTCTTATTCAGTTTTGTTGTTCCTTAATGGCAAACAGGTGCACTTAATATTATGTAAATCTGATGTTTCCTTTGTATTGGATATGATTTGTTATAGATAGAAATGCCATAGATAGCTATATATTCTTTTTTATTGCTTTTATTGGATTACATATATACATATTAATGTATCTTGTTCCCTTAATGTTTAAAAGCATGAGCTCCATCCCAATTTCTTTTATTGATACCCACAAAACTTTTTTAAATCTAAGAATCTTCATGTTGTGTGTTGCCTTGAGAGGGAGAGAGGGATAGAGGGAGAGAGAGAAAGATATGGAGAGGAGAGATGGGATAAGAGGAGAGAGAGAGATGCAGAGAGATGGGATTAGAGGCATAGAGAAGGAGATGGAAGAAGGCCAGAGAAATTGGAGAGAGAGAGAGAGAGAGCTAGTTGTGATGAGAGACGGGTAGAGACGACGGGGAGGTAACCGTTGATTCACTCGGTTCCAATTGTGAATAGTCAGATGACCGGTGGGATCTCAATTTCATTTTTTTAGTTGGATTTAATGATCAGATAACTATCTAAAATTAACATCTATTATAATATAATATCAAAGTTATTTTTGTAAATATAAGGGAGCAGATTCTATTATTACAAAAATGCAATTCACTTTTTATGCTCAAAGTAGTAGTAACTTTAGGTAAATTATCTAAAGTAAATTTTAGATACCTTTTTCCCTTTTTAGTTAGGTGTTTAGATAAAAATTGATGCCCAGATAATAATCTATTATAGAAGGGGAGTTGAATATAATGGTAACAGATAATCGACTTCAAAACACAAGTATAGAAAAGATGAACAACCTTGTATTAATGATAAACTGTAATGATAAACTATATACAAAACTCTCTCAAGAAAATCAATGTTCTTAAGAGCTGCTAGGTTATAAGAAAGATATGCTTGAATGAATGCTTAATGTAAACCTAATTTTGTGTTTATATAGACACAGTTACAAATCCAATTACAAAACATATAATGATAAGAATAATTTCCATAAGATAATAGAATTGTATTTGAATTCCTTCTTCACTATCCAAATCAAATTCTGATATGTCTGTTTCCTTCTGTGACAAACTCTGATGATAAACTCTGTCGATAGCTTCTTAAACTCTGATGACGTCAACAACATAAACTCTGTTCTTGTTATTCTCTAACAACATCAGTGTTTGCTTTTCTAACAATCTTCCCCAATTTATGCTTTATTAAGTAAAACATAAATTTTACTTATGATGTCAGAAATATTGAGATAAATGCATCAGAGTTTGAGTTTTACTTTTTGGCTTAAATTCTTCTGTATGAGAAGTCTTCTTTTAGAAATGTGTCCATCAGCTTCTTCTCAGCATTCTTCAACAATTCACTTAACTTCTCTTTCAGTTCTTTCATTTGATCAGAAGAATCATCAATTTAGAATATTGCATCTCTCAAGTTGTATATTGATGATCTCTCCATCTTGTCATCTAAAGGAATGCAACAGACTTTCTTTCCATCAGGATTTAAAATAAGTGTAGGGATTCCTAACACCATCTTAACCTTTGCATCTCCTTTAGCCATTTCCTTTTCAGAATTATCTTCAAGCAAATATTCTGGTTTATACTCTTCAGAGTTTATCATAAGCAGCCTCTCATTCTTTTTCTTTTCATTGACTACTCCTTCAAGAATCTTCACCCACCTAGAAGTAGCTTCATTCTCATCATTCAGAAGATAAAGAACATATTCAAGTTCTTTAGATGATTTGTGAATTAAGACTTCTTCAACAATCTTCATAACTCTCCCATTTTCCAAGAAATATAACAGCTTCTCTTTGGCTTGAACACCATAAAAAATATCCTTTAATATGTTAACAAATATCAATTTGTCTAGATGTTCTTGAGTCAAATCTTCCTCAGACTTGTCTTTTAAAGAGAAGGGATCTCTGAAAGTATTAGCTTCACCCCTGTAGACTTTGGCTTGAGAATCACCAATATCACCCTTGTTTAGCATTGAGAGTTAAGGTTTCAGATTTAGTCCACAGAAGATCAGGATTTTTCTTTCTGATCAGAGTTTGTTGTTCCTCTTCTTCATCTTCAAAACTTGATTCACCTGGGAGAAATGTTGTTCCAGACATAATAAAAGGACTTTTTGATTTAGCTGGAGCTTTCTTCAAAATTGCAGGAGTAGGCTTTGATTGAATGATTGGCTTTGCTTGAGTTTCAACCGGTTTAGGATTAACATATTTTGCTTGAGTAGATTCAGTAACAGTTTTCTTTGCTTGAACAATTGTCTTCTTTTGAGATGGAGTCTTTTTCACATATCTTCTCTTCTTCTTCTGGACTTGAGTATTGTCAGTACCAGATTTCTTCAATTCTTCTTCAACAGCAACTGGATCCATTCCTGGATTTTCTTCTTCAAATAATTTTCTTGCCAGTTATGCATCCTTCAAGTTTTGTTCTTCTATTTTATCAGGCCTCTCTTCTTCTTCAAGTTTCTTTGCTAACTCTATATCAGCATCCATCAGAGTTTGCTTGTTAGAGTTTATTCCAGAGGTTGATGGAATCAGAGTTTGTGTAGTCAAAGTTTTTTCAGTTTGAGAAGTCATCAGAGTTTGTTTTCCATCCTTATGACTCCCTTGACTTTTGTCATTTCCACCATCATCATGTTTATCATCAGGTTTTAGCACTACATCCTCCTTGCATTTGTCCTATGAAACTTTCTCCCCCTTTCTGACATCATTCCCTTTTCTGTTGGTTAAGATGTCCACAATTGTATGTAACATGGTTTGCATGGAGGTGACAGCAGTAGAAAGATTATCAACTTTGATTTTCAGAGCATCCTGTCTTGCAGACACATTCTTGAGCTTCAATTCCAAAGCATGTTGAGATGTAGTGAAAAAAGTCTGTACAGAGGCAGTGGTTTTGCTAACAGAATCCTTCAAATCACACACTTAATTGTGAAAACCCTTTATCAACACAGTAGTAGCTTTCAAAACAGTTTTCATCTCTCTAGAGTTTAATTCAGTGTCAGCCTTTTGGATCAGTTCATGAACATGAATGGGGCCATGAAATTTCTTCACTAGGAAATTTTTGAGACATATCCCAGATGGATTTTTTATGAGAGTTGAGAATATCAGTTGTAGATGGATCACCCTTGCTACTCTCCTTCCTTATTCCTTCATTATCAAGAGCAGATTCTATTTCACCCTTCAATTTTTCAACAACAAGATAGTCAGGATAACTCATCTTCAATCTGTCAAGAGCATCAAAAGAATCATGTGACCATCTCTTGGAGTTGTATCTTTGGGTGTAGGGAATGGATAAATCTGTAATCTCTTCATCCTCAAAGATTGACTCATCAGAGAATGTGTCTTGATCATCAGAGTTTGCAGCATTGTCAGAGTTTGGAAACTCAGAGTTTAAGGATTGAGTAACTGTCATACTCTGAGTACCTGCAAAAGTAATAGAACATCCTAAATCACTCTTTTCTTTTAAAGTAATCTCATTAATTCTCACATCACACATATCATAACTTTTAATAGTCAGAGTTTGCTCACTAGAAGTAACTAACTTCTTTCTCAATTCTACCTCTCCTTTTGCCAGATCCAGTGTCTGCCTCTCATTATTTGTTCTGCTTTTCACATATTTTACCTCAGGCTCACTAGAAAGCCTCAAAACACAATGTCCTAAAAAAAATAAGAGGTGGCTGAGAAATGAGTTCTGTGGTCACATGAATAGGGGTACCCTTTTCAGGACTATCCATGGTCATACCATCAGTAAAAGTAGGAAATATAAATTCTGATCTTATACTATCAGAGAATAGAAATTCTGAAGAAAATTCAGAGTTTATACCTTGAGTAGTTGTGGATGTGGATGGAGTTTCCATAGTCTGTGCAGAAAGAGGTTGCACCAAAATAACATCAGAAACTGCCAATGGAACTCCATCAGAGTTTAACTTCTCAACATCAACAACAACAGGATCTTCCATTCTTGATTGAGTGCCTTCATCCAAACTTTGATTGGATGGTTCTTGTGTGAGCGGGGCATTAACAACTGCTTCAACCCTTTGAGCTGAAGGTTCTTGTGGGTTGTACCCCTGATCTTTGCTGGATTCATCTGCTTCTTGGGTGGCTGCTGTTGCACTTTGAGCAACAGGTTCTTGTATGCCTGGCCCAGCAATGATTGCTACCTCACTTTGAGAGGTAGGTTCTTGTGTGTCCTGGCCAAAAGAGACCGTCTTTTTTTTCTTTCTGGAGAAAAGCTTTGAACTTGGAGAAGCTATAGATGATTTAGATTTCTTTTCAGCCATCTCCTTTCTAACTTCCTCTGCTAGCTCCTTTACTCTTTCATAAGATATCTCCTTTATAATTTACTTGGGCGACTGTACAGGAGAATCTGATACTATAACTGGAGCAGCTTCACTTGCAAGATTTTCACCAACATTTGTATCATCACTAACTAACTCAGACTTCATCATCTCATTAGAGTTTAACAGATTGCAGAGTTTAAGACATTAGAGTTTATTTCTTTAGTGTTTGATGCCTTAACCAATCTTTTTTTTTTTTTTTGGTTTCTGGCATTGGATTGACAATCAATGGCTTCATGAAAGGTGCATGAGGAATCTCAGAAGTCTTCTTAACAATTTTCTTTACTGGAAAAACCAGACCTTCAGCACTGTCATTAGAATTAGTGTTTTCATCAATCAAATTCCTTTTCTTAATTTGGAGATGACTCCATCACTGATTTGCCCTTCTTTTTGTTGCTTGGGCCTTGTTGTTGAGAGGTTTGTTTTATAACTACAGTCTTTTGGGAGACTGCAGAGGTTTGCTGTTGTTATGTATCAGTGTTTGGGTTTTTACTTGGGTTAGTATCAGAGGGTGCTAAACTCTGATTCACAGTCACTGACAGAAAATACCTCCCATACACAGTAGGCATTCTCTGATTTAAGAGAAGCTTGACTCATATGGGATAAAAAAGTTGAGACAGTTTACCTTCAGCATCATTCTTTGCATCCTTCCTTGTTAGATCAATAAATATTCTCTTATTCATACAAAAACTAACTAAACTCTGATCATTTTCTAATCTAACAGACAATAAATAGCTAAAAATTAACTTTAAATATCTAGCAAATTATATAATATGAACATCATCACTAATCTTGGTAGCTAATTGCCTAATAATCAAACAGAGAAAATTAAATTACAAGTTGTGGGTCAGAGAATACCCAATCTATTATGACAGCTGTGGAATGGCATCAAAATTCGTGCATTTGGCAGTGAAAGCCCTTATAATGCAGTCAAAGAAGAAACTCCATTCACGTCTCACATGGGGCCTTGTCAGACTCCCCAGCTTAGATAGACTACCTCCATAGCCTATTTCTTTGAAGAATGCCTTGATTTGCTCATCATTGACAAGGTCATCATACACAACCATTTCTGGAAGATGAAGGGCTTGTCGAACCACATCAGGAGTTATTGAATGTTTGCCATTGCATTGGAATGTTATTACTAGCTCTTCATTATCACCAGCATTTTTGAACTTTATTGTAGACCAGATTTTGAGCAGTGATTGAGTAGAGAAATTCGTGGGTTCCTGAAGAGCATACCCAATATAGCTTTGTTGTAGAAAATCTTGAATTACATGAAAGTCCTATGGAATATCAGTCTTACACAAGAGTGAGATGTAGTTTGTAGCAGAAAATGTATAGTTTTGGAAAGAGAGTTCCTTTAGAAGCCATTGAAGAACATAAATTAGTAGATATGAAAAATTAGGGTTTATAGAAAATGAGAGAGAAAGAGAGGAATAAAGATGCATGTGAATAATACAAAGTGAAAATAAGAATTAAACTATTCCCTCTCATTTGCATATACTCTGTAGTGGGACACATGCCAATTTTTGAGTGATGGAGTAATGAGTAGTGCAATTCTCAAAATATAGCATATGTGTGTGTATCTGTGTTTAAATATGAATCATTTTTCTTGAGATACACACACCGTAATGATTACTCCAATTAGAGATTAACAAATATGATGTCACAAAATTAAATATGATGTCATAAATAATATCTTAGTGTTTATCAAGTAGACTTAGATCAGAGTTTATAGTAATCAGAGTTTATAGTAATCAGAGTTTAACATTCACTGTCAGAGTTTACCACATACTGTGACATAGTTTACCATAAACACTGATAGCTTGTGATCAGAGATTAGATGTTACAATGATCAGAGTTTACTGCATTTTCTCTCAGAGTTTACCACATACTTTGATAGAGTTTATCATAAACTCTGATTGTCTTCTAATTGCTATATGGAGTTGAGCCACTTGTCACCATTCCTAATTCAGAAACCAATCTTGTAAAAGTTGCTTCACATAGAGGCTTGGTGAATACATCAGCTAACTGTTGATCCGTGGGAACAAAATGCAATTCAATTGTTCCTTCCATGACATGTTCCCTTATAAAGTGATATCTAATACTGATGTGCTTTGTCAGAGAATGTTGGACCGGATTTCCTGTCATTGCAATAGCACTTTGATTATCACAATAAATAAGAATGTTTGAAAAGTTCAAACCATAGACTAACAGTTGATTTCTCATCCATAAAATCTGTGCACAACAGCTTCCTGCAACTATATATTTAGCCTCTGTTGTAGAAGTTGAGATAGATGTATGTTTCTTGCTGAACCATGAGACAATTCTTCTACCTAGAAATTGACAACTTCCACTAGTGCTTTTCCTGTCAATTTTACATCCTGTAAAATCAGCATCTGAATAACCTATTAGTTTAAAGTCAGACTCTCTAGGATACCATAAGAGAAGATTGATGGTGCCCTTGAGATATTTAAAATTTCTCTTAACAACAATCAAATGAGGTTTCCTTGGATTTGCCTGAAATCTAGCACATATGCAGGTGGAAAACATGATGTCTGGTCTACTTGCAGTCAAATAAATAAGTGATCCAATCATTTCTTTGTATGTTGTAATATCTACAGGCTCACCAATGTCTTGATCAATCTTGGTTGCAGTAGCCATTGGAGTTGTAGCAGATGCAGAGTTTTGCATTTGAAACTTAGTGAGTAGATTCTTTTTGTATTTGGACTGATTTATAAAAATACCTTCATCAGTCTGTTTCACTTGCAACCCTAGAAAATAACTCATTTCTTCCATCATGCTCATTTGATACCTGGACTGCATTAGCTTTGAAAATCTTTCACAGAGTTTCTCATTAGTGGAACCAAATATAATATCATCAACATATATTTGAACTAATAATAAATCTTTACCTTGAGTTCTATAAAATAGGGTTTTATCAATTGTACCTCTTGTGAAACCACTTTCAAGTAGAAATTGAGCAAGAGTTTCATACCAGTCTTTTGGTGCTTGCTTGAGTCCATATAAAGCTTTATCCAATCTGTAGACATGATTTGGATATTTTGGATTGACAAAGCCAGGTGGTTGTTCAACATATACCTCTTCTTCAAGTTCTCCATTTAAAAATACACTTTTAACATCCATATGGTAGACCTTGAATTTCTTGTAAGCAGCATAAGCAAGAAAGATTCTGATTGCTTCAAGTCTAGCTACAGGTGCAAAGGTCTCATTATAATTAATTCCTTCTTGTTGAGAGTAGCCTTTGGCAACTAGTCTTGTTTTATTCCTTGTTATAATTCCATCAGAGTCTGTCTTGTTTCTAAACACCCACTTTGTGCCAACAATTGATCTATTCTTTGGCCTTGAAACAAGGGTCCAAACTTCATTTCTTTCAAACTCATTTAATTCTTCCTACATTGTAGTAACCCAATCTGTATCCTTCAAAGCAGCTTCAACATTTTTTGGTTCTGTTTGAGAAAGAAAATTATGAAACAAACACTCATTTTGAGTAGCTTTGCTTGTCTATACTCCACTTTCTAAATCACCAATAATCAAATCAGGTGTGTAATCTTTTGTCCATTTCCTTATATGTGGAAAATTTCTTGAACTAGATGCTCTCCCATTATTTGTGCCTTCATAGTATGATTCCTTAGTAAATGCTGACCCTCCCCCTGAAGTTGTGCTTCCATCAGTGTTTGATGACTCAGAGTTTAACTGCTCAGAGTTTGAATGATCAGAGTTTGAGTGATCAGTGTTTGTGGTTTCAGAGTTTGATTGATCATAGTTTAGAGTTTCAGAGTGTGTATTTGTCAGAGTTTGGTCAGACTCTGAAATATCAATAATTGATATTGGTTCTTCAATTTCAATAAGTGATTGATGTTGCTCCCCCTCAATATGTGTAGATTCTTCAATTTCTGTTTCAATTATGTCTGAATCAGAGTTTAAGGAATCAGTGTTTAGTTTATCAGAATTTACCTCATCAGTGTTTATCTCATCAGTGTTTATCTCATCAGAGTTTGTGTTCTGCAATTTATTTTCAAAACTCAAAGATTCCTGAGCATCTTCATCATAGAACCCTGCTATTTTTCCTTTATCAAAAGAGACATTTATAAATTCCATGACTGCCCTGGTCCTTAGATTAAACACTTTGAATGCCCTTGAAGAAGTTTTAGAAGTTGTGCATAACCCAAAAAAATACCTTCATCTGCTTTGAGTTCAAACTTCTTTAATTGTTCAGGATATGTTTTGAGAATAAAACACTTGCTTCCAAATATGTGAAAGTATTTCACATTTGGCTTCCTTCCCTTCATAGTTTTATATGGAGTCATTCCATGCTTATTTATCAAGGTGCAATTCTGAGTAATGCATGCAGTATTCACAGCTTCTGCCCAAAAATAGGTAGGTAGCTTTGCTCCTTATAACATTATTCTGGTAGTTTCAATGAGAGTTCTGTTCTTTCTCTCAACTACTTTGTTGAGGTGTACCAGGTGTAGAAAATTGTTGAATGATTCCTTTTATTGAGCAGAATTCCTCCATTGCAGAGTTCTTAAACTCTGTTCCATTGTCACTCCTTAAATTCTTTACCTTGTGTGTCGATCCATTTTCAATCATTGCAATATGATCAAAAATTATCTCCGCCGTTTCATCCTTTTTATACAAAAAGTACACCCAGGTAAATCTTGCGTAATCATCCACTATCACCAGAGTGTATTTCTTCTTTCCAATGGACATAATATTGATAGGACCAAATAAATCAAGATGTATTAGATGAAAAGGTTGATCAATAGAATTTTCAGTTTTACTCTTGAAATATGTCTTCTTTTGTTTGGCCTTTTGACATGAATCACAGAGTCCATCGGGATGAAATTGAACTTTTGGAAGACTTCTTACTAGATCCTTTTTCACCAATTCATTTATGTTTCCAAAGTTCAAGTGACACAACTTTTTGTGCCAATTCCATCTTTCCAAAGATGATGCCTTTCCAAGTAAACAAGTTAAGGGGCCATTATAGTTTACCTCCATGCTAGCTTCAAATAAGTTGTTATGTCTGTGACCAATTAGAACTACTTTGCCATCCTCTTTACTTTCTACTTCACAATGAGTTTCATGAAATTGCACAGAATAACCTCTGTTTGTCATTTGACTTACACTTAACAGATTATGCTTGAGTCCTTCAACTAGAGCTACATTTTCAATGATGACATTTCCAATAATAATATTGCCATATCCCAGTGTTCTTCCTATGTTTCCATCTCCATAAGATACTGATAGGCCAGTCTTCTCCTCAAACTCTGAAAGCAGGGATTTGTTTTCAGTCATATGTGTAGAACATCCACTATCAATCACTAGGATGTTTGTCCTGTTTCCCTGCAATCATATAATGCAAATTAGTTAGTAGATTTGGGGACCCAAACAAGTTTGGGTCCTTTCTTTTGAAACTTGTCAAGTCTTGAAGCATAAGTATTTTTATCAGAGTTTATGTTATCAGATTTTGCATTATCATATTTTGCATTTTCAGAGTTTATGCTGTCAGAGTTTATATTTCTTTTATCAGCTTTTATCACAAATTTTTGTTTGACAACATGATTAGAAAAGACATGAGTTTTATTCAATTGAGGCAACAGTTCATAATACTTGAAATAAAAACTATGATATTCTTTGCATGTGTAAATTGAATGCCATAGACTACCACAGTGGAAATAGAGATTTTGTGGTCTATATCTAGTTTGTTTTCTTGCCTCTGAACTAGGTCTTTCAGATTCCTTCTTTTTGTTATTTTTGCAGTCAATAACAAGGTGATTAGAATTACGACATGTAAAACAGGTTTTTCTAGGAGAATCAGGGATATACTTATAGTTATTCTACTTGGAAATTCCTATTTTGCCATTTCTATTTCTTTTCACCTTTTGATATTTATTTTTATTTGTGACTGCCTTCAACTTTTCTTTAAGTTGCTTCTGTGAAAGTAATCCTATGTTTACTATTTTATTCTTTGACACACTATTTTCTTTGTTATTATTAGAGAATTCACTAGAGGTATTCTTTTCATTACTGGCTCTACAAAATTCACAAGTTCACTCAATTTTCCTTTTGTGAGTGTCTTAGTGTGTGTCTCCTTATCAGATTCATAACCTAAGGAAGAAGTCCAATTCTTGTTAGAAAGCATTTGTTGAACTTTCTTACCAGAGTTTGTCCAAACTATGAAAGTCTCCTTTTCTTTAGCTATCTCAGATTTTAAGTATTCAAATTGTATTTCTAACTGAGTTTGCATATGTATAGCATTCTCACAGTCTTTCTTAGTGCTAAGCATGTGTGAATTTTCAGATTCAAGAAAGTCATTCCTAGCAGTCAGAGTTTGTATTTCATATTTTAATCTTTCATTCTCAAGAGACTGTGATTTAAAACTAACATGCAACGATCTAAGGAAAGACTTTAATTCACAGATATTTTCAATATCAATATTGAAGATAGAATCTGGTACCTTATCAGAGTTTAGGATATGAGCATCAGAGTTTTCCATGAGGGCATAATTTGTTTCCTCTTCAGAATCTGAAGAATCCATCCAATCTTTCTTTGATGTGATTAGTGCTTTTCCAGATTCCTTGTTTCTGCATTCAGTAGCAAAATGCCCCATCTTGTTACACCTGTAACACTTGACCTTTGATTTGTCAAGAGTTTTTGAGTTTCCATCTCTATCTTCTCCTTTTATGAATCTGTCTTTCTTCTATGATTCTCCATGCTTCTTCTGGAAGTTCCCTTGCTTTCTGTACTTCCTGTACTTTATCTTTTTGAAGTCTTTGACAATCATAGCAACCATCTCCATCATGTTAAAGTCTGTGGAGTCATCAGAGTTTGCATCAGAGTTTGTCTCAGACCCTAATTCACTGCTTTCCTTGATCATTACAGTTTTTCATTTTCTTGTTGAAACTTTCAAAGCTTTCTCTTTTGGTTCTTCAATTTTAGTATCAACATTCAAGGCAACAGATTTTGCCTTGCTACTTTTCCTATTCTTCCTTTGTTGTAATTCCAGATCATGAGTTTTTAATCTTCCATAGACTTCATCTAGAGACTTCTCATCCAAATCAGCCCTACATCTTATTAAGGATGTTTGTAGATCCCATTCTTCAGGAAGAGCTCTTAGAAACTTGGTGTTTGAATCCTCATTATCATAGACCTTATCCACCAAAGCCAAATTATTCAACAGAGTAATAAATCTATCATATATATCAGTAAAAGATTCATTCTGTTTTGTCTCAAAGTATTCATATTCTTAGATTAGAACAGATCTTCCATTCTTCTTGATTTCCTTGGTTCCTTGGCATTGAACCTCTAGTGCATCCTAGATTTCTTTGGCAGTTTTGCATGCAATTACCCTGTTAAACATCACAGAGTCAAGACTATTATGCAGAATATTCATTATCTTTGCATCTTTCAAGACTTCTAGTTTTTATTCATTGGTCCACTCCTTTTTGTCCTTCAGAATATAATATTCAGGGACTTGTCTGCCTTCCACAATTGTTGATGGATACCGACCCTCATTGATTATGTCTAAATAATCAGGATCTGTGGCTTCCAAGAACATCATCATCATTACCCTCTATGTAGGGTATTCAGCTTTCTTCAAGATTGGGATTATGATATTTTCATACTTGTTTCCATACATGTTTATATGATCTTTTAGTTACAATTAACTGTCTGCTCTGATACCAATTGATGCCCAGATAATAATCTATTATAGAAGGGGGGTTGAATATAATAGTACCAGATAATCGACTTCAAAACACAAGTATGGAAAAGATGAACAACCTTGTATTAATGATAAACTGTAATGATAAACTGTATACAAAATTCTCTCAAGAAAATCAATTTTCTTAAGAGCTGTTAGGTGATAAGAAATATATGACTTGAATGAATGCTTAATGTAAACCTAATTCTATATTTATATAGACACAGTCACAAATCCAATTACAAAACAGACAATGATAAGAATAACTTCCATAAGGTAATAGAATTGTATTTGAATTCCTTTTTCATTATCCAAATCAAATTCTGATTTGTCTGTTTCCTTCTATGACAAACTCTCATGATAAACTCTGTCGGCAACTTCTTAAACTCTGATGACGTCAGCAACATAAACTCTGTTCTTGTTATTCTCTGACAACATGAGTGTTTGCTTTTCTAACAAAAATGGTTAACGTATTTTCTTGATATGTCTCAAATTTAAAAATTGTTTATAAATATGTCATATTTTTAGTTGTATTTTCAAATACTAGATTTCAACCTGTGCGATGTATGAACATTTTTTATTAATTTAATTATTTACTTTAAAATTATTAATATTATTATAGTTTTAATAAATTTTGATACATTAATATATATTATTTTTTAACATGTATAAATTATATATTCATATATAAATTGAATTGAATATATATAAAAAAATTATAAATATTCAAAATAAATTTAGGCAATAATTAAAACATCTATTAAAAGAATAACTAAAAACTAAGAAAGAATAAATAAGAAAATTATAATATATTTATATTTATTATTATTATATATGGTATAATGTGTGTGTGTTTATATATATATATATATATATATATATATATATATATATATATATATATATTATACTCTATTTTATTATGTTGTTCAGAATTTGAATCTCAAAATTATATTGATATTTTTGAAATTATAAGTATTATTTAAATAAATTATTGATGAGTAACGAACATTTGACTTTTTTAATATTTAGATAAAATTGATGGTGATATAAATGATATAATTATAATTAAAATTGAAATATTTTGTAGTGTCTAATCAAATTTTTGGTTATTCTAATTTTTTTTGTTAACTCTCGGATCTTCGATTTAACTCAAATTTTTAGTCAAACTTAATATTTTTTACTATTATATTATATTTAAATTATAATCTAAATTTTATATTAAAATTTTTATTTACAATATACTTAGTTGAAATATAATCTTTTTACAAATGTCAATTTGATTATATTCAAACTCTTTATTTATATTAAATTATACTCATGACCTAAATTTTGTAATAATAATTATTATTTTATCTATATTAAACATTATATAAATATACTATTATTAATATTTAAATTAAATTTATATATGGGAATTTGGTGTAAAGAAATTATTATTTTTAGTTGTACTCTTCTATAACATCTAATCGGTTTGGATTGTTATAGTACATAAAAATTATCTAAAATCTATTCGAGATAAATTATTTTAAAAAAATATATAAAAATATCTCTTACTTTAATGTTGCCTTCTATCTTCATATTATCACATTCTTTATATCTATAGTAGTTCCCTGCTTATATTAATTGAATAATTTTTTATTTATCTTGCTTTGTTACTTTGTAGGACTTTTAATTTTGTAACGTATTGTGATTGACTTTTATATCTGTGATTTGATTGACGGAATGTTGACTGTTTTAAGAGCAGCTGAATTTTAATTCATTTCTTAAATATAGAATCGCATCCATATAACAAAGAAATAAAATAAAATAATAATTAATAACACAAATCATAAGAATTATAAAATATGTACTCTTTTCGTTCCAAATAAACTGTCTTATGTGATTTTTTTGTGGTTAATTTGACAAAATTTTGCCTGAGAATTAAAAATCATTCTTATATAATTTTAAAAACCTGAAATATACATTTTAAAATAAATTAAATATATTTTTAATGATATATTTTTTATAATTTTTTTCAATTATATATTATATGTAATTTTCAGTCAATCTTGAGTCAATTTAACTTCAGAAAAGTCAATCAGTTAAACTGAGACGAAAGAAATATATATTTTTATATTAACTGAAATAGAGGGGAAGGGTGAAAATGATAATATGAAATAACAACATAATTGGCCAAAACAACAATGTTTATCATGAATTTGTTGAAAAACGCACTTAGCATTCAGTTCCAGACACAGCAGGCAAGGTTCAATGATCGTGTTGATGATACGATGACTTTGATTGTAAATATTATTTAATTAGATTTTATTACAGTAATAATTATAAAGATAATAACATAAATATTATACTTTAAAATATTATTGAGACTTGGTTTTAAAATATAAATATTAAATTTTAATATATTGTTAGTTAGGTTTAACATTAAATTTATATAATTATTTATATAATTATAAAATTTGAAATGTAAATATGTTGCTAATGGATATCGAATTCTTGATTTTTGATAGTATTTGAATAAGATCTCTCTTACTCTTATTATATATAGGATATAATGTCTCATATACAATTTTTTTCATCTTAATAAATTTTGAAGGACATTTTTATCCTTGTAACTTAAAATAATTAAAATTTTAAAATAAATGTAATATAATTAAAATATAAATATAATATAAATAAAATTTATAAATTCAATTCTCTACATCTATATTTGAGACCAAATTATTTTATTGCATAATTCTAATATACATTAAACATATAATAAAATAAAATTTCTTCTTACAATTTTTGTTTCACAAAAATTATATATAAATAAATTAAATAGTGTTAGTATCAAACCAACCCATATTTTATATATACATATAATAAGATTCGATAATTTAATCATATCATTATTCAAATAACCAGATAATAAAAAAATATGTATTACAACACCCATCTCTAAAAAAATGGAATTATTATAAAATTAAGACTTATGAAAATAAGATAATTATATATTAACTCATTAATTATTAGTTACAAGTCATAAAAAGTATGTTAACTAAATTTAAGGGTATATTAGTATTAATATTTATATTTAAGTGTGTTAATAAGGTAATAAGACATATTAATAAAACAAATATAAAAATGGACATATTTATAAAGGAAATTCTATATGGTACCATTGTAGTATTGGTTTTTCTATTTAGTGTTATCACATTTTTGGCTACTACATACAGTACCCTTAAAAAATTGGTTTGTGGT
Organism: Oenanthe sinensis; assembly: GCA_028671895.1. Classification (NCBI taxonomy): domain Eukaryota; kingdom Viridiplantae; phylum Streptophyta; class Magnoliopsida; order Apiales; family Apiaceae; genus Oenanthe; species Oenanthe sinensis. The sequence continues at coordinate 19,048,826 of CM053813.1, forward strand.
CTATTTTAACCCTCCATTAATGAAATGTTGTGGAAATGTTATAATCTGTTAATTTCTTATTTTAGAATTAATGAAAATTTTATATGGTACAATTGTAGTATTGACTTTTTCATTTGAAGTCTTCACATTTTTGGCTCCTACATATTGTACCCTTAAAATTTAAGGAAAACACTGTTGTCCAATTCAAAATGATTTGAATGATATTAATGTTATTGATCTTATTTATGGTTAAGGTTGCAAAACTTGGTGTCAAAATTTAGTTTATATTGCTTATTACAGCTTTTCATGTGTGTATAAATGTTTCTATAATCTTCTGTTAACTGAAGGGTACAATAATTGATAAGATAATTTTTAAGGGTAAAGTATGTAAGAGCAAAAAATGTGATGTCATCAAATGGAGAAGTCAATACTATAGTGGTATCATATAGAATTTTCCTATTTATAAATGACTCTATTAATTTGGGACATATTATATAAATTTCCAAATGGTTAATAGTTTAGGTATGTTAGAATTAATTTACCTTTACTTTTTTTAATTACGGATGTCACGTCAGGAAAAAGGAGGAATACCATATAACACATATGATATGCAAACTGATTGTTAGGAGATGGAGACAAATATGGTGAAGTTAGATTTGAAAAAAGTTCGGTAACTAACGAGAAAAATCAAATTAAAAACAGAGGGATTATGTGTGTGAGGGTATATTTGATTTGTGTGTGGGTGTCCCTACTTTACATTAGATTAGATTAAATATGTGGTTTAGATCTTATTTTCTATTTTCTTTCCCAATTCTCTTAATTTTCACTTGACAACACGAGTGACATTGCAGATCATTCAAACTATATCATCTTCTCATCTGAATAATACATTTTTCGTCCCCCCTTCTTCTCCGGTGAACGATCGTTTTTGACTCGCCAGCGTCAACAATTTTCTTCAACCTCCATCGGATTATATATGTATGTTAGTGTTTTCTTTTCCTATTCTACCGAATTGCCACAAGATCAATGGGCCGATCTGAAGAAAGGAAATATGGTCTAGATATATGAAGAGATGAGATGGAAAACATACTGATTTCTAAGACAAATAGATGGCCGGCAAAATTTCACAAGAATTAACATTTTTTTAGAACGGTGTTGTACCAAAAAAAGGATGTGATCCACTATGGTTGTGTTGCAAAATATGTGATCCAAGGAGGGTGAACATGATAATCTATCCTTGCAAGCATATGAGTTTTTGCACAAGATGAGATGATACAATCACAAATATTTGCATGCAATCAACTTGCTATTAACCCTATTAATGTCATGGCCAGAGATTCTTATTAGTTATTACGGGTAAGTCCCATGTGCTGAAAACCATGGGCTGAGGTATCATTTTAATCATTTTACAAATTAATTATGTGATCAAATGTATGTTTGTTTCAAAATTTTACCATGTTCTTTTATGTATTTGATGTAAATCTTGTGTTTATATATATATATATATATATATATATATATATATATATATATATATATATATATATATATATATATGTATATATACCACTCACTAATTTATAATGCACTAAGTCGGAGGTCTTCATGGAAGCAGCCTCCCTATTGTAACCAGTAGGGGCATAGTGTACGTACATCTTACCCTCTTAAAGCGGGATATACTGGGTATATTATGATGATGATGATGAATTTTAAATTATTTTTTATTTGATCACTTATATATATATAACTACATTTTTAATAACTGCATTTAATCCTGACCATATAAATATAGATTCAAACTTATTTTCTTTGCTACATCCCAATTTTTATTTCTTTCAATTTCACAATGTACTCTTCTTCTACCCTTCCTTTTCTCTTTCTTCCATATCTAATGAATTTTTCTCCTTGTTCCCCATCATTATTCATTCATCTCTGATGGACTCTGCACTTGCTATTTTATCACGTTCTGCTCGACCTATTTTCTCCAGCATATTATACATCTCACAACTACATCCACCATACCAATAACCACCTCACAACTACATCCACCATACCAATCACCACCACTATAAATGTCGTGGTATCATTTCGTTGATATATAAACTTCGTATTCTCCGACAAGTTCATCAATATATATATTATCATATTTTTTCATATTCTTTTCACATATTTTAAACTTCCTTTAATAACTAGTATCTTCTAACTATTTGAGTTAAATAATCTATTGATCTAAAAAATATCTTCGTTTCATTTAAGTTCAATTCAATGAATTTTGCGTATAAATTACCTTTTTATAATACAAATCACCTTTTTCATTTGGTGATTTGTGTATTTATATTTAGTGATTTGTATATAAAATTTGGTGCTTTGAAAGGTGTTATTACAGATCTATTTAAATTAACTACCAGTTGATATTTTGTGGTGCATCAGATCCAAAATAAGTGAAAACGTGTAATTGAGAATAACGACAATGTTTATTTAGTGTTCATAATTGTTCAACAATGGTGGCAAGTGAGAGAGAGGGAGAGAGAATCCTAATTGTTAAATAATGGTGATTTTTGTGGGAGATTAAATTGATAATGAGAAGTTATCATGTGATAATGGTAATTGTGATTGTGGTGTTGATGTTGGTGGAGAGGGGTGACGACGGTGGTTTCATATTGGAGAAGAGATGGACAGTAATATATGATGTGGTAGTGGCAGAATAATGACGTTAATATATATAATTATATATGTGTGTATATATGGGGTTTCATTTCATGAATTTGATCTCTCCTCCATTTATAACACACACTCACTAGCTTTGAGATTATTTCACTTGTAAAATCGTCATTATTCATTATAACCCAATTCCAGTCAATACGTTTTTAATTTAATTACTTTACTTTTTTCCATGTGAAGATTCTGTTGGGAATATTAATATCTAAACATAACAATAAACAGTTATATGATGATAATTGACAAGAACAAACATATACCAATTACGAAACAAACACGAAGACAAATAAAATATGAATCAGTAACTGTAAAAATGAGAGAAAAAGTAGAAAACTTAGCTCTAATAGAAGCTTTATGCATACACTGATAGAACCGAAATGAAGAGTTGAGTCACCAAGACTTGCAAGAAGTCTTGACTGTTCTTGAAGAGATAATTTCCCCACTACGCTGTGTTGGCTTGCCGCAATATCACTTCCAGGATAAAATAACACATAGTACTTCATCAACAGATACATAACAGTCAACAACGATTAGCACCTCAGTTCGCCCAAAAATCTATGCAATATTTTATGTATGCGAGGTAGGAGAAAGAGACACGCCTCAATTTGGCCGATAATCTATGCAATTTTTTTATTATATGCAAGGCACAAGCAAGAGGCACACCTAAACTAGATGTGCACGCCTCAATATATAGGTTTCTTGAGTTCATCGTCTCTTATTCTACTCGATGTGGGATATAGAGATTTTCAAAAAAATAACGTTTTACTAAGAATTGAGTTTTATTTGTTACTTATATTTTTCAGATTAAGTAATATTAATATTACAATATATATTTAGAGTCTGATTATTGAAATAATCCTTACTCAAAATATTTAATATTAATATTAAATAATCAATATAAATAAATCAAATAATCTTGTAATTAAAAGATATAAAGTATTCAATAGCATCATGTGACATAAGCATTCCACTTATACAAGTAGTTGTAAACAATACTAAAACAAGATGCTATATAAACTTATTATCTTTCCTTTATAAATTCAATATGGGACAAACCCCACATAACTCATTTCAAGCAAGCAACTTCAACTCAATTTCTTTATAGATTCCACTAAGAAAATGTCTTAGATCCAAACATGAAAGTTTAAGTCCTCATAGCAAGGAACAACCTCTATTAGTTAGTTTCCGGAAATTATATCAAGAACATATATAAAATATGCCTTAAACTTTCCATTTTTTAACATTCCCCCACAAATCCATACAGAAATGCATATCAGTTTCCAACATGATTTATTTTTCAGAGTCGGTACCCTTCCGGGTTTGAACCCTCCTAAGTCCCCAACTTCAATGGCTATCGGATATAGATGAAATGTTTCACCTTAAATCTTTATCCATTTGGTGTAACCACGCTCCATAGATGATGACAAATCAAAGGCTATGGTGCTGATCTATGGTTTTGAGACGTTAATGGTCATGTCTCGATCATGTTGGTCAAATGCTTCGAGGAATAACCCTATCCTCTAATTGCGACCATACAATAACATTCTCTTAGCTGGACATCTCCAAAGATGTTGGTCCAAATCAAGCCTACTTTATATAATTACTTGTCTTGTTGTAACACATCTAGATATTCTGTATTAGGTTACTGACTTAAATACTTTAATGTATTATTGAAGTTAGAAGTGTGATCAAATTATAATTCCAAGTTATAATTTAAAGTCAAGGAATAAAGTCTATTAGAAGATTCAAGTTGAATCATGCATCTAGACAAAGAAGACTTCTTAAAGAATAAGGAATGCACTCTGAGAATTCATCCAAGACAAATAATTAGTCGAGAAGTCACTATAACTGAGAAATCATAAATGTGCAACTGGTCGAGAAATCTCAAAACACTCATTGACTCAGTATTCGATCGAGAAGTGTTCATTTGAGAAGTTAAGGAATTAAAGCCAATCGAGTAGTGTGAAAATGTCATATATTCGAGAAGTCCAGAATAAACAATTCGAGAAGTTAGCAAAAGGAGTAATCGAGAAGTCTAAACATATAACTGATCGAGAAGTCTCAGCATGAACCTTTTCGAGAAATTAATCGCCATGACTTCTCGAAGAAAAATCAAGAGAGTATTCGACTACTTCAAGAGGCTAGTTTCAAGGAAAATTACAGAAGAACAAGACAAATAATTTGCAGCTCTATCATTATAGGGTTAGTCAAACCTGTGATGATAGAGACAATTCTACAATGAAGCTTGAAAGATACACAAGACAAATGACAGAAGAGATAAGGCTGAAAGCAACAGACTGTCAACATAATGTGTTAGCTAGAAATAGATAATAGTCAAATGTTAAGTTATTCTTGTCTATTTCTAGTTTTAGTTTAACTGATTGGTGATAGCATGTTCCAAAAGACATGTTGTCTATATAGCTTATGCACTGTCTCATTAGTGAATATCTTTAAATATTATCAAGTGTATTCATACCTTGTATCTTCCAAGAACAAGAAGCTGAAATTCATACTGAATTTCAGATTATAGCAAAGTTCAATTCTAATACAAATTGGATTGAAAGTTAAATTATATGTTTATCTTATTTTTCGCATTATGTTTTTGTAAACACTTGAACTGCTAAAACTACATATACAAACAAACAGTTCATCAAAATTAATGAAGTAAAGAAGAACTTGAAGTTATACATTCACCCCCTTTGTATCAGAGCCAGGCTGTTAACATACATACAGTTTGAAGATCAAAATGAGTTCTCAGAAGTTGAGCAATATAAAGAATCATCCTTTTGATAGAGAAAACTACAACCTATGGAAAAGGAAAATATTGATGTTCATAAGGGCTGCTAACTCCATGTATCCAGAAATCTTGAAGAATGACCCCTTTATAGCAGTAACATTGGTTCCTGAAACTACCAGTGGCTCTGAGGTAATTCCTGCAACATGGATATCCAAAGATCCATCTCAGTACACAGACACATAGAAAAAGAAGGTCACTTGACAATAGTCTAATGCTCATACTCATAGAATCTCTAGACATTGTTATGCATAACAACATTGTTAACTACACCTCAACAAAACACATATGGGAAACCATAGAGATTCTGTGTGAAGGAACTGAAGTAGTAAGAGACAACCAGAGGCAACTCCTTGTCTCACAATATGAGGCTTTCATGCCAAAACAAAATGAAGGCATAACTGAGGTGTTTGAAATATTCAACAAACTCATCAATGACCTTCAACTCCGTGGAAAGTACTATGAAACAAATGAGAAGAACACGAAGTTTTTGTTGACTCTCCCAAAATATTTGGAGCACAAAATCTCTGCAATTAGAGAAGGGAAAGATCTAACAAAACTTCCACTTAAAACCCTCTATGGAATTTTAAAGACATATGAACTGGATTTCTACCAAAAGAAGTCCATTTTAGCAAATAGAGGAAAGATGGAAAATGTGTCAAATGCCTTGGTTGCAAATGAACCAATAAGAACTGAGAAGACTGGTACAAGTAAGAAACTGAAGATTGAAGAATTTAAAGAATAAGAAAAAGAAGAAAAGAACTCTGTCAATAGTGAATCAGGTGAAGAAGAGTTCTACACAATTGAAGAGATTGAAGGAATGGAAAACAAAACCATGGCTTTCATGGCAAAGAAATTCGGAAACTTGAGATTCAAGAAAAACAAAAGTTTTAAACCAAAACCAAATTTCAAATCTTTAAGCAAAAGAAAGACTCCAACAAGAAGCAACACCAATGGAGGGTATAAAATTGGAACAATTTATAGATCTAAAATAAGATGCTATAACTGTAATGAGCTTGGACACTTTGCAACAAAGTGTAGAAAACCAAAAGCAATCAAGAAGGACAAAAATTACTTGGAATTGAAAGCCAAGTATGAGGCACTCCTCAAAAAGCAGACATGAAAAGCTTACGTAGTTGAAGGAAAATGCTGGGATGAAATAGATAAAGATGAAGAAGAGGAATATGGGAATCTGGCACTCATGGCTAACTCATATCATGGAGCATCATCCTCAAACACTCAGGTACCCTCATTAGTCTTACTTGACATGTAAAATTCTCAGTATAAGAAAGTTGTTGAAGAATTGAGCATTGAAATGTTTAATATTCATAACAGTATGACTGCTGCATATGAGGAAATTGCTAGATTGCTAAAAGCTAATGATGAACTGACTGCTACGAATGAAACCTTAGAATTGTCTTTGATAATTCTGGAAAATTTGAAACAAGAGAATATCTCAAAAACAAAGTTATTTGCTCTAAGCAAATTGAAAATTTTCTTAAAGAATAAATTTCTAAGAATGAATTGAAAATAAGATCTTATGAAAACTCATCCACTATTGTTCAAGAATTCCATGAGAAGCATCAGGAAAATTCCAGGATTGGGATTAGTTTTGATTATGACACTCTCAAGAAAATGAAATTTGTTTCAACAAAAGGAAAGAAAATTGAAGTTCTTGGAAATCCTCATATTTTGAAAAATGTTAAGGCTTCAATTTTTAAGAAAGCAACTGTTAAACTTGATGAAGTCAGTATGATCATAAAACAATAGTTGAATGATGAGGATGAGATAACAACTAAGAGTGATGTGCCTTCTATTGAAGTAGAAGAATCAGTAGTCAAGGCCAAGTCCATCCCTGTTAAAACAGAATCAAAACAAAATGTCCAGAAAAATGACACCATGCATGCTAAGAAAAAAGGCAAATAGAAATGGAAAGGTAGGCATTAATAAACACAATAACTATGCACCTATTCACAATGCTCCCAGGAAGATTTATAAAACTTGTGGATCAACAAATCACCTTACACATGTGTGCAAAAAACCTGTTGTTAATAATGCTAAGTTTGTCTATGGCTATATGAAAACTTTGATGCACGATAATCATAAATTCTGTGACAAATTTAATTGTATGCCTTGTAACATGAATATCATGAACACTTGATTTAGGCTCAGAAAATAGTTTGTTGATGAATGTATAAGTCAAAACTTTAATATCAACACCTTCAGGCCTAAGATTGCTAGTCCTGTTAAACAAAGAAAACTCTCCATGTCACCTAGACATGCATCCAACTCTATAAGTACCAATCAAGCTAAAAATCAAAACCAGAAAAATGAAAGTATGCATGTTCAAGTGACTAAGACTGTTAAGAACATGAATGATATTTATGTGACTAAATATAAAGGACCCAACTTTGTTTGGGTACCAAAGAAAATTTGATTTGTTTGTGTTTGCAGGGCACGGGTAAAAAAAAGGTCATCTGGATCTTGGATAGTGGATGTTCAAGGCATATAACTGGTGACAAAGCCTTGCTGTCACAATTCAAAGGTGAGGTTGGCCCAATGGTAACCTTTGAAGACAACAACACTAGTTTTACCATGAGATATGACAAATTGATTCATGGAAATGTTGTCATTGAAGATGTAACCTTGGTCAGTGGTTTGAAGCATAATCTACTCAGCATCACTCAATTCATATGGATCTCTTTGGACCAGTAAATGTCATGTCCATATCTAAGAAAAGATATGCACTAGTCATGGTTGATGACTTCTCAAAATACAATTGGGTGGAATATTTGCATTTAAAAGATGAAGCTCCTGAAGTTATTGTTGAAAATTTGAGGAGATTGGACAAAGACCCTACACTTTTTGTAGCTATAAGAAGTGATAATAGAACAAAATTCAAAAATGCTACACTAAATGAATTCTGCAAAGAAAATGGAATCACTCACCAATTCTCAACTCCAAGAACTCCACAATAAAATGAAGTTGTTGAGAGAAAGAACACGAATCTTATTGAAGCTGTAAGAACCATGTTAGCAGTAGCAAATCTTCCAACCATTTTTTGGACTGAAGCTGTTAAGACTGCATGCTACACTCAAAATAGAACACTCATCATAAAACCAATTGGAAAGACTCCTGATCTCATCATGACAAATAGAAGACCATCTTTTAAGTACATGCATGTGTTTGGAACAAAATACTTTTTTCTCAAGGATGATGCTGACAACCTTGGGAAGTTTGAAGCCAAGGCATATGAAGGAATTTTTATGGGATACTCTTTGGAAAAAACTGTCTATAGAGTATATGTGATTGATCAACAAAAAGTAATGGAAAGCACAAATGTGACATTTGATGATTTCAAGTTTCCTGCAATGAATCTGGAAGGTGAAAACTGTGACACATTGAGATTTGAAAATGAAATGGAGCCTGAAACACTTGCAACTGAGAAGGTTGTCAATACTCACGAAGACTCACATGTAGACATCTCACAAGAGAAAATGATGATTTCAGTCACATTCAACTTGAGAATTATCCACATAACCCTATCATCAACTCAGGGGGATCTTCTCAAGGGTCTGCAACAAATGGCACCAACCACAATCAGGAGGAAATATGTTCAAGTGATAGAGATGTAAATCATCAAACTAAATGGAATAGAGCTTATACAACTGATCAAATCATTGGAAATCCTGATGAAGGTGTGAGGACAAGGAGAACAACTATGAATGAATTTTTATTTGCTTGCTTTCTGTCTCAAATTGAGCCAAAAAGAGTTGGAGAAGCCATCTTGGATCCTAACTGGATAATTGCCAGGCAATAGGAATTAAATCAATTTGTGAGAAATAATGGTTGGAAATTAGTGACACCTCTAAAGGATAGATCAGTAATTAAAACTAAGTGGGTCTACCGGAACAAAATGGATGAACATGGAATTGTGATAAAAAACAAAACAAGGTTAGTTGCAAAAGGTTATTTACATGAAGAAGGCATTGACTATGATGATACTTTCGCTCCTGTTGCAAGACTGAAAGCCATTAGAATTTTTCAGGCCTTTGCAGCATACTCAAACTTCAAGGTCTATCAAATGGATGTTAAAAGTGCATTTCTTAATGGTGAATTAGAAGAAGAAGTATATGTGCAGTAACCACCTGGCTTTGAAAATCCAAATTTTGTTTACAGACTCGTCAAGACATTATATGGACTCAAACAAGCCCCTAGAGCATGGTATGACACTTTGTCAAAATTTCTTCTATAAAATCAATTCACTATAGGAATAATTGACAAAACTCTTTTCTACAAGAAGCATGGTGAGGATATCATAATGGTTCAAATTTATGTTGATGATATTATTTTTGGGTCTATAAATAAAAATTTATGTCAAAGGTTCTCTAAGCTAATGCAAAGTGAATATGAAATGAGCATGACGGGAGAGCTCAATTATTTTCTAGGACTTCAAATAAGCCAAAGAACATATGGCATTTTCATAATCAAACTAAATACATCAATGACTTACTCAAAAGGTTTGACATGCAAGATTGCTCACATGCCAAAACTCCAATGTCTATAGCTACAAAACTTGATGAAGATAAGAAAGGAAAAAGTGTAGACATGAAGACCTACAGAGGAATGATTGGATCTCTAATCTATCTCACAACTAGTAGACCTGACATTATGTTCTCTACCTATCTATGTGCAAGATTTCAGGCAAATCCCAAGGAATCTCATCTCATTACTATCAAAAGGATTCCGAGACACCTCAAAGGAACACCTTTCATGGGGTTATGGTACCCTAAAGAAACATGATTCAACTTAGTTGGATATTCAGATGCTGATTTTAATGGATGCAGAGTGGATAGAAAAAGCACCTCATGAAGCTGTCAATTTCTTGGACATAGATTGATGTCTTGGTTTAGCAAAAAGTAACAATCAGTCTCTACTTCCACAGCTGAGGTTGAATACATTGTTGCTAGAAGCTGTTGTGCTCAAGTGCTTTGGATCATGAATCAATTAAGGGATTATGGACTAGTGTTGGAAAGAATTCTTATCATGTATGACAACACTAGTACCATCTCAATTGTTGCCAATCTAGTCAACCATTCCAAAATAAAGCATATTGATGTAAGGTACCATTTCATAAGGGAACATGCATAAAATGGAGTGATTGAATTATTCTATGTTTCTACATAAAAATAGTTGGCTGATATATTTACTAAACCACTTGATGAATCCACCTTCAACAAGTTGGTTAGTGAAATTGGAATGCTAAATTCTTCAGGATATAAGTGGGCAAATAAATATATTTTCCCAACTGTTATAACAATTGTTTCACAAACATGAAGCTAAATGATTTATCTAAGTGAAACAAAACTAGTGTATATTTATGAATATATCAGTTATATTGTTGTACATTATTTTACTTGAAAATATTTTTATATAAATTAACTTGGAACTATTTCTTTGTTCTGAGGAAGCCTGAAAAGAATTATTACACTTGTGCATTGTTAAATAACAAGTGTGATAATTAAAATTTCAGGAATATTAATCAAATACATTTCTGATTTTAAGATGAATAAATAAATTTTATCTATCTAAGAAATAAGGTTGTAAACTAATATTTTATTTTCCAAGTGAAAATATAATAATATTTCAAAACTGAAGTTTGTGATTAAGTTTCCATCCTTTATGACTTCTCGACTAGGTATAATTCCTGAGTTCTCGGTTAATGGTAAATAGAGTTCTCGAATCATCAGAGTTCTTGACTACAGTTTTGGATGAGTTCTCGATTGACTTAGTTCTCGAATCAATAAACAAACACAGTCTGAGTTCTTTACCAAAATTAACCAGTTCTCTACTAAGAGTAATTTTACTCTTTTTCGAGTTCTTGATCACTAAAATCGATTGTAATTCTAGTCGAGCTGTCTAAGTAATATAAATAGTAAAGTAGAACTAACACTTCATTTCTACACTTAATCGCAAACTCAAATAACCTTTTTTTCCTCAACAATTACATTCAAACTCCTGTCTCTATTTTCTCTAAAACCTTCCTTTCTTCCTTTCTTTCTTTCTATACATAACTCAATGGCATCTTCTAGCTCTAAATCTGCAACTGAAGTGTATGTAATCCCTGAAACAAATTTCCTGGTCATTGCAAGAGATGCAGATGCAAAGGCGCAGTATAAAGGCTTCACTAGGTTTCTCATTTACTCCTATTTGAATGAAACTTTGTTGGCAAACCCCACCCTATACCTTGACATTCTTGAGAAGTTCTGGAAAACAGCAGACTGGGAAAACATAGCATTGGAAGATGGTAGCTCGAAAGTGAAGGGTTTCGAGGCACAAACGCAGCGGAATAAACGCGAAAAATAAATCAAAATAGCGAAACCCTCCGCAGGATCCATGCGAAAACAAAAGATTTAATTCGGAGATAAAGAATAAATACTTTTAGAAGCTTTAACAGTTCATTAATGGAAGATTAATGGAGGTCCAAAGCTTGTTTAATCACCACGTATCCCGCTCTCGCGATCTACACTCTACGGTATCCACACGAACACTTTTCATGAAGGATTGATGTGTACTAGCACCCGAAAACTGCTTCTCTCTCTCAATCTTCCTCTTTTCTCAAAACAGCTAGGGTTTTAGTAAAAATATGTCTCATTTAATTAAATCAGCCCATAAAGAGATTATATAGAGAGAGGGATAAGTTTTCTAATTATAATCCAATTATAATTAATACTAATCTAAAATTCTAAATTATTTAATTAAGTCTCACTTAATTAATTAATTATTAATTTTGAAATTAGTTTAAATAATTCATTTATTCTATTTATATAATTAATTAAGTCATACTTAATTAATATCATAAATAAAATAAATTACTTATTTAATTTAAATTCATAATTTAAATTATTTCTCCTTCAAGCGTTCTTTGTGTGTGACCCTGTAGGTTATTATTACGTTGGCAATAATTTTAATATCTAATTAAAATTGTAAACAATGAGCGGCATCTAGTAATACATCATTGTTACCCAAGTAATAATAATAAATCGGTGATTCGATTAAGCCTTTCGTGAATAATGTTCCATGTAATATAATCCCTTTAATCTTGATATTATAGATTAAACTCAAGGCATGTCTCGTGTCATCCTCTTCATAATTTAATCTTTATTTTCTTGATCGATGAGTAGACTATTAAAATCAAATCAACATTTATGCACGGCCGTGCATTTCATAGTCTCACTCAAACAAGAGGCCAATAATATCACTCCTAAAATTAGGAGGATTAAATTCCATATAGATCATTCATATTTCTCATACGATTCATAATATAACCAATGTCCACTTTTATCATCATCCGGTCAAAGGTAACTTTTAATGTAATCAAAGTATATTAATTCTCGTATAGAAATATAATGATTTCAGGTCTAAGGATCATTACACCATTATCACAGTAAGAATTACTTATGACACTTATTTAACATGTAGAATCTCACGGCGGGTCATTCCAGTACCATGCATTGAGACATGCACTTATGTTCTTGACTTTAGTATCACCATACCTATTACCAATGAGATGTGGTCATCTGTCAAGAAACATACTAGTCTTTGTGCATTATTATTGTCCTTAAATAATAATACTCGACTAGGGAATTTTAGGAATAAGATACTATTCATATAATCTCATTTTTAAGTCACATACTTAAAGATATATAATACGTATCAAAATTCTAAGGGCATTTATTATGCTTTCAATTTATTACGCAGTAAATAAAATATAATAAATAAATAATAATAAATAATACATAATCCTTAATAATAAATATTTTCCTTAAAATATAAAAAGTATTGTCTCTAGAGCACAATTACTAACAATCTCCCACTTGTACTAGAGCCAATTACCCAAGTATCCAATACTCATGGAACTAGTGTGACTTTCGTGCTTCTGCTGCGACAAAGCCTTAGTCAGTGGGTCTGCAATATTATTACTAGTATGCACTTTACATATATGTATATCTCATTGATCATTAATCTCATTAATTAGGTGATATCTCCTAAGTACATGCCCAAATAGCCTTCTTGGCTACTTCACAAGCATCAATATACTCAGGCTCTATTGTAGAATCAACAACTGTCTTTACTGTGAACCATTCCAGCATACAACATCTCAATAAAAATAGATAAAACACAAACCCAGACAGAAATATTAAATCATCGTTGTCTGTCTAGAAACTAGCATCACTGAAACCTCTTACAACTAGCTTCACATCTCCTCCATATAACAAGAATGAATCTTTAGTCCTCTTCAAGCACTTAAGAATATTCTTGACTGCCGTCCAGTGACCTTTACCTGGATTAGACCGGTATCTACTCGTCATGCTTAAAGCATACGAGACATCAGGACGAGTACATATCATTGTATACATCATAAAACCAATTGCTGATGCATATGGAACTTTACTTATGCGGTCCTTATCATCCAATGATTTAGGACAAATTTTATTTTGAGATCACTATCCCATGAGACATTGGGACATATCCATTTTAGCGTCTTTGCATTCGAAATTGATGTAAAACTTTGTCAATGTATGTGTTGGGTTCCGAGGCATAAAACGCAGCGGATTAAACGTAAATATAACGAAAAATTTCGGAACCCTAACGCAGGATCATGTATAATCATGGACTGATTATTGTGAAACGGAATCATACCTTTGTTTGGTCTTGACTACTACGAACTCAACGGAGATCCTAGCTTTCACGACTTGTGTCTTCCTCTTGAAAACACCTCTATGGTATCCACACGAGCATCTTCAAGAACGTCTCACGATCTCGATTATGGAACGGATGTACTAGCCTCCTCTAGATGATTTCGAAACTGCCTTTGATGTGCTTGCTGCTGCTGCTGCCTTTATAGGGTTTTTCTTATCAAAAACGTTAACCCTTATTAACCCTACATTATCTATTTATAATGGTTGATTAATAGGCCCATAATAGCAACCCATAACAGCAAAGCCTAACCCATGTAGGTTTAGGATTAAATAATAAAACCGAATTTTATTATTTAATTAATAACTAAGTCACACTTAATTATTAATGGCAGAATTCAAATTCGAATTTATATTATTTCAATTAATTAAGTCTCACTTAATTAATATAATAAAATTCAAATAATCATCAATTAATTTAAATCTATAATTTAATTTAATTATTACTTAAAGTACTCTATGTGTGTGACCCTATAGGCTATTATTTAATTAGCAATAATTTTATTCTCCAATAAAATTATAAACAATGAGCGGTATCTAGTAATACATCATTGCTACCCAATTAAATAATAATTAAATCGTGATTCGATAAAACCTTTCGTGATTAATGTTTCCGTGTAATATAATCTCTTTAACCATATATATTATAGATTAAACTCGAGGCATGTATTTAGTCATCCTCTTCAACATTTAATCCGGGTTTACTTGATCCATGAGTAGACTATGAAAACAAATCATTATTTGAGCACGGCCATGCATTTTATAGTCTCACTCAATCAAGAGGCCAATAATATCTCTCCTAATTATAGGAGGGTTAAATCCTTTATCTATCATTCATATTTCTCATACGACTCATGATATACCCGATGTCCACTTTTATCATTACCCGGTCAAAGGTAACTTTTAATGTAGTCAAAGTATATTAATCATCGTATAGAATTATAATGATTTCAAGTCAGAGGATCATTACACCATTATCACTGTGAGTCTTTCTTATGACTTTATTAAACATGAAGAATCTCACTGTGGGTCTGTCCAGTACCATGTACTCCTGCATGTACCTATGTGTTGACTTTAGTATCCCCATACTTATAACCAATGAGATGTGGTTATCTGTCAAACAACATACTAGTCTATTTATGTATTATTATTGTCCTATAATAATAATACTCGACTAGGGACATTTAAGAATATGATATATTATATAATCTCAAGTTCAAGTCATTTACTAAACTATACAATGTATATCATGATTCTAAGGACATTTATTATGCTAACAAATATATCGCAGTAATTAAAGTCATAATAAATACGTTTATTGAATAATCAAATGACATAAAGGTTTATCAAAAGAAACATTGTATTGCCTCTAGGGCACCTACACCAACAGTATGTACTCTAACTTAGGCCAATCAATCTCCTTGATCTATCTCTATAGATCCTGATCCCTAATATATAGGTCGCATCGCCTAAGTCTTTCATTGAGAAATTATTTCTCAACCAAGTCTCCACAGTCTATAGAGAAGTAATGTCATTGCCTATTAGTAATATATCATCAACATATAATAGTAGAAATGCCACATGGCTCCCACTAAACTTCTTGTAAACACAAGTTTCATCGTCATTCTGAATAAAGTCAAACTCTTTTTGACTGTTTCATGAAAATAAATGTTCCATCTCTTAGAATCAAGTGTGTTCATAGCGTCTTAGTAGGTGAGAGGTTCATCTTCATCCACAAGCATCATATCACCATCTTGAGTCAAGAGAAATCCATAATATCTCTCAGGCTCATGGCGAATCCTACCAGACATACGAACAACCTGTGCTTCTAGAGCAGTATTGTTTTCTTGTACATTATACTTATATTCCTCCATTGGTTCAATGTTATCATATGGGTCTCGAACTTCATCGAGATCTATTATCCTCCCACTGTCTTTCTTAGAGAGCATCTCTCTCAGGGAACATAGCAGTTCAAGCAACAAATACTTTGTTCTCGAAAGGATTATAGAAAGAATAACCCATTGTTTCAGTTGGGTATCCCACTAAATTATACTTGTCTGATTTTGGTCCTAGCTTGTCAGAGATTAAACGTTTCACAAATGCTTCACATCCCTAAATTTTCATAAATGACATGCTGTGACATTTCTCAGTCCATATCTCATAAGGAGTCTTTTGAACCATTTTAGTAGGAACACGGTTAAGTGTATGTGAAGCCGTTTCCAGGGTGCAACCACAGAAACTAATTGGAAGATTTCTTGACTCAACATTGATTGCACCATGTCCAACAAGGTGTGATCCCTCCTATCAAAAAAAAACTTTTCTTTGATATTTTCTACTTCATCTTTATAGTCTTTGAACTTTTCAAATGATTCAGATTAGTTCTTCAAAAGATACATATATCCGTTTCTACTAAAATAATTAGTAAATTTTATGAAGTTAATAAAATCTACCTTTTGTCATCATACACATATGACCACATACATCACTATGTATAAGTCATACCCGTTCAATGACCCCTTCACCATGTCTGGTAAAAGGAGTTTTAGTCATTTTGCCAAATAAACCAAGATTCGCATCCTTTTGTATAATTCATAATCAAACTTATCCATGAATGCATCCTTATGTATTCTGGAAATGCGTTTCTCATTAATATGGCCTCAACAACAATACCAAAGGTAATATTTGATTTGAGTCACTTTAGAACATATAAATTGTTAATTAGTTGTGCAACATTATAAGCCTCATCATCAAAATAGAATAAACAACTATTGTTATTTAATTAAAATGAAAAAGCCTTTCTTGTCCAAACAAGAAACTGAAATAATGTCTCTGCCAATTGCAAGCACGTTATAACAATTATCAAGTTCTAAATTTTTCTTATAGGCTAAAAGTTAAGTAACGAGTTCCTCTAACCAGAGAAACTACTTTTACTCCAATTCCAATACGATACCTAAAGCTTGACCCTTATTGATCATCTTTTTCAGATCTTCCAAATAAACATGACAGTTTAATTTCCAGTCTCCCAATTTTCCACAGAAACGACAATCGTCTTCTTTATCAACACCTCATTTAGACTTTAGAGTCTGCTTTAGGGATTGGACTTTGGTTTGTGTTAGGTCCTGGAGATCGTAGAGGGGGGGTGAATACGATTCCCAAATAAAAATCTGACTTTTATTTATTTTTGGGACAACATAAAAATTACTTTGGTTCAAACCCAGGTACTGTTCATCATCTTCTTCAACCTCAAGAACACCATTAAAATAACCAAGATAATGAACGGTAAATCATCCAAAACACACAACACAACAAGATCCAAGAATATAACTTTATATTCATTGAAGTGGGGTAGATGCTACAAACAAGTTCAAGAACATAAGCTCAAGAACACAACAAAGAAGTGATTTTTGTCTCCTCTAAAACTATTACATTTTGTAGATCTAGGAGACAAAAATCAGCCCTATCTTCTATACAAGATTTGGCAAGTGTTTACAATAGAAAGATAGAGGAGTGGTGAAGATAAAGAAAATCATGGCCCCAAAATATTAAAGTCTAGTTCGGCCATGGGGGAGAGAAAATTTTTTTTCTCTCTCTCCCCTTTTATTTTCTCATCCGGATACACACTTTCTTGCTTTTTGGAGACTTGAGTTTCTTCTTTTTATAATTGAAAAGGTGTTGTTTTTTTTGCTTTTCCACCTTTTTCTCTTGTCCACTCAAATCTCATCTTCAAAGTCATGTGTCAAGTATGCCTTTAGAAATATTTAATGTAAAAGTAATATTTAAATAAATATATATAATATAAATAAAGAGTATCTTTATTTATAAAATATATAAATAATTAAATAAATACTTTATTTAATTAAATTAAATATTTCCATTCCACTCTTCAATTTATGTAGACTTCCTTATCCAAATACTTGGCCCCGTATACGTGACTCCACCACGTCCAAGTATTTGGCCTTCTAATCTGTGAAGCTTTAGTAAGATCCAATCAGGTTGTGCCGTCTGTCCCTTATCCATTAGGCTGGCATTTCTCCAACACTGATTTACCACCTTTGTTGATCCTCCACATGACTCAAGAAAACCAACAACTTTAGAATGATTAAAATCATATTAACCGACGAGAGCTTGCCTCCAATGTCCTGACACTTGATGCAACGGTCTGGTTCATAAGTGACTAGTCTTGATAGGGGCTCTTGATTCCGAACATGATTCCACATTCTTCTTTGTAAACCTTACTTGTTGCTTCGATTGTAATGCACTAAAATCGTCATAGACTAAGACAATCTTCTGTAGCTTCCACATCCTTGAATAGATGTTAACATCTTTTATTCTCCACTGAGGCCTGAACATGTTAATGAACTTCTTCCAGTGGGCTTCAAGTTTGTAGATGATCCTTTGATACTTTGTCTTAACTGAACTCTGTGATCCAAGATTTCTGTGCACCTGCATATTATTACATGTCCTGTTCTATTGTTGAGTTATCATCAACCATTACATAGAGATTACATTTAGCATTCCTAGTACACATGAAAGTGCAGTGAGTTACTTCCCTTCACTCCTATCTCCCCTTTCAGTTTGACAATGGAACTAGATCAAATCTTCTCCTTGCCTTTCCATTTTCCTTTCCCTTTCACATTCCCTATGTTTACATCAATATAGTAGTAGTTCATGCATTTATCATATTACTTTCAGCAGTTCTCAACATGCTTAGCAACTCAATGGATGTTTTACCAATCTTAATCATTTTATTGTTCATAACAAACTAAGAATAATATTTGTCCGGAGATTGTAAGATCAAATCTAACTAAGTCTCCAGACCAATCTGGAAACCCAAAATATCAAAGGTACTCATTATACCCTATAATCTTTAGAACATGTGGTGTAACCGGGTCTCACCCTCCCTACTTGTAAATGTATAGTGCCCTTTTATTTTCAAATATATCTTGTGCTCAATCATCTCATAAGCATCTATATGCTCGTGTTGCTTCTTAAGCTCAGCACACATATTTGCGAGTATGAGACGTGAAATATCAGTCGCAATATCAATTTGCTTCCAATAAACACTATGATTTGCACATGTTACATTCTCAACTTTAAGAGCAGGGGAAGAGATTTGACTAACATCGTAGTGTCCGAGGATGATCTTTAAGCTCCTATGTCAGTCAAGGAAATATATTCTCGTCAACTTGTCATTCTCAAGAACTGATCGCATAGAGAAGTTGTTTGTGTTTATCATTTGATGTCTACAATATTAAAGTGTATAAAATAAACTAGATTGCAAATTTAATATTAATTATGTTTAAGTGATTATGGTATATCACCATATACCTCCCACTATTTTTATCAAACTAATAGCCCTAACTATTAATTCGGAAAATATTTCTTTAAATCTTTCTAGTGAGACAAGATCCATATTTCATCTATATTTTAAGATAGCGTTGGCTAACACACTCAAAACATGACTATTTAGGTAGACAACATTTGTCGATTATATCAAATATAACTCTTGGAAAGTTTGGTGGAACAACCCTTTGTACTCATTTATCCAATAAATCTCACCAAACTCTATGCCTCTAAACCCACAATCATATTGTGATGATTTAGTTAAGTTAGACCCAATGTTTCAACAAACTAAGTACACTTACTTATCACGTCTTCCCATGATTGATAAAAGCACCTTGCTTTGGCAAACCCACTCCTTCTAAATCTAGATCTTGACGAGTATTAAACATTGGAAGGCATCCGATTAACTTAATATGTATTTAGAGATTTTTATTGTTTATATGAACGATCATGATCCCATCATAAAGAGATTCTCAATTTTTCCCTGATCAAATAATTCATTTCAATATTCGTCAATGGATTGATTTCCAGGTCGTCGGAGAAGTCACAAGCGGTCTCACTTAAAACCCAACTTCCTTACGAATTAAACCAATAATCC
Organism: Oenanthe sinensis; assembly: GCA_028671895.1. Taxonomy (NCBI): domain Eukaryota; kingdom Viridiplantae; phylum Streptophyta; class Magnoliopsida; order Apiales; family Apiaceae; genus Oenanthe; species Oenanthe sinensis. The sequence continues at coordinate 19,069,017 of CM053813.1, forward strand.
ACTTTTGACAAAATCTCCCCATATCAGAAAAAGAAAATTCATATTTAATATCGTGTTTCATAAACACAAGAATCTCATGATCATTTGTTCAATTTTTAAATCTTGAATCGTTACAGATTTTATCTTTCTTAAGCAAACATGACATGGGTGTCGTATCTAATACATACATGATTAATCAATATTAAGCATGCATCTCGATTATATCTAGGCATACATACCAATACATGCAATCATATACATATATGTAATGTGCGTAAATTAAACGTGTTTGGTTATGTCCCCATCCTATGTGATCTTTCCAAGCTAATGGAAATATCAAGGCCAGTCTATGGTGGTTATAAAATACTATCTATTACATGTCTTCTTTCTTCATTGCTCCATCATCCCCTTTTGGATCGCCTCATTGCTTGCAAGTATTCATTGATAATTACATTGAATAATAAAAATAAAACTATTCTAATGAAATTACAAGAAGAACTCGAGTTACATTCGAGATAATTAAATTACAATGAATAAACGACATGCAAGTCGTATTTAGAAACCAAAACCATAAATCAAAACCATTATTCTATGGGTCTTTAGGCCATAACCATCCATCATGCTATCACATAACACATATAATATATCTCATATTATATAAACATATCATATAATCATATATAACAAATTTCAAAATTTCAGAAAATTAAAAACAGATTTCTGAAGACAATAAATCGCTGTTTCGAGGCCATTAACGACGTCAAACGCCTTACAGATCTGTCGATGAAAGAATATCTATCAGTTTTGTTCTGTAAGGCTGTATGTATAGACCTATATGTAACATAGGGTTATAACTCAACACAAGAACATGACGTGTAAATAATATGAAGTTATCACCGGAATCAGGAAGACATGAAGACTTGGTAAAGACAAAGGATAAAGAAGAAATCTACAGACTTGAAGCATTAGCTCACTGGAAGAAGTTCATTAATATGTTCATGCCTCAGTGAAGAATAAAGGTTGAAGTATTCAAGGATGTGGAAGCAGTGAAGCAGTTGTCAAAGTACCAGAAAGATTCTAGTGATCCAAATCTGCAAGTTAGTCAAGCAATGAATTGCAGAGCACAAGTACATGAATCGATAAGATAGAATATACGGCAAATACAAAGAATCAAAATATTAGATGGAATCTTGGAGACTATTATAGATTGCTGGAGGAAGTTCATTCATATGTTCAGACTTCAGTGAAGGATAAAATTCGAAGATGTTCAGGGTTTCAGATATGTTTATGGTTCAGTATAAGTGCCAGAGGATTCTAATGTACTTACAATCGAAGCACTTCTAATCAACAAGGAACAAAGTCAATTGTATTGTAAAGAAGATGTGAAGATCAAGATCGTGTTAGTCGTTTATGAACCAGACCAGTTGCACCAAACGTCAGCACAAAAGAGATTGAGAATTGCATCTATGATTCAGAAGAATTGACTATTTACTGAAATGGGTAACAAGTGAAGTGGTATATGATGAAGCTCAGAATAAATCAAGTTCGAATAATCAAGGAAATATTTATTAGACTTGGTTGCAGTGGAAGAAAATATATTAAGGGCTTATCAGGTTCGAATTTGGCTAAGTAAAGAAGACTACAGAAGCTGTATCCAGAAGTCAACTTGGTCAAGCTATTTCGTCTCATTCACCGATGGTTAACAAGCTATTTTGTCTTATTCACAGATGGTTAACAACCATCGGGTGAAATGGAAAAGAATTGGTGAAATGAAAAGGGCTTATTTTGTCTTATATGCCGATAGTTACTAACTATCGGAAAAGAAACAAAAGCCAACTAGCCACTTTCCGATGGTTACTAAGTTTGAAGTAATTGATTTTATTTCAGTAATTGTTTTAATCCTCCGATACTTATTCTACAGACTCATCGATGGTTAAACAATTACTCAGTAAATTGTTCCGATACTTAAGGAAAAACAGAAGTGAAGCAGCAACTAGTTTACTTGGTCCTGAATGAGCCACGTATCTTGGTTGAAAAAGTCTACACATATATTGAAGCAGAGCCATTCATTTGAGTCAGTCTTCTGCAACACTACAAAAATAACCAGAGAGAGAGAAGGCAAGCCGGAGAGGAGAGAGCAGTTAGAAAATCCATACCTCTTCACCGGAGATGTATTAGTGGCCGGTACCTTAACGGAAAATGTTCAGGGCCACTATATATCACTCTCTACGGTCTTAGTTTCCTTTGTACTGATCTAGAAATACTTGTATAGGAAATTGAGAGTTATACGTTTTTGTTAAGCAGCGAAGAACTTGTTCTTCGGACCGGATTTATTGACTGGGTGTAGCAACCTCAGGGTTTATATTTATCAAATGATATATTCCCCGAATCTTGGTGTTGTTTATTTTCCTACTGATTTTCTAGAACCGAAATGATTAATCCTAAACACAGAAAATTAGTAAACAGCTCCGTAAACACTATTCACCTCAAGAACACGAGCCCACTAACCGAACTCTAAATTATTTATCCGCAAAAGATTCAAAAGAATTTTTTAATTTAGTGAGTATCGTATTCAACCCCCCTTCTACGATACTTCCGGGGCCTAACAATTGGTATCAGAGCTGACTGATTGATATACAAATCAAGATCCATTAGCTCAGTGAAGCTCGCCAGGCGAAAGCTGTTTGAACTCAGAAGGAGGCCTTGTTAAATAAGTTTAATTATAAACTTTTAATAAGATTATTTTATAAACTTTTATATAATTTGTTTTATAAACTTTTATAAATTTATATTATAAATTTTAATTAGTTTATTTTATAAACTTAATATTAAATTTATTTTATAAACTTTAATAAAATTTATTTTATAAACTTTTATTAGTTTATATAATAAATTTTAATTAGTTTATTTTATAAACTTAGTATTAAATTTATTTTAGAAACTTTTATAAAATTTATTTTATAAACTTTTGTTAGTTTATATTATAAATTTTAATTAGTTTATTTTATAAATTTAATAAAGTTTTTCTTTGAACTTATTAAACGATCGTGGCCAATTTACTTTCGCAGCTAATCTCGGTCAAGTGGTATAGGTGAAAGGTGAATCTGGTGACTTGAGTTGCACGCGCCTGAAATTCATCAAGTACAGTAAACTTGTTGCGCCTCTCCTCTGTCTCAGCTCGCCACACACGCGCGGAAAAAAAGAAGAAAAAGCATGTCCGATAGTTACTGTCGTTTCAGCATTGCACGCGCAGAAAAAAAAAGGAAAAAGCATGTCCGATAGTTACTAACTATCGACACGTCCCCGATAGTTACTAACTATCGGAGCCGCATTCTGAATTTTTTTATTTTTGATTTATTATGTTTTAAAAATTTTAAAATTCTTAACTTTAAATTTTTCTTAAATATTAATTTACGATTTATTTAATTTTTAAGAAAATTTGAAATTCTTGAAAATTAAATTTTTCTATAAATATTTATTTTTGATTAATTTATTTTTTAAGAAAATTAAAATTTTTGGAAATTTAATTTTTTCTTAAATATTAAATTAAGGGTGTCAAAGCTACTTGGACGTCGCAGAGTGTTCATTTTTGAATTTCATCTCAAAAAAAGATATTTGCCCCTGGTGTAATTTTTGTTTCCGGAATAAAAATTGACCAGTGTTTATTAAACTCTGAAACATGATCATATAGTATTTTTACTGTGTAATCATGTCTTAGGTATTAATATTGGCGAAGTTTCTTTTTGAGGAAAAATGTGACTCATTAGTGTTACTCTTAGACATAAGCGCCTCAGATGATATTTTGGCCTACTTAACGTTTTGAACCTTTAATATCTATTTTAGATTTATTTATTTTTCAAGAAAATTTAATATTCTTATTAATTAAATTTTTCTTAAATATTAATTTACAATATTTTAATTTTTAAGAAAATTCAAAATTCTTGAAAATTAAGTTCTGTAAATTTTTATATTTGATTAATTTATTTTTTAAGAAAATTAAAAATTCTGTAAATTTAAATTTTTCTTAAGTACTTATTCGAGGATGCTCAGAAGTTAGTAGTTAAAGATTTTTTACGGGTTATTGAAGACAATGAAGATCGACTGAAGATTATCCAAAGAAGTTGATTCTGGTTATGAAAAGATTATTTGGGTACAGTTTTTAGTTGGTTTGAGTTGAATTTGAAGATGAAAAATCTTAGGGGTTAAGTAGTGTGAAGGAGAACAAACCGGACATCCTAGCATCTCAGTACAGAAGACGTAAAGATTATACTACAAGGAGATTACAGGAAGTTCGTGCTAACAATGCAGATTATCTGGAACACAGGGATTACAGCCAACAGGGATTTAAGGATACAACCACATTGTCTGTAAAAGACCTGTATGTGCTGAAGGCCTATGAACTAGAACAAGTGCTGAAGAAGATAATATTTGGTAAAGCAGGTTGTTAGCATATCCACTGTATTTGTGACCCAGGAACCAAATTTGATTGAAGTCAAGGTTGAGAACCTCTGAACAGAAATGAAATGATCCTAGAAGCTGAATTGAAGATGTTGTATCTCGAGGTAGTGGTCAAGGTGTTGCATGTGAATTTGACACTTTGGAATAACCTGAGATCTGGACGACTAGTCAAGCCGGCAGGACAACTGGAAGTTCAGTAACATCAGATTCAGATGGAATCCCAAAGGTCCTTACCTATAGATTCCATTAAGGAGATTTTCAAGATCAGTTCAAGAGGCGGTTGCAAGACAGGGATGGTTGATTATAAAAGACAAGATCAGGGGTTTGCTACATAGTTTGAAGAAGCCTGTACAAGCAAAAGATGGCAGACACTATGTTGGGTTAAAGCAGGAATCTCAAGCTTTAGTGAGGATGCAGCAAGGGAAAGCATTTGTTGATGAAGTTAAATGCAAGGATGATTCTATCAGTGACAGTGATGAACCAAATAAATATCTGGCATCAATGACCAACACTAGAGATGAATCACTATGCACTTCACAGGTACACTTACTAACTAGTATATCTTTATCTAATTCATAATTGTATGATTATTATGTTTTGAAATGTATTAGGCTCGTGTCAGCATGTTAGCATCTTAGAACTTAAATGCTTAATTGATTGCTAAGAATAAGATTTCATGCTTAGTTATATGAGTTTAGTGAGTACATTTCATACTTGATTTTCTATGCAATAAAATGAATATCAAGAATTAGATAGTTGCTAGACTGTTAAGTGTATCCCTAAAACATTTGTCTGGAACTTGATTTAAATCTTCTGTGATTTAATACCTGCTAATGTTGTGAAAATTGCTAATAGACAAACAGGTCATAGATCAGATATTTTATATTTGTTCTTATTGTGATAAATGACTTGATAAGTATATGTGGAATTTGATATTTCTTATAATGTTTTATTCAAATATTCTGCATATTCTTAAATTGTTTATGTGCTTATTTTCACATGATTTGCTTGCACTCACATAGTTGCACTTAAATGTCATATTAGATCATGTATTGCTTGTTAGAGATAAGATGGTAGAATTATCTAAGTTGTCAGTAACATTTGTAGATTCAAGGTTTAATCTAAAACTGACTTAGGTAATTAGAGATAGTTAAAAATGTTAGACAATGACAGAAATGGACTAGACAGAATTAGTAATTAATTTGTTAGTTCTTCTATCCATGTGCTTTTATGCATATTGAAGCTGTTATTATCTTTGATAATATCTCTAACCCATCTGGACTCAATTAAAATTGAGTACCAAGAAGCTTAATCATTTGTGATTGCAGAGTATGTAACAAAAGACATAGATTAAAGCTCTGACATCACAGTTGGTTAAGAAGGCCTCCCCGATGGTAACCTTTGGAGATGACAGCAAAGGATGTACAAGGGATATGGCTATCATGATTTAAGAACTGTTATCAGTGGAAGCATCTTTCTTGTGAACAGACTTAAGCACTATCTACAGGGCACTAGGAAATTCTTTATCAAGGGTTTTCTGGAAAAGCATTGAAAAGGAAAAGTGTTTGATCTCAAACAAGAAGGTTGGAAGCTCACTCAACTGAGAGTGAGGAAGTTTGTTCGTAGCTGACATGGAATTCAATATACAAAGGTGAAGTGAACTTTTCAGTAAAGCTTCATCAGTAAAGAGTTGGCTATGGCATGGGAAGCTCTCACACTTGATTTTCAAGACAATGGATTCTCTGAGAAAGATGAAATTGGTGAGAGGACTGCTTCTAATGGAATTCTATCAAGAAGGACATTTTGAAGTATGTCATATAGGGAAGTCAATGAAAACATCACACTGAAGCAAATTATGTCATGAAGAAATATGCTTAGTGGTGATTGATGACCCTAGTTATAATTTGGTGATGTTCGTGCATTCAACATATATTGAAGCATCACAGATGGTGATTGATCACATCAGAAAGATCAGTTGAAAGTAAAGTAAGCTGTGAGAACTTTGAAGTCAGATAATGGAACTGAGTTTCGCGAATGAAGTTCTAAGTGAAGTCTACACTTTAAGGGGATTATGAAGCTGAAGCAATTAACACAGCATGCCACTGTATTCAACAAGATCGTGAAAAGACATCGTATGAGTTAATGGCCAACCAGAAGCAAACACTAAAGCTCTTTCGTGTGTTTGGAGGAAATTGATAATTACTGAAGATTTAAATGAGTATCTTGACAAGAAGTTAAGACTCAAGGAACAATTTTCCTCGGCTACTCATTAATGATGAAAAACCAGAAGGTGATTAAAAGTCTGAATGTGTCGACCTACTACACCAAGCTCCCAAGCATTCAAATGAAAGACTATTCTGAATCTTTGAAGTTTGACATCCCGTCAGAGTCAAATTCAGATACTGATGATGAAACTGAGGTTGCAGAAGGAAACAATGATAATGATGTTGATTCAGATCCTATTAGTGGAATTGGTAGTGAAACTACACAACTCGTGGACTTTAACAGAATCCACTGAAAAAGGTGAAGGATCTTCAACACATCCTAACAGCAACTTAGGGGGAGCAAAACAATAGAAGGATCTACTAGTCGTACTCAACACAATGAAGATCAAAGAAATACATCAAGAACATATCTGCCGAGACAAAGGGTTTGAAGTCAAAGTCATTCCTAGAGTCTAGTTCTTAGTGATCCGGATTATTGAGTAAAGGCTAGAAGTGCTAATCAAAATGAACATATATTTTTCGGGACCCAACAATCAACATTTGGTATCCCAAATAATACTGAAGATGCACTGATTGATCTAGATTGGGTGATTGCATTGCAAGATGATCTCAATCAGTTCGAAGGCAGAATCTACTGAAGCTGGAACCCAGACCTAAAGTTGAAGCTGAAATTGGTACAGTAAGGGTTCACAGAAACTGGATAATAATTGGCATTGTTATGAGGGACAAAGCCAAACTGGTTGCTACAGGTTACTATCAAGTAGAAGGTATCGACGATGATAGAAACAGAATCTTCGGGACTTTCAAGATCTAACAGCAAGAACCAGAGACGAGACTTGATCCTCTTAGGACCTAACAATTAGGCCTAACAAGATGAGGACCTAACAGAGTTAGGGATTCAAGCAAATTGTCAAGGACATGGTATGACACTCTAACTAGTTTATTACTTGAAAATGATTTTATATTAGAGTAGTTATACACACATATATCTCTCTAGATTACAAAGCACACACAATGTAATATATGTGCAAGAATACCATGATTATATTATATGTGGGTCTACTAACGAAAACTTTGGCAAGAGTTTATTGCTAAGTTAATGCAGAGTAGGTACAACATGAGCATGTTGGAAGAGTTACAATTCTTTTTGGATTACAAGTAATTCGAAAGAATGATGGCAATTAAAGTAAGTCAAGGATCTTTTGAAGATGCGCAATTTAGAAGATTCTAGACCTGCCAAGACTTCTTGCCAACAGACCACTAAGCTTGATCAGTGCAAATCAGGTATATGAACTGAAGTGACAAGCTATAGAGGTAATCAGCTCATTACTTATTCAAGTGCATAAAGACCATATATTTTATTCTCGATATGCCTATGTGCAAGTTTCCAAGTGGATACTAGAGAATCTTATCTTATATCTAAGTTATGAATTGTTAGATATCTTAGGGGATCACCAATTCTTGGAATCTGGGACCCTGAAGATAATAGGTTTAACCTAATTGGCTATATAGATATAGATAATGCAGGTTGTAAGAAAGACAGAGAAGTCATTCCTAGAAGCTGTCAACTTCAACAACTCTGTTGATCTCTCGATACCACTTAAGGAACAAGCTCATGGACACCAGGTATCATTTCTTTTGAGATTGTCCTTAGTAGAATAAATTGCAGATATTTATTAAACAACTTGATGAATTCATTTTATCTAAGTTGGTTAATAAACTTGGGATATTATTTATTTGCATATATGTTGGAAATCCCATCTGCAAGGAATTCTTAAATGAGTTCACAAGTATTAAATTTCCATATTTAAAGGACTTGTGAATTTATTTTAAATCCAGTACCTCATGCTTATTGCTACTAGTTTAATTATCATGTTTACAATGCAATATACATAAGTGGTAGTTAAATTATTTAGCATAAGTTAGAAGCATAATTATTTGCATGTTAAATATTTGATGAGTATTAGTCAAGATGTCTTGCTTAATTGCTCTGATATTTTGCTCTGATATTTTTAAATATTTTATTACAAATAATTGTGATACTTTTGATATTAGTGACATTATTTAGAATTTCTGTTCTAAGTAATTGATACATATTTCAAAACTCACTAATATTGGAAGACGAAGTATTTTCTAAGTTAAGTGTATAAAATTCTCAATATTTTATATACTTAGAAAATATTTCTAAATTTATTTTTGTTGCGAGAAGTTGCAACTAGGATCACAAGTGTTAAATGTCTATATTTAAAGGACTTGTGAATTTATATTCAACTAATTCTCGAGCTTACATATATCATTAATAATTGTTATGAGTATAATTGTAATATGCTAGAGTGACAATTATTAGATATAGTGTAGGAAGTTAGATGCTAATATTCAATCTTATGAATATTTTAGTATTTAGCGAAATTATTTTATCTTATTAAAATTATGGATTGAAGCAATTCAATGATTATCGGTTTCATAATTTTGATTTGATAAAATATAAGAAGCACAATTTTTTGCATCTTGAAATTATTGATAAATATCGAATAATTGGTATCAGCGTGCAATTAATTGTGATATTTTTAATATTAGTGATAACACAAGTTGCTTATCTGAAATCACTAATAATAAAAATATGTCATAATGCTTATTGTTCTACTGAATGATTGCCATGTTTAGTTAATATAAATATGCATGTGATTGGCAATTGCTTAGTGCAACATAAGTATTTAATTTATTTTGATTTGTTTAAATCATGATGATATAAAACAATTCAGTGATATATTGGTTCCATGATTTAAGTATATTAAAATAAATTAGAAGCATAATTATTCGTAATATAAATATTCTCTTTTATTATTTTGTGATAATTGAATAATATTTTATTACAAAATAATTGTGATATATTAATACTAATGGATTTGCTTAGTCTTTATTCTAAGTAAATATTGGTTTTTGAAAAAGCCGTTAGTATTAGTATATTTAGTTTTCTTTCTTAGAGTGATTCTTGAATGTATTTAAAAGAAATTTTTGTCTATTTCTTTTTCAAAATGTTTTATGCAAAGATACATTCACTTTCTATTGGTTTTGGATAAGAAAACTTCAAAATTCTTTTTCAAAACTTCTCTTTTGAAAATCATTTGATTTACAGCCCTACTTTGATTTCTAAATCTTAGGGTGTGAATCAAACTTTTCTTGAGGATAATCTTTCTTGAAATCTCAAAATATTTTATCCTCTCTCCAAAGCTGGTTTTAAATGCTATATTTTCAAAACTGTTTTCTCTCTTAATTTTTCTTTTTAAAGTGGCAGAAACTTTGTGACTGCTATTTTATTTGGAGAAATTATTTTTAACTTCGAGGTACCAATCACTTGTAAAATGATTTGTTTTTTCAAACACTAGTTTCAATGTATGTTTCACATTGATTCATAGTACCAAAACAGTGGTTGTTGCTTTGAAGGCCTAGTACTGTTTTGTTAAGCATACATTCAACCCCAATTGTCATGTTTTTATTTTAAGTCGGGGATACTATCAGGTGGACGAAAATGATGTAAATCATAATTGAATTATGAGTCGGAAAATTATTGTCTTCTATCTGATAAGGATGTTTTGCAAAATTGTTTACAAAACATACAGTACTTAGGTTTAATGGAAAAGAGTCATTTTATTGAGATAAAATTTGGTAAGAGAGTTGAATTTCATCTTTGGTGTAAATTCCCGCGTTTTATTATGGGAAGTTTGCCTTATAAGAAATTCATAAGGGATAGACTTTTTCTCTGATACACATTCCCGCGTTTTATTATGGGATAAGTATCTTAAAGAAAATTTCTATTGGTTTCACGTTTTTAAATGATAAATCTTTAGAACCGACAAAACTCTTTTATTAAAAGTGCTAAAATGCAATCGTTTACCATTCCTTCTTACATTTTTCCTTCTCCTTGAGATGAAAAATATGTTTTGGAATGTTAAAGTGATTATTATCTTTTTATCATACTTGATTGATTCTGTCCGTTTAGCCCCCAGTGGCTACAGAAGCTGGCCAAGAGGTTGAAAACCCATCAATCTCTTACCCAAGCCATAATACCAAACACTCATTCACCCACTTCCATATATTAACCCTTGGAGATATAAGGAACTCATATAAATTAGAGGTTGATAAGGGAGTAACTGCACTTGATGCAGCAAATAAGGATGAAGTCGGAAGTGCACCCACAGCTCTACCTCCAGCGAAGTAAAGAAGTATATAAATTGAGGTAACTGTAAGCTCATCTGTATCTTCTCAAAAGGATGCAGAGCTGAAAAGGCAATAAAACTGTCTCTGGAATCATTCTCTCAACAGGGTGAGTCCATTGAAATTCGCTCGTCAGCCAGAGCATCTTGTAATGAGTCAAGCACACCACTAGCACTCACGCTGATGGTAAGCCTAAACAGATAAATTCTATGAACACATTGCAAGGAGTGCATAGTGAGAGGTATAGGCATTTAGAGGAGATACGGACTCTAGCCATACATTACATTGTCCAAGTATTTACCTCAAACAGAAGTTAATCTTCTGCATCCCGAAAGAGAGATCTCTTGTTCAGATTTATCTGGGCTTGAGAGGCAACTGCTTGACAATTTTTCGGATGAGTCAAGTAGGCTATTTTATACAAAATTCCCGTCACAGGGTTACGAGGGAAACGTAGACTCTAATTTGCCATTCATTACATTGTCTACTACGTTGACCCTCCTGGAAGGAACATTTCCAGATCCTGAAAAGGAATGTCCACCTCCTGTTTACGGAGAAGGTGTGAGGCAACTCCTTGATAGAACAAGGCAGGATTCCCAAAAAGATTTTAAAATCTTGGGATAACCCATCTTAAAGAGGTGAGGCTCCACTAGACAGTGATTTAGCAATTGCTATTGAGTCTGGTGTGAGACAGTGCTTATGCATGATAGATCAAGAACACCTCAACGAGGCAATTCTCCACTTGATAGTGATTCAGTTCATTCTGATGAATCAGGTGTTGGGAATATATGAATTGACGGATTTCACTTGCAGGTACAGAAGGCTATATTTGGAATGCAGAGTGAAAGTAAGGGAGAGAAACACTTAAGTGAAAGTGAGGGAGAGATACACTTGAGTGAGAGATAGGGAGAGAAAGAGTGAAACACTTAAAATGCTCGATACTAAAGTGTAAACACCAACAGAACGTAGTAGAAGTGAGGAAACCATAAGCCAAACACTTACCCTTGCTACGTGCTACTTCTGGAAGAAAAGTTACTATATTTTTCCCGATCAACGACAGACGAGAACCTTCTTTGGAAGATAAACCATTCAAAAGTGGGCCATTGGAGGATTCCTCAACTAAGGGGGAGAAGTTATAGGAAAGGAAAGGAGAAGTTAATCAAGTCTTATCTTCGTACTTTGGAAAAGTTAATATCCTAAAGGGGTTCGTATCCTGGATCATTAAGGGAAGTTCCTGGATCCTTAAGGGGAAAAGGGGTTCGCATCATTGGGAGAAGTTAATATCCATAGGGGGAGATTTGAGACGAGAAAAAGAAAATCTTATCTTCTGACCCTGAGGGGAAACAACAGAAATATGGGAGAATCAAGAAACTGTATCCTATACTTGAAAGGAGTTGTCAGAAGAGGATTCCTCATCCAAGTGGGAAGAACAGAAAAGAATTGACACTTCCATTGATTATCTAAAGGGAGAAGAAGAGAAAGAAGAAGAATCACATTCTCAGGGGGAGAACATTATTTGAGCAATGTTCTATATTTTATTGAAGATGTTCCCAGGAATTTTGATTCTTATGAAGCTCAGTTTATGATAAGTTCTTTATAGGTCAAGCAATGAAGGATTTTGAAGCAGAGAAAAGCTCAAACACAGAGGAATGAAGATGATATCTATTGAAGATGCGTTCAGTGTTAAAGGAACACTTATTTTCTATTTCTCTTTTCTTTATAGAAATCTGGAAATGTATTATATGATCCAGAACCCAAGTAGTATTATTTACAAGTCTAGAGCATTAATATTTTCTTATAGTTAGTTGAGTTATCCTCAAGGGATTTGCTTGTTAATCTCTACCAAAGAAATAGGGGGAGATTGTAAGGCTGTATGTATAGACCTATATGTAACATAGGGTTATAACTCAACACAAGAACATGACGTGTAAATAATATGAAGTTATCACCGGAATCAGGAAGACATGAAGACTTGGTAAAGACAAAGGATAAAGAAGAAATCTACAGACTTGAAGCATTAGCTCACTGGAAGAAGTTCATTAATATGTTCATGCCTCAGTGAAGAATAAAGGTTGAAGTATTCAAGGATGTGGAAGCAGTGAAGCAGTTGTCAAAGTACCAGAAAGATTCTAGTGATCCAAATCTGCAAGTTAGTCAAGCAATGAATTGCAGAGCACAAGTACATGAATCGATAAGATAGAATATACGGCAAATACAAAGAATCAAAATATTAGATGGAATCTTGGAGTCTATTATAGATTGCTGGAGGAAGTTCATTCATATGTTCAGACTTCAGTGAAGGATAAAATTCGAAGATGTTCAGGGTTTCAGATATGTTTATGGTTCAGTATAAGTGCCAGAGGATTCTAATGTACTTACAATCGAAGCACTTCTAATCAACAAGGAACAAAGTCAATTGTATTGTAAAGAAGATGTGAAGATCAAGATCGTGTTAGTCGTTTATGAACCAGACCAGTTGCACCAAACGTCAGCACAAAAGAGATTGAGAATTGCATCTATGATTCAGAAGAATTGACTATTTACTGAAATGGGTAACAAGTGAAGTGGTATATGATGAAGCTCAGAATAAATCAAGTTCGAATAATCAAGGAAATATTTATTAGACTTGGTTGCAGTGGAAGAAAATATATTAAGGGCTTATCAGGTTCGAATTTGGCTAAGTAAAGAAGACTACAGAAGCTGTATCCAGAAGTCAACTTGGTCAAGCTATTTCGTCTCATTCACCGATGGTTAACAAGCTATTTTGTCTTATTCACAGATGGTTAACAACCATCGGGTGAAATGGAAAAGAATTGGTGAAATGAAAAGGGCTTATTTTGTCTTATATGCCGATAGTTACTAACTATCGGAAAAGAAACAAAAGCCAACTAGCCACTTTCCGATGGTTACTAAGTTTGAAGTAATTGATTTTATTTCAGTAATTGTTTTAATCCTCCGATACTTATTCTACAGACTCATCGATGGTTAAACAATTACTCAGTAAATTGTTCCGATACTTAAGGAAAAACAGAAGTGAAGCAGCAACTAGTTTACTTGGTCCTGAATGAGCCACGTATCTTGGTTGAAAAAGTCTACACATATATTGAAGCAGAGCCATTCATTTGAGTCAGTCTTCTGCAACACTACAAAAATAACCAGAGAGAGAGAAGGCAAGCCGGAGAGGAGAGAGCAGTTAGAAAATCCATACCTCTTCACCGGAGATGTATTAGTGGTCGGTACCTTAACGGAAAATGTTCAGGGCCACTATATATCACTCTCTACGGTCTTAGTTTCCTTTGTACTGATCTAGAAATACTTGTATAGGAAATTAAGAGTTATACGTTTTTGTTAAGCAGCGAAGAACTTGTTCTTCGGACCGGATTTATTGACTGGGTGTAGCAACCTCAGGGTTTATATTTATCAAATGATATATTCCCCGAATCTTGGTGTTGTTTATTTTCCTACTGATTTTCTAGAACCGAAATGATTAATCCTAAACACAGAAAATTAGTAAACAGCTCCGTAAACACTATTCACCTCAAGAACACGAGCCCACTAACCGAACTCTAAATTATTTATCCGTAAAAGATTCAAAAGAATTTTTTAATTTAGTGAGTATCGTATTCAACCCCCCTTCTACGATACTTCCGGGGCCTAACATGTTCATTGGCCCAATTCCAGTCAGAAAACACATATCGTTTGTGAAAATCAGATACGGCAATCAGATTTCACCAAATCTGACGGTGTTTCAGAAATCATATCATATACAATCCCCATAACAAGAACAAGAATATATCATATATACATACACAGTGATACATACAATCATCACATAATTATACGTCACATGAATATCATATATTCATAATATATACATACATATACTCCAAATTTTAGAAAATCAAATAATTTTTAAAAAATAATAAATCACCGTTTTGGGTCCTGTAACGACATCTAATGGCTTACAGACGAAGAGCTGACATTTTCAGTATTGCTCAGTGACCCGATTCCAGTCAGAAAACACATATCGTTTGTAAAAATCGGACAACGGACACAGATTTCAGAAAATCTACGGCAGCCGTTTCAGAATTCGTATCAAATACGATTTCCATAATAAGAACAAACATGTATCATATACATCCATCAATATACAAAATCATCACATGATTATACATCATATGAATATTATATATTCATAATATATAAAAACATATACATATTGTATCAATATAAAATCATGATAGATCGCATACATGCTTACATATAAAAAACTATTAACCACATAACCGAATTAAAATGTTTCGCAAGTAGCTCTGATGCCATTGAAGGGTTTCGAGACACAAACGCAGTGGAATAAATGAAGGAATTTATGCACCAGCGGAAGCATTGAATAACATTTATTTGCATATATTCCTATGTATACATACATATAGATACAAAACTATTTTATAAATTGAAGAATACCTCGATTGCTTTCCGGCAACAGCTAGAGAAGATCTTGTTCTTCAATCCTTGCAATCACCCCTCAAGTGTGGAGTGCTCTAAAGATATCCACCAAGAATCAAACTAAAAGATGAAGGAGGATGCTAGAGAGGAAATTAGGGTTGCCTCCCTTTTAAAATATTTCTCACAAATATTAGGGTTCCAGTATTAGGGTTTATAATCCTATATTTATAGACAAATATCTCAGATGAGATATTTTCTATAAATATCTTATTATTAATTCCCTTTTTAATTAATTAATCTTATTAATTAATTAGTTAATGATTAAAACTATTTTAATCATTAATTCCTTTTTCTAAACTCTTTTAGAAAATTATTCTCTCTTCATATTTAATTACTTTAATTAAATATTTAATTAATAATATTAAGATCTTATCTTAAATAATTTATAATCAATTAAATCTAATTTAATTAATCTATAAAATTTGCTAAGTAATTATTTATTTCATAAATAAATAATGACTAACTATTATTAATTATTCCTTCATCTATAATTTAATCTCTTTTATGGTGTGACTCTTTAGGTTCAATATTAAGCCGGTAGTAGAAATAAATAATAATAAATATTTTATTTATTATTTATATGAATTCTATTAATTCATTAAATATAATTAATCTGATTAATTATATTTATTCTACATCGTGAGTGATGCTTCTCAACATATCGCGACTATCCAGATAATACGAAATCATTGCTTAGAATACTTAGAACCTGTCAGTAATTAGTTACCGTACAATTAATTCCTTCCACCCTTCAATATCCCGATTAAATATAAGGCATGAAACTCGTGTCAAGCCTATCTAATTTAATCATATGATTTCTTATTCATAATGCAAAGTTCCTTTTAATGCAAATTATAAACTCTTTCTAATTTCATTCACTCTGGCCAGAGATTCCTGAACTTGCATATCTAAGAATAACATAGGATATTCACTTCCTTTACTGGAAGGGGCAGATCCTTTACTGATCCGTTAACTATCTCTATACACAAATTACTATGCCCAGAATGGACCTAATGAATGTCCTAGAGACTAAGGACTAAACCAAAGCATAAATCATTGTGTACGATATTACTCTAACGATCTCAAGTCTAAGGATACTAGTACAACTATTTACTTAATAAACAACTATCGACACGTGAGTAAACTCCATTAGTTGTTCTACTTATCGAGTCATGTTCAGTGAACTTATTCCTTAATAAGCACCTACATACTAGATATAGTATCACCACACAAATGTCTATGAGAACAGACATCCTCCTAAGAGAGCTAGCATAGTATGTACTGATCTTTACGAATTTACCAATTTCCAATTAGTTATCCTATGATCAGGAACTGTTTAAGTCTAAAGCTATTATCTTCTAGATCTCATTATTACAATCTCATTATAATTCTAGAAGCTTTGCTCTAAACTATGGAACATCTTATTTAATACACTTCAAATAGATTAAGCTCGTAACATAACAAATAAATACTTTATTATTATCAAATGAAATTAAATAGGAGTAGCAGAAAGTTTTTCTTAACTCATCATACATGATTGGTTTTAGGTCAAACACTTTCAATAAATGCGAAAAATAAATCAAAATAACGAAACCCTCCGCATGATCCATGCGAAAACAAAAGATTTAATTCGGAGATAAAGAATAAATACCTTTAGAAGGTTTAACAGTTCATTAATGGAAGATTAATGGAGGTCCAAAGCTTGTTTAATCACCACGTATCCCGCTCTCGCGATCTACGCTCTACGGTATCCACACGAACACTTTTAATGAAGGATTGATGTGTACTAGTGCCCGAAAACTGCTTCTCTCTCTATCTTCCTCTTTTCTCAAAACGGCTAGAGTTTTAGTAAAAATATGTCTCATTTAATTAAATCAGTCCATAAAGAGATTATATAGAGAGAGGGATAAATTTTCTAATTATAATCCAATTATAATTAATACTAATCCAAAATTCTAAATTATTTAATTAAGTCTCACTTAATTAATTAATTATTAATTTTGGAATTAGTTTAAATAATTCATATATTCTATTTATATAATTAATTAAGTCATACTTAATTAATATCATAAATAAAATAAATTACTTATTTAATTTAAATTCACAATTTAAATTATTTCTCCTTCAAGCGTTCTTTGTGTGCGACCCTGTAGGTTATTATTACGTTGGCAACAATTTTAATATCTAATTAAAATTGTAAACAATGAGCGACATCTAGTAATACATCATTGCTACCCAAGTAATAATAATAAATCAGTGATTCGATTAAGCCTTTCGTGAATAATGTTCCATGTAATATAATCCCTTTAATCTTGATATTATAGATTAAACTCAAGGCATGTCTCGTGTCATCCTCTTCATAATTTAATCTTTATTTTCTTGAATGATGAGTAGACTATTAAAATCAAATCAACATTTGAGCACGGCCGTGCATTTCATAGTCTCACTAAAACAAGAGGCCAATAATATCACTCCTAAAATTAGGAGGATTAAATCCCATCTAGATCATTCATATTTCTCATACGATTCATAATATACCCAATGTCCACTTTTATCATCACCCGGTCAAAGGTAACTTTTAATGTAATCAAAGTATATTAATTCTCGTATAGAAATATAATGATTTCAGGTCTAAGGATCATTACACCATTATCACAGTGAGAATTACTTATCACTATATCCCTCTAGCACTCTAGAAAACCTCCTGTAATGCAAACCAAGGTAGATGGTGCCTTTTAGATATCTAAGCACTCTATCAAGAGTATTTTAATGAGTCTTGTTTGAACAACTTGTATATCTAGATAACTTAGACACAGAATATGAAATATCTGGTCTAGTACCATTAACAAGATCTTGCAAACTCCTAATAATTTGAGAATATCTTAACTGAGACACATGAACTCCTGACTTATTCTTGACAAGCGCAACTTTTAAATCATATGGTGTGCTTGCGATTCTATAATTTGAATAACCATACTTCTCAAGTATAGATTTCTCTATATAATGAGATTGTGACAAGGTTATTCCATCAGCTGACTGAGTAAGTTTGATACCAAGAATCACGTCAGCCTCACCATATCTTTCATTTCAAAATGCCTTTTCAAGAAACTCAACTATAGTGTTTTCCACTATACCATCTATGTCAAATTTTAACACTAAAAATCTCAAAGTGGTAGTGGTTTCAATATAGTCAAGAAAGATACAATCAATAGTTTTCGGCCCCAGTTTCTTTCTCTTGTATTCAGGGAGAAGTACCTTTGCAAGGCAGCCCCACACACGAAGATACTTTAAACTAGTCTTTTTGCCTTTCCATAACTCATAAGGTGTCTTGTCCATATATTTCAGAGAGACTCTGTTCAGAATATGGCGAGCCGTATTCAGAGCCTCTCCCCACATGTACTTAGGTAACCCAGAATTAATCAACATATTGTTAATCATATCTTTAAATGTTCTGTTCTTTCGTTCTGCCACCCTATTAGACTCAGGAGTGTATGGTGGAGTCACCTCATGACCTATATCATTGTTTTTGCAAAATTCATTAAACGAGGTACCCGTATACTCTCCACCTCTATCAGACCTCAAACGGTTAAGTACTTTGCCAGTTTATGTTTCAACTTCATTTTTATACATAATGAATTTATCAAGTGCTTCATCTTTATGCTTAAGAAAATAAACATGGCAATATCTACTACAATCATCAATAAAGGTAATGAAATATCTATTCTGATTCTTAGTCAAAACACCACCGAATTCACATATGTCTGTGTGGACTAATTTTAATACTTCTGAATCCCTAACAATATTATGAAAGGGTTTCCTAGTTAGTTTAGCAGTCACACATACTTGACATTTAGATTTATTTTCAATGGCATGCTTTGGAATCAATTCTAAATTCATCATATTCTAGAGGGCACCAAAATTTAGATGACCAAGACGTGAGTGCCATAAATCGGATGATTAAACACAATTAAGTAAAGGAACAACATTATCATTAATAAAACTGCCCAAAACATGCTCCACATTTATTAAAAATAATCCATCAGACAAGTAACTTTTGCCAAAAAATAACTAGTATGTGTAATGACTACTTTATTATACTTCAAAGAAAGTTCGAAACCATTTCTAACTAAACAGTTTCTGCTTATTATGTTTCTACGAATGTCAGGAACATGATGCACTCTAGTAAGGGACAAAACACGCCCAAAAGCAAACTTTAGGTCCATGTTTTCTATTCCAAGTACTTGAGCAGCACTATTATTCCCCATCATCATTGTCATGCCTTGAATCTGTTGATAAAATAAAAACAGAGTAATATCAGTACAAATATTTACATTAGCTCCAGTATCAATCAACCATTCATTTGACAGATAAGTGGAAAATAGTGTAGGGTTATAGGTAACATACCCGTCATTGGTTTTAGAAGCAATAACCTCATCAATAATCATGTTAACCACATTCCCACTAGTGGTTCTAAGCACAATATTAGCTTGTGCTACCACATCAGATTTCTTCACTTTCTTTAAAGGACAGTCCTTGCTCCAGTGACCAACATATCCACAAGACCAACATGGTTTGTTTGCCTTTGGTTTCTTAGCCTTGTTCTTGTCATTTTTAGGATTAGTGTTTTCCTTCTTAGTGACAGACTTTTTTTTTCTGTCCAACAGTTACTACGTTCGCCTTCGAACTACCATGTTCAACAGGCATCACATGTCCTTGTTTAGACTTCTTTTATTCTTGCACAGAGATATCCAACATCAAGTTAATCCATGTAATCTCTCATTCATGTCTTTTCAGGGAGAGAGCAAACTCTTCCCAAGACTTCAGGAGCTTTTCAATCACAGACATAACTTGAAACTTCTCGGAAAGGTCCATTTCAGATTCCTTTAAATCATGAACCAATATCTTAAATTCATGCACCTGCTTAGTCATGGATTTTGTATCCACCAGCTTGAAATCAAGGAACCTTGCCACACTATACTTTTCCAGACCCTGAGAATCAGTATTATGGGTTTGGTCCAGCTTATCCCATAAGAGTTTAGCAGTGAAGGCATCCGATGAATAAACATCGAATAGAGTGTTCGTTAAAGCTGTCAAAATGTCAGCCCTTGCCACTTCATCCTTTTTAGCCCACAAAGTATAAACCTTAACAGAGTCAGCTTACTCTTGATTCAAAAAAGAAGGATCGTACTGCACCACCGACCATAGACCCTTAACCGTCAACCACAACTTCCTCTTTTTCTGCCAACGAGAAAAGCCAACACCACCGCTGAACTTATCAGGCATACCAGATAGATCAATAGGCTGTGTGAAACGGTACGTAACCCAATCAATGACATTAGCAGTACTATCAAAACCGTTACCAGCAGTCGCATCAACAGTAGTGTCAGTTTCATTAACCATCTTATTAATTAACAATATATGACAAATTATTTCTTCAAGATTGTTGGGAATATTAATATCTAAACACAATAATAGGCAGTTATATGGTGATAATTAACAAGAACAAGAAGATACCAATTATGAAACAAACACGAAAGTAAACAAAATATGAATCAATAACTGTAAAGACGAGAGAAAAAATAAAAAAGTTAGCTCTAACAGAAACTGTATGCATACACTGATAGAACCAAAATGAACATCTAAGTCACTAAGGCTTGCAAGAAGTCTTGACTATTTTTGAAGAGATAATTGCTCCACTACGCTGTGTTGGGTTGCATTAATATCACTTCCAGGATAAAACAACACAGAGTACTTCGTCCACAGATACGTAGCACTCAACAGCGACTAACACCTCAGTTCGCCCAAAAACCTATGAAACTTTTTATGTATGCGAGGTAGGAGAAAGAGATACGTCTCAATTTGTCCGACAACCTATACAATTTTTTATTGCATGCAAGATACAAGTAAGAGGCACACCTAAACTAGATGTGTCCACCTCATTATATAGGCTTCTTGAGTTACTCTTCTCTTATTCTACTCGATGTGGGATACAGAGCTTTTCAAAAAAAATAAAGTTTTACCAAGAATTGAGTTTTATTTGTTATTTATATTATTCACATTAAGTAATATTAATATTGCAATATATAGTTAGAGTCTGATTATTGAAATAATCCTTAGTCAATATATTTAATATTAATATTAGTATTAAATAATCAATATAAATAAATCAAATAAACTTGCAATTAAAAGATATAAAATATTCAATAGCTTGACATAAACAATCTACACTAGTAGTTGTAAATAATGCTAACACAAAATGTAATATAAACTTATTATCTTTCATTTACAAATTCAACGTGGGATATTAAAAAAAATATTAAATAGGGATAATTTATAAAAAATTAATCATAAATTATACTTTAAAAATATAAAACGTCAAGTAAAATGAATTTTTCATAAAACTCTGAAGAAGACTATTAAAACGAAACAAGTGGATGTGAAGAGGCGAATTTTTTTAATTTTTAAAAGTAAAAAAGACAAATAATTTAGAGACCGGAGACATATATCTATCTGATCCCCATATCTCGTGTCATAATTTCTGGTACTCGATTATTGTTGGCTGTCAGGTTAGTAACTCAACCTTGTTTACAGTTTAATCTAATTTAGCTCTGTTAATATTGGACCTGCTTATATATTATTATTCGCTCATCTTGGGTTTATAGTTTATTAATTTTGTGTTTAATTTGTTTGATTCAATGTCACAAAGAAGAAACAGATAATGGGTGGTCTCTACTCTTTTTTGGCTAGTAGCTAATTACATGTTCATATAGTTTTGTGTGTGGTTATGAATCATATACACAAATATATACATATCAACATATGTTTATACAATGTGATATGTTGACTTGGGATGGAACCCTATTGTAGTGTTTTTACATTGGGAAGGGAAATGTAATCGAGGAGCGTATGTAGATAAGTATCGGGATGGGGTAGTTAGAGAAGAACAATGGAGATAATTACCGGAGAATTAGAGAGACGGAAAGACTATGTAGGAGAGAGGAAAACGCTGATGTTAGTTTTTAATTTGTTCATATAGTGTCTAGTGACTGTAGAAAGCTATGTTAGTTGAACACTTTTCTGGACTATCTTTGCCTAGTTAATGTTGGGAGTAATTAAAAACTAAATAAAACAACGGGGCAGTTATATAAACAATTTAACAAGAACAAACAGATTAAACCAATTAACAAAACAAAGCACGAAGGTAGAAATAAGATATATAAATCAGTAACTGCAAAGATAAGAGAAAATATAGAATACTTAGCTCTAACAGAAGTTTTAAGCATACACTGATAGAACCAGAAGAACTGTTGAGTCCCCAAGCCTTGCAAGAAATCTTGACTGTTCTTGAAGAGATTATTGTCCCACTACGCTGTGTTGGGTTGCAACAATATCACTTCCAGGATAAAACAATATAGAGTACTTCGTCCACAGATACGTAGCACTCAACATCAGCCCATCTCAGTTCGCCCAGAAAACCTATGTCTAATCTGTATAATATGAATGTGGAAGATACAGAGTATGACTGCTAGGGTCTTCTCAAAACTGTAACTTGTCACTATATTCTCATCTCTAACATTTTTTTCTGTATATATAATACAATAAAACGTAACAACAGATAAAACATTAATTAAAATAATTATTCTGACTTAAAAAGCCTTTATTAGAATGAGTTTCGCTAAAGTCTGATTCGGCCCATCAGAGTTTATAAAATCTGACCATCAGAATTTCCATCAAACAGGTCGTCTCGCGTACACGAGACGCCGAGACATTCGCCCAAATCGCCTTTCGACCCGAGTCGACTCGAGGCGAGGCGGCGGCACGCGAGGACACACTATTACACCATGCACACTCACATGCCTTATTAGTTGACATTACTCTTGCACATATATGCATATTAAAGCACCCACACCCATATTACATTCTCTATATGGGACAATCACATTTAGCCCATTTCAAGCTAGCAACTTCTACTCAATTTATCTATGGATTACACTAAGAAAATGTCTTATATTCAAACATGAAAGTTTATGTCCTCATAGCAAGGAACAACTTCCAATAGTTAGTTTTTGGAAATTACATCAAGAACATATATAAAATATGTCTTAAACTTTCCATTTTCTAACAGATAATTAACTACTTAAAGTAGTAATGCTTGTAACATGGATACGTTTGCATGTGTCACGTGTCCGCCACCCATATGATTGTATTGGAATCCATGGATATGCAGGGAATGAGAATTTTACGGAAACTTGAGGTGTGGAGGATGGGAACCATGAATTACTTGCATGCACTTAAACTGCAGGAGAAGCTGGCATCTGATAGGAAGGCCTGTAGGATCTCTGATACTTTGTTGTCCCTACAGCACCCACCTACATATACCCTTGGAAAACGGCGGACTGATCACAACTTACTAATTTCCGAGGATGAACTAAAAACTATGGGTGCAGAACTTCACTATACACAAAGGGGTGGGGATATTACCTATCACGGCCCTAGCCAAGCCATTTTGTATCCCATTATTTCCTTGCGGGATATTGGACTTGGTGCTAGAAATTATGTGGAGAAACTTGAGTTAACTATGATCAATTTGGCTTCTATTTATGGTGTTCAGGCTCGTCCTGGACGAAAATGTGAGACTGGGGTGTGGGTCGGGGAGAGAAAAATTGGAGCAATTGGCGTTAGAATTTCTTCAGGAATCACCTCTCATGGGTTGGCATTCAACATAAATCCTGATCTAAATTATTTTAAACATATAGTGCCTTGTGGAATTGCAGATAAAGAAGTTACATCTTTGAGAAGAGAAGCAAACACTGAGCTTCCAACTGAAGAAGTAATTGAGGAGCAATTAATTTCTTCTTTTGCACAGTTATTTAACTTTAATAGTGTAGAATGGAAAGACAATGGATCAGCATCATAGTCATTTCATAAACCAGTGAATTGAAATCAACTTTGGTAGTTCTACAATTATTTGATATCCTATTTCTGTATAAACCCCAATCGTATGTCTACTGTCATTGCACAAATTCTTTATATTTATACGGGGATCATTCAATTGTAATTGTGCTCTTTAGGAAATATGGTAACTATCCTCAGCTTTGTAAAAGAGCAATTGATAATATTCTGCAACTTTATGGTTTAAATAACGGATGTTCGATAAACCCCAAGTTAAAGTAATCTTAGCATGTTTGCCTCAAGTTAAAAGTTCAGATGTGTTTGTCAATGTTAATTAGTAATTATCAACTAATCATATGTTGCATTTCGTTTAACTTACACAGCTTATTAGAGATGCTACATGTAAATTATATTTAGGGAATCTAGTAGTCTTTCATCTTACCACACGGGGTTGAGTTATTTGTGAGATTAAATAGTTGTTGAGGTGCGAATCAATCAATTAAAAAGTTTGGATATGTTAGAAAAGAGGTTGATTATTAATATATCGTATGTACGTTTTATACACAAAATATTTAACATTATAATCACAAATTAAATGCTCGTCTTTTATGTCACTAGTGTCTAGTGGCCAACTCGTACTCAACTGCCTATCGTTTATGTTCTCCACCACTATGTCAGTATGTCTGGCAGTCTGGGTCTGTATACATATTACAATTGTAATATTACAATTAGATCATCAAAGATAGAATTCTAAAATTATAATTTTATACTGCTATGATATAAGAGTTTTCTTCCATCAAACTCTAAATTTTTTATTAAAGTAGTGTGAAATCAAAAATTAAAACAAATTCATTTTATTTATGACATCGAGTTTTTCAAATTAATAAATTATTTAACGAAAAAGATAAAATATTATACATACACAACATTTATTTAATATAAAACTGGGGTATGAAATTTAATGTGGCATGATCCCACAAACTAATAAAAATAACTTTAAAATAAAAAACATTATATGTATATTATTTCTATATAACGTAAATTAAAATAAAACAAATCTAACCATGAAAATTTAGATAACAATTTTACAATATTTTTATAAATGTGCATGCATTTTATAATATAAATATAAATAACCTTTAAAATGGAAAATATTATAATTAAATAAAATTAGCAATAGTACGAAAATAGAATAGATAAATATATACATTAAAAATATTAAAAATAAATAATAAATATATTAAAAAAATGCACCATATATTGCATGATAAATATAAGCTACTAGTCTATAAATAAAATAACTCTATTTTTACCCATTGAAAGTTGAGAATATGTATTTGGAATGTTTTCTTATAAATCACTAAAGAAACACTCAGCAAGAAAGATCAAAGTTACATCATGCCATTTAGTGTCCAACTGCCTATTAAATTGCTTACACCAATATCTCTGAGTGTATCATTATGGGACAGCATTGACTTGACTCCAATACTAGATCCCTGCTAAGAATGGAAAATTTAGATAACAATTTTACAATATTTTTATAAATGTGCATGCATTTTATAATATAAATATAAATAACCTTTAAAATGGCAAATATTATAATTAAATAAAATTAGCAATAGTACGAAAATAGTATAGATAAATATAGGGCTGAGTAAAAAATAACCAAACTGACCGGACCGAACCGATCAAACCGCTTTTTATGATTTTTTAAGCGGTTTGGTTTGATTTAGGTTTGATTTTAATATAAACCGTTATTTTCCGGTCCGGTCTGGTTTTCATTTCTAAACCGATCATTAAGACCGAACCGGACCGCTACAAATATATATATATATATATAATATAATTCTGTTTGGCATAATATTTCTTCTAGAATTAAGATTGCTAGTCTGCTCCTGTAATGCATTTTTTGTTTTGTTTTGCATAATACTAATATGGCCATTTGGGCATATATTAGTACTTTCGTAATGTAGTAAACTAGTAAACTAATAATGTATGTACTAAAATTGACATCCTTTTTTACAGTATTGGGCCACTGGATGGATATGATTTAAGAAGGGTTTTTTTATACCTAAAATTATCATATTAAATAGTTTGGTTTAAAACCGTAACCGACCGAATCAGACCGTTTAATTGCGGTCTGGTTCGGTCTAGTCCAATATCCAAACGGTCTGATGCAGGTTTGAGATACGAAAAAACCGCTATTAATGGTCTGGTTCGGTTTGACCCTTAAAAACTGACCGAACCGACCGTTACTCAATATATACATTAAAAATATTAAAAATAAATAATAAATATATTAAAAAATGCACCATATATTGCATGATAAATATAAGCTACTAGTTTATAAATAAAATAACTCTATTTTTAGCCATTGAAAGTTGAAACTATGTATTTGGAATGTTTTCTTATAAATCATTAAAGAAACATTGAGCAAGAAAGATCAAAGTTACATCATGCCATTGTGTCCAACTGCCTATTAAATTGCTTACACCAATATCTCTGAGTGTATCATTATGGGACAACATTGACTTGACTCCAATGAATCTCATTATATATTTTACTAGATCCCTACTAAGAAGCAGTAGCAGCTAAACATATAAAGAAATGTCTATATTTCACAAGCCTCTTGTTATTATACTATTTCATCTTGTTGTTTTGATGTATATACTTCCACTCACAATAACTTCATCACCAACAACCCAAGCACAAGCTCTTGTCAAATGGAAGAATACTTTATTAGCATTTGATTCACTCAATGATTGGTCCCTAAACAATATCCAAAACCTTTGCAACTGGACTGGCATTACCTGCAATACTGCACACACAGTTTCTATCCTCGAGTTATCAGATCGAAGACTCAATGGATCACTTGCTCACTTCAGTTTCTCTTCATTGCCGCTGAAAGTACTTAAGCTAGGAGGAAACAACTTCTCAGGGTCTATTCCCGATGAAATTGGTATGTTAACAATTCTTACAGACCTTGACTTGAGTTTTAATACTCTCTCAGGACCAATTCCAGGAGAGGTTGGAAAGTTGAAAGAGCTTCGAAACTTAGCCCTGTCAGGAAACCATTTAGCAAGTTCAATTCCAGCAACAATTGGGAACCTCACCAAATTGGAA
Organism: Oenanthe sinensis; assembly: GCA_028671895.1. Lineage (NCBI taxonomy): Eukaryota > Viridiplantae > Streptophyta > Magnoliopsida > Apiales > Apiaceae > Oenanthe > Oenanthe sinensis. The sequence goes on from CM053813.1 coordinate 19,096,412, forward strand.
TACTTAGATTTGGAATTCATTGGTCTATATGGTAGTATTCCTCCTGAAATTGGCATGTTGACAAATCTTAAATTCCTCGCTCTGTTTAGTAATAATCTCACAGGACCAATTCCCATAGAGATTGGGAACTTGAAACAGCTTACGTTATTACATCTTGGAGTAAACCATCTAGAAGGATCGATTCCAGCAATAATTGGGAACCTCACCAATTTGGTACGCTTATATTTGGATGATAATAATCTTAATGGAACTATTCCACCTGAGATTGGTAAGCTCACCAGTTTGACGGACTTATATTGGGGCTCCAATAATCTTAGTGGAGCTATTCCACCTGAGCTTGGGAACCTCACCGATTTGGAAGTGTTAGATTTGAACTCCAATAATCTTTGTGGAACCATTCCACCTGAGATTGGGAACTTGACACGGATTATTGAACTTAGGGTCAACAATAACCAATTGAATGGAGAGCTACCCGTTTCCATTTCAGATTTAAGGAACTTAATGACACTATTCCTTGGGTCCAACAGGTTTTCTGGCAGCATTCCCAAGGACTTTGGGAAGCATACTCTGGACTTAAGATATGTTGATTTATCAAAGAACAACATTTCTGGTAAGTTTTTCCAATACATTTTAATGAGAATTCTTATCATTTATATATTAATTGGTAGGAGTAAATTTTAATTTACAACTTCAGACTATTTCATCTAATTGTGAGTATAGAAGTCCATTTATATTAATAGTTTATCTAATTGTGATCTCAAAATTTTGTCATAGGTTCAGCCGTTCATGTGATTTTTTTTTAAAAATTATTGTTGTAATACACTAGAAATTTTAACATTTTTATGGATTAAAAAACTGAAACAAAAGTAGTAGTGCATGAGGGAATGGACATGAGATAAACACAAAAAAAGTTAAGTTATATGGACACCCAATAATACATCTTTGGTTGGGATTGAGTAGTTTTGAAAGGTGTTAAAATAATGATTTTAGTTTAAACATTTATCACTCTCTTTTATGATTGTCAGGAGAAATTCCTGCAACACTTTGGAATGCGACATACCGAAGTGTTCTGGATTTGTCAAATAACAGTTTAAGCGGTGCACCCTTTCCTGGCCAAAAAAAAAATCTTGACATTACTCTCGTGTTCATAAATCTTAGTAAGAACAAATTTCAAGGGACATTATCAACCACACTTTGCAAAGCGAAATTCCTTGAAATTCTCGATTTGTCAAGTAACAGCTTAAGCGGTGCACTTCCACACTGTTTGGGAGATCTGGACAATCTTTCTGTATTGGATCTTCATGATAATCAATTTCAAGGATTTATACCGCCAACCTTCACAAAGAGCTCCAAACTAATGACTTTTAGCATGAACAACAATCACATCGAAGGATTGATACCCCTAGCCTTAGCTAGCTGCATGAACTTGACGATTCTTGATCTTGGAAATAACAAATTAAGTGGCACATTTCCACCGTGGTTATTTACCCTTTCAAAACTACAAATCCTTGTCTTGCGATCAAATAGACTTTATGGTAAGATAAGTGTTAGCAAGAAAGAACATCCATTCAGCAATTTGCGAATCATTGATCTCTCTCACAATCAATTCAGTGGCAACCTTCCAAAAAATTTTCTCAACAATTTCGCAGTTATGCTAAATGCAGATAAAGAGTTCTATATGCCTTCAAGCTTTAGGGATACTTACTACGACGCTTTTGTTTCGTTAACTATTAAAGGACAGGAGCTAGAAGTGAAAAAAATTCTCAATATTTACTCGAGTATAGATTTATCAAGCAACAAGTTTGATGGAGAAATTCCAGAGCTCATCGGCACACTGAAATCACTACTACTCCTCAACTTATCTCGTAACAGCCTTACAGGCCATATACCATCTCTGAGAAACATGAGCCTTCTTGAATCATTAGATTTGTCTTCAAACCAGCTGAATGGTAATATTTCTTGGCAATTGAATGGTCTTACATTTCTTTCAACCTTGAACCTTTCGGAAAACCTTCTTTCTGGACCTATTCCACGTGGAGGCCAATTTGACACATTCACCAATAATTCATTTCTTCACAATTTGAACTTGTGTGGAGTCCCTCTGACAAAAAAATGCGGAGATGATGAGGTGCTGCCGCGTGAAGTTGGTGATGTTGACGTTTATTGGTTTGATTGGAAAATTATACTAATAGGGTATGGAAGTGGATTGGTATGCGGATTGTCCACGGGATACATTATTTTCACAACTTTGAAGCCTTTACGTTTTGTGATGTTTGTTGAAAGAGTTCAGCAAAAATTGATCTGAAGATAAATGGAGAATTCTTAAGTAGTAATTTTCTCACTTGAATCAAATAATTGTTACACTAGAATAAATCTTTTCTGTTTCCGTATGTCGTTACTGTCATTACAATATAAACAATGTCAATAATGTCTACATCAATGAATCACTCAACAACACTGGCTAAATATATTTTCTGAATAGTTCAGATCATCTTATGAGCACTACTATTATATCATTCTCTCTTTTAATTATGTAATGATGTACAGTATATATATATATATATATATATATATATATATATATATATTATTTTGGCAATCAGTGTTGTTACATGATGAGGTATTATTTTGCAAGTATATTTACAATAAATATTAAAAAATATAAAAACCTATTATTTGTATCAATATTTAATTTTTAATGCATGTGTAACGAAATAATTATTTATTTCTACGTACCATAAACCACTGGCATTTTCCCCCCTACTATGTACCATACTATTGTCCGAGATGGTCTAGTTTGTCAAGATGGCACTATTGTCCCAGATGGATCCTAAGTGCAGCTCACTGCTGACCGTGGATCAGTCCTCAATGATTCTCCAGGCGACGAGTTATGGAGATCCGATTCATATTCTGGTACATTAACTCATGGTATTCTTGATGAGCAAATGTTGTAATACTCAGTAGTGATTCCACAACATTATGGGATACTTTTAGCAATCCATGTGATACGCTTTGGCCTACACAGATGATGGAAAGTGGCGGGGTCAGATGATGGTTTTTTATATATTTCCTTTTTTGGAGTTAAAATGCAGGCCGGTACAGAACATCAAATTAAAAAGCAACTTGATGTATATTGTTACACTTTATACACAATACATGCAAATGCATGCATTGCTGCTTATGAATCATCTTAGCGATGGATATTCCTCATATTAATACAGCAAGCATCATCTCATTTTCTGAAACATAATGTTAATACAGCAAGCATCATCATTGGGAAGTTGATTTTCTAAAAGTGATACTTGCTACCTGTTTTATTAAGTTTCCTTTTCGTTAAAAAAATAAAATTGATGTTTCTAAAATTGATGAGGACATCATCATCAATAATATATCTGACTCTATTATCATGGGGACAACATTGACTTTAGTCCAGTGAATCCCATTATATATGTATTTGGATCCCTAAGAAACTATAGCGGCTAAACATACAAGGAAATGGCTATATTTCACAAGCCTCTTCTTATTGTTTTCGTGTATATACTTCCACTCACCATAACATCATCACCAACAACCCAAGCAGAAGCTCTTGTCAACTGGAAGAATACTTTATTACCATCTGATTCACTCAATGATTGGTCCCTAAACAATATCCAAAACCTTTGTGACTGGACTGGCATTACCTGCAATACTGCACGGACAGTTTCTATCCTCGACTTATCAGGTCTAGGACTCACTGGATCACTTGCTCACTTCAGTTTCTCTTCATTGCCACTAAAAGAACTTGATTTAGGGGGAAACAACTTCTCAGGGTCTATTCCCGATGAAATTGGTATGTTAACAAATCTTACAGACCTCTATCTGAGTTATAATACTCTCTCAGGACCAATTCCAGGAGAGGTTGGAAAGTTGAAAGAGCTTCGAAACTTAGCCCTGTCAGGAAACCATTTAGCAAGTTCAATTCCAGCAACAATTGGGAATCTTACTAAATTGGAATACTTAGATTTGGAATTCATTGGTCCATATGTTAGTATTCCTCCTGAAATTGGCATGTTGACAAATCTTAAATTCCTCGCTCTGTATAGTAATTATCTCACAGGACCAATTCCCATAGAGATTGGGAACTTGAAAGAGCTTACGTTATTACATCTTGGAGGAAACCATCTAGAAGTATCAATTCCAGCAACAATTGGAAACCTCACCAATTTGGTACGCTTATATTTGGATGATAATAATCTTAATGGAACTATTCCACCTGAGATTGGGAAGCTCACCAGTTTGACAGACTTATATTGGGGCTCCAATGATCTTAATGGAACTATTCCACCTGAGCTTGGGAACCTCACCAATTTGGAAATGTTAGATTTGAACTCCAATAATCTTAGTGGAACCATTCTACCTGAGATTTGGAACCTCACCAATTTGAACGGCTTATATTTGGACACCAATAATCTTAGTAAACTATTCCACCTGAGATTGGGAACTTAACACGGATTGTTGAACTTACTGTCAACAATAACCAATTGAATGGAGAGCTGCCCGATTCCATTTCAGAGTTAAGGAACTTAATAACACTACTCCTTGGGTCCAACAGGTTTTCTGGCAGCATTTCCAAGGACTTTGGGAAGCATATATGTAGATTTATCAAAGAACAACCTTTCTGGTAAGTTTTCCAATACATTTTGATGAGAAATCTTATCATTTATATATTAATTAGTAGGAGTAAATTTTAATTTGCAGCTTCAGTCTATTTCATCTAATTGTGAGTATAGAAGATATATATATTGTGATTTCAAAATTTTGTCACAGATTTATGTGGGTTTTTTAGATTGTTGTTGTAATAGGCAAGCAAAATCATGGTTCTATTTGCCCTTAATCACTTAAAAAATTTATGAATCTCTTTTTATGATTGACAGGAGAAATTCCTGCAATACTTTGGAATGTGACAGACTTAGAGTTTCCTGATTTATCAAGTAACAGTTTAAGCGGTGCACCCTTTCCAAGCCAAGAAATAAATCATAACATTACTCTCTTTGCAATAAATCTTAGTAAGAATCTATTTCAAGGAAAATTTCCAACCACGCTTTGCAAAGCGACATCCCTTAATATTCTTGATTTGTCAAGTAACAGCTTAAGTGGTACAATACCACACTGTTTGGGAAATCTGAACAATCTTTCTGTATTGGATCTTCATGAGAATCAGTTTAAAGGGTCAATACCGCCAACCTTCACATAGAGCTCCGAACTAATGACTTTTAACATGAACAACAATCACATGGAAAGATTGATACCCCTAGCCTTAGCTAACTGCACGCAGTTAAAGATTCTTGATCTTAGAAATAACAAATTAAGTGGTACATTTCCACCGTGGTTAGTTACCCTTTCAGAATTACAAATCTTTGTCTTGCGATCCAAATAGACTTAATGGTAAGATAAGTGTTAGCAAGAACGAACTCTTCCATTCCGCAATTTGCGAATCATGGATCTCTCTCACAATCAATTCAGTGGCAACCTTCCAATATATCTTTTCAACCATTTCAAAGTTATGCTCAATGCAGATAATAAGTTCTATATGCATTCATTCTTGGGGGATTCTTACTACGAAGCTTCTGTTTCGTTAACGGTTGAAGGACAGGAGGTTGAAGTGAAAAAAATTCTCAATATTTACTCAAGTATAGATTTATCAAGCAACAAGTTTGATGGAGACATTCCAGACTTCATCGGTGAACTGAAATCACTATGACTGCTCAACTTATCTCATAACAGCCTTACAGGCCATATACCTTCTCTGAGGAACATGAGCCTCCTTGAATCTTTAGATTTGTCTTCGAATCAGCTGAATGGTAATATTTCTTGGCAATTGACTGGTCTGACATTTCTTTTAACCTTGAACCTTTCCGAAAACCTTCTTTCTGGTCCTATTCCACGTGGAAGCCAATTTGACACATTCAGTAATAATCCATTTCTTCATAACTTGGATTTGTGTGGAGTCCCTCTGACAAAAAAAAATTCAGAGATGATGAGTTTCCACTGCACGAAGTTGGTGATGTTGACGTGTATTTGTTTGATTGGCAAATGATACTAATAGGGTATGGAAGTGGATTGATATGCGGATTGTCTACGGGATACATTGTTTTTACAACTTTGAAGCCTTTACGTTTTGTGATGTTCATTGAAAGAGTTCAACAAAAGTTGATCCAAAGATAAATGAAGAACTCTTAAATAGTAAATTTCTCACTTGAATCAAATTTCAAATAATTGTTACAGTTGATTGGTTATATTGAATCCCATGTTAAGTTCATTGTTACAATTGAATCCCATGTTAAGTAAAAATTGAGATAAGGTATTGAACGAAGTCCTTGATTTGGTGTACTCAAGAAGTACCATCTTTAAGGCCCCATGAAGAAGGTTATATTGATGCTTGAAGGAGTTGTTCATGTTGGTAAGGCCCCATGTCCATCTCCGTTCTCCATAATTAGAAGTTGATCGAGTTAACTGCGTTTTACTTTTTATTATCTTGAACTTCTAGATATTCAATGATATTATCAAAGGGATAAGTTAGTTGCTTTAAAGAAGTTAGATAGGGTATCTGAAGATGGTGACAAAGAATTTCAAACTGATTTAATATTTCAAAACTATTAACATGTTCTACATGGCTCCATGAAGTAAAAGTACAACAACTTTGACTTTTTCATCCGATTGAAATTTATTTTCATTGTCTAAGAGCATAAATAGAACGTTGCCTAGAAGGTTGCCAAGATGAAAAAATCTTTTTTATTTTCTCTCTCATTTATATCATTGTTGGCAACTTTTATACAAAATTTGTTTCAATAGTTGGCAACCTTCTTTGCAACCCCTATTGGAGATGCTCTAAACTACAATGAATCTGATGATTTTTTTTTATATATTTCCATTTTTGGAGTTAAAATGCAGGTCGGTTCAGAACTTCAAATTAAAAAGCAACTTATTGAGATATGAGTTGACTTGAAATATAGTTTTGATGTATGTTACATTGGTACACTTTATAAGCATATATGCATTGTTGCTTCTAAATCATCTTAACAATGGTCAATGGGTTATTTCTCCTGATATTTACTATGCATTTTTTTATTAGTCCGGCCATATTTACCATTTGCCCAAGGCAATGGCAGTTTTTACGTAGGCTCGTTGCTGACAGCTGCAGGCAAACCCACCTTATGGATTTCTCCTTCAGGTAATTTTGCATTCGGGTTCCAGAAAGTTAAAAAAAAAATATCAGTCTTTGTTTTCCATTTGGTATGATAGAATACCTGACAAAACCATGGGGTGGTTTGTAAATGAGTAAATTAAAGTACTGCTGTTCCTACTGGGTCCAAAGTGCAGCTCACTGTGGATGTTGGTTTAGTCCTCAGTGGATTTAAATTGATTTGCTAGCTGTTAGCTAGTATATCCTCTGATTATGTAACAAACATCAATGAGCCAAAATTCTACCATATAGCCATTAAATTAATGTCCTAATATTCATTGGCTTATGAATATTCTTTTATATACTTTTTGTGTCTTCTGTTTGTAATAGCTAGGAGCCTAGGACAGTGGAAGTTCCGAGTGAACTACTTCTTTGGTTGCAAACTAGCAGGGTGTTGGTTTCACACATATATGGAGTTCTTAACACATATATGGAGTTCTTAACACAGATAACACAGATAAATTGATTATAGTCCATTTGGCTTCCTCGATGCTTCTGATCCCGGTTACACTCCAAATACTACGGGCCCATTTGGTATTACTGTTAGAACAGTTTTTTTACTGAAAAGCTATCACGAAGATGTTTGGTAAAATTCAAAAGCTGTTGTCAGAAAAAATGCTTTTGATCTAAAAGCCGCTGTTAGAGAAAATATGTCCCCCATACTTTTGCAGGAATTAACAACAAATTTCATCATCAAACCTCCCCAAAAACATTATTTTTATATATTATATCTCAAAATATGCACGAATCAAAAAAAATTACCAAACAGTCATCTGATTTTTCTAACAGCACTTTTTCCACCGGTACTTATTCTCACAGTACAACAGTTTTTAACAGCAATCCCAAACGGACCCTACAGATCTTCTGGGTAGAAGGTACTATTTTGCAAATCAGCCTGATATCGGATTATGGAATATTGCACAGTTTGCATCGACAATATCAGCTGCCCACCTGATCAATGACAAAGAAGAAATTAAAAAACCAACATAAACAAAGCATAATAATATTGAGTGCAAAATGTGTTAAGTGTCAAGTCACGGAATATTTAAGAGTACAGATATCATCATGAAATAATTCACATAAACATTAATGGTGTATCCATTGGTACATATGTAACTATGGTGTCATATCTTTCAATGAAGAAGCCGCTTTCTGTAAAACATGTCAGTTCATGCCAGAATAACCTTGCATTCCCAAACAAAAAACGCCTCAAAGGCCCTAAATATTCCTCCTCTTCCACCGCGACATCCAACTGTTTTTTATCTTGGATTTCTTTGAGTATGGGGATGATCATATACACAATCAACATAGGATCCGGAACCCCACTAACTGCTTGTAGTTCCCGGAATAACCAATCCTCAACACGCTTCCTTACTCTATCTAAATCCAATCCTTGATATCGTATCACGAATGGATTCACAATGGGCACTGCTTGCAGCTTCTCATCATATATGCTTTTACGCCATAATTGAGTCCTTTTTCTTATAACCTCAGGATCCGCAGTTCTCTCATCTCCAAACCATCCAACTCTACGCGGTACAAAACCATATGACCCTGTTTGAGCCAGAGCTGGCAATATGTATTTACAAAACGCACCAGTTGAGTAATCAAACGTACAGAACCATGCACCAAATTTTGATTTACAGAGGGGCACTTTCGATTCATGTTGCTCCATTTGTTTATGCAATCTATACAATAAGCATGCATGCACTGTGTTATTACTGCTGCTGTTTTATGGTGGATGACATTCAAGCATATCGGACATGGATTTCTGTCAATCGCATGTGCAGGACTACGCTTGCTGGGAAACTTATCATGGCGTGATAAACTACTCATGTGATGCTTCATCGTCAAGTGTTACTATAACCCTGGCGTCTATGTATTTATACATAGTTATATATCGATCAATAATCATCTAAATCCTAACCGGAGTATTAATGACGAATTTACTTTTCAATATATTTATGTAGCTGCTACTCTAATAAAAATCAAATTTGACCGGAAATTACAAACCAACTTTATCCCCGGTTTTTAATTTAATTTTTTCTTTCAATTGACGATTTTTTTTTCCAAATCTAACTTCACTGCATTTTTCTCCCTCTCCCAACAATCAATTTGCATTATATTCCGTCAACTTCAAAATTAATCACAAATTTACATTATATCTATTACTAGATCGAAATGCAATCACTAATTTATATTAGATAAATCACAATTTTGTACTTGAAAATCACTAATTTGTATTATAAAAATTTCCAAAATCATCAGTTTTATTAAATAAGTATATATGGAGATCGCCGGAAAAAATGAAAGTCGCCTTATGGTATGCAAACTGATCGTTACTAGATGAGAAAAAATATGGTGAACTTAGATTTGAAAAAAAAGTTCACCAATTGACGGGAAAAATCAAATTAAAAATGGAGGTGATTAGATGAGATTGTGTATGTGAGGGTGTATTTTAATTGTGTGTGGTGTTTCTAGTGTGCCATTAGATTAGATTAAATATGTGGCTTGAATTAATTTCTAATTTCTAAATTTGATTTGGTTTCTATTCGAGCATTTAACTATTTATCTATATCTTTATTTTATTTTTTATATCTCTATATATGTATATTATTATTATTATTATTATTATTATTATTACTACTACTACTACTACTACAGCAAGAGAATCTCCTCTTAAATCGCTGAAAGCTATTTTTTTAATCTTCTTTATGTATTAGAAAGTTTAAGTAAATTATTATTTTTCTTCTATTAATTAAGAGTCTAATTACTATTGACTTTTTAATTATGAGTCTTATAAAGAAATATTAATTTATTTAAATTGAAATTATAATGAAATTATTATTTACCTTTTAATTAGGATTTCAATTACTACCTACGATTTCATTTACTACATACCTTTTAATTAGGAGTCTAATTAGTAAATGTTAACCAATTCAAGTTATTATAAGTCTTATTATAAGTTAACTTATTTTCTAACAAAAATAATTTTAATGAAATTATAAAAAAGAAATCATTGGACCAAACAAAGGTAAAATGAACAAATTTTAATTTTTCATCTTCTAATATAAAATCAACCTTTTTATTAACCTTGTAATTGATAGAGAAGATAATAATTTTAGAAAAGAATAGAAATAGTATGCATTGTAATATTATACTCGGTTGAATGTTTTGAATAATAATATGATAATCAAACGATAAGAGAAATAGTATGCAAGATGCGGAAGTGGGTTAATATATATAAATATAATTAATTTAGTCTTGGCGTGATTTTCATTGATTAAAAGGTTAATAAATTTTTGTTATTAATTAGTTTATTGTAAGTATACATTATTGTTGTTCTTTTTTTGTGTTTTAATTTTTGACAAAAAAATCTTATTAATACAACGATTCAATGGTTTGTGTAACTACCGTGAACATGTTGGAAAAAAGAGTTATCAGCATACTGCTATATGCATTTGAGTTCATATGTCCTCATATAATTGAAGTACGTAATAATGACACTAATATACTCTAAGTTATTTTGTTAAAATTATGGTTGTAAAAATCCAAAATCAGAACTTATCGGTTAAGGTACCGATTTGGGAATAATCATATTTATTATTTTATTATAATAAAATTTGATATGTATTTATCTAATTAACTATAGAAGATATTATTTAAAAATATCTCAAAATATAATTTGATTTTATAAATCATATCAGTCAAATATTTTGTAAGGATTAATCAAGGATATTTTTAAAATGGGAGGGGGAAAGGTTTTTTAGAACACTAGTTGAAACAAGATATTATAAGTCTGTATATGGTAAATTTTAAAGACGATTAATTACTTACCGCAACGACGCACATCCTAAGATCACCACAATAAACACCTTCTCAGAGGAATGACGATGTGCCAAGCGTAACCCGGGATCCACACATTACGAGTCTAAAAATAATATTACACAACTCAAAATAATATTATTACATGTCATAAATCTCTTGCTGTCTAAAGCAGCTAAACTAGTTCGACGTACATCTGGACCAAGAGGCTATAATAGTAGAGTCAATCAACTTTGCACTTCTCAGCTCTAGAGTATCCCCTTTCCCTTATTAGCTGGGCTGGGGTTCCTAGTGTTTTAACATTTAACTGTGAACAATGTAAAACATTTAACTGTGAACAATGTCACAAAAAAATATATACAAGTATGAGAAAATGATTGCTCAGCAAGTACACCACTAGAGTGGTCAACAAATAAATAAATCTCAAATATAGCAGAGGTCAATAAATAACTTACCTCAATTGCAATCTCGATAATGAATCACTAAGCCAAAGAAAATAGAAATATTTGGATGACAATTATGTTACTGATTTATTCACAAGTCACAGTATGCAAAGTGATTCCACATAAGAATTGTTAATAAACAAGTATTTATAGAACTGGTCATCTCGCCTTGCGATACTCTATAGTGCGATCAATCACTACTATGTCCCAGGTACCACCCTCATTTGCTAGCATTCGAGTCCCATTTGAGTCCCTCTCTCTCAAACCCTTGGCAACATCAGTGCCCAAATATATATATAATATAAATATGTTATGTCCGTTCACAGAACTCCCCACGGAATGTTTACGCAGAGTCCATGGTGACTAGTAAAGATGAACTCTTCCTCGATCTCAATATTTCAACACTATAGAATTATCACTAACAGATCAAAATAATTTATTTTGGTCTAACCTCACCTTTAGTGAGTAATTTGCTCCAAATATGCTATTGATCCGAAAATGGATCAATAAGATTAAAATAACATCAATTGAGTTCGAAAAGAACAACCTCGAACTCTATTTAGAAGGAACTATAGCTACCTCGAAAACTATAAGAGTACCACTCCAGCAAAAAATTATAAATGTACTGTTGTCCCGAAATAATGAGACAACTGAAATCTTAAAACCAATGGTTACTAAATTTAGGACAGTAGCAGTTATTCAGATTTCACACTACATAGAATAATTTCAGTGTTTCGAGAAAAAGGTACTCATATAAAGAAAGTGCTCACAAAATTGGTTAAAGCAGATAAACAATAAAGTCAACGAACTAGAATAATTATCATAATAAAATAAATCAGGGATTTTGAATTTAAATCATAACAATTGCAATAAATAAATCTCTTTTCAAAATCATTACACATGCTCTTTTAAATTTTCACAATATCTCAAGAGTGGAGATAGCAGTGAACTTACCTCAGGCCTGTCAAACATAAGCTATAAATTAAATACAGTGCTCGCTCAGAAATTATTCTTGCCGCAACTCCAAATCACCCTTTAAACAATCAATAATAAATTATTTAGTAAATTCCTTATTTATTCAGAATTTAAATATTCAAATAAAATATTATTTACTAAATAATCCTCTCTTTAATCTAAAAAATCATAAATAATCTCACCCTCTAGAGTAACCAACTCATCTAAAACCTACGAGCTCATCTGAAATCTTAGATGAGCTGGTTACTCAACATGGTATCAAACATGGTATCAGACCTCAGGTTGGCAGGGTTTGACTCACTGTCACCCCCAATATTCTCACAATTTATAATCGACACGAAGAAAAAATTATGCCCCAAAGATGGGCGCCCGTGATCCACTCTTCAACCCAAAAATGAGATTTCGAGTGAGGGAAAATGTTAAAATATAGTATAAGATCCATTTGGGGCCTTTCTCTAACACCTTAAAATTTTAGATGAGGTGGTTACTCAATATGGTATCAGAGCTCAGGTTGGCAGGGGACACAAGTTCAATTCCCTGCAACCCCGATATTCTCACAATTTATAATGGACAAGAAGGCGAAAATTCCCCAAAGATGGGCGCCCGTGATCCACTTTTCAACCCAAAAAATAGGATTTCGAATGAGGGAATGTTAAAATATAGTATAACATCTATTTGTGGGGCCTTCCTCTAAAATCTTAAAATATAGTATAACATCTATTTGTGGGGGCTTCCTCTAAAACCTTAAAATATAGTATAGAAACTTGATGCAGAACAAAGGTTTAGATGCCTGCAATTCTGCGAATGTTCAGCGAATGGTCTGGACAATAGAACCCAAAACTGACAGATTTTTCAAAAGAATTGAGTATCTCACCCTGACCCTAATTCACTAATACTCACCCCCCCCCCCCCCCCCCTCCAAAATACACACACACACACAGACATATACATACATACATCAGCATATATGTATGTATATATTCCCTCCCGCCTCTCCTGCACAAACCACAGCCGGCTTACATTGCGACCGTGATGGGGCCTGCCCTCTCTTGCCACCGATTGTCCAAATCAAACCAATAATAAAAATCCCAACTCCAATTTACTAGTTCTCCAAAATACAACTCAACCCCAACTTTATTTTATTAAAAACCAAATAAATAAATTAAATCTCCAGGTATTTAAAACAAGTCCCAATTAAATCTTTACATACAAACCGCAAAATATGACTCACCACAAATATTTATAAATACTAAATTAGGATTTTCAACTAAAAATCCCAAATTCAAAAACACGTTGCATGCAAAGCCACTTTACAACTTTCTCGAAACTTGAAACTAATTCCACCGTTGGATTGCTCGTTCCAAATCTACTATTGCATGTATGAGCGGAGCCCCAGATCTTCAAATCATTTTCTCAAGTTTACCTATCTCTACAAGTATTTTTCTCTCTCTCTAGTTTAAGAAGCTGATATTTATATTTGCTAGTAATTTGGGCTCATAAAAATAATATATAAAGTTGCCCCAAAATAAACTTAACTCGATTCTAATATTCTTGACCCAATTATAGAATATAATCCACTCCAAAAATAATCCTTGGGTCAAAGTCTCATTTCTCAATTTAAATAATTCTCAAAATATATTTTCTTATAAATAAAACACACTTTTAATTTCAATTAAATTTTAGTGGTCTCTCAGGTATTTTATAATTTAATACCACCACCAAAATATTTTTAATATTCTCTAAAATAAATCTCCAAATATTAGTATCCAAAATAATTCACTTGCTCCATTTTAAATATATATTTCTAGAATAATTCTAGTATTATCTCTTATACGAAAATATATAATCTCCGTTTTCAGAATTTTATAATTTTAGTGATATCTTTGGATATTATTTACAAATAAATCCACCACTAAAATAATTTCCTCAAATTATCAAATATTAAATCTCATATAAAAGTCTCTTTTCAAATCTCCATAATATTTTCAAATATTTTTTGTAAAAACTGAAATTCCATTACTCAAAATAAATAAATATTTACACTTTAAAAACCACCGGTGTTACTGTTAAAATAATTATATAAGTAATTAATAAATTTGGTTAATAATAAAAAAATATTTTTACACTTAATATTATATAAAATTAAAAATATGAAATATAAAATAAAAATTATAATACATATATATTAAATATAATATTAAATCTATACTATATTATTAAAGCAGAAAGATTAAAAGTTTTGGTCGTAGGTATGGTACTGGGTGAACCATAGAAAATATATTGACCGTCCAATTTTAAGTGAACCATAAAATCAATTTTAACCGTTGAATTTTAATAAAATCTAATTTTAAAAGAATATAATCATACATACAACTCTAACATCAGTAGTCCACTTTTTATACAACTCATCACAGATAGGATAATATTATATTATATTTAAATTATATTCTATATTTTTTATTTTACGAATCCTACTTATCCTATAATTTTTATTTAATATATCATTAAAGTTTATCCTATAATTTTAATTTAATATATCATTAAAATTTATGATAACATTAAAAGTTTGGTAGTCGATCAATATTTGGGCCTGATAGTTGATTAATTATTGGGCCTAATTTTAAAATATTAATCTTCTAACTAAAATACAATCGCATATTAATCTTCTAACTAAAATATCTCACATTAATCTCCTAACTAAAATACATCTCTATACAAAACAAACAAAAATTATCTTATTAAAATATAAATACAAATGAATTATATAGAAATATATACATACAATATTAAATAAAATTTAAATTATTATTATACAAATACAAATAAATTCAAATCATTAAAAAATATTAAAATAAAAATATTGAAAAACTAAAAAAATTCATCCGTCCGCATCTTAACCGTCCAATTTTAAGTGAACCATAGAAACAATCTTAACCATTGAATTTTAATAAAATATAATTTTAAAAGAATATAATCATACATACAACTCTAACCCTAAAATATGATTTTAAAAGAATATAATCATACATACAACTCTAACCCCAGTAATCCTCCTTTTATACACTATAGGATAATAAGATATGATAATATTATATTATATTTAAATTATATTCTGTAAAAAAATTTTACGAATCATACTTATCCTATAATTTTTATTTATTATGTCATTAAAATTTATCATATACTTTTTATTTAATATATCATTAAAGTTTATGATAAACAATATGTATTTTTTAGTTTCAATCTATTTCTCTATTTTAATCGCATAACACAAATTATTTATCAAAACACAAGTTCTACTCAAATTAGAAGAATTTTGCTCAAACTAGAACAACCATTTCCAATCAATACCTGTATGTTCAAATTAGAAGACCGACAGCAATACCATGTATACAACTCTAACCCTCGATAGGCCTCCTTTTATACAACTCATCATGAATAGAATAATATTATATTATATTTAAATTATATTATATGAATATTAAATTTTATGAATATTAAAATAATATTATTTTATCAACATTAATTAAATTTTATCACCATGTTATATCTATATTATCTATACTTTTATATTATATTATTTTAAACAAATTTCTCTTTTAATTAGAATATATAGTTGTACTCAAAATCTACTAACATGTTTCAATTTTCCTCATCGCCCAAACACTATAATTTATTTAAAATTATAATTTTATAATTAAAATTTTTGAATATTAAAATTATATTATATTTTACCTACATGAAAATATACTTTTTTATTTAAATTTTAATTAAAATATTTCTAATATATTTGTAACTCTTTTTATTAATAAAAATTTCCTAATTAAATTTAAAGAAAAATAAAAAGTTTGGTCAGTTGGTCGTCCGTCCGGTAAGTCCTCTTTTTATATAACTTTTTTTATTATCCGTAAGTTTTTTTTATACTACTTTTTATACAATTATGATATAATTATAATTTAATTTGAAAATATATATATTTTACATATAACTCTATCATCGGTGAATCATTATTTGTAAAATAATCTAATAACATATCTCACTTCACTTCTACTTGAAATTATAATTTATTCATTAAATCTCATGAATATTAAAACTTATTAATTAAATCTCATGAATATTAAAATATTATTATTATTTTATCTATAAATAATTTTTATTATATATTATATTATTATAGCTGATATAATAAAAAAAATTAAATTATATATTTATATCATATAAAACAATTAATATATAATTTATTAATCCGCCCGTGCGTTGCACAGGTTATAAGCTAGTATGTATGTATGTGTAGGGCTAGGAATATTTCCCTCATGTATCTTTCAAAAGGAAAAAAAGATCTGAGAGAGTTGATTCCTTGTTTCGTGAATCCTAAAAAGAGTACTTGGGTTCTTCCAAGAACTAAAAAGCCTAGTATGCCTGAATTTAACTGGTTCCCGTGATGAAGGAAGTGGATCGGAAAAAAGAGGGATTCCAGCCAATCCAAAGGATCTCTCATCATAGGGTTAGCTTTAATGACGTGGATATTTTTAAATAATAGGTAGAGACTCAACAAAATTAGATGATGGAATGGACCAGGTTTGGTGATGAGGTTTTACTCCAGTGACATTAGCTAATAGTTAGCTATATTTAAAAATAATATTTTATTATTATTTTGAATAATTAATTGACTAATATAATATAGTATAATGATTAATTATAATTTGAAAATAATTATACTATGAATAATAAGTTTTTAATAAAAATTAAATTTTATTTTTATTAATATTAAGATTACTTGATCGTAATATGTAATCATATATGTAGAATATTAGATTAAAACTTTAGTAATTTATTGTACTTGAATATATTTATATAATTCTAATAAAATTAAGTAAAATTGTATTTTTAATTAATTAATTATATTAATTGATTATATTTTTAAAGATAATATTTTATAATTAATTTAATTAATAAATATTCATAGCATTTGAAATTGGCCATATGTCATCATATGTGGTTATGATAGATGTCAGATATCATGTATAATTTATATATATGGGCTAAATCTAGAGGACGGAGAAGTTGTGTGGTAAAATTTTAGCTAGTAGGAGAGTGACAAATTATTAATGTTATGTAAAAGATAGTACCACATCATTATTTTATCTAATAGGTGAATAGTCTTAGAAATGCTTTTAGTGGTTTAAATAACAGATGGGATGAATTATTTTTAAAATCTTTATTTTCTAAATAAAAATTTAATATTTAAAAAAATTTAAAAAAATAAAATTGAAAATAAAATTTGTAAGGTTATTTTTTTATATCTTAAAATACATGTAAAATATTAAAGATAGAAATTATGTGTTGCTTATCTAGATTATTATCCTACTAATGTTTTATTCTATATTACTGAGCAAGAAAAATCAAAGCTGCTCTAGTTTGCCCATCCTTCACGTCATTTGCTCATAATGTGAAGAACAAGCTCTTTTCAAATTGATCTAAGTTTTATATATGATTGATCTGGTAGTATATAAAATTCCAAGTTGGAGAATATTAAACTTGAGGGAATCATGACTCTTACTTGAACTCTTTTTCCACATATATATTCTTAATTAATTTAGTACTAATTAATTTAATCTAATTTCTTTCACCATGACTATACAAAGTTGTGAAGATGTAATTTGTAATTGAATGATAATTTTTTTAAGTATATATAATCGGTGATGGAGGAGAAGAGTTCAGTTAAAACTTTTTTTCTAGAATATACTTTCCACAAGTATTCTTAATTAAATACTCCCTCCGTCCCCGCCAAATGTTTACATTTGGTCCGGGCACGGAGACCAAGGATAGTGGGTGTAATAGTGATTTTATTGTTAAAATAAATGAAGTAGTGGGTGTAATAGTGTAAAGTGTTGAAAAAGTGAAGGGAAGTAGTGGATGTAAAAATGTATTTTATTGTTAAAAGTTACTATTTTTAGTAATATAAAGAATTGGGTGGGACGTCCCAAAAAGGAAAGTGTAAAGAATTGGTTGGGACAGAGGGAATATAAATTAATCGAAATTAGTTGACCGACCCCAAGGACAAAAGAAAAATTCAAACTAATTTATAATTTTAGTTCCATAAAATTATATTGGACAATTTTGAACATGATACTAAAACTAAACACGACACTTAATTATACAACATAAATGTATTTATAGTTTAACATTTTAACTTACTATTAAAAATGAGTATATATATATGAGAAAAATGGGTCTGATGTTGTCCTCATGTATTTTCCCTGAGGTTATGTATTTTTTAATATAATATTAGAAGGGTAAATTTGTAAATGTAATATCCCACCCCATGTATTTACAAAAATATCCCTATTTTTGTATTAGGTTTTGTTACACCCTGAGGTCATCCATACTGTTAGGTTTGAGAATTACATCCTCCTTGCATTTGTCTGAACCCTTCTCCCCCTTTCTGACATCACCTCTGACAGTAAGAAGTTCAACTATAGTATGGAGCATGCCCTGCATGGAACTAACAGAAGCAGAAAGAGTATCCACTTTTCCTTCCAATACAACCTGTTTAGTGGAGACAGAGTGGAGTTTTTCTTCCATAGAATGTTGACAAGCAGAAACAGCAGTTCCAAGAAGAACAGAATGCTTATTGACAGATGCCTTCAGATCATTAACTTCATGTTGAAGTCCTTTGGACATAATAGTAGAAGCTTTCAGAATTACCTTCAGTTCAACAGAGGATATTTACTTGTCAGCTTTATTTATTAAAGCAAGAACATGAGGCCAATAAATTTCTCTCTCAGGAAACTTCCAAGAGGAATCCCAAATGGATTGCCTGTGAGAAGAAATAAAATCTTCATTAGATGACTTTTCTTGAAAACTAAAATCCCTTCTGATACCCTCTACATCTATATTAGTTTCAATTTGTCCTTTAAGATCTTCCACCACCACATAATCAGTATAATCCATCTGTAATCTGTCATGAACATCATGTGCACTAACAGGCCATCTCTTGGTGTTAAATCTTTGAGTGTAGGGAATGGATAGATCTGTGACTTCTTCATCAGCAAAAATCACATCATCAGAGTCTATGTCCATCCCATCAGAGTTTATGACTTGGTCAGAGTTTAGCACAACATCAGAATTTACAGGAACAGATAAACTCGGAGTATCTGCAAAAGTAACATAACAACCTAAATCACTTTGATTTTTTAAAGTAATCTCATTACTTCTCACATCACACATATCATAACTTTTAAGAGTTAGATGTTGCTCACTAGAAGTAACTAACTTCTCTCTGAATTCTACCTCTCATTTTGCCAGATCCTATGTCTGCCTCTCATTAATTCTGTTTTCCACACTTTTTATCTCAGACTCACTAGAAAGGCTCAACACACAATGTCCTACAGAAATAAGAGGTGGCTGAGAAATGAGATTTGTGGTCACATGAATAGGGGTATCCTTTTCAGGACTATCCATGATCATCCCAGCAGTAAAGGTAGGAAATATGAATTCTGAACTGATACAATCAGAAAATGTAAATTCTTAAGTAGAGTCAGAGTTTATACCTTGAGCATTTGTGGATGGAGTCTCCATGGGCAGTGCAGAAATTTGTTGTGCTAAGAGAGCATCAGAGTTTGTCTGTAGAGCTGTATCAGAGTTTGTCAGTCCAATTGAATAATCTTGGTCTGTAATCATAAAATGGATGATTGGTTCTTGTGGGACGTGAGTCATATCAGCAGCTACTTCACCACTTTGAGGTGAAGGTTCTTGTGGGCTGGACTCTGCCAGAGACTGGCCTTCAGCATCAGCAACAACAAGAACTTCTAAATTTGGATTGATGCCTGCATCCAAACTTTGATTGAATGGTTCTTGTGTGGCTGAAGCATTAACAACTTCTTCATCCCTTTGAGTAGAAGGTTCTTGTTGGTTGTACTCCTGGTCCTTACTGGCTTCATCTGCTGGAAATGTGGCTTCTATTGAACATTGATCAACAGGTTCTTGTGGGCCTGGCCCTACAATGACTGCTACTTCACTTTGAGAAGTAGGTTCTTGTGTGTCTTGGCCAAAATTGACAGACTTCTTCTTCCTTCTAGAAAAGAGTTTGGAACTTAGAGAGGCTGAAGTTGATTTTGATTTGTTTGCCTCCATTTCTTTTCTGACTTGTTCAGCTAGCTCCCTTACTCTGTCATAAGACATCTCCTTTATAATTTTCTTAGGTGAGTTTGTTGGAGAATCTGAGACTTGAACTAGAGCAGCTGCACTAGATTTTAACAAAGCATCAGAGTTTATCGTGTCAGTGTGTAAAAGTTGAGGTGTTGGCTGATCAGAGATTGGAGCTTCAGAGTTTATGACTATATCAGAGTTTAGACTGTATGCAGCTCCAGAGTGTACAACCTTGATCAATCTTCTTTTCTTCTTCTGCACCACAGTTAGTGGTGTCACTGTGATTGGCTTTATAACAGGTAGAGAAGGTGTCTCAGAAACCTGTTCATCCATCGTTCTCTTAGCAAAAATGAACTCGTCATCAGAATCTATACTTTCATCAATCAATTTTCTCTTTTTAGGAGAAGATGCCTTCATGGATTTCCCTTTCTTTTTGCTTTAGCCATGCTGTTGAGAGGTGTGTTTTTCAACTACAGCCTTTTGGGAGACTGTCGAGGTTGGCAAATGTGTTTTGGAATCAGTGTTTAGATTTTGACTTGGGTTAGAATCAGAGATTGCTAAACTCTGATTCGTAGTCACTGACAAAAACTCCCTCCCATACACAGTAGGCATTCTCTGATGTAAGAGAAGCCTGACCCATGTGGGATATAACAGTTGAGATAGATTACTTTTCTTTGCATCTTTCCTGGTTAGATCAACAAAAATTCTCTTGTACATGCTAAAACTAGCTAAACTTTGATCATTCTCAAACTTAATATCAGGCAACAAAACATTAAAAATCAATTGTAAAAATCTAGCAAAATAGATAGTGTGAGAATCATTACTAATCTTACTAGCTAATTGCCTAATGATTAAACAGGGAAAATTGAAATTTAGATTATGGGTCAGAGAATACCTAATTTGTTGAGATAATTGAGGAATCGCATCAAAATTCGTGCATTTAGTTGTGAAAGCCCTTGTAATGCAATCGAAGAAGAAACTCCATTCTCTTCGAAGATGAGGCCTTGTAAGACTCCCCAACTTAGACAAATTTCCCTCATAGCCTATTTCCTTGAAGAATTCCTTGATTTGAACATCACTAACCATATCATCATACAACCCTATTCTCGGAAGATTAAGAGCTTGAAGAACCACTGCAGGAGTTATCGAATGGGTGCCATTGCATTTGAATGTTATGACTGGCTCTTCATCATCACCAGCATTGTTAAACCTTGCAGTTGACCAGATTTTGAGCAGAGATTGAGCTGAGAAATTCATGGGTTCCTGAAGTGCGTACCCAATGTAACTGTTCTGCAGAAAATCCTGAATCACATGAAAATCCTGAGGTGCTTCATCCTTAGATAGAAGAGAGATGTAGTTTGTTGCGGCAAAAGAATAATTCTGAAAAGTAATACCCTTAGAAGCCATTAAAGTTTTGAGCTTTGAAGAGTGAATAATAATTAAGGTTTGATAATACGAGAGAGACAGATAGAATGTTAGATGCAGATGAATAATTCACAGTGAAATAAAATGAATTAAAATATTCCCTCTCATTTGCATATACCCTCTAGTGGGACACGTGGCAAGAAATAATTGGAGCGGTAATGAGTAGAACAAGTCTCAAAATACAGCATTTGTGTATGTATCTGTGTAATGATATGAACCGTCAATCGTGAGATACACGCGCCTTATTACAAGTCCTAATCAAAGAATGATAAATATGATTAAAAAAAATATGAAATATGATGTCATAAATATAATCTCAGAGTTTACCACTTAAACAGAGTTTACAGATCAGAGTTTATATGAATCAGAGTTTAATATACACTATTAGAGTTTACCACATATTCTGACAGTGTTTACCATAAATACTGATAACTTGTGATCAGAGATTAGATGCTTTAATGATCAGAGTTTAGTCCATTGTCATCAGAGTTTATCCCATACTCTGACATATACTCTGAGAATCTGAAACTTGCTAAGTTGAGCCACTTGTCACCATCCCTAATTCATAGACTAGTCTGTTAAATGTTGCTTCAGGCAAAGATTTTGTGAATATATCTGCTATTTGTTGATCTGTAGGAACAAAATGTAATTCAATTGTGCCTTCCTCCACATGTTCCCTTATGAAGTGATATCTAATACTAATGTGCTTTGTCAGAGAATGTTGAACTGGATTTCCTGTCATTGCAATAGCACTCTGGTTATCACGATAAATAGGAATTTTTGAAAATTTCAAACCATAGTCTAGCAATTGATTTCTCATCCATAAAATCTGTGCACAGCAGCTTCCAGCAGCAATATATTCAGCCTCTGCTGTTGATGTTGAAATTGATTTCTGCTTTTTGCTGAACCATGACACAAGTCTTCCACCTAAAAATTGACAACTACCACTTGTGCTTTTCCTGTCAATTTTACATCCTGCAAAGTCAGCATCTGAATAGCCTATTAATTTAAAATCGGACTCCCTAGGATACCATAAGCCAAGATTAACAGTGCCCTTGAGATATCTGAATATTCTCTTCACAACAATGAAATGAGGTGCTCTTGGATTTGCTTGAAATCTAGCACATAGACATGTGGCAAACATGATGTCTGGCCTACTAGCAGTCAAGTAAAGTAGAGAACTAATCATCCCTCTGTATGCTAGCCATAGGAGTTGTAGCAGATGCAGAGTCTTGCATTTGAAACTTAGTGAGTAGATTCTTTGTATATTTAGACTGATTAATGAAAATACCTTCTTCAGATTGTTTCACTTGTAAGCCTAAAAAATAACTCAATTCTCCCATCATGCTCATTTGATACCTGGACTGCATTAACTTTGAAAATCTTTCACAGAGTTTCTCATTAGTGGAACCAAATATAATATCATCAACATATATTTGTACCAATAATAAATCCTTACCTTGAGTTCTATAAAACAAGGTTTTATCAATTGTTCGTCTAGTGAAATTATTTTCAAGTAAGAATAGAGTCAGCGTTTCATACCAGGCCCTTGGTGCTTGTTTTAGTCCATATAAAGCTTTATCTAGTCTGTAGACATGATATGGATATTTTGTATTGATAAAGCCAGGTGGTTGTTCAACATAGACTTCTTCTTCAATTTCACCATTTAAAAATGCACTTTTAACATCCATCTGGTAAACCTTAAATTTCTTATGTGCAGCATAAGCAAGAAAAATTCTGATTGTCTCAAGTCTAGCTACAGGTGCATAAGTTTCATCATAATCAATCCCCTCCTGTTGAGAATAACCTTTGGCTACCAGTCTTGCTTTGTTCCTTGTAATTATTCCATCAGAGTCTGTCTTGTTCCTGAATACCCATTTTGTGCCAACAATAGATCTGTTCTTTGGTCTTGGAACTAGGGTCCAAACTTCATTTCTTTCAAACTCATTCAATTCTTCCTGCATAGCAGTGACCCAATCAGCATCCTTCAGAGCATCTTCAACCTTCTTTGGTTCTGTTTGAGAAAGAAAACTATGAAATAGACATTCATTCTGAGTAGCTTTTCTTGTTTTTACTCCACTTTCTAGATCACCAATAATTATATCAGGTGTGTGATCTTTTGTCCAATTCCTGGGATGTGGAAAAGTCCTTGAACTAGATGCTCCTCATGATTCTTGCCTTCATAGAATGATTCCTCTGTAAATGCTGATCCTCCCCTGAAGATGTGCTTCCTTTAGTGTTTGATGTCTCAGAATTTAAGTACTCAGAGTTTGAGTTATCAGAGTTTGAGGTCTCAGAGTTTGTGTTATTCAGAGTTTGGTCAGATTCTGATATTTCAATTACTGTGTTTTGATCTCCAATGTCAATATTTGATGAATATTGCTCCCCCTCAACATGTGCAGAATCTTCAATTTCTATTTCAATCAATTCTGAATCAGAGTTTAAAGAATCAGAATTTTCCTCACCAGATTTTAGTTGAACAGAGTTTATTTCATCAGAGTTTGGTTCAACAGAGTTTATTTTCTGCAGTTCATTCTCAAATCTTAGAGTTTCCTGTGCATCTTTATCATGCAACCCAGCTATCTTCCCTTCATCAAAGGAGACATTAATTGATTCCATGACTGTCCTTGTCCTTAAGTTGAATACTTTGAATGCTCTTGAAGAAGTTTTAGAAGTTGTTGCATATCCAACAAAAATTCCTTCATCTGCTTTAGGTTCAAACTTCTTCAATTGTTCAGGATGTGTTTTGAGAATAAAACACTTGCTTCCAAAGATGTGAAAGTATTTGACATTTGGTTTTCTTCCTTTCAAAGATTCATATGGAGTCATTCCATGTTTGTTTATTAAAGAACAATTCTGAGTGATGCATGCAATGTTCACAGCTTCTGCCAAAAAATAAGTAGGTAGTTTTGCTCCTTCTAGCATTGTTCTGGCAGCTTCTATTAAAGTTCTATTCTTTCTTTCAACTACATCATTTTGTTGAGGTGTGCCAGGTGCTGAGAATTGTTGAATAATACCTCTTGTTGAGCAGAATTCCTCCATTGCAGAATTCTTAAACTCTGTTCCATTGTCACTCCTTAGATTTTTTACTTTGTGAGTTGATCCATTCTCAATCATTGCAATATGATCAAAAATTATCTCTGCAGTTTCATCCTTCTTATGCATAAAGTACACCCAAGTAAATCTAGTGAAATCATCAACTATTACCAGAGTATATTTCTTCTTTCCAATGGACATGATGTTTACTGGACCAAATAAATCAAGATGTAGTAGATGAAAAGGTTGATCAATTGAATTTTCAGTTTTGCTCTTGAAAGATGTCTTCTTTTGTTTGGCCTTTTGACATGAATCACAGAGTCCATCAGGATGAAATTGAACTTTTGGAAGACCTCTAACTAGGTCATTTTTCACCAATTCATTAATGTTTCCAAAGTTCAAGTGACATAACTTTTTGTGCCAAATCCAGCTTTCCATTGGTGATGCCTTTCCAAGTAGACAGGTTAAGGGACCATTAGAATTGACATCCAAGCTAGCTTCAAATAAATTGTTATGTCTGTGGCCAATAAGAACTATTTTCCCATTTTTCTTACTTTTCACTTCACAGTGAGTTCCATGAAATTCCACAGAATAACCTCTGTCTGTCATTTGACTCACACTTAGCAGATTATGTTTGAGTCCTTCAACCATAGCTACTTTCTCAATGATTACATTTCCAATCTCAATGTTGCCATGTCCCAATGTTTTTCCTATGTTGCCATCTCCATAAGATACTGCTGGGCCAGCCTTCTCCTCAAACTCTGAAAGCAGGGATTTATTTCCAGTCATATGTGCAGAACATCCACTATCAATCATTAGAATGTTCTTTCTGTTTCCCTGCAATCAGTAAATGCAATTTAATCAGTAAATGTTCTTTGAAAACTTATTAACTTTAGTAGCAGAAGTTCTTTTATCAGAGTTTAAGTTAATAGAGTTTACATGATCAGAGTTTGCATTCACAGAGTTTGTACTGTCAGATTTTAGATTCCTTTTATCAGACTTTATCACATATATTTGTTTGACAGTATGTTTTGGAGAATTATTTACTTGAGGCTGTGGTTTATAAGAATTATAATACGAATTATGATATTCTTTGCATGTATAAATAGAGTGCCATAAACTACCGCAGTGAAAACATGGATTATATCTAGTTTGTTTTCTAGCCTCAAACCTAGGTCTTTCAGGTTCTTTCTTTTGTTTGCAGTCAATAGCAAGGTGATTAGAATTTCCACAAGTAAAACAGGTTTTCCTAGGAGCATCAGGGATATTCATGTAGTTATTCTCCTTAGTAATTCCTACTTTACCATTCCTATTTCTTTTCACCTTTTTAGATTTATTAGTGACTGCCTTCAACTTTTCTTTAAGTTGCTTCTGTGAAAGTAACCCTATATTTATCTTTTTAGAATCTGACACACTATTGTTTTTAGAGCTTTCAGCATATTTAATTTTCTTGAAATCACTAGCTCTAACAAATTTCACAGGTTCACTCAGTGTTCTTTTTGTATGTGCTTTAGTGTGTATTTTAGTGTATGTTTCTTTGTCAGATTCATATCCTAAAGCAGATGTCCAATTCTTTTCAGAAAGCATTTGTTGGACCTTCTTGCCAGAGTTTGTCCAAACTCTGAAGATCTCTTTTTCCTTTGTTATCTCAGATTTTAAGTACTCGACTTGAATTTCTAATTGTGTTTGCATGTGAATAGCATTATCAAGGTCTTTCTTAATGTTTAATATTTCAGAGTTTTCAGATTCAAGCATGTTATTCCTAGCAGTCAAAGTTTGTATTTCAGATTTTAATCTCTCATTTTCTAGAGTCTGGGATTTAAAGCTAACATGCAAAGATCTAAGAAAAGACTTTAATTCACAGATATTATCAGTTTGAAAATTGAAAACAGAGTCTGGTACCTTTTCAGAGTTTAAGATAGTAGCATCAGAGTTTGCCATGAGAGCATAGTTAGTTTCTTCTTCAGAGTCTAAGGAATCCATCCAATCTTTCTTTAATGTGATGAGAGTTTTCCCAGATTCCTTGCTTCTGCACTCAGTAGCAAAGTGCCCCATCTTATTACACTTGTAACACTTGATCTTTGATTTATCAAGAGTTTTTGATTTTCCATCTCTATTTTCTCTCTTTCTGAATCCGTCTTTCTTATCTGACTCACCATGCTTTTTCTGAAAGTTTCCTTGCTTCTTAAATTTTCTATATTTCTTAAAGCTTTTGACAAACATAGCAAACATCTCTATCATGTTAGTGTCTGAAGAGTCATCAGAGTTTATATCAGAGTTTGCTTCAAACTCTGATTCACTTCTTTCCTTGATTACAGCTTTTCCTTTTCTTGTTGAGGCTTTATGGACTTTTTCTGTAGGTTCTTCAATCTAGGCCTCAACATTCAAGGCAATAGATTTTTCCTTGCTACTTTTCATGTTTTTTCTTTGCTGTAACTCCAAGTCATGAGTCTTCAGTTTTCCATAGACCTCATCTAAAGACATCTCATCTAAATCAGCTCGGTCTCTAATCAAAGATGTCTGCAGATCCCATTCTTCTAGAAGAGCCCTAAGAAACTTTTTGTTTAAGTCTTCATTATCATACACCTTATCTACTAATGCCAAGTTGTTTAACAGAGTTAAAAATCTGTCATAGATATCTGTGAGAGACTCATTCTGTTTAGCCTCAAAGTATTCATACTCTTGTATCAGTATAGATCTTCTCTTTTTCTTGATTTCCCTGGTTCCTTGACATTGAACCTCTAGTGCATCCCAGATTTCTTTTGCTGTCTTGCATGCTATTACCTTGTTGGACATTACAGAGTCAAGACTGTTATGCAACATGTTTCGTACCTTGGCATCTTTGAGGACTTCTTGCTTTTCCTTATTGGTCCATTCTTTCTTATCCTTTAATGTATAATATTCAGGAACTTGTCTTCCTTCTATAACAGTTGCAGGCACCAGTTTTGTTGAAAGATACTGGCCTTCATTGATTCTGTCCAGATAGTCAGGGTATGTTGCTTCTAGGAACATCAACATCTTCACCCTCTATGAGGGTACTCAACCTTCTTCAATATTGGAATCTTGATGCTTTCATACATGTTACCAGACATGATTATTTGATCTTTTGAATTAAAATTAACTGTCTGCTCTGATACCAATTGTTTCCCAGAATAATCAATCTATTACAGAAAGGGGGTTGAATGTAATAGTACCAACTAATCGATGATGAACACAAGTATGTAGAATGGAATGCTGTTTTGTATTAATAATGATCTTGAATATGAAACTCTTTCGAGAAATATTGTTCTTAAGAGCTGCTAGGTTACAATAATAGTGCTTGAAAAACGTATATTGATTATAACCTATCTCTGTGTTTATATAGACACAGCTACAAATACAATTACAAATCAGAATGGAAATAGAATAGCTTTAATAAGGTAATTTAGATTTGCACTCGAATTCCTTCTTACTATCCAATTCTGACTCTGATTCGTCTGTTTCCTTTTCTATCAAACTCTGAAGCTAATCTCTGTCGGTTTGTTATTCTCTGATTTGAGCATTCTCTGTTAGAATAAACTCTGATTGAGCATTCTTTGTTAGAGTAAACTCTGTCCGACAGCTTCATAAACTCTGATGACGTCAGCATAAACTCTGATCTCATATTCTCTGACAATCATCAGTGTTTGCATTCCTAACAATAAAACACTTAAAATTACCTGATATTTAAAAAACTCTTAAGAGAAACGTATATTGAAAAACACTTAAGAGAATCTTATATTAAAAAATACAAAATATTTTAAAGAAACCTTATATTAAAAACTAAAACACTTAAAAAGAATTTTATGTTGAAAATACTTAAAAGAACTTATATTAGAAAATATAAATCACTTTGAAGATTTTGATATTAAAAATATACAAAACAATTATTAAATAATAATATTAAGATTCTCTTAAGTGATCTACCAAATTGCAGGTTAAAGGGTGTAAGTATCGTATAAAAGATAAAATATAATTTATTCTTGTCAACTTACCAAAAATAAAAGATTATTTTAATCACCCCTAATTAATGTGTATTACCATGTATTTGAATTGTTGAACCGTATAAATAAAAAATTCATATTCAATGGACTTGATTTTGTGAGATAATTACATCAAAACTATTATATGATGTATTAATAATTAAATAAATATTATATATAATTGATGATGGAGATTGGGGTCTCTTGACAAAAGGGGTCTCCCTAGAACCCTACCATATATATATATATATATATATATATATATATATATATATATATATATATATATATATATATATATATATATGCATACACTCAAATGAGAATCCCCAAAAATGAGATCTAATCTCAGCCACATAACTAATTTTAATCACATCCACAAGTTTATTTAATTAAAAAATTATATTAAAACAAATTTATATGTACATATAACAACACAGATTATATACATCGGGATTCAACAACATCACAAGAATCCACCATCACCGTCGATGTCCTTGTCCATTAAACATCTCATCCCTACCATCAATTTTTGATTTCTCAACCATCTCTTCACCTATCTACTCCTTCTCTGGTCACCACCAATATTCACCCACTACCTCTTCCGATCTCCCCACCCACCCCTTTTCTCACCACCATCCGCCCCCGCCCCCGCCAACACCAACCTGCATGTCATCCTCCCGTGCCACCACTCGCTGCCACCACCTTACTCCTCTACATCTCTCTCTCTCCCCCTTCACCCTCTCTCTCACATGACGACAAGCACATACTACCTCTATCTTGTCCAGCAATCCAAACTCGAGGGACTACCAGATCTGTACTTCAATTTGAACATCCCATTGCTGGTAATTTTCTGGTGATTTTTATACTTTTTTTGCAACTTTATGTGATGTTCTGGTGATTAATGGTGGTGTAGTTGGTGGTGATACTACAAATGTGGTAATTGTGTGGTGTTTTGTGTTGATTTTGTTGAAGTGATTTTTATAAATGTAGTACTTTTTTGTATGATATATTGGTGATTACTTGTTATGGTCAGAGGTGGTGACGGGAGGTGGCCTGAGGTGATGTTGACGATGGTGGTCGTGTGGTGGTAATCAGTGATGGTGTGGTGGTTATGTTTATTTTGTTGCAGTAATTTTTATTTAAATGTGGTGATTCTCTAGTGATTATTGGTAGTGGCCGGAGGTGGCCAGAAGTGATGACCGGAGATGGCAGAAGGTGGAGCTGGTGATTAATGGAGGTTGGAGTAGGTAGATGATGATATTAGAAGATTAAAATGGAGTAGGTGGATTGTGGTGATTTTTTAGTGATTATTGAGGGTCGCCGGAAGTGGAGATCGCCGGTGATTGGAGGTCGCCAGTGATGGGATGTGGTGGAGTATTAAAATGTTTAATGAAATGAATGAGTGGTTGGAGATTAATTTTCATATCTCACCATAGTTGGACTCTCACTCGAACGTGACCGTATATATATATAAAGGTTTTTACTAAAATGAGAACCCCAATTAAAATGAGATATGAGATATAATCTCGACCCTCCATTTTATAGTATATTTTTTAATTAGAGCCTCATATTCCTCCCCCTCACCTGTTGCAAACATCCACATCCTCCCTCCTCCCACCATAATTTCCGTTCACCCCTGCCGACGACCTCCAGCCACTAGCATCACCGATCCCTCCGCCACCAACCTCCAACCACATCGTTCGCCTCCGATTAACCTGTTTCTCCATCTCCCTCCTACACCTACCCTCCAACCACCATAACTCATCCCCTGATGCCGCTGCTACCAACCGCTAACGAACTCCTCTACCGTGCCGCCCCCAATCCATATGTTCTTATCCATCGCCACATCTGTCATATCGCCCGATGGATTCAACCTTTAGTGGTTGAAATTTCCTCCTTCCTCGACACTTCAAGCATCATACCACTTGATCTGTAACATTTAAGATCTGCTCATAACCGAAAACAACTCACCGCCGTTGGTGATTTTTCTTGAGGGTCGATGATTTTTGTAATTCCTTGTAGATTTTTATTGATTTTGTATTGTAGCAAATGATCATATAAGATAAGGATGATAGTTTCCGGCATGATAGTGGTGATATGTTAGCAGTGGTCTGGTGGCTTGTATTTGTTTGACTGCGGTGATTTTTTTGAGAATATGGTGATTATGCGTCAGTTTGTGGTGATTTCTGCTAATTTTTCGATTTTATGACTCTCACATGATGATTATGCAGATGGTGGAGGTGTGCAGTTGGTGTTGGTGGTGGTGGCGGCGGGGTGATGATTGATGGCGGCGACGGTGGATTTTGTATGGCTATGATGACTTTTTGCTTAGATCCGGTTATTTTTTCACGATTCCGGTGATATGCAGGTGGTGGTGGATGGCGTGGTGGTTGTGTGATAGTTTTCTTGTGGTGATTTTGTCATGATGTAGGAGATTTTTAACTGGTGGCCAGAGATGGTTCTTAACGGTGGCGGGAGGATGGTCAGAGATGGCGGTCGATGTGGATTGTAGATGGTGGTTGATGATGATGGTAAATGGTAAAGATGTATATAAGATTACACTACAAGAAAAACAGAATCATACAACGCTTTTGCACCGTTGTCTGGCATCTCAATTTTCCGTAGTCTATTGAGGTGCCGTGTGATTGCGATCAAACAACACTTGTTTAAACTGTTATACGAAGAAAGGAACACAACGGTTCAACAAGCTTGTTATAATATAGAAAAGACAACGGGTCCTATAACCGTTGTCCAAAAGATTACAGAACAACGCCCCATGTTCTGGACACCGTTGTATAACACCTAGAAACAACAACGCTATGGTTCAAAACTCTTGTCTGAAATGAAGTCAGTCAAGTGTTTTAAAAACTGTTATTGTTTCTTATTCCAAGAACTGTTATTGTAGTTTTCTATAGACAACGATTTTATTCCTTTTAATGCGTTGTATTTATTTTATTTACACAACTAGCACAAGATGAAATATTTTATAGTGTGTGTTGTGTTTCTCTATATTAGACAATGGTTTATGTACATAAAAAAATGATTTTAAATAATACCCCTAACTAAATAATGAATCAATAAATTTATCAATACAAAAATTTCTAATTGATCTACACTTTCAATGTAAAAATTACATACATAGCAATCTCATGTCTCTACAAGTCCTACAAATTTTTAATGTAAAAATTGCATACATAATCATCTCTATAACAATTTTCATGTCTTTGGCATTTGCAGCATGTAACTCTAATAGATGTGAACCTGTCAAGATCTCTTGTTCTCCAGAAGTCCATGGTTCACCATTCACAAGCACATCCTCAACAAAAGATTCTGCTCTTATCTATATGATTCATGTTAAGCAATAAGTAATCCTTAAAAATACTTTATACGCAGATAATTATTGACTGTTTTATGCATAACTTCATACCTCTTCAGTCATAAACCTACTCATTAGTAATTCAGGCAACAAGTAATCCTTAAAATGTGCATGCAACCTCCAGCTCTATCTTCACTAGAGATGTGGTCCATTTCCTCCATCTCTGTAGTTTCAAATTTCTGGGAACTCAACTTCACTTGGTAGATACTCTTCATCATAGCAGTGCATTCAGCTGTGAGATGTCTATAACTTTTCATGTGAGCAATAGTTTCAACATTATATGTCGTAACCCAAGTGATCATATAGCACATAATTGATAAGTATGGCGATTAGTAATCATTTGAACTCACACTTTGAGCAGACACAATTGAACCAATCCTGCGTTGTAACAATGCCAGCATGTAGCCAAAGAAGCCTGCTGCTATAAGCACTGCGATATCTATATTTATATGTCTTGTAACTTGTAAGTTTTCTCAAGTTTATATGTATGATCGAAAGGTGGTACAAAAGTGCGTCCCTCTTTTTTTGCCCTCTTGACTGCATATGCCTCTGCTTCCACAGTCCTTTGTATAGTTGAATAGGTTTTGAATCTACTCCAACGATCTCCAGGGGTAACAGACACCTGCATAACCATATTACTAGTGAAATAAAGCTTCTGTGGTATGCAGAGTACTAACAAACATAAGTATACAATCTGATTAACTTATCATTTCCTACATGCCAATTCATAATAGTTTTATGATAATGTAAACCCTATAAGTTAATTGACCAGAACAACTATTACCAACAGACATGGCAGCAATTTTCGCTACTTGATAAGAGTAAATTTTTGATTACATTAGTAGTTGCCTACAAATAGAAGAATATTAATGAGACAAGGATAACAAATATATCAGAGCTTAAGAGCCAAACAAAGTACCTTTCCACCCAGATTCCGTTCATTTCTCTGCCATTTCCAAAGTTTGCATAACTGATTAACATCAGGCATCCTGGGATTTACATCAGGCAAAGATCGACTATCTCCATTCTACATGATTAAATAGCTAAATTAGTGAAAAATAGTAGACAAACCTCCTTCTATCAACGAATTAATTGATATTACAAACCTCCAATTGCCAAACCATTCGCAGTAGATATATATATCAAAAGAAAAAATGAATTGACTAAAAATAAACAGAACAATAGATGACAAAACATGCACCACTTCAAAGAGAAATATCCTTCAATGTCTATACTTACTAATTGCACAATGGCTGTGACTGGTGCACCTCTTTCCAATGCACCGATGTTTGTTGCAGTAGAAACATTTGTACCTTGTCCCATCAGCACTATAGGCCATTCTTGTACAAGATTGTCCTGGCGCATCATAATCAACTCGAGATCATAACCTAAACTTAAACCAACAATTAAATGAATGAATTAATGAATAAACAAAAACTCACTTATTATTCATGAGATTCTTGACATCAACAACAAACACAGAGCACATGACTGCTTTTTCTCTCCAGCCTCCCTCATCTATCTCTCTTCTCTCCTCCTCTCTCCATCTTCTCTCTTCTCCTCTCTCTCTCTCTCCGCTGCTCTCTCTCTCCCTCTCTTTCCCATCATCTCCCTCAATCTCTCCTGGTCTCTCTCCCTTGCTGCCATAAACACCAACACACACACACACACACCAGTCGCACACCCAATCGAACACACACACACACACATCAGACATACATACACACAATCATAAAACATATACACGCATATATACTCCCTCCTTCAACCTCCTGCTGCAACTCCGGCCACCGCCGCCGGCCTACGTCGCCGTCGAGGTGGGACAACCCACATCCCCTGCTCCGATTAACCAATACCAAATCCCCCTTCTCCATCGAAATAGATGGCAAGAAGCCCTCATCTCAAAAATCAATTGAAGCAGACGAACCATATTTCAAACCAAAGCTCTAATTTATAGTCACAAATCGAGTTATGTGAGAGAGGAGAGAGAGCCGTGCAGGAGTTACATAATGAGTGTGTGCAAACAAATCAATTGAAGAAATCGATTTTGGGCTTGATTTGTATCTAGGGTTTCAAATCAAGGGATTTGATCTTCAAAGATATACAGGGAGAGTCTGCAGTTTGAGAGAGAGACGGGGTGAGAGAGATTTTACTAAGGGGGGAAATGAAATTTCGGTGAAGGGGGGATAAAATTTGGGGAAAAGGTATAAGGGGGAAATGAAGTTTTTTTTATTTATGTGTATTATTATATATAAATTTTCATTTTATTATAAATTAAGGTAACACAAACAATTTAATTTTTTTTACTTTTTAATAGATCACTAAGATTAAAAAATCTTGGCATTAGTATATTTGAAATTTTCAAAATATTATTTTATATTTACTAAAATTATTTTATATTTTATATTTATTAAAATTATTTTAAATTTTATCAATATGTTATATAAAATTTTAATAAAATTAAATATAAGTGCATAATTATAATATTATAATATTCATTGGATTTAAATAATAAGTTACAATTTTAAATAAATTAAATAGTTTTAGCAATGTTTAAATTAATATGTGTTCATATTTGGTATAATTTTATTAATTATATTATAAATAAGATATTTAACTTAAGTATATAAAATTTATGATATATTTATATATAATTTTGATTTTTTTTCAACTACAACTTAGAAAAATATATTTATATTATGTATATGTACAAATATATATATTGATAATAATTAGTAGATACTTTTATGGTTGGAATAAGAGTTACTAGTATGCTTTCTTGTTTAAAAGTGAAAGGGGAAATGAAATATTGATCCAACCGTACGGATGTTAAGATCTATTGATTTGAGTGATGTGCACAAAAAATCAAAAAATTCCAAATTAATATTGTATTATTTTATATTATAAATCTCTCAAAAGTACTAATTTTAACACGACTCATCCCGATTGCACATAATGTATTTTTTTAAAAAAAATTGACGATCCAACCGTACGGATGTTAAGATCTATTGATTTGAGTGATGTGCACAAAAAATCAGAAAATTCCAAATTAATCTTGTATTCTTTTATATTATAAATCTCTCAAAAGTACTAACTTTAACACGCTCATCCCGATTGCACATAATGTATTTTTTTAAAAAAAATTTTGACTATCCAACCGTACGGATGTTAAGATCTATTGATTTGAGTGATGTGCACAAAAAATCAGAAAATTCCAAATTAATCTTGTATTCTTTTATAATATAAATCTCTCAAAAGTACTAACTTTAACACGACTCATCCCGATTGCACATAATGTATTTTTTTTTAATTTTTTTTGACGATCCAACCGTACGGATGTTAAGATCTATTGATTTGAGTGATGTGCATAAAAAATTAGAAAATTCTAAATTTATTTTATGTGTTTTTTTAACTAAACTAATAAAATGTGTTTAAATAAATTTTCGTCTTATTATGAAAAGGTAATTTTTGTCATCTTCTGTGAAACAGACAACGGTTCTCTTAGAAATTGTGTTGTGTGAGTTCAACGAAGACAACGGTTTCATTTACAAATCGTTGTGTATATATGTATATATATTTTCTTAATCTAACGGCTAATATATAATCTTATTTCAATCGAGGGTTCTTATTTTGCCACCTCAGCAATCCACGTGAAAGTTTTTCCACCAATCACGCGCGGTCACAGAAGACAATGGTTTATTTGTAAAACACTTGTATAAATAAGTTTATGACAATGGTTTAAATTTAAAAAAGCTTGTATGGAAGTGCTGAAGACAAGAGTTTCATTTACAAACCGTTGTGTAAACACTTATCTGGTCTGATCAAAGATACACCACCGAGACAACAGTTTACAATAAGTTCAATAATAGTTATCGTAGTCATAGTCACACAACAGTTTTTCAAAAAAATAATAACGAATTATAACCCTTGTATGAAAGATATGAGACAACGATAAAATTAATAACACTTGTCTGGTATGATCAAAGGTACACCACATAGACAACGGTTTACAATAAGTTCAATAACAGTTATCGTAGTCATAGTCAGACAACAGTTTTTCAAAAAACAAACATACACCATTGTTTAATTTTTTGGGACAACGGTTATTTTTTTAACCGTTGTGTAATAAGTGTTGTATGATCGTGTTTTTCTTGTAGTGTTAATTAGTGGTGAGAGATGTAAATAAGATATTTAAATGAATAGCTAGGATTATATCTCATATCTCGATCACAATAATTTGGGTTCTCATTGGAGTAAGACTCTCTCTCTGTATATATATATATATATATATAATTCTCATTGGAGTAAGAATATATATATATATATATATTTATATATATTTTTTTTGAAAGTATATATTTTTTAATTCATAGAAATAATATCAATATTTTTATAAAATTGTGGATTATATAATCAGGTGCTCGATCAACTTAATTAAGTTGAATAATCTTAACCCTATCTATTTTGCTGCATAGGTTTTAGATTAGAGAAGAAAGTTGATTATTAATTATCTTGTTACTAATTACAAAATTTTATTGTTCAACTACATTATTATCCTACTATATTCACTCTTTTTGCCTGTCTAGTTTTGGCTACAAATTTGCTTATACTACTATTCTATAGCAAAACCTACCACTATATATTTACTAGATCCCCAAGAAACAATAACATATTAAGAAATGACCATATTTTACAAGCTTCTTGTTATACTATTTCATCTCTTGTTATGATGTATATACTTCCACTCACTATAACTTCATCACCAACAACCCAAGCAGAAGCTCTTGTCAAATGGAAGAATACTTTAATATTACCTTCTGATTCACTCAATGATTGGTCCCTAATCAATATCCAAAATATTTGTATCTGGATTGGCATTACCTGCAATACTGCTGGAACTGTTTCTATGCTCTACTTATCTGGTCGAGGACTCACCGGATCACTTCTCACTTCAATTTCTCCAGTGCCAGTAAAAGAAGTACTTGATTTAAGCGGAAACAACTTGTCAATCTTCGATTTCTCGACTTGTCTTATAATTCATTTGAAGTATTCCTTCTTCTATAGGTCAACTTAGAGAGCTTCAAACACTTGAACTAGGACGTAATCGTTTGAAGTCCACTATTCCTCCCGAGCTTGGATTGTGTACCAAGCTCAATAGGTTGAGTCTATTTGATAATTATCTTACTGGGCCTCTTCCTTTGTCCTTGTCAAATCTTACGCAGATTTCTGAACTGGGTCTAGCTGATAATCATCTTTCCGGTGAGTGAGCTCTCGCCTCATCTGATCAGCAACTGGACTGAATTGATAACACTGGACATTTCAAACAATACCTTCATTGGTAACATTCCTCGTGAAATTGGTATGTTGACTAATATTACATTCCTGGATCTGAGTTATAATACTCTCTCAATTATTGCACCTGAGATCGGGAAGCTCACCAATTTAGTTTACTTATATTTGGATTCCAATAATCTTAGTGGAACTATTCCACCTGATATTGGGAAGCTCACCAATTTGAAACGCCTATATTTGGACACCAATAATCTTAGCGGAACTATTCCACCCGGGATTGGGAACTTAACATAGTTATATGATCTGAATCTCAGCAATAACCATTTTAATGGAGAGCTGCCTGATTCCATTTCTGATTTGAGGTACTTGTGGAGTCTTTCTCTTATGTCCAATAGGTTTTCTGGAGGCATGCCCAAGGACTTTGGGAAGTATACTCTTGAGTTGAGATATGTTGATTTATCAAAGAACAACCTTTCAGGTAAGCCTTCCAAGGCATTTTAATGAGAAGCCTTATCTTCAGCCTGGACTATTCTTCAGTGTCATTTTCATCGGAAAATCGGGTCATATTGCACTTCAGTCTACGTCGTCTAATTGTGAGAATAATGGAAGTCCAATATTAATTCTTCATTGTCATTTACATGATATATTATCACTTATCTTATGCTACAAGAAAGTATGTTATTTTTAATTTACTAGAAAATTTATAGTCTTCAATTTATCAGAGAAAGTCCAACAATATCTTAGTGTATTCTTATAAATATTCACTATCAATAACTATCATTTTTTTCAACTATTCAAATAATTATCATTTAGTCTAAAATAAACATGATACTATAATAAAATAATAATTGCGAAATAAAACTTATATATTTGATGATAATTAATGCATGATCACGGTGAATAAATCATATTTTGTGAAAATTTAAACTTAGATAACATATTAAAAATTTATAAAATGATGACTATTTACCTACAAATGTAATGGAGTTAAAAATATTATTTATATATGAGTTCGAATAGAATACCAACTATGAATCATATTCGGGTATTGGGATAAGATCATTTTATAAAAAATAATATGACCCCTAATCTGAGCGGGTATATGAATACTCATATCCGGATCATATTTTATTCAAGTTTAATTTTTCCGCCAGATTTGGATCGTTTCATATTTTCGAGCCGAGCCGAGATACCTCCTCATCAATTTACAACCCTACACACCAACATATAGTAATATTATATAATATTAAGTGCACCAGAAGTTCTTATGAATAACAAGTATAAAATTTAAATAATTTCGATAAGAAAATGTCAAATATTTTTTTTAAACTATGAACTAAGTGCCTATATTATAATAAAATTATATTTTTATTACAACTAGGATGAAACTATTTTTTTAACGGGGAATCTATAAAAATAATGAATTTACATTTATGGAAGAAATTTAAACAAATATTTCTTTCTTATTTAATAAAAAGTTTTAAATTAGTAATGACATGAAGATAATACACGCTAATATGAATATTTCCCTTATACTAGGATTCTCAATTAATTTTAAAACCTCCTTAATCACCTGTCAATGAAGCAAAAAACACGACAATCTTTGATTTTTATTCATATTTGAATTCCAAGGTTTGGAGCCAAAATGGGAGGATTAAACCTAGCGGAGGCAAATGCAGCAGCAAATGCAGAAGATCAGTTTTCAGTCCTCCCAGACTGCATTATTCATATCATTTTGTTATTTCTTTCGGTGCACAGCTTAGCTGACGCTTTCCGCACATGTATACTCTCTAAGAGGTGGAAAAGCTTATGGTCCAGCCTCCCCTATTTTGATTCTTTTTTATACCCTAGTTTTCATCTATTCGTAAAAAAGCTCAAAGAAAAACAACCTTTTTCTGACATGAATGTTCATGAAGAGTACCTCAAATTTTTAGAGTCTTTCATTGGACGCCGTCTAGAAAGTATGGCCTCTGTAGTGTCATTAGGGTTTCATATCGATTTCCCTAATATTGAAGCTTTGGCCCCTCTGATGGATCAATGGCTTAACATGGCTGTCCACAAAAAATTTTCCGAGTTATGTTTTTCAACTTTTGTAAACGATCCCAGCTTTCTGTTTTATACTGTTCCTCCCATTGTATTCCTTTGCACCACTCTCACAACTTTGAAGTTATGGGATATCAAGTTGGAAAATATGCCGGAAATAGATCTTCCACGGCTACGAGACTTGAATTGCTGTAGAGTTTCGGGGTTGGATGTTGGCATGGTTAAGAAACTCGTCAGCCATGCAACTCAACGGCTGAATATTGTACGTTGTGATCAACTAGGTAAAATTGTTTCAATCAAAGGAGTACCTAGCTTAGAACAAGTTACATTCTCGATGTGCAGTGGATTGCAGATTGTAGAGATTCATGGGCCTAAACTCAAGAAATTTTCATTCCATGTGGAATCGAACCATAAAAGTGAGATAACCGAACTTAAATTGGACGCTTGCACAAGTCTCCTAGCTTTGAGGTTATCTTTTGCAACAATGTTATTTCAAAGTGTTACATCTGTGTTGTCTAACCTTGAAGTTTTGGATCTCATATCATGCTGCAGTGTGAAAATTTTCACTATTCCCATAAAAAACCTTAAGGAATTGTACATGACAAACTGCATCAATTTTTCAATTCCTGGGGTTGGCCTCAATCCCTTTGAATCCCCCGTTTCACCTCCTCTCAAAACTCTTTGTATTTATCCACTTAAAATTCACATTCATTTCGTCCTGGACAACCCCGACAAACCATGGTGGTCAAGGTTTAAGAGAACCCTAATAAACTCTTTCGACAGCTTGAAATTTATTTTATACTGTCCTAACTCATTTACAATCATTCATAGTAATCTTAGTGATGTTTCACTCGATTCATTCTATCTCGACAAATTTGCATCCAAAGGAATGGTGATGTGTATCTCATCAAGAAGCTACCCTAATATTCTGGAGGATTTTCTGTTTATTTTGTTTATTTTGGTGTGATATTGTGTATACTTCACTTGTTTGATATTATGAATATTTTTTGATGTAATACTCTGTGTACTCTGTATTGTGGTTGATGGTATTAAAGTTTTTTGGGATAAAGTAGAATTACATGTAGGTAGAGATTTGAATTTATTTTTTTGGTGAGATATTGTGTTTACTTCAATTGTTAGATATTATAAAAAATTTAGGATGTAATATTATGTGTAGTGCAGTTGACGATATTAGAAATTATTTAGGACGGAATATTATTACATGTAGTGCAATAGATAGATATTTTAATTTGTTTCTTGTGGTATGATATTGTGTGTACTTAAATTGTTAGATATTATATTTTTTTTTGGATGTAATACTATGTGTACTGCAGTTGATTATTTTAGTTGTTTTAGTTTTATATGTTATTTTAGATTGGAATTTCATAAGTTTATTTATTTTCTTGGGTTGTGATTTACATGTACTGTAATTTTAAAATTTTATTATTATTGTTTGTGTTGTACATAGTAGGTTTGTTATGCACTTTTTAGAAATTAATATATGATTATTAACATATTATGATATTCTGTTATAATTTATGTGGTGCATACTTGTTAAAACGTAGTAATAGTAAAAATATCCTTTAAATTTATAATTACGTTAAAAGTTTGTGACTTTTGTGCAGGACGAGTGAAAGTGACAAAAAGAGACAATTTGCAATAAAAGGACATACTTTCTCAAAATCATAATGGCGATGACACATTACGGATAGTGATTTTGTAGCTGATAGCTTTGCTATGGAGACTAGTGATGATGATGACGGTAGCGGAGATGATGCTTATGAAGGATAAAAGAAGTTCGTGGAAGATGCTGGACTCATAAAAATTGTAAGATGTAATTATAAATATTTAAACCCGTGGACAAGATAATTTTATTAAAAAATTGTAAGATGCTGAACTTGATTTTCTAGATACATTTGCAGAACATGCCTTTTTTATACTTAATCACCAAAAATATGAATAAAAAAATACATAAATCATAAACACATATTACCAAATCAATTATTTTATTTTCATGATGTATTATTATCTTTACCCTTTTATGAATGTGTCCTAATTAGGAGAGAAAATGAATGTGACACAATTTTTTCTTTACTGTGGGAACCCGCCTGTAAACTACGTGAACCAGGTAAACCGCACAAGTACGACAGACTCTGGCCCAGAATGACATAATCACACATTCTCTTCCCGAGAGATTCGAACCTGTGACCAAGATGATGATATTCATCTCTTTAACCAACTGAATCAACCCTTGCGGGCTGAATGTGACACAATTGATGCTTAAAACATTGTGTTCAACTTGTAGAACATTGTGTTCTGCTATATAACACATAGTAATATTATATATGCACTACGTTATGTTTTAAATAAAATAAAATATTTTATTATGCAAGAAAAAATATTTTAAAATAATATGTTCATCACACTGTTCTGCCACATAAGTATTTTATATATCCGACAAATAAATTCATCCAAAAATATTTTAAATCAAAATTAAATAAATTTATTTTTTATTAACAAAATATGACAACCAAATTAAACAAACTATATAAAATGTTCACCTTTTATGTTAGACCATATATTTTACTTATATATGTCTTTACGTGTTAATACCTAAATAGCGTGACACACAAAAAATATTTGCTAACGATTTGATTCAATCATACAACATTTGAAACAAAATACATAGTGTTATTTGCAGTACATTACTGAAAGATATGCAAAGTTTTGTTTATAAAGATATAAATCGCATAAATAATATGCAAAAATCACATATACATTTTGTAACTGTTGTTGATAAGCATATATATAATGTGTTGTTTTTATTAAGTATAATTTTACAAGAGTTTTCTATTCATCACTCTCCTATAGGTAGAGATCTAGAGAAAACGTTTTAGATTGAAAACTTAGAGACCACAATCTAGACCGTTGATCTTATTAGAATCTATGTAATTAATGTTATAAAATAATAATGGCAAAACTGTAATAATATTAAACTATATGGATTACTAGTAAATGATATAACTAAAAAGGAAACTATCATTCTAATTTTTTACCATTTCAATCGAGATATTAAATTCAATCAAATTTGAACACAAATTCCAATCTTGTACTGATTTTGAATATTTATATTTATACTATCTTAATTAATTAAACACGTAGTACAATTTTAGACTAAAATAAAATTATTAAATATTACATAGAAGATTTCTTGAAATCTTAATATAATAAAATAAATTGTTAGTAGAACACTCAATTGAATCCTAGCAAACATTATATTGAAATATTTTGTAAAAGATTAATATCAGAATATATTAGTTTATAGAATTTTTAAGCACATAGTAAAACAC
Organism: Oenanthe sinensis; assembly: GCA_028671895.1. Classification (NCBI taxonomy): domain Eukaryota; kingdom Viridiplantae; phylum Streptophyta; class Magnoliopsida; order Apiales; family Apiaceae; genus Oenanthe; species Oenanthe sinensis. The sequence goes on from CM053813.1 coordinate 19,139,554, forward strand.
GCAATAGAATCTTATATCGGAGGAATACAAATAGAGTATTACTATTACATAATAATGTTCTATAGAATATTAATAATACAAATAAAAATATATTTTAATTAAAATTATAATAAAATTAATTGTTTGAAGAATACTTAGTAGAATTCTAATTAAAATATATAATACTCAATAGAATCTTAATATAATAAAAATAATTGTTAGTAGAACCCTTAATTGAATTCTAGTTACATAGAATACTTCATGGAATTTTAATATAATAAAATGAATTGTTAGTAGAACAACCCGCAAGGGTTGACTCAGTTGGTTAAACAGAGGCATATCATCCTCTTGATTCACTTGGTTTGCAGGCTATTGAGTTTACCCGGTGCGCACCCAAAGGGTAGCGACTGCGGGTTCATACAGTAAAAAAAAATTATTAAAAAAATTATTAATAAAATTACATAGAATACTTCGTGAAATCTTAATATAATAAAGTGAACTGTTAGCAGAACACACAATTGAATCCTAGCGAACATTATATTAAAATATTTTGTAAAATATTAATATCAAAATATATTACTTAATAGAATTTTAAAACACTTAGTAAAATACACAATAAAATCTTTAATATGAGGAATACAAATAAAGTATTACTATTACATAATAATGTTCTATAGAATATTAATAATACAAATAAAAATATATTTTAATTAAAATTATAATAAAATTAATTGTGTGAATAATACTTAGTAGAATCTTAACTAAAATATAGAATACTCAGTAAAATCTTAACTAAAATATAGAATACTCAGTAAAATCTTAATATAATAAAAATAATTGTTAGTAGAACCCTCAGTTGAATCCTAGTTAAAAAAATTTATACTAAAAACTTTTAGAATACAAAATACTTAGTAGAATCGTAGTTATAATATAGAATATTTAGTAGAATTCTAGTTAAAAATTTTAGAAGAATACTTAGTAGTTACCTAATTAAAATAAAGAATATTTAGTAGAATCTTAATATAATAAAAAGAATTATTAGTAAAATACCTATTGAAATCTTAATAATGTTAACTAATCCAATGGAATCCCTATTAATATATAATAGAATACTTATTATAATATTTAAAATTATTCAACACGTACACTCAATAATAGAACAAATCAAATAAAATAGACAAAAAATAAACATAATGTTAAATTTATTAATATCTAGTAGAATTCTTAATATATTTTTTTTGCATAAAATATTGAATAGAGGACACTTAATAGAATCTTAATATAAATACTAGTAAATTTAAATAAATTATATTATATATACAACAACACTTAGTGAAATCTATATAATTTTAATATGCTTTAATAAAATTCTAATATTAATAGATTATAGAATCCTTAAATATTTAGTAGAATGCCTAGTAGAACTTTTAATTGAAATTTAATATTAATAACTATCAAATTTTAAATATTAGAATACAGTATTAAGTAGAATACAAAATACAATACTTAATAGAATCTAAGTAAATATTAATATTTTAGCTAATAGTTTATTAAAATTGGTTGGGTTTACTCGGAAAAAAAGGAAGATAATTCGTTAAAATGAAAAAAAAATTATAAATTGGTTGGATTTTTTTGCTAATAACTCTACGATCTATTATTAATCAAAAATATATTTATATTATTTTATTTCATATATGTTGACTTATATATATTATACACAATTAAAAGATTTTATTACTTACCAAAAATGACATGATTTTAAATAGATTTTATTTCTTACCATAAATAATAGATAACTATAAATATATGTGCACGCTTATTTCCAAAATAACCCTCTCAGTATATATATCGTATAAATCTAATTAACCCTTCTATTATCTTAGTCGTTAGATGAAAAAAGAAATGAACGGTGATTAGCTAGGTCTCCTTGTTTTCTCCATATAAAAGTTTTCTATTGATCACTCTCCTATATATATATATATATATATATATATAGAAAACTGGTCTTGAGGTCATCCTCACGGTATATCATGAGGTTATAGTATAAATTTTGAGTGGTAGTTTTGTAAATATTAAATTCACTCATTTACATTTACATAAATACCCTTTTATTTGTATTAAAAAATATTTTAATCTCAGGATGCTATCTGAGGTCATCCTTAGGCACATCAAGCCCCCCCCCCCCCCACACAGATATATATATATATATATATATATATATATAGAAAAATGTTCACGAGCCATAGTTGGATAAGTACTATAATACAACCGACCCATCTCCTACCGTTAAAAATCCAAATCAACGGTACGCTCTATTATAGAGCGTATGTTAATTTTTTTTCTTCTTCCCATTTTATCCTTTTAATGATACGCTCTATTATATCTCTCCCTAGAATACACCCCCATATCTCCCAGCAACACACTAGTTCTTTTATCATACCTAATTTTTGGAGTCCGATGTATATAGACCAAGTACACTTCATCTTCATCGGCGCGACGTAAAATTCACGACGCGCCGGCCGTTCGCGTCTCCTATCTCCATCTTCGATCTCCTACACTTAACTATTTCTAGTTTAAATTGTCAGAGATTATTTAGTGGGAGCTCTAGTCTGCTGATATCAAGACCTGCAAATGTAGTTTCATTTGGAGAAATGAAGTTAAGTTTCACGGACAGAGAGTTCTGTTTTCGCAAGTTTGTCGTGGATCAGGGAAACATGGGGCTGCTCCTTTTACTGTCGGTTGTAGTGGTGATAAAATTCTAGTGGCCAACAGAGGAGAGACTGTTGTTCGTGTCATACGTACTGCTCATGAGATGGGGATACCTTGTGTTGCTGTTTACTCCACTATTGATAAAGATTCACCTCATGTGAAGCTTGCTGGTGAATCCGTTTGTATTGGCCAACCAGCGAATAACCAATCGTATGGTTTTCGAGATGTTCTTCGGCTCTATAATAGAGCATATGTACAGAGAGATTGGTTGTGAAGCTGTTTTGACTTAGAATATTTTCCAACCATACAGGTACGCTCTATAATAGAGCGAACGTGGTTTGTTTTTTTAAATAATTTACACGTGACAAATTAAAGGCATAAAAGGAAAAAAAATACATACGTTCTATTATAGAGCGTAGTACGCTCTATAATACAGCGTATGTCATTTTTTTTTATTAAATCACAGCCGTCCGTTTGTTTTTTTTAATGATGAGAGATGGGTTAGCTGGATTATGTTACTTATCCAGTTGTGACTGTAGAAGAGGACCCATATATATATATATATAAGTTGATCAATAACACAGTCTTATTCCTTACATAGAACAAACAAGAATCTCAAAAAAAAATTGCAATAACATGAATGCAAAATAATAAAATATTGAAAACATATATTTACTAAATCAGTTGTCAGACCTAGATTCATGATCAGACAGGAATGTTGTACAAAATTAAGATATGGTGTATGAGTTAAAGTTCCCGATATTTCCTACCTATTACAACCTTTCCTTTTAATTAAAGGAAACAAAGTAGAAAAATAAAGAATAATCCAGTAGTACATGCTCCTTATCTAGTACTTTCTGAGAAACCATTTCGAACTGGCAAATAAATGGCACCTGTGCTCTGCCGTCTCTCTGAAGCCAGGCCATTCCCGACTTCCTCAATACCATGGTGAAAATTTTAAATTGGCCCCTAAAATAATTTTTCGCAGGACATAATTATAAAAACAATCATATGATATAACATATGTTTGAGTCAATAAATTGAATCTTATACAATAAATTGAAATATTAAACATAAGCATCAATAAAATATATATTATTAAAATCTAACAAATATATTTAAAAAATATATATATGTACAAAACAAAAATCATATTAAGATATTATGTTATTTTAAATCATTTTAGTGTTCTAAAAAATTTATATAAATAATCTTTAATTTAATATAATTATATTTAATTTTAATACCAATGCATTTGGGTATTAAATTATTTAAAATTTTATTTAACACATATCTTAACTATAATTAAGATATGAATAATACTGATGCACTTTTAGTTATGAATATCTTTAAAAAATTATTTATACTTAAAATAAAATAATATTTTCTAAAATATTATATATTATTATTTTTAAAGAACCGTACATCTGTACGGGGACTACACTAGTGTGTATATATATATATATATAATATATTTTTTTAAAAGTGCCCCTCAAAATTTTGAGGGCCGACACTGTCTGACGTGTAGAAATGTGGGGCTACTTTGACAAGCTGCTCAAGCTCTACCTCAGTCACAACTCTCATAGCCCCATTTTGCTAGTAGTTGTACAAAACACATTTTAGCAGGGTACAAAATACGCCTTGAGTGTCGATTGAGTTGCATAGTTTTCAATTTCCTCATTGTGATCAGGTAGAAGTTGCCCCCATGCAACCTGTAGCAGTATATGAACAAGCGAGAGACTATGGACTTAATAAGTGCAGACTCTTTCCTTTTGTTTTAATTGTCTAAACCCACCCCCAACAGAACTTGGTTGATTCACTTAATATGCTTTTCATCCAAGCCCGTCTAACCAAACTTGGAAGAAAAATGGTTGAGTTGCCTGTAAACCCTTTCAAAGTTATGCTCACTGCACATAAATACACCCTTACACACATAATCCTACCTAATCCCTTTTGTTTTTAATTTGATTTTTTTCGTTAATCGGCGAACTTTTTTCAAATATAACTTCACCAAATTTTTCTTCATCTCCCAATGATCAATTTGCATATCATATGTGTTATATTCCGGATCAATAAAAAATTAATTACAAATTTATATTATATTTGTTAACAGATCGACATGCAATCACTAATTTATATTAGATAAATCACAAAAATCATTAATTCGTACTACAAAAATCATTAATTCGTATTATAAGAATCACCAAAATCAACGGTTTTGTTAAATAAATACATATGGAGGTCATCATAAAAAATGAAAGTTATCGGAATATAGCACATATGATATGAAAACTGATCGTTGAGAGATGGAGAAAAATGTGGTGAAGTTAGATTTGAAAAAAGTTCACCAATTGATGGGAAAAATTAAATTAAAAATGGAAGGAATTAGGTGGATTGTGTGTGTGAGGATGTATTTGATTTTTGTGGGTGTCTCTGCGGGGCCATTAGATTAGATTGAATTTGTGGCTTAGATTATTTTCTAATTTCTAGGTTTGACTTGACTTATATTTGAGTATTTGTGTGTGTGTGTGTGTGTGTGTATATATATATATAGGGGCCCCTTGCACAACCACAGTTGGATAAACTGAATAATGAAGTCAATCTATCTTCTACCGTTAAAAAAGGAAATAAACGGTCAGGATTAAAAATAAAAAAAGGGGATTACGCTCTATTATAGAGCGTATACGCTCTATTATAGAGCATATATGTTTAATTTTTTTTTTCCGTTTATGCCCTTACTTTATCACGTGATATTTATTTAAAAATATATATATGTATACCTGTACGCTCTATAATAGAGCGTATGCCCGCTCTATAATAGAGCGTACGAGATTGTTTCCACTAAACCCGGTTTATTTGAACAGAATCGGTTCATTTTTTAACAAAACCAACACTTTCTAACATATTTCCATTAGTTATAATCGAACCAAACCACAACTCATCCACAAAAACCTAACCCTAAATCACTTTTTTGTGTGTATTTGATTTTTATGCATATTGTGTGTATATATTATTTGCTTGTATGCATGTTATGTGTATATGATTTGTATGCATATTGTGTGTATATATTCGATTATGTATGTGTTTATATTCGATTTTTGGATTTGTTGGATTATAGTTCGAATTATTTGGGTATGTTTGTATTTAATTTCTTATTTTGGTATTTATGTGGGTTTAGTTCGAATATTTTTTGTTATGAGTATAAAGTTTTAATTTTTTTGGTTGAAAAATAATTATATTTTTTGAGCTTTTTGGTTATGGATATTATTGAATTTTTGTTTGAATTTCAAAATTTGATTGTGAATATTATTATTGGAGTTTTTGGTTGTGAACATAGTTAGTCTTACGTAATTTGGTTATAATTTGGTTGAGATTCCGAATATTGTTTGTTTAATTTCATTTTTTTAGTTATATATGTCGTTTTAGTTCGAAGTTTTTTGGTTATGCATATTCTTGAATTTTTGTTTGAGATTTCAAATTATTATTATTGGAGTTTTGGGTTTTAATTTCAAATTTTTGGAGATATTGTTTGATATGGACGTTAGTTTATCGACATTGTTAGACTTACGTAATTGTTTCTTTAATTTCAGATATGTCGGATGATTTGTGTGGCCCTGTCGATCCTTCGGTTCTTCACGATCAAAAAAATCACATTAGCACCTTATATGGAATGTGATTCACCGAAATCTTCTCAAAATTCGACAAAGTACTTCTTTGCTTTCGGAATGGAAATTACAGCAATGGGGTTTCAGAATATTTACTAATCCTAAGGTTGTTATTCAAAATGACATGGCTTTGATTTCGGCGTTAGTGGAGCGTTGGAGGCTAGAAACTAACACATTTCATTTCACTTTTGGTGAGATGACAGTGTCTACATGTTGATGGGTCTTTCGGTTGTAGGAGAACCGGTAACAAATCTTGAAGCAATTGGTGTCAAGAATACTTGGTTACACACCTGGCCGGATCCGGATCTTTCCATTGAAGAAAGAAAAGATGCTTTTGGTAGGGGTGGCGTCAGACTGAGTTTTTTGAGAGAGCTATATTATAAGTGCCCAGATAAGAATAATCCCGAGATGTTAGAGATATATACACGGGGGTATGTCTTGTATTTATGCGACGCTATTTTATTCCCTACAAAGTCTAATAATGTTGCTCACCCTAGATTAATCCCGTTGTTACTCGATACTAGCAAGATATATGGATATGCTTAGGGGTGGGAGTTCTAGCTTATTTGTATAGGAATTTGTATGAAACTAGTTACAAGGATTGTGTATCGATTACCGGATGTTGTACTCTTTTGATGCTTTGGGCTCGTGAGAGGTTGCGTTCGGGACAACCTATGATTGCAAGTAATGTGCAACATACATGGCCTAGGGCTTTAGCATGGGCGATTCATCCGGTTGGCCAGGGGAAATCCAAGTACTATAATATCCATCACAACATTGATGTCTACCGTGGGCAATTTGATAATTTTGATCCGAGTTGAATTGCTTGGAGGTCTTATAGCCCCTTTTATCGCAACTTTGACCCACATTTTGAGAGGGCTCGACTAGGCGGTATCGCTCATGTGCCGATCATATTTTTTGAATATTGTGAATATAAACTTTCAGAGAGGGTGGCAAGACAATTGAATATGCCCTTGAGCATACCACCTCCGCCCCCGAGGAGTGAAATAAAAAAAATGAGGCTTAATGTTGATGTTCCATTCGAAAATATGGATCTTAAAAATATGTTTAGATATATAACAATGTGGAATGAGTTTGTGTATTATGATATTGGTATTTTGGGCCCCTCGGTGTTTACCGTATCATTAGAGGAGTATATGGATTGGTATTTGAATATTACAAAATTGAAGATTCTACCGCTTTTAAAACCAACAAAGGATGCTAAAATATACCAAGAAGCGAAAGACAAATTTGACAATCCTAAGGCATTGGATTTGGTATGTTTTCTTCCTAATATATAAACTATTACTCTTAGGTTCCTTAAATAATTTCGGATATGCATTTATACATTGTTCTTGTTTTTTATCTTATAGATCATGTGTGCCGCTCAAGGGATGAGTGAGCTTTGTTTGCATGATATACCTTCAGTTTTTCACGAGTCCCTCTTGCCTACCTTCGTTGAAAGGTATGATACTTTTATGCTTGATACTTTTGGTCTGGCATATGAAAGACCCGAGTTTAAGAGTGTTTTACCTAAAAGAAAGGCAAGAAGGGCCCAAAAAGCTATTCAAGAAGCTAGTCCGGAGAAGCCATATTTTGAGGAGTATGAAGAGTTTGAGGTGAATCTTAGTGCTCCTATGGACAAAAAAACTCAATTTGATGAGGATCCTAGTGAACGGATTGAAGTAACATTTGTCTCTATTTAATGATTTGGTCATAGTGTTTTGTCTTTATTTTCCTATGTTTGTCTCTATTTGTTCCAATTTTTCTTTGTTTTCATTTTAGGATATTAGCACCATTTTGAGGGTCAACTATGATAAGGGATCTCTTATAAAGCCTATCAAGGCACATAAATTGGATTGGTTGAAAGCACATTGGTGGGATTGTAAAAAAGTTAGAAATTTGGCAAGAGGTTGTGATAAGAAAGCGGTCGTTTCTTTACAACCAAATAAAGAAGTGGAGGATAGTATAATGGATGTATATAGTCAATTGCTAGAAGCAAGGGAAAATATGTTCTTTAGTCATGAAGGATGTGCGGCCACAAAATATTATTTTTTGTCTCCATGGTTCTTCCAAGTGATGACATCTCATCATTGCAAGAATATGAGGAATCCGTTGAAGAGAAAAAACAAAGAATGGGAAGTTATTGATAGGGACTTTAAAGCATATGGCACAAAAGATAGGGACGTGAAGATTACCGATTTTGATTATATTCTCATGTCGGTTGTAACGGGAGGTCATTGGATCCTATTTTTGTGGTCAATCAAAAATTTTAGAGTTTCATTATTTGATCCTCTACGAGATGATACTTCTTACATGAAACAAAGAGAGATATACATGAAAGAGTTCTTCGTAGTGGTATATTTCATATTTTTTTTACAATTTGTAGTCCTCAAATTATGTTATTGTCTAATGTGTTTTTATGTTTGTTTGATAGGAAAAATTGATTCCTTTGATGTTTCACCGGTTGGACCCCGTCAATTACGAAAATGTCACATTTATCGAAGTTGAAAATGTCGCGGACCGACCTAGGAAACGTAATGGTCTTGTGTTAGGAATTAGGAGTCCCAGAAGTTTATAGAGGGAGGGGGGTGAATGTATACTTCAATTCTTTTACCCTCTTTTTGTTTCGAAAACTTTGATGAACTATTTGAAAGATTGAATCTTAAACAAGTCAAGTGTTTACAAAATCATATAACAGTAAGTAAAGTAAACAAAAGATGTAACTTTCAATCTAATTGTATTAGAATGAATCTTTACTACAATCTAAAATTCAATTTGAATTTCAGCTTCTTGTTCTAGGAAGATTACAAGGTATGAATATACTTGTTCCACTCAAAGGCACTGTCAAATGAGGCTGTGCATAAAATATATGGACAACATGTCCTGTGCACATGGTCATATAAGACAGTTTAGATAAAACTAAAAATAGACAGAAAATACTTTACATGTGACTGATATCTATTTCTAGCTAATACTGTTGTGATAGTTTGCTACGTACAGCCATATATCTTCTGTCATTTGTCTTGACTATCTTCTCAGCTTCATTGTAGACTTGTCTCTATCTTTATAGGCTTGACTTGTCCTGCAAAGATAGAGATGCAAACTATTTGTCTTGTTCTTCTACAATTCTCCTTGAAAATAGCTCCTTGGAACAGTCGAGTACTCTGTTGAAATTAATTCAAGAAGTCATAGAGATTGACTTCTCGATTGAGTACTAGCTGTGACTTCTCGATTAGTTCTTGAATGATTGACTTCTCGAATGTTTAGGCTTCTCGATCGCATACTATATTTGATGACTTCTCGATTAGACTAGACTTCTCGAATGAACACTTGAAACTGTGACTTCTCGATTGGTTCAGCTTTACCACTTCTCGAATGCTCCTTTTGCTAACTTCTCGAATTGATTTTCTGGACTTCTCGAATGAATAACATTTTACACTACTCGATTGACTTCAATATCTTGACTTCTCGAATGAATGACTTCTCGATCGAATACTGAGCCAATGAGTGTGTTTTGAGACTTCTCGACCAGTTGCATATTTCTGACTTCTCGAATGGGTGACTTCTCGAATGGGATTTTGCCTTAGTCGAATTCTCAGACTGTATTCCTTATTTCTTCAATATGTCTTCTTTGTCTTGTTGTTTGATTCAACTTGAATCTTCTAACATACTTTATTATTGACTTTAATTACAACTTGAAATTACAATCTGATCAAACTTCTATCTGTAATAATACATAGAATCTGTCTAAGTCACTACCCTATTACAGAAGTACTAAATATGTTACAGCAAGACAAATAATTACATAGGATAGGCTTGATTTGATCCAACAATCTCCCCCAATTTGGGAAATGAGAAATTTTACAAATTAATACAAGATATCAAGCCTACCTATTTTGTTATTGTTAATGATTGGCATGATCATATCTCTATTTTCTTTCTCTCTCCTTCCTTGTATTGTTTTCTTCAATTACATCTAGAATATGTTGTCTGGCCATGACTTCTTCGATCAGTATTGCATCTTTCAACATGTCAGCAGCAATTTTGAGGGTGTGCATAGGATAGTCATGAATAAACTCGAATCTGATTTTGATTGTTTCCCCATTTCTCAGCTTAAATTCAACTCTATCAGGATCCTTGAATACTCTGCACTTTCCCCGTCTTATCAATTCTTTATACAACCTTTCCATTTTTTCCTCTTCTTTCCTCTTCTTGTCAATCATCTCCTCGAAATACTTGACTTTGTCAATTTTCTTCTGATATTTCTTAGCCAAGTACTCAGCCATCTCCATCATTCTTAGTTTATCAATCATGCTTCTCTTGTGTTATTCGCCCTTAAGTACACTAAGTTTGGAGAAGGGGGGGTTGAATACAAACTTAAGAATTAAGTCAACTTCTTGCGGAAATAAGTTTGTACAAAGAGAGTGTTTAATTAAGATTGATGTAACTAAGAACTGGATAACTAAAGTGTTGATAACAGAAACAACAAGATTAAAAATTACTAGTGGATTGTTTTTCCACTAGTGTGTTTTTGCTTTCAATTGATCTTAGTAAAAATACTAAGCTGCGTACAAAGTTGAATGTAGAATCTAGAAAAGCATTACAAGTTCTGCCTGATTTTCTACTTTGCTTTTCTTGAGTTCTATTACAAAACAACTACATCTTTGCTACTGTGTTGTTGCTTTTTATAAACAACAACTACTCCTCTAGTTTTCTATCGACTGATAACAATATAATATTACAATTTATACTGTTTACATAAAAATAGAAACTAGCTCCTTTTCACAGCTTTCCTTGTAGAACTTACTAGCTCTGGAAGTGTCTTTTGTCTTAAGATATTCCTTGGATGCTGTGTTGCCTAGAAAGTCTTCACAGTCCTGACAGGACTGTCTTCCAATGATTCAGTTTCTGCACTGTTCCCGTGAAATCTGGCTTTTAGCTAAATAGGGAAACTTTAATCAACTGATAAATGATGTTAAGCTTATCAGTTGATTCACCTTTGCTTATCCATCGATGGATAGGATATCTGTTGATCAGTTGATGTGTCGATGGATAATTGAGCTATCCATCGACTCCTTATCCATTGATGATTCTTTATCCGTTGACTGTAATTATCCATTGATAGCTTTCATCCGTTGAGTAGTGTCTTCATCCATCGACTTCAACATCAGTTGATCACTTCACTTGTGAGAATTCTGACTTAGAATATTTACAATTGATCAGCCATTCTTCACATCTGTTGAGAAGCTAGAAATTGAAGTCAATAACATCAGTTGACTACATCATTGCATCCATCGAGGTAATACAATCAATTGATAGTGAAACATAAATCAATGCTACAATCCAGTTTATCAGTTGAGAAACAAGTTTCAACTGATAGCTGGTTTCCTAATCAATGGATATTTATAAGTCATATCCATTGATCAGTTACAAAAATAATTTTGAGTCCCTATTGAAATTCTAAGTAATTTGTTATCATCAAAACTCATAATTCCTAACAATCTCCCCCTATTTATGAATATTTAAAATATGCATAAATTTTCTGTTGATGATAACAAAACTCCTGAACATTTTCATTCTTAGCAAGAATTACAATATTGATAAGTAAAGTTTTAGACAGAGTAATCAGATACCAGACAGGGATGAATTCTGATAATTTTGATGATTGAGGTTGAATCTCCTATCTTCTCCTTCTTCCCCTTGACTCATTCATCTTATCTTCATTCTCCTTCATCTTCCTGTAGAGGGTTCCCTTCAATATCTTCTCATCTTCAATCCTGTAGTCCAATTGACTTGCCAGATGATTTAATTCCAGATTTGGAAGTTTGTCTATTTCTTGACAAATATCAATGCATTTTTCTCTGCCTTCCCTGTCCTTGTATATCATCAAGTAGAAGGGCTCATGAAGCACTTTTCTTCCTTCAGGATTCCAGATCTTTATTGTGTCATCCCTTTCTTCTTGAACAGGTGCCTCCCTTATCTTCTTCATTCTTTCAAGGATGGCCTTTCCTAGCTCTTCAGTTAGATAATACTTCCTGTTGAGCATAGTGTAGATCTTCCTCAAGATGCCATATCCTTGATCCAAAACTTGGTTGAATGTGAAGGTTGAGTGTGATCCATCTTCATACTCAATGTGAAGAAGATCAACATCTTTCTTCCTTTGCCCTTTTGCTGCAATCATTCCCTCAGCTTTGATTGGCACAAAGTTTTCAGATTTATGTTTGAACACCTCTATTTCTTTGGCTTGATTACTCCCAGAAGCTTGACCTTCAGTCTTGACTTGTTTTGGCTTCTTCTCCTTGTCTTCATCAGCTAATGGTCTTTTAACTCCAGATGATTTTGGTGCATCTTTGGGCTTGTTTGCTCTTTGCTTCATCCTTGGCCTCCTTTCACCTTCTTTTCTTCTGGCTTCTCTTATTAGCCTATCATCTTCATCATATTCCCTTTGCAATTGAATGGCTAATTCTTCTTGTCTTCTTTCTTGTTGCTCCTTTTCTTTTATGCCAACTGCTATGGCTTTGCTCAATAATTTTTCACTTTCCCCTCCACCTGTGACAGCTTTCTTTTTATCATCTTCAATTAGCTTTCCCTTTCCTTTCCTGTCACCAGGTTGTGAGCTGCTGGTACTTGTTTCTTTGAATTTGCTAGCAATTGCATCAAATTTCCTTACTATGTCTTGAGCCAACTCCTTCTTGGGATCTGTAGTCTTTACCACATCTTCAGTACCACTTGCTTTCTCCAATGCATCAGCTTCTTGCTTCTCCCCCTTTTTGTTATCAGCAACTGGCACTTGTGCTACTGACTGAGAGAGTATGGGAGTCTCTAAGAGTTTACCCAGAAGATTGATTTGAGTGACTTGATTCTTCAAAATTTGCTGCATGCTAAGTTCCATGGAGGTTACTCTTTTCTCCAATTCCATTACTTTGTCCTTTGCTGAAAACTCAGTGTCCAACCTTTGCTTGATTCTAGTCAGCATTGTGAGGCTGAGTCTGGAGTCAATGGTGGTGTCAAAATGCATCCTTGAGCTGTCAATGTCTTCTCTTATTTTCTTCAATTCATACTTGGAGCTTGTGACATGCATTTTCTGGATCTTCAAATTATCCCTGTAAAAGTTCAGAATTCTCCTGTGCAGGGGATCCACCACATCTACTTCAGCCATGGACCTTCTGTAAAGAGAAATAATGGCCCTTTCTGTTTCAGCCAAATTAGTTTCATCACTAGCCACTTGTGGATCTAGAAGGTCATCATCAGAATTGTCATCAAAATCTTCAGGATTCATGTGGGATATATCATCAGGTTGACTGGCCAAAAACTCTTTCCCACTCCTGAATTGCTCTTCTGTCTGCACTAAACCCAGCATTTGCTCAGCTATTTGATTAGATGCTGCTGCTAGTTCCTGATAATGAGGATCTTCATGTTGAAAGGTTGAAGCATCAAGATTTACATCAATTTCATCCTCCACCTCCAAGTTGACTTCTGCACCTCCTGCAGGGACTTCATAGTCTACAGCTCCCCCTGACTCCAGCCCCAACTTCTGGGTGAGTCCTGCTTCAATCTGCTCAGTTTTAGAAGTTGATGCTTCATGAGATGGTGAAATTGGTTTCTCTCTATTCTTTTCTCTCTCACTCTCTTCTCTCTTTTCTTGCATCAGGATCTCATCCTGGATTCTCACCTCTCCCTTACTTTCCTCTCCTTTTTCATCAGCTGCTAAGGTGGGACTCTCTTTTCTCACACCCTCTCCTTTTGCCACCTCAGAAGAATTTGAGGGCCCCTCAGTCACACACTCTCCTTTTGCCAAGGTATGCAAACCTTGCCTCTCACACACCTCACCCACTCCACTCAATCCTAATAGGGTATTGGCCACTTGAAGTGTTTCAATGGATGATTCATGAATTGACATTAAGGGATCAATCGATGGATAAGAAGTATCCATCGATGGATGAATATCCGTTGATGGGAGCTCGTCGATGGATGTAAGGATATCCATCGATGATAGTGAACTAGTCAATGGATGTTGGAAGTTATCAGTGGATTGCATAATATCCATTGACTGGAGAGAACTAACAGTATTTGCCTGATCAACCAAGGTGTTAACCTTATTTGGTGATGCAGGTGAGAGTGTTGGCTCCACCCTGAGTTGCAAAGAGGGTGAATTTGAAACAATGAAGTTATCAATCAACACTGTTTCTGAAGAAATAGTTTTTGAGGGAGATTGAGAAGAAAATTCAGATAAAGAATGGGGCTGTGCCTCAGGAAGATTCTGAGACACATCAAAAGAAGAAACGGAAGGCTCCACCAAATTTTCATTTGGCTTTGCAAGTGTGTGTGTGCCCTGTGCAGTATTTGTAACCTTCTTTCTTCTTTTGTATGGTTGTATTATTTGGTGACCCTTATCCCCATCTGATGGTCCTGGTTGAGACCTCTTTTCAATAGTTACATCTTTTTGAGAAGATGCAACTAGGGATGTGTTCAAGTCCTTTACTACAGCCTCAATCTGTTGGGAGATTGGACTGGAGGCTGGCTAGTTCCTCTCAATCTCACTCTCCTTATCCTTCTGGCTTTCTTGATGTTGGCCAGTTCCCTCACCCTTATCAACCACCTTCACTCTCCCCTCAGTGATTTTTCTTTTCTTACTTCTTACAACAGTAGTCTTTTGAGAAACTACTGAGGTGGTTTGATTAGACTTGGGTTTTGAAGGTTGTGCAACTTGGGTAGGAGGAATGGGGGCATTTCCATCTCCCTCCATTGTTGCAGAAGGCAAAGAAATTTGATATTTTGAAGAAGAATGTAAAAGATTGAGATTTTGAAGATATACCTGCACAAGAGGAGGATAAATGAGGCACAACTTAGGGTGTAAGTTGATTCTCACAAGATCCTTGAAGACCCTCTTGTTTTGCATCCATGGCTCCAAGGACTCCATATCTGCACTTATTTCATATTCTCCAACAGAGGCATTAATAATCATCATGAAAAATCTTGCAAAGTAGATATTATGTTTCCTAGATGACTTGGGTCCTAATTTGGCAGTCAATTCATTTAGGAGTAATGTGCCAAAATTAAAATATTTATCAAATAGGACAGAATAAGCAATTTCTTGCATACTTATTGTAATTGCATCAAAATTACTTATTTTTCCAGAAAATACTTTAATTATGGCATCAAAGAAATAACTCCATTCTTTTCTAAGATTCTTCCTAACAACTTCTCCTAATCCAGTTTCAGCATTTGCATAATTAACGGATTCTAACATGTCCCTAATTTCTTCTTCAGTTGGGGGCTTATCACAATTATTTGCAGGCAATCCTAAACATTCAGATAATGAAGTACTATTTATTGTATAGGTATTACCTTTGCAAGAATAAGAAATTACCTTCCCATCTGATGAAATCTCTGCAGAGGTCCACAGTTCTTCAACAAAGGAACACACGATTGTTGGTGCTTCGCTGAGAGCTTTGGAAACTTTCCAATCTCCTAGGAATCGCATCAATGGATGAAAGTCCACAGGAGCATCATTCACCGTTAGACATGCTGTGAAGTTGTTCTGTTCATAGGTGAACCCAGTGGAAGAGACGATCTTCTTTTGTGGTGCCATTCTTTCAGTTGATATTCAAGAAATTAAAGTGAACTTGAAAGAATTTGTGAGAGCTCGTGGGAATTAGATAAAATTAGCTTGAGAGAGAGACAGAGATGAATAGAAAAAAATAGCAGGTAAGAATGAATTTTTAATTGTTGCTGCTATTTATATTTCCTAGTATTAAAAAGACTTGAAATGACTTTTTAATTAGTAGATAACCGTTGATGTATAAAAGACTGTAATTTATTACCCTTGATGGTAATTCTCCAACGGCTATAATTTGATCAACGGATGAATAAAACTGTAGAAATTCTATTACTATCGACGGATAAAAAATAGAGAATTAATCATTTATCGATCGATCACTAACTACCAAGATAATTAACTGTCGATAGATAAATATCCATCGATAGGAATAACATTTATCTGTTGATCAAATAGGATGGGATTTATCCATCGATAAACAATTACTTAGGTAATTATCTGTCGATAGATAAATATCCATTGAATTGTGAACAATGGCTGCAAAACTTGACAGACATTTTAAGCATGAGTATAATTAAGCATACCTAACTCACAGACTAATCTATTAAAAGTAGATTCATCTAGAGGTTTGGTAAATATGTCTGCAAGTTGTTGTTCACTAGGGACAAAATGTAATTCAACTGTACCATTCATTACATGTTCCCTAATGAAATGATACCTAATGTCAATGTGTTTAGTTCTGGAATGTTGCACAGGATTTTCTGTTATTGCAATGGCACTTGTATTGTCACAGAAGATGGGAATTTTGTTCAAGTTGAACCCATAGTCAAAAAGTTGATTCCTCATCCATAAAATTTGTGCACAGCAACTTCCAGCAGCAATGTACTCAGCTTCTGCAGTTGAAGTTGATACTGAGTGTTGCTTTTTGCTAAACCATGACACAAGTTTATTTCCCAGAAATTGACAGGTGCCTGTAGTACTTTTCCTGTCTATTTTGCAACCTGCATAATCAGCATCTGAGTAGCCTATTAGATTGAAACCAGAATCTCTAGGATACCAAATACCTAAATTTGATGTACCCTTAAGATATTTGAAAATTCTTTTAATAGCTACTAAATGAGATTCTCTAGGATCAGCCTGAAATCTAGCACATAAGCATGTAGAGAACATTATATCTGGCCTACTAGCAGTTAAATATAAAAGTGAGCCTACCATGCCTCTATAACTTGAAATATCCACCTTAGCTTCTTTAGTATTTAATTCAAGTTTAGTGGCAGTGGCCATGGGAGTTTTTGCAGAAGAACATTCACTTAACTCAAATTTCTTTAACAAATCATGAATGTACTTTGTTTGATTTATAAAAATACCATCCTTAACCTGTTTGACT
The DNA here is from genome assembly GCA_028671895.1 of Oenanthe sinensis. Taxonomy (NCBI): domain Eukaryota; kingdom Viridiplantae; phylum Streptophyta; class Magnoliopsida; order Apiales; family Apiaceae; genus Oenanthe; species Oenanthe sinensis. The sequence goes on from CM053813.1 coordinate 19,156,856, forward strand.
TGTAACCCAAGAAAGTAGGTAAGCTCTCCCATCATGCTCATTTCATATTTACTCTGCATTAGTTTGGCAAACTTCTTGCAAAGTTCCTCATTTGTTGATCCAAAAATAATGTCATCCACATAAATTTGTACAAGAATGATAGAGCCATTAACATGTCTACTGAATAGAGTTTTATCAACAGTACCTCTTGTGAAATTATTCTCAATGAGAAACTGAGATAGAGTGTCATACCAGGCCCTTGGTGCTTGCTTCAAGCCATAAAGTGCTTTGAGTAAAAAGTAGACAGAGTTAGGAAATTTTAGATCTTCAAAGCCAGGAGGTTGTTCCACATAGACTTCCTCTTCTAGTACTCCATTCAAAAATGCACTTTTCACATCCATCTGGTAGACTTTGAAATTAGCATGTGCAGCATAGGCCAGAAAGATTCTAATTGCTTCTAACCTTGCAACTGGTGCAAAAGTTTCATCAAAATCAATTCCTTCTTCTTGTGAATAACCCTTTGCTACAAGCCTTGCTTTATTCCTAGTCACAATACCAGTTTCATCCATTTTGTTTCTGAATACCCATTTTGTACCAATTACTGATCTGTCTTTTGGTCTGGGCACCAGCTTCCATACTTTATTTCTTTCAAACTGATTCAGTTCTTCTTGCATAGCCAACACCCAATCAGGATCCATGAGAGCCTCTTCAATTCTTTTGGGTTCTTCTTGAGATAGAAAACTGCTATACAGACACTCATTTTGAGTAGCACTTCTTGTCTTGACACCATCTTCTGCATTTCCAATAATTAGTTCAAATGGATGGCTTCTTGTCCATTTTCTTTGAGGATACAAATTTTGCCTTGATGATGAAGCTTCATGATCATTTGTATTGAACTCAAAGTGATCTGAATTTGTAGAATGATTCTGAAACCCTCCCCCTGAAGTGGATACCCTTGATGTAGATTGTTGATTATCCGTTGAGGAGTTATCAGTTGATGCATTATCAGTTGATGGATTTCTGTCAACTGATAAATTATTCATTGATGCAGTAACATCAACTGATATTGGGTTTCTGAACACTTGAGGTTTTATAATTTCTGCCTCTTCATCGTCATTTACATCATTTGATTCATTCTCAAAATGCAGTGTGTCATGATTTCCTTCATCAAACAAGCCTTGAATCTTTTTATCATCAAATACTACATGTACAGATTCCATAACAATGTGTAGTCTGAGATTGTAGATTCTATAGGCTACACCTGATAGTGCATACCCAATAAATATAGCTTCATCAGCCTTGGCTTCAAATTTTCCTAGATTTTCACCTTGATTTCTTAGTACATAACACTTGCAGCCAAAGACATGAAGAAATCCCACCTTTGGCTTTTTGTCTTTCTTGATCAATTGATAAGGAGTCTTCCCTTGAGCTTTATTTACTAGGGAGATGTTTTGAGTAAAACATGCTGTGTTTATGGCCTCAGCCCAGAAGTATGTTGGGAGTTTGGCATCTTCCAACATGGTTCTAGCAGCTTCAATCAATGTCCTATTTTTCCTTTCAACTACCCCATTTTGTTGAGGTGTTCTGGGTGCAGAGAATGTGTGTATGATTCCTTTTGATTCACAGAACTCTTTCATTGTGGAATTTTTGAATTCTGTTCCATTGTCACTCCTTATCTTCTTTACATCCAATTCAAGATTTTTCTCATTTTCTCTTATGTGCTTGATGATGAGAAGACTAGCTTCATCCTTTGAATGTAGAAAATAAGTCCATGAGAATCTTGAAAAATCATCCACAATGACTAGAGCATACCTCTTCTTTGCAATAGACATAATATTTACAGGACCAAACAAATCCATATGTAATAACTCAAGTGGCTTTTCAATTGAAGATTCCAATTTCGACTTAAATGATGCCTTCCTCTGTTTTCCTTTCTGACAAGCATCACAAAGTCCATCCTTGACAAATTCCATTTGTGGTAAGCCTCTCACTTGATTTTTCTTAACCAAGAGATTCATGGCTTTGAAATTCAAGTGAGCTAATTTCTTATGCCACAGCCAACTTTCATTTGTACTTGCCTTAGAGAGAAGACAAGTCATTGATTCTGCATTTGTTGAGTTGAAGTCAGCTATGTACACATTCCCTTTTCTATTCCCAGTCATGACCAGGCTTCCATCTACCTTGTTGGAAATTATGCATGTTTCTGTTGTGAAACAGACTTTATTTCCATTGTCACATAGTTGACTTATGCTTAACAAGTTATGTCTTAAGCCATCAACTAATGCAACAGGTTCAATGATGACATTCTCTCTTGAAATCAAGCCATATCCCATGGTGTGCCCTTTGCTGTCATCTCCAAAAGTTACTCCAGGGCTAGCTTTCTCCTCAAACTTTGTGAGCAGGGATTTATCTCCAGTCATGTGTCTTGAACATCCACTGTCCAAGTACCAAAGATTTCTTCTCTTTCCCTGCACACAGTCAAAACAAATCAAGTTGATTTTGGTACCCAAGTTGCCTTGGGTCCTTTCTTATTAGTTGTTATCTTTGGCTTGGTTTCCAATTTTTGTACCTTTGGTTTGGGTGGTTTTACTTCCACTTCAACCTTAGGTGTTGGTCTCCCTACCTCAGAATTCTCAGTGCTAATATTTGGAATGCTCATGCTTGCAGAGTTGAAAAAATTTGGTGCATGAAGACTGTTAAGCATATTCCATGGCATAGCAGGCATATTCATATTGGCAAATGCAAGATATGGATTAAACATATAAGGCATTGATGCATACTGAGCATGAACAGCATGAGAATCAACTGAATGAGGAAAAACAGAACTGGTATGCATGTTGGGTATAGCAGGTACATTTGTTGTTGTAGGCATGGTGAGTTTACATTGCACAGATAAATGATTTTTACTACCACACTTAGCACAAACTTTCCTAGGAGCATATTTGTCAGGTGTGTAGTTATTGTGCTTGTTTATGCCTACTTTACCATTTCTATTTTTCTTCTTCTTTTCATTTGGCTGAATATTAGGTTCTATCTTTTCCAATTTCTCTTTCAACTGATTTTTAGATAAGAATCCTATATTAGCCTTTTCAACTTCGATTTTAGCTTCAGAGGAGCTACTTTCTTTGACAAATTTAATAGGTCTGTTAAACTTAGTTTTAATATCACATTTCTTAGCAGTTGATGACTTCTCAATCGATGGATAATTATCCGTTGAAATAGCATTATCAATCGATGGATAATTCTTATCAGTTGATTCAGAGTTATCAATCGATTGCTTCTTTTCTAAAGATTGATCTTCATCAATGGCTATTTTCTCAAGAGTTTCAGACAACATGGTGAAAGAGTTTGTTCCATGAATGTCATTCATCTTCTTACTGGCTTTACTTGACCTGTTCCACTTGTCAATGGTTCTTAGTTCATCCTCTAATTTTTCTTTTAACTTCTCTATTTCCTTTTTACTGTCAACTAGTTCATTTCTAGCATCTTTGTTTTCCATCTTGAGTCTGTCCAATTGCACTAGCTCACTCTCTAAGAAATTGTTTCTTTCAGTGAGAGTTTCTAATGTTAATTTGAGCCTAGTGTTCTCTTTGTTCAAAGACTTAAGAGTGACATGCAAATTATACAATTCATTAGACATTTCATTAATTGTAATATTGCATTCATCTTTGGACAACTCAGATAGATTTGTAGAAATTACCTGATTGCTAGATGAACTAGCTTCCTGGTCATCTTGATTGGCCATTAGTGCAAGATTGATGTGTTCTTCTTCTTCTTCAGAATCCTCCTCAGCAGCCCAGTCCTTTTCTTCTGTCACAAAAGCCTTCTCTCTTTGTTTGAGCAAGTCAAAGTACTTCTTTTTATAGTCAACACCATCACTAGACTTTGACCTCTTTTCAACTTTGGGCTTTCTGCATTCACTTGAAAAGTGACCAGCCAATCCACAGTTAAAGCATCTGAATTGAGTTCTGTCAACAAGATTTTTGCCTTGTTGAGTGTCTCTCCTGAACTGTGATCCAGGCCTTTGCATTGGATTCCTTTTGAACTTGAGTTTGGAAAATTTTCTTGATAGAAAAGCTAAATGCTCATCTATTTCATCCATTTCATCTTTGATGAGTGACTCATCACTATCACAAAGTTCTTTTCCTTTACCAGTAGAAGATTCATCATATCTAACATAATTTGCACCATTGCCATGACCTTCTTTCTTCCCTTCTTTGAAATCAGCATCTTCATCTGTTTCTGCAACTTGCTTTTCCTTGACCATCAAAGCAATGGACTTTTCTCTCTTCTGACTTTTCTCAATTTCCTCATCTTGCTGTAGCTCCAACTCATAGGTTTTCAAGATGCCATACAGCTTGTCCAAGGTATAATCTTTAAAGTCAGGAGATTGCCTTATAGAGACAGTCATTGGTTTCCATTCTTTGGGTAGGGACCTCAAGAATTTGAGGTTGGTGTCCTCAACAGCATAAACTCTTCCATATAGTTTAAGCTCATTCAACAGCTTTTGAAACCTACTATATGTATCATTTATTGTTTCACCACCCTTGAAGTGAAAGGCCTCATACTTTTGAATCAAGAGTTGCATCTTGTTCTTTCTTACTTGCTCAGTACCTTCACAGAGGGTTTGAAGAGTGTCCCAGACTTCTTTGGAGGTTGTACAACTGATGACATTGTCAAACATGTCCTTGTCAAGACCATTAAACAAAATATTCATGGCCTTTTTGTCCTTGTGTACTTCCTTTTCATCTTCATCTGTATACTCACTCACAGATTTAGGAATGAGTTTGTCTGGTGCTTGAGAACCGTCTGCATTTACACTTGTAACTATTTTCATAGGCACATGTGGACCTTTCTCTATGCAATGAACATAGGAAGGATCAATAGATAGCAGATGCAAGTGCATTTTTACTTTCCAGGGAAAATATTCATCTTTCTCTAGAACTGGAATCTTAACTCCTGTTTCTCTTTGACCCATTCTTGATGTACTTTTAGATCTTGACTTTCTGTTTGTCGAAAGCTTGCTCTGATACCAATTGTTATTCGCCCTTAAGTACACTAAGTTTGGAGAAGGGGGGGTTGAATACAAACTTAAGAATTAAGTCAACTTCTTGCGGAAATAAGTTTGTACAAAGAGAGTGTTTAATTAATATTGATGTAACTAAGAACTGGATAACTAAAGTGTTGATAACAGAAACAACAAGATTAAAAATTACTAGTGGATTGTTTTTCCACTAGTGTGTTTTTGCTTTCAATTGATCTTAGTAAAAATACTAAGCTGCGTACAAAGTTGAATGTAGAATCTAGAAAAGCATTACAAGTTCTGCCTGATTTTCTACTTTGCTTTTCTTGAGTTCTATTACAAAACAACTACATCTTTGCTACTGTGTTGTTGCTTTTTATAAACAACAACTACTCCTCTAGTTTTCTATCGACTGATAACAATATAATATTACAATTTATACTGTTTACATAAAAATAGAAACTAGCTCCTTTTCACAGCTTTCCTTGTAGAACTTACTAGCTCTGGAAGTGTCTTTTGTCTTAAGATATTCCTTGGATGCTGTGTTGCCTAGAAAGTCTTCACAGTCCTGACAGGACTGTCTTCCAATGATTCAGTTTCTGCACTGTTCCCGTGAAATCTGGCTTTTAGCTAAATAGGGAAACTTTAATCAACTGATAAATGATGTTAAGCTTATCAGTTGATTCACCTTTGCTTATCCATCGATGGATAGGATATCTGTTGATCAGTTGATGTGTCGATGGATAATTGAGCTATCCATCGACTCCTTATCCATTGATGATTCTTTATCCGTTGACTGTAATTATCCATTGATAGCTTTCATCCGTTGAGTAGTGTCTTCATCCATCGACTTCAACATCAGTTGATCACTTCACTTGTGAGAATTCTGACTTAGAATATTTACAATTGATCAGCCATTCTTCACATCTGTTGAGAAGCTAGAAATTGAAGTCAATAACATCAGTTGACTACATCATTGCATCCATCGAGGTAATACAATCAATTGATAGTGAAACATAAATCAATGCTACAATCCAGTTTATCAGTTGAGAAACAAGTTTCAACTGATAGCTGGTTTCCTAATCAATGGATATTTATAAGTCATATCCATTGATCAGTTACAAAAATAATTTTGAGTCCCTATTGAAATTCTAAGTAATTTGTTATCATCAAAACTCATAATTCCTAACATCTTGTCAAACAGACTGATCACTCTTCTAATGTTATGAGTGGTAGCATTTGAGTTGTCATGATGAAAACCTCTTTCTTCTCCATCAACAGTTGTAACAAACATCCTCTTGTCCCTGATTTCTACCTTGATGATTCTGTTTGCCTTCCATTGTTTGATCTTCACTTTATCAATTTTAACAATTTCTTGGATAGGCTTAATTTATAGACCTTTGCCAGGAACAATGAGTTGCTTTCTCCATTTAGGACATCTAACTAGCAATGAGCTAGTAGAATTTTTAAATCTAGTTGTTGTAGCAGTATTGACCTTCACTTGTTGACATGGCTTCAATTTCTTAATGTGATTCTTTTTAATTTCCTTCCTTACCACTCCATGAGCAGTCATTTTCACAAACAGTCTTCTAGGGGATTTAGATTTAGGAGTTATAGCAGTTTCAGAAACTGTTGGGGCCATACTAGGACCCTGAAGTTTGGTTGTGTATTAGAGTGAACACCAACAGCTTGCTGCTTGGATGGCTTCTTTCTTTGGTACTTCTTCTCTTTTTTAGGATCTTCTCTTTTCTTTTTGTCAACATTTTCCTTTTTCTTATCTTCTTTCTTTCCACCCTTATCACTCATGGACTTAGGCTTCTTGTCATTCTTGTCCTGATCCTTGTCCTAATCATCCTTTTTCTGTTTCTTCAACTCTTCACTTGTAAAGTCAGACACTTGGTCATGAATAAACTTCTTCATCTTCTCCACAATTACATTGTCTTCCACTTGCTTGACCTTTTTCTTTTCAATCAACTCAATTAGGTTTATGATTTAACTTCTGTTTCCTGAATTGAGATGTTGAGGAATTTTGAAATATACAAGTCTTTCTCCTTTTGACATGTACATTACTCCATCTGGGTTGCAATATGTCTCAGGAAGAGCATTAAGTAGAAGAGGACTCAATATCTGATTTTTCAATTTTTCATCCTCCTGAGTTTCTAATTCCACTTCCTTGTACAGACACTCCAACTCAGTGTAAGATAGTCTTTGGAATAATGCAACTGAGACTTTGAAATAGCCAGACTCCATTTGCACTATTGGCTCCTTAAACATCTTTCCATTTTGTTCAAATTTAACACCCTTTACTACAATAATAGCATTGTCAAGCATCTTCTTGTAGCTCCAACGATGGCCTTTGACTTACTTTTTAATGTGATGCAGAAGGTCCCAGAAGTCTTTGTCAGTATTTGGCTTTAGAATTTCCCCTCTAAGTTTCCTCATAACTGTCTTTTGCCTTTCAGCCTCTATTTCTTCTCTTTTTTCCTTCTCCCCCTTAGGGTTGATATCTTGTTTTGGAAGAAAGGAAGAATGACTGGGCTTCATTTGAGTTGGAACTGGTTCTGGAGGAGCTTGACTTGTTTGTCCCAAGTTGGAGATAAGATTTTGCAGAGAAGTGAGTGGTGCAGATATATTTGCAAGTGTAGTGCCTTGAGTTATAGAAGAATTAACACACTCCTTTTTGAGATTTTGAACATCGGACACAATTGTAGAAACAGTAGTGGAAAGATAGTGAACTCTAGCATTCAATTTATCAATTGTTGAGGCCCTGGCAGCTTCATCCTTTGCTTTTGATTGATAGTAGAGGTCAACTTGAAGAGGTGACAAGGTGTGTAAAGGCACATCTTCAGGCAGCCTATCTACATGCCTGTTCTTGTACAGAACTTCAACCATATTGTTGATTCTCCTTTGATTGTCCAGGATGGTTGTGTTACTTTGGACAATTTCTTTGAACACTTTCTGCATGGAATCTATCTTTGAATGGAGAATGGATGACTTTCCTGATTCTCCCCTTGATGTGTTTCCATAAAAACCTCCAGGCCTTAATTTGTCTTCCAATGTCTCTCAAAGTGCCCTCTACCTTGGCTCTGTGATCATTTATCTCAGATTTCACACCTTTGGCAAGGTAATGATTTGACTAGATTTGAACCTTAGTAGCTTCATGAATGGCATCATACATGGCACTAGGAGTGAATATCTTCTCACATGATCCAAGAGAAGTGAAATATTTCTGTCTTGTCCATTCTAGCACCTCCTTCATGCTGACAGCAGATTTACTATCCAACCAGGCATCCACATTAGCCTCTTCATCTTTAGCCAAATTTGAATTTTTCTCCTTCAAATCCTCCTGATCTTTTGCATACTCAAACATGATTGAAACATAATCTTTGTTGGGCAAGTGAGAAGTCAAAAGTTGCTGATCAATGTGATAAAATCCTTCCAATTGATCTCCATAAAGTTCTTTCAATTTCTCATCTGAAATTGACCCACCAAGAGATGATGGTCCTGAATCCCTGTCATGTTACACAGGTTCTAGAAATTGTGACAAAGAATGAGAGCTAGGGCCACTTGTTATAGTGGTCCCTTCAGTATCTATTTCCTCATCTAATTTCTCAGAAGATTCTCTAGACACTGGATGGATAGGTGAGTTCTCATGAGGAGACAGTCTTTGAATGACTAGGGAGTATCCAGGGGATGCCATTTGCATGGTGTGGAGGTCCCCTAGATTACCCAATGTTTGTGAAGACACTTGGCTTTCATATGCCTTAGCCACCATAGAGTCTGAAATAAAAACTCATAAAGCCTCTGTAGTTTTGATGGTGTCATCAGGATATGCCTCAGCATACATTCCCTCACCATCTAAATGAGTTTCCTGAGTGGTGTGCAATGTGTCATGCACCAAGTCACTTGAATGGGGCTAACCAGGGAAATAAGGATCCTGATGATCAACAACCTCATGTGTTTGACTAGACACATTTGGTTGAGAAGACATTTGAGAAGTTGAAAAGAGATTTTGAGCAGAATTGAGTGTTGGCAACTCCCCCTGAGAAAATGGGGAAGTTTCAAGAGAGGATCCTACTTGTGCATAGTGTGTCTCCTTTTCTACTATTACTTCTTCATTGACATGAGTGAGTTCCTGCAATGGTGCAGACTCTGTACAGGATGGAGTGGGCTGACTCTCAATTTCAATAGATGCACATTGTTGAGAAAGTGCACCTAGAAGCAGGTTTAGTCCCTTGTTAATCTCTACACCCTGTTGAGAGGATGTAGAGTGGTCTGTTGTGGCCTTTTTACTCTTTTTCCTCCTGGTTAAAGGTTCCACAGGTGACTCATCCAAATCATCTTCATTTTCTATAACTGCCTCTAACACACTTTTCTTAATAGTTTTCTCTTTTTTCTTCTTTGCAATTACACCCTATTGAGAGGATGTAGAGGTTGGTTTGCTAACATCTAGTGGATTCAAAAAAGGGTTAGTTGTTGGGTTAGAAGTCCTTGGGTTAGGTGCATTAGGTTCTTCTGCAACCTGAGGACCTCATATTGCATCTAAATAACCATATTTAGGCTGCACAAGTGGGTAGCCTCTAAATACACTCTCCATGTGAGGTGTAATTAGAAGAGGTACATTCACTGTGTTTCTCCTATCCAATGTACCAAAATTAATTTTTGACATAGATTTGGAATAGCCAATTTTCTGTTTGTTCATCCCAGACAATTCAATTAAACTAGCATTTTTATAGTTGAGAATTAATTGAATAAAGCGAGGGAAGAAAATCTCATTACCTTTCTTGGGAATCCTGGTTATGAGTTCCCCAAGAACTAGCTTTCCAATATTGAACTTTTGGTTGTAAGCCAATGAGTAGGCCAGTTTCATGGCAATGAGGCTTATCTGGTCAAATCCTGTTTTCCTGCAGATGAAAACTCTTCGAATGGTGTCGAACAAGAATGACTACTCCTTCCTCATGAACTTCTTTTTTATCTTTCCTAGCTTGAACTTCTCAGCTCCTTTATACACAGTGTTAGAATACCTAATGAACTCCAAGAAGTCTAGGAGATCATCTTCAATTGGTTCTTCATTAAATTCCTCAATTGGCACTTTCAAGCTTTTGTTCACATCCTCTTCATCAAAACTAATGTCCTTTCCTTGGATTTTGCAAGTAACAACCACTTTCGAACTCCCATCCTCCAAGGCTATGTTTTCCAAGTCTGCAGTTGCCCAAAACTGCTCAAAAATGTCAAGGTAAAGAGTGGGGTTTGCTAACAGAGCTTCTTTTAGGTAGGAATCGATGAGAAACCTAGTGAAACATTTGTATTGGGGTTTTACATCAGCATCCCTAGATATGGCTAAAAAGTTGGTTTCAGGAATGACAAATACTTCGTTTGCAGGGTTGAAACTTGAGGATGCCATTGAGTGAGTGTATAGAAAGAGAGAAGCGAAGAAACAAAAGTTTTAGAAAGTAAAAAACAAGGGTTCAGGTGTAACTGCTTGAGAGCAAGAGTTTCTTTGAGTTTGCAGTTAAGCGTAGAAATGAAATGTTAGATCTACTTTCCTATTTATATGACACACAAAACTCGACTAGAATAGTAATCGATTTTAGTGATCGAGAACTCTGAAAAGAGTAAATTTGTTTTAGTAGAGAACTGTCAGACTTTGATCGAGAATTAAGACAATCAAGAACTCTCTCAAGCTATAGTCGAGAACTCTAATGATTCGAGAACTCTCAATAGTACTTGATCGAGAACTCTAGAAATGAGCTATTCGAGAACTCACAACATCATGATTTGAGAACTCTTAGAATTGAAAGACTAGAGAACTCAAGACATTCGAGAACTCTAGATTTGAATGATTCGAGAACTCAAGACATCCGAGAACTCTAGAATTGAATGATTCGAGAACTCAAAGATTTATACTTAGTCAAGAAGTCAGAAAGAATGGAAACTTAACTACAAACTCCAGGTTTTAAGAAATTATTCTATTTTCACTTGGAAAACAAAATAATAATTTACAAACTTCATTTCTTAGATAAATAAAATTTATTTATTCATCCTAAAATGAGAAATGTGTTTGATTGATATTCTTAAAATTTTAATTATCACACTTGTTATTTAATAATGCACAAGTATAATAATTCTTTTTAGGCTTTCTCAGAACAAAGAAATAGGTCCAAGTTAGTTTTTACAAAGTAAAATTTTGTTTTAAGTAAAAACATGTACAACAATATAACTGACATATTTATAAATATACACTAGTTATGTTTCACTTAGATAAATCATTTAGCTTTATGTCTATGAAACAATTGTTGTAACAGTTGGAGAGATATATTTATTGGGCCACTTATCCTGAAGAATTTAGCATTCCAATTTCACTAACCAACCTGTTGAAAGATATCAGCCAACTGTTTTTGTGTAGAAACATAGAATAATTTAATTACTCCATTTTCTGCATGTTCCCTAATGAAATGGTATCTTACATCAATATGCTTTGTCTTGGAATGGTTGACTGGATTTGCAATAATTGATATGGCACTAGTGTTGTCACACATGATAGGAATTCCTTCCAACACCAGTCCATAGTCCCTTAATTGATTCCTGATCCAAAGCACTTGAGCACAACAACTTTCAGCAGCAATATATTCAGCCTTAGCTGTGGAAGTAGAAACTGATTGTTGTTTTTTACTAAATCAAGACACCAATCTCTGTCCAAGAAATTGACAACTTTCTGAGGTGCTTTTTCTATCCACTCTACATCCAGCAAAATAAGCATCTGAATATCCAACTAGGTTGAATCATGTTTCTTTAGGGTACCATAACCCCATGAAAGGTGTTCCTTTGAGGTATTTCAGAATTCTTTTGATAGCAATGAGATGGGATTCCTTGGGATTTGTCTGAAACCTTGCACATAGACATGTAGAGAACATTATGTCAGGTCTACTAGCTGTGAGATAGAGGAGAGATCCAATCATCCCTCTGTAGGTCTTCATGTCTACACTTTTTCCATTCTTGTCTTCATCAAGTTTTGTAGCTGTAGACATTGGAGTTTTGACAGTTGAGCAGTCTTGCATGTCAAACCTTTTGAGTAAGTCATTGGTGTATTTTGTTTGACTTATGAAAATGCCATAAGCCCTTTGGCTTATTTGGAGGCCTAAAAAGTAATTGAGCTCTCTCATCATGCTCATCTCATATTCACGTTGCATCAGTTTAGAGAACCTTTGACATAATTTTTCATTTATTGATCCAAAAATGATATCATCCACATAAATTTGAACTAGTATAACATCTTCATTGTGCTTCTTGTAGAAAAGAGTTTTGTCAATACTTCCCCTGGTGAATTGATTCTCTAGAAGAAATTTTGACAGAGTGTCATACCATGCTTTAAGGGCTTGTTTGAGTCCATATATATATATATATATATATATATATATATATATATATATATATATATATATATATATATATATATATATATATATATATATATGTTACGGATCAAAATCAGATGCAATTAATGAGCAGTGAGAGCTTTCGAGTTTTAATGGTTGCACTTACGTTTCGTGACTAATCAGGTCTTCACAAGCTGCCTACGTATCTCCAGTGATGAGAATCAAGCCAAAAAATGTCGTTCTAATGTTGAGGGGTTAGGCCCTTTATATAGGCGCATGAGAGCCTAGGAAATACGATAGTGTTAGGAAACTTGATGGCGAAGTCTCCTAGTGATAGGGTTATTGGAACCTTTCAAGAATGAGAGCCCTCATTGGACTCTTTCAGATGAGACATATCTTTGTGATAGGGTGTCTAGAACCTTCCATAGATAATGGGCCTTGTAGGACTCTTCGGGCCTTTAATTGAGCTTTTATTAATTAATTATGAAATTAATTAATAATAAAGGATTAATGGGCCTAGGGCTCCAACAGAGTTTATGGGCTAGACTTATAAATCCAATTAATCATTGGATTACAAACCCAATTGATCCATTTACAAATCCAGTTGATTCTAGATTTATTATTCCTTGTTCGTTTTAAGGGGCTCAAGCCTTTGGACCATACTAGATTTAATAGATGAAATAATAAATGCTATATTTATTATTTCCTTAGGGTTATTTTCTACCCATATCAATATATATATATATATATATATATATATATATATATATATATATTGCTAGAAATTAGTAGATATTTATATGGTTCGAATAAGAGTTATTAGTATGCTTTCTTCTTTAAAAGGTAGGATATAAGCATTAGAAATTTTTATAAAACTATAATTAGCTGCATATTAAATTTAAAAAAAATTGATGATCCAACTGTACCGATGTTAAGATCTTTTGGTTTAAGTTATGTATAAAAAAACTAAATTTTTTAAAATTTATTTTGTGTATTTTTTAACTAAACTAATAAAATGTGTGTAAAAAAATATTTCGTCTTATTATGAAAATGTAATTTTTGTCATCTTCTGTGAAACAGACAACGGTTTTGTTAGATATTGTGTTGTATGAGTTAAACGAAGACAATGGTTTTCTACATAAAGCCATTGTAAAATTAAACATTGTGTAGAGATCTTGCTTTGCACAACACAACATTGAAAAAGTGTTATCTGATGAGCTCTATCAGACATCACAATATTGTACTGTTGTGTGAAAATATCTTATATAATGCCTCACAATAAACACTTGTCTGATATCAACAACAGTTTCTCATAGAATTATCTGAAGTCTATTCAAACAACTTTATTAAACCGTTGTATGAAACTATTACTTTGCACAATATGACATATAAAAACTGTTGTGTGATTTAATTTTTTAGGCAACGAGTTTAACACTATTGTATAACACATGGATCAGACAATAGTGTTTCAGGGGGGAAAATAAACCATTGTATGTTAATTCTGGGCAACACTTTTTTCACTAAGTGTTGTCTGAACCTCTTTTTCTTGTAGTGTCACCGTCGTCCTCATCAGTCGTCTCCTCCTTGGAGGTATAATCTTTATCTCTTAACGATCGTCGATCCTTTTTCTATGCACAAATATAAACCTATTAGAAAGAAGAAATAAAAAATTCCACTCTTCTCCGTCCGTGGGATGACTAATCTCTCCATCTTTGACATCTCGATTCTTGTACCATTTCATATGATCAGATGTATGCACCGACATATATAAGCATTGTAATCGAGGAATTAAGGGAAAATGTCTTAAGATTTTTTTACCATCTTTTCTCGGAACATCCCGATAATGATTTTTACCACATATATCACACACAACTTTATCCTTGTCATCTCCATAAAATAACGTGCAATCATTCTCACATAAATCTATTTTTTCATATTCAACCCTCAAACCCTTCATAATCTTTTTCATATCATAATAAGTTTCGGGCAACGTATGTTTCTTTGGTAACACATCCATAAGAAGTTTAAGCAAATTATCAAAAGATTTATTAATACAATGTGAGTCATTTTTAAATTTCAATAATTTGGTGGTAAAACTTAATCTTGTATATTTGGTATTTCCGCGATAAATAGGTGCTCCATTTTCAACAATCACCTCATATAATCTTTTAGCACTATCATTTGGAGCTTCTTCTACATTACTAGTTCCAGTTTCTGTGGTGTCATAAAATTCATAATTTTCTCCCGCAAAATCATGTAACATACCATTCAAATCTACCGGTTCTTCTACCCTTGGAGGTTCCCGATAACGACCATGTAATTTTCGACTATCTTTTTTCACCACAACTTCACCGTGCAATGTCCACACGGTATAACCCTCAATCATTCCCTTAAATAACAAATGAAATCTAACATCATCAATCTTTAACCAATTCAAATTTTTACAACGATTGCAAGAACACTTCATTCTACCCTCTTCCATTTCATTTTCGCTTGCAAATTTTAAGAAATTTTCAACACCATTTCCATACTCCGGAGTCAATGAAATCTTATCATTTTGTACTTGATTATTTATCCAACTTCAATCAATATTTTCCATCTACATTTATAAATATGAACACAAATAAACACATACATCTATATGAATATGAATATGAATATGAATATGAACACATACACATATATATATGCATGTACATAAACACATATTTATAAGAATATATATATATATATATATATATATATATATATATATATATATATGCATGAATATATATGATCATGAATACTCACATCACTTCTTCTCTTCAAGATTTATCACTTCTTCTCTTTAATTTCTTCCTCCTATCTTTTCTTCTTTCTTCTTTTCTATTTAGTTCTTTTAAACTCCATTTCAAGAAATGAAAGCATTAAGTTTTTTGTTAAAAAAAAAGTAACCCGTTATAACCGACCGACGGTCGGTCCGTTTTAATTTGCAGCTCAAAACGACATCGTTTTACTGAAACAAGTACAGGCAACTCAAATTACGACCGTTGTCGTCGGTCCGTTATATATGTTCCCGGTCAGCACTTAAACCAACCACTTTGAGCTGGTCCGTTTTATGTATGCCACCTCATTTGAAACCACGTCGTTTTTTACCTTTGTAACAGTCATAAGCGACAGATATAGGGGCGGTCAGTTTGTTTCGTTTCTGTCGGTTTAATGGTTTTATCTTGTAGTAATATCATATGTGCATTCGCATTGCCAATAACATTCTTCAAATCTCTATTCTAATCCTTAAAATCAACAACTGTTACACAAAATTTTGTCATAGCCTCCAACAAATTCTTTCATTAAACCAAAACCATGACTCATTTTATAACCATTGAATTGAAATCAACTTTGTTAGTTATACAATTATTTTGATATCCTGTTTTTATATAAGCCTCAATTGGATGTGTGATTACATTGGAGTATCTGTTTTGTAAAAGAAGAATTCGCAGATTCCTTATACTTATGTGTGGGATCATTCAACTGTAAATTGTAACTCTTTGATTTATAGCACAGAGCAAATGATAATATCCCACAACTTAGTGGTTTAAATGACATTGAGAATATGGGTTCATGAATTATTTTTTAAATTTTTATTATTTAAAAAAAATTAATATGTAAATATTTATTTAAAAAAATTAAATTGAAAAAATAATTTATAAAGCTAATTTTTACATCTTAAAATATGTGTAAAATATTAAAGATAAAAATAATTTGTTGCTCATCTAGATTATTATTATCCTACTAATGTTTTATTCTATATTACTGAGCTAAGAAAAATCAAAGCCGCTCTAGTTTGCCCATCTTTCACGTCATTTGCTCATAATATGAAGAACAAGCTCTTTTCAAATTGATCTAAGTTTTATATTTGATTGATCTGGTAGTAAATAAAATTCCAAGTTGGAGAATATTAAACTTGAGGCAATCTTGACTCTTGCTTGAACTCTTTTTCTACACATATATTCTTAATTATTTAAGTGTTAATTAATTTAATCTAATATCTTTGACCATGACTATACAAAGTTGTGTTCATGTAATTTGTAATTGAATAATAATTTTTTCAAGTATATATAATCGGTGATGGAGGAGAAGAGGTCGGTTAAAACTTTTTTTCTAGAATATACTTTCCACAAGTATTCTTAATTAAATATAAATTTATCGAAATTAGTTGACTGACCCCAAGGACAAAAGAAAATTTCAAACTAATTTATAATTTTAGTTCCATAAAATTAGATTGGACAATTTTGAACATGATACTAGAACTAAACACAACATGACACTTAATTATACAACTTAAATGTATTTATATTTTAACATTTTAACTTATTATTAAAAATGAGTATATATTTTTAAAGTCATAGAAATATATAATATCAATATTTTTATAAAATTGTGGATTATATAATCTGCAGGTGCTCATGAACTTAATTAAGTTGAATAATCTGAACCCTATCTATTTTGCGGCATAGGTTTTAGATTAGAGAAGAAAGTTGATTATTAATTATCTTGTTACTAGTTACAATATTTTATTGTTCCACTAGATTATTATCCTACTATATTCACTCTTTTTACCTAGCGAATATTTATTCTATATCAAAGCCAGTGTAGTTTTGCCTACAAATTTGCTTATAGTACTATTCTATAGCAAAACCAACCACTATATATTTACTAGATCCCCAAGAAACAATAACATATTAAGAAATGACTATATTTTACAGGCTTCTTGTTATACTATTTCATCTTCTTGTTATGATGTATATACTTCCACTCACTATAACTTCATCACCAACAACCCAAGCACAAGCTCTTGTCAAATGGAAGAATACTTTATTACCATCTGATTCACTCAATGATTGGTCCCTAAACAATATCCAAAACCTTTGTAACTGGACTGGCATTACCTGCAATACTGCAAAAACAGTTTCTATCCTCGAGTTATCAGGTCGAAGACTCAATGGATCACTTGCTCACTTCAGTTTCTCTTCATTGCCGCTGAAAGAACTTAATCTAGGAGTAAACAACTTCTCAGGGTCTATTCCAGATGAAATAGGTGTTTTACGTGATCTTCAAGTTCTCGACATGTCTTATAATTCATTTGAAGGAAGTATTCCTTCTTCTGTAGGTCAACTTAGAGAACTTCAAACACTTGAACTAGGACGTAATCGTTTGAAGTCCACTATTCCTCCCGAGCTTGGATTGTGTACCAAGCTCAATAGATTGAATCTAGCAGAGAATTCTCTTACTGGGCCTCTTCCTTTGTCCTTGTCAAATCTTACACAGATTTCTGAGCTATACCTATATGATAATTATCTTTCCGGTGAGCTCTCGCCTCATCTGAGTTGATAACACTGGACATTTCAAATAATACCTTCATTGGTAATATTCCTCGTGAAATTGGTATGTTGACTAATATTACATACCTATATCTGAGTTATAATACTCTCAGAGGACCAATTCCAGGAGAGATGTGGAAGCTCACCAATTTGGAGGTCTTATATTTGAACACCAATAATCTTAGTGGAACTATTCCACCTGAGATTGGGAACTTAACACAGCTGAAATATCTGAATCTCGGCAATAACTATTTTAATGGAGAGCTGCCTGATTCCATTTCTAATTTGAGGTACTTGGAGAGTCTTTCTCTTATATCCAATAGGTTTTCTGGCAGCATTCCCAAGGACTTAGGGAAGTATACTCTCGACTTGAGGGATGTTGAATTATCAAAGAACAACCTTTCTGGTAAGCCTTCGAGGCATTTTAATTCTTCATCGTCATTTACATGATATATTATCACTATCTTATGCCTGTGAAGTATGTTATTTTTAATTTACCAGAAAATTTGTTGTCTTCAATTTATCAGAGCAAATCCAACAATATCTTAGTATATTCTTATAAATATTATTCCCTCTGTCTCTCCTAATTCTTTACGTTTTCTCTTTTGTGATTCCCTTCCAATTCGATCTTTACATTTCCAAATTTTCCAAAAATAGTAAAGTTCTAATAATTAAAAAAGTTAATCGGTCTCACTATTTTATCTACTTACTCACTCCTCTCATTATTTCTTAATCTCCTTACCCAACCTAATGGTAAAGAACTCTATTTTGTATGTAAACTCCTCCAACAATATTCCCTATACTTATTTCTCATTATTATTATAATAATAAATTTGACTCGGAAGAGAAAAAAGGAGGGAATTTTTTCTATCCTTAAAAATTTGGAATAACTTAGTGTACGTCCTAATGTTTTTGGAAATCACTATAACACTGTTGGTGCATTATTTTTTTGTGACATTCCCTATATATTAACTTACTATATTTCAACTTAGGAGCTCATTTAGAGAAATTGTTGGATACTTAGATTTGCTCTTATACATAGTTATTTGATCCCAAATTTTGTCACTGGTTTAGGTGGTTTTTTAAAAAAATTTGTTGTATACAAATTTTATCTTAACAAATTTTTCAATCTCTTTTATGCTTGACAGGAGAAATTCCTGCAACAGTTTGCAAATTGATCATATCCCTATATGTTCTTGATTTTTCAAGTAACAGGTTAAGTGGTACACTTCCAGATTGTTCAGGAAATCTTACCATTGCTCTCTATGAAATAAATCTTAGTAAGAATCAATTTCAAGGAAAATTACCAAGCATGCTTTGCAAAGCGACATCTCTTGAGATTCTCGATTTGCCGAGTAACAACTTAAGTGGTACAATTCCATACTGTTTGGGAGATTTGGACAATCTTTTTGTATTGGATCTTCATAAGAATCAGTTTCAAGGGGCCGTACCACCAACCTGCACAAAATTCTCCAAACTAACTACTTTTAATATGAACAACAATCACATAGAAGGATTAGTACCCCTAGCCTTCACTAACTGTACGCAGTTAAAGATTCTTGATCTTGGAAATAACAAAATAAGTGGCACATTTCCAACGTGGTTGGTTACCCTTTTAGATCTACAAATCCTTGTTTTGCGATCAAATAGACTTCATGGTAACATAATTGTTAGTGGCAAGACAACAAATCCATTCCCTAATTTGCGAATCATTGATCTCTCTCACAATCAATTCAGCGGCAACCTGCCAATCAATCTTTTCAAGAATTTAAAAGTTATGCGTATTGGAGAGAAAAAGTTCTATATGAATACAGATAGGGATTTATTCTACGAAGCTTCTGTTGCCTTAACTATAAAAGGACTGGATGTTGAAGTGAAAAAAATTCTCAATATTTACACAACTGTAGATTTATCAAGCAACAATTTTGATGGAGTAGTTCCAGAGCTCATCGGGGGACTGAGATCACTACGACTGCTCAACTTATCTCATAACAGCCTTATAGGTCATATACCATCTCTGAGAGACATGAGCCTTCTTGAATCATTAGATTTGTCTTCAAACAAGCTGAATGGTAATATTTCTTGGCAATTCACTGGTCTGACATTTCTTTCAACCTTGAACCTTTCAGAAAACCTTCTTTCTGGACCTATTCCACATGGAAGCCAATTTGATACATTCAGTAACAAATCATTTCTACATAACCCGGACTTGTGTGGAGTCCCTCTGACAAAGGAATGCAAAAATGATGAGTTGCCACCGCATGAAGTTGGTGATCATGTTGACTGGTTTGATTGGCAAATGATACTAATAGGGTACGGAAGTGGATTAATATGCGGATTGTCCATGGGATACATTGTTTTTACAACTTTAAAGCCTTTAAGTTTTGTGATATTCATTGAAAGAGTTCAACAAAAATTGATCCCAAGATAAATGGAGAACGCTTATAAGTAATATTCTCTCTTCAATTAAATACTTGTTACACTAAAATAAAACTAATTATGTTTCAGTATGTCCTACCCATCATTAAATATAAACATGCATGTGTAGTATGGTGAAAATAAAAAGAGACCGGAGATTAAACAATGTCAAGAATGACTAAATGCTAATGACAATTCAATTTGTGTGTTGACTACTCCCTGCAGCATCATTATTCAACCCATAAAATTTATAGCACCAATTCATGATTCATCTCTAAATCATCCATGTTCCACTTGGTATATCCCTTGCATCACTCACCATCTTATAGAGATTAAATACATTATTATGATATTAAACATAATATAATTTGAACCGGGTCCTAAAAGGAAGTTACTTAAACAACTGTATTATACTTGGGTAGATATTTCATACAAATGAGTGAAGATATTTTTTGAATAAATTGGCTTTTAACTTTACAAATATGTCGCCATTTATTTCAACATTTTGATCCTTTATCCAATTTATAAGAGTGGGATCTGTCATCTGTCAGGTGATTGTACCACAAACTTATCTCAAAATAATTATATTTTACTTCAATATTTCTTATTATTATTGGAAACTGCTCCGGAGCGAAGGTTGGCTTCGGTCATTTCAATCAACATATTGAACCACAATAATGAGTTATTACGGTCACGGCAATGAAACATTGTTGGGGCAGCAAGAAAGTGTCAATACCTTGTGTTAAGTTCTCTAGTAATTTATTTGTTAACACACTTTCATTTTAATAATATAATTTTGTATACTGAATTATAATTAAAAAGTGTGATCAACTATTCCTATAATAATAATTTATTATATACTATACATATGAATATATTATATTATTGTTACGCTTAATAATAATAAATAATATAATATTAAATATTACTATTACTATTATTATTTTTTTATTCTAATTGCATATGAGTAGTTTCGATGTACTAGTCGTCATACAAGATTAATATGGAAATGTTTTATTATTTTTTCACATGTCTAAAATCAATATTTAAAAATATATGTACCGCTAGATCGTCCGAAAAATCATTTTACAAATCGGGAAATAGTTATAATATACAAGTATTTTTACTATATTTATAATTAAAAATCATGCAAAATTGATATGGAAAGTTTTTATTAAATTTTCACAACCCTAAATTTAAGAAGTAGGGTTGGATGGTCCAAAAAATCATTTTACAAATTAGGAACTAGTTATGATATAATAGTCTTTTTACCGTATTTGAAATAAAAAAGTCATACAAAATTGATATGGAAAGTTTTTATTAATTTATACAACCCTAAAATTAATATTTAAGCACATTCGTACGGTTGGATTGTCCGAAAAATCATTTTACAAATCGGGAACTAGTTATGATATATTAGTTTTTTTAATATATTTGTATTAGAAAGTCGTAAAAGATTGATATAGAAAGTTTTTATTAATTTTTCATAACCCTACAATCAATATTTAAGAACATTCCTATGATTGGATCTTCTAAAAATCAATTAAAAAAATCATTTAACAAATTGGTAACTGGTTATGATATACGGAGTATTAGTCTTTTTATCATATTTGTATAAAAATTTGTACAAAATTGATATGGAAAATTTTTATTAATTTTTCACAACGCTTAAATCAATATTTAAGCACATTTGTATGATTGGATCGTCCGAAAAATCATTTTACAAATCGGAAACTAGTTATGATATACTAGTCTTTTTACTATATTTATATAAAAATTCGTACAAGATTGAAATGAAAAGTTTTATTAATTTTTAACAATCCTTAATTCAATATTTAAGCACATCCATTCGGTTATATGGTTCGAAAAATCTTTAAAAAAAGATTATTTTACAAATCAGGAACTAGTTATAATATGCTAGTTTATTTATTATATTTGTATTAAAAAGTCGTCCTTGAATTAGAATTTTCTATTACTTTCTCATAACCCTAAAATAATTAGTTAATGTCATCTATACGACTGGTCGCCCAAAAATTTATTTAAAAAAAAATATTTTGCAAATCTGAACTAGTTTCAATATACTGGTATTTTTAATATATTTGTATTAAAAAGACATACAATATTGAATTGGAAATTTTTTATTATTTTTTCATAACCATAAAATAATTAGTTAATGAGATCTGTACGGTTGGATCACCAAAAAATCATTTAAAAAATTATTTTACAAATTAAGAATTAGTTTTGATATACTAGTCTTTTCACTATATTTGTATTAAAAAGTCATACAAGATTGAATTGGAAATATTTTTATTAGTTTTTCATAAACTTAAAATAATTAGTTAACGACTTGGATCGACCAAAAAATCAATTAAAAAATCATTTTGCAACTCAGGAACTAGTTTTTTACTATAATTATATTAAAAAGTCATACAAGATCGACATTGAATTTTTTTTTAATTTTTAATAACCCTAAAATAATTAGTTAACGACATCCCTACAGTTGCATCATCCAAAAAAATCATTTAAAAAATTATTTTTTGTAGTTTCGATATACTAGTCTTTTTACTGGTATTAAAAAGTCGTACAAGATCGAATGTGAATTTTTTGATTATTTTTTCAAAATCCTAAAATCAATAGTTAACAACATCCGATGGGTTGGATTGCCCAAAAATCAGTAAAAAAAATCATTTTACAAATTAGGAACTAGTTTCGATATACAAGTCTTTTTATAATTTAACATTATGAGAAAATCCCTAATGTATATTAAAATATTATAATATACTATTTTCATCCTTAGAATATAAATTATTTTCTTCCTTCAAATTGAAATAAAATATTATTTTAACAATAAAATTAATTTTATTATGAACTATTATGTAATTTTTAATAAAATATTAAAATACATTATATTTCCCCCGTTAATAATGAATTAAAATAATATTTTATTAATAAAAGAATATAACAACAATAATAATAACAATAATAACAATGAAAATTAAAAACACATTAGATTGACTACATAGTGATTATTTTAAGGAATACTATTGGATGCGGTATTCTCAGCCGAGTGGATGTTGAGTAGTTGCTAAAGTGTCGATTAAACTGGGTACCCGAGTTCTGCTAAAAGTTTTTTTTAAAAGACATGCCTAACTAAATATTATTATAGTGACATTACCAAATATTATAAAAATAAAATAAATTACTAATAATGTAATATTATAAGAAAATCCATAATTTATTAGATGTAATTGAAATAAAATAATTTTTTATTATTAAATTTAATTTTCTAATATAATATTATGAGAAAATCCCTAATTTATATTAAAATAATATAATATACAATTTTCTTCCATAAATTTATAATGAAATTATATTTTTAATAATAAAATATATTTTGTAATGAAATATTATGAGAAAACATATGTTTGTTAGTAAAATTATGAAATAAATTATTTTCTCCCTTCAAATTGAAATAAAATATTATTTTAATAATAAAATTAATTTTTATAATGAAATATTATCTAGTTTTTAATAAAATATTAAATTACATTATTATTTTCTCCTTAATAATGAAGTAAAATAATATTTTATTAATAAAAGAATATAACAATAATGAAAATGAAAATTAAAATTAAAAACACATTAAATTCACAGGGCTAAGGACTAAAATATCTGTTTTCTATTAAAAAGAGACTGAAATATCGATATGCGGAAAGACTACGCACATGCGTAGGTGTTATGCGCATCTTTCTAATGTACTGATGAGGTGCTCCTCTTTGAATAGGATATACGCATTATATATGTGCCTAACTGCCCGTACATTATATATGTTTTTAAAACTGGATGTAACAATTTTTTGGAGTCATGCAACTTAACACATTTATTCTGAAATATTTATATTTTATACAAATAAAGAATGAAGTATACGCATTTGAGTTAAGCATAATTTATGGGTAAAAAGGGCCATCACCTCTACATATCAGTATTCCGGGCCGTTCAACTTTAAAAATAAGTAATTTGGTCATTTACTGAATTATTCACTATATAATAAATATTTTAGAGAATACTATTGGCTGTCACCGAGTTCAATTCATCTCGTGCTGTCTAGCAAAAGGATTTCTTATATAAGTATTACTTTTGTGGTTTTATGTATTGTTCACAACTCCATGAAAGTGAAAGTACAACCACCTTGACTTCTTTGCAATTATATACTATTATTTATATATATATAATTTTTAGTTATGACTTAAAACAGTTATTTAAATAACTTAACTACAGTACAACCTCGATAAATGAATATGTTTGGGTTAAAAAATATATATTCATTTAACGAGATTATTTATTTGTTGATAAATGAGTATAATATTTATTTATTAATAAATGAATATTAATTCATTTAGATAATATTTTTAGACTTTTTTCTTAGTTATATTATTATATATATATACATTATATTCTAATGTATTTAGAATTCACCGTAGTTATAATTTTTATGTAAATTTTAATTATATTCATTTTTCTAAAATTATAGATTAGGTGTACTGTATATGTATGTATGAAATAGATAAAGTGTGCATTATCATGTATTACACAAAATTAAGCATAAAATATATTTTAGTGAAATGAAGAAACAATCAATTTTAGAAGCGCTTTGCGAAAATATATGACTTATTTATATGTTTGATAATTGTTATTGGATGAAATATATTCATATATTATATAAACAGAAATATATTATTTGAAATAGAGTGTTTATTCATTTATATTTACATATGGTCTATAAAGACTACAATTTTATTTATTCGTTTATGCATTTAACGAGATTATTCATTAAGCCCATTTGCCCAAATTGGAATGGAAGAAATTTATTCATTTGTCGAGATTATTCATTTATCTAACATTCATTTATCGTGGTTTTAGTGTACACTGAATATGATGTTTAATTTAGAGTAAAATGCAATGTGTGTGGCTGAAGTTTGACCATGGTGTAATCTGTGTGGCTATAATTTCAAAAATAGCAAGTTGTGTACCTAAAGTTTACAAAACGTTGCAAAGTGTGTACTACCGTGAATTCGAGTGATAACACCGTTAGTAAAAAAAATTAAAATTCAGTGGCTTGTTTGCAATTTGGCCACCAACGGTTATAACCCAATTTGGCAACAATCTAGCATTAACATGAATTGCACGTACAAACAATGTCAGACATTAATATGAAAATAACAATTATTTATAGCTGTTAATATATATATATATATATATATATATATATATATATATATATATATATATATATATATCTTACTTTGCTAGAAACTAGATTTTTTTTTAAATCACATCGAAATATAACACATATGGTATGCAAATTGATCGTTGAGAGATGTATAAAAATACAGTGAAATCGGATTTCAAAAAAAACTCACTGACTAACGAAAAAATAAATTAAAAATAGAGAGAAATAGATAAGATTGCATGTGGGAGGCAGTATTTTGATATTGTGTACTGCTTCTAAGGGGTTATTAGATTAGATTGATGTAAAAGCTAAAATTAGTTTCTAGTTTCTATTTTAATTTTGGTTTCTATTTGATCACTGACTTATATATATATATATATATATATATATATATATATATATATACACACACACACACACGTTATAGTAACGGTCTTTTTAAAATTAAAAATAATATTTTCTCTAATAAAATTTTAATCTTTTTTTTAATTTATAAAAAAATTCAAATTTTGTAGATAAAATTAAAATTTAATTTTATTATTTTAAAATCTCAATATATTTTTGAATTATACATGAAAATTATATTATTTAAAATAAAAATAATTATTTTTTTAAATCTCAATTTTTCTTTTTGAGTTTATGTACGAATCAAGTATTTTCAATAAGAAAAAAATGAATATATAAAATTATAAAATGAAAAAAATGAATTTTCGGACCTTTAAAATTGAAAAGGAATGAAAAATTATACTTTTTTAACTTTTTTATTTCATAAGTCCCAAAACTATAAAAAAAAATATAAGTTATATTATTTTAAAATTATTATTAATAGTTATATATTATGAATGTAATATTTACCAAATTATATATATTTTATACTTTATTAGTTATTATAATTTTATTTAATAAAAAAAAAATTGCTCAGAAGGTATTTTCCATTTGCCCCTGATTATAGTTCGAGTAACTTTGGAGGAAAGTTTTATAGAAATGGCAGCAATTAAGAGCATGGAGCAAAATAGTTGTATTATTGCTTTAACGTGGAAGTACAAGAAAACCCCTGCTAGTTCACTTTATTTACTAATGGAAGTTAGCTCAAACTAACGATAGCACACACATTGCATTGTCACGTAAACTTGAGGTACACACCTTGCTATTTTCGAAATTATAGTCACACAGATTGTACAATGGCCAAATTTCAGCCACACACATTGCATTTTACTCTTTAATTTATTATGAGTTAAATTGCAGACTGGTTCAAAACTTCAAATTGAAGAGTTTGGTCATGACCCCATTTTGGGGCAGAGAGACTATTATACAACTATTAGGTTGACGTTCGAGTTGACTTGGAATATAAAACACACACATTGCTACTTCTAAATCATCTCAACAATGGCTTGTTCCTTATCATATACTATACTCTGCATCTTTTTATTTGTTTTGCCTTATTCAGCATTTGCTCAAGGCAATGGCACATTTTCTGTAGGCTCGTCTCTCACAGCTGCAGACGACGCGGCCTCGTGGTATTCGCCTTCTGGTGATTTTGCATTTGGGTTTCGGAAAGTTCAAGAAAATGACCAGTTTTTGCTGTCCATCTGGTATGACAAAATTCCTGACAAGACCATGGTCTGGTTTGTCAATGATGGAATTACTGTCACTGCTGGTTCCAAACTGCAACTCGATGCTGACCTCGGATTAGTCCTCAGTGATCCTCAAGGCAAAGAGTTATGGAGGTCTGCCTTAGCTTCTGGTAGGGCTTCTAGCGGTGTTCTGAATGATACAGGCAATTTTATGATTCTCAGTAGTGATTCGACGAGGATATGGGATAGTTTCACCAATCCAAGTGATACCCTTTTGCCTACACAGATTATGGACAATGGAGTTGTGCTTTATTCAAAGCGTAGTGAGTCAAATTTTTCCAAAGGAAGGTTTCAGCTACAGTTGCTTCCAGATGGAAATCTTGTCCTGAATACAAGAGATATACCTTCAAATTATGCTTATGATGCCTACTATAAAAGTGGAACTAATAATCCTACCGATAATTCTGGTGTTCAGGTGAGGTTTAATCAGACAGGGAATATGTATATTGTGCGGAGAAATGGTGGATTATTTGATCTCAATACAAATTTAGTTCCAGATTCAGGGTCCTATTATAGAGCTACTCTAGATTTTGATGGAGTTTTTGTTCTATATTCTCACCCAAAGGTATTTACTGGAAGCCCAAACTGGACTGCTATCTGGTCTCAGCCGGAAAATATTTGTATGGACCTTGGAGGATTTCTAGGTAGCGGGGCTTGTGGATTTAACAGTATTTGCAGACTTGGAAATTCTGGAAGGCCAACCTGTGAATGCCCAGAGAGTTATTCCTTAATTGATCCAACTGATAAGTATGGTAGCTGCAAACCCAGTTTTATTGAGAGCTGTGACGATGATGGGCCAAAGTCTAAAGATGAGTTATATGATTTTGTGGAGCTTAATGATACTGATTGGCCATTTTCTGATTATGAGCAACTAAAGCCTGTTTCTCAAACAGATTGTAAAAAGTATTGCCTAAACGATTGTCTATGTGCGGTTGCAATTTACAGAGGCAATAGTTGTTGGAAAAAGAAACTGCCTCTGTCAAATGGGAGGAATAATAGATCTGAACCAAATGTTATTGGAACGGCTTTTATAAAAAGAAGAAAAGATAATCTTCCTCCTGAAAATTGTCCTCAAAATTTTCCAAACAGTCGTAAGAAGGATCAAGGTACGTTAGCCACTGCTCTATCAGTTCTGTTAGGCAGTTCAGTTTTTATAAATTCTGCATTAGTTGCAGCTGGTTGCTTTGGGTACTTCTGCATATACAGAAAGAAGACTAAAGAGTTCATGCCAGGTGATAATAGTGTCATAAGCAATATGCGCATTTTCACTTATAAAGAGCTCGAACAAGCCACAAATGGATTCAAGGAAGAGCTGGGAAGGGGTGCTTTTGCAATAGTTTACAAAGGGGTAGTTCAGATAGAATCTTCAAATATGTTAATTGCAGTGAAAAGGTTAGATAGGGTAGTTCATGATGGTGACAAGGAATTCAAAACTGAAGTTAATGTGATTGCTCAAACTCATCAAAAGAATTTAGTTCGGTTGCTTGGATATTGTGATGATGGTGAAAATCGTCTACTCATTTATGAGTACATGGTTAATGGTACTTTAGCAAGCTTCATTTTCCGAGATGTAAAGCCTAATTGGACACAAAGGAAGAATATTGCCTTGGGAACCGCAAGGGGACTGGCATATCTCCATGACGAATGCAGCAAACAGATAATCCACTGTGATATAAAGCCACAGAACATTCTTTTGGACGAATATTACAATGCTCGAATATCTGATTTTGGATTGGCCAAACTCTTGATGATGGACCAGAGTAGAACAAATACTGGAATCAGGGGCACAAAAGGGTACGTTGCCCCTGAATGGTTCAGAAACACACCTGTCACTGTAAAAGTTGATGTATATAGTTTTGGTGTTTTACTGCTGGAGATCATTTGTGGTCGAAGAAGTGTTGAGGATTCAGAAAATGGAGAATCAGCCATTTTAACATATTGGGTTTGGGATTGTTTCGAGGAAGGGAAACTGGAGAAGATAGTAGAAAATAAGGAGGATATGATAGATGACTGGGAGGAGCTAGAAAGGTTTGTGATGGTTGCGATATGGTGCATTCAAGAGGATCCATCTTTAAGACCAAGCATGAAACAGGTTATCCTATTGCTTGAAAGAGTTGTTAATGTTGATAAGCCCCCATGTCCATCTCCATTCTCTGTTCACAGCTGATCAAGTTAGCTACTCTTTAACTTTTTGAGATTTTTTAATTGTAGTTATGATCTTTAATATTTCCAAGTCCGCCAATTTCTGCATTACAAAATTGAACTTGTTAATATTAAATGATACTATTATTAGTGTAACTGTATCTTCCAGTTATGTGTTCATGTAATAAATTTTTGTTGTTTACGATATTTTTCTTCATAAATCAATTTAAATCATCGGAATTCTGTCCTGGAGTTCATATGCTAGGAAGTAGGAATGGTAGAAACCAAATTTCTTACTCTTTGAATCTTTGGTTGCTTCTATACTCCTTAATTGCACAACAATTTTTACTTGAGATCTTTTAAAATATCGTTTAAAATATCTTACCTTGTATTCTCGAGCTTAGATATGTTTAACAATAATATGCGTGAATTTTGAGTATAAAGTTGTAATATCATTGCCAGTAGCTTCTTATCTTGATCCCCTTTCGGAATGACTCTATTTTGATTCTGCATGTTTCAAATAAGCAAGTTTCAATCTGTGGAAACATATTAAAGAGGTAATACAATACAAATTTAGAGATAAAGAAGACAGGTTAGAGTTTTCAATGAGTTCTGTAATACGAATATTAGGTGTTTGTAAAGATTTTTACAAGGGGTTGAGTGAAAAAAATTAGAAGATGTTTGCTATAAAGACCAAGGACTTGATGCCCTTAAAAAAAGGAAGTTTATGAAGAATTTATGCTAGTAGTGGAAATCATTTCACATTCAGTTATCCAATTGTTTGTTTCAATTGCTTTTGTTATTCAAGTACAAGTGTTCTTGATTGATGACCGATTTACAAGTTTTCCAGTTAAATGACCATCTAACTGATTTCGAGTTTTATGCTCGATACTCTGCCCGAAGTAAGAGTCCTTCGACATCTGTGAAAAATACATCAGATTACAACTATCAGAATTCAGATTGCATATCTTAATTGACTGAGTTACTCAAGTTCAATCTGACCATTTATTTAATCCAGATACGATCATGCTCCAGAGAAAAGCAAACATGTTGTTGAGTGAACAAGAAGAGCAGCTCATTCACTTGCACTTAAATCCTCCCTTGTTTCTACTAATGTCGTACAATTAATCAATTTTATCCAAAGTACATTGCCAAATGCCACCTTTCGGTGGAGTAATATTACATGTACATCCTCTATTATATTATTTGGTGATTCCCTTTATATGTAATTATAATGAGGGGTTAAATTCCAACTAAAAAGATATGGTGAAAATGATGCTTGAAGATCATATATGAACCTCCGAAACCAGAGGAATATTATCATTGCCCAAGCCACAAGTCAACATCTACCTAGAAGTTTTTTCATTCGTTTGAAATCTTATATATACCAAGTTGTTAGAGCCATGAAATTTGTCATTGCAGAAAAAAATGGTACTTAGATTAATATATGGATCTTCCATTCTTCCAATTCTGTTAAATTGTGCGCAAGATTATATAAGGGAATGACGAATGATAAACTTTTATATGATCAACTGAAAAGATTGATTAATGGAAAATTTAGTGAGATGATTGGGTTAAAGTAAAAAATGAACTCGGTCAAATGACAGATGATTCATTGGAAGAGATAGAGCAACACTGGAAGAAACAGTCCATATATCGATTAAAACCATCCATTACGGAGCTAAATAGGCGTGCATACAATCCTCAGATGGTCTTCTTTGGGCCTCTTCATCATGGTCAGCCATATTTACTGCTCATGGAATTGCCCAAGCACCGTGCTTTCCTTATTTTACTGAAAAGATCAAATAAGCTTGTGCAAAACTAGGAGGAGTCCTTAGCCCCACTTGCACAGGATTTAAAGGAATCTTATGATTCCCTAAAGAGGCAAGAAGACGCCAAGGACATATTGAAGTGAATGATTCACGATGGTTGTTTCGTGCTTGAAATTCTGCATATGTCAGCCAGTCACCCCTAGCCTGGCACTAGCCCTGCTAAATTGTATGACGAAGATCACAGTATAGTTGCCTGATTATGCTCTTAATGATCCATTTTTAGCAATCATGGAAGGCTAAATATCATGTCATACTTCAAGCAGGACATGTTAATGCTTAAAAACCAGCTGCCAATGCTGGTGCTTGAAAACATCTGTGCACTTCAAAATGATAAAACTACAATAACACTAAGTATTCATAAATGTTAGTAATCATTTATACTCATTATTTAGATGTCACAAATTCGCTGAACATCAAGTCCATGAAATTTGTTGCTTTTCTAATATTAGACTGGGTCAATTCAGATGGTACTAATATATAATATATTACAATTTCAGTAGAAGTGTGACAACCAATTATGAATTTTATCAACTTCAGAATTTGAATACACAGTATATATTAATAACTACTGCTGCATACATAACTTATAACTATATAATGGTTCTCCAATCAGAAAAAAAAAAAGAACTATATAGTTCAGCAGGAAGAGTTTCTGGGACTACAACATGGTCGAGTTCTACTCTCCAGGTCAGCCAGTCCCGAAGCTTGGGAAATGCTGCATTTAGTAGTTGTGTACAGGAAGTACCTACTTTTTGATCGATGCCATCATATAATTCGTCATCCCGGGCTTTATAATATTTATGGAGGCGGGGATGAGATTATAAATTCTGCGATGGAGATTTATGGATTCAAGAAAAGTTATACCAGAAGCCTTAAAGACATCTCATTCGACAGTGGGGTTCTAAGACGCCCATGTATCGCAGTGGATGAGAAACAGTAGTAGTGATTCTTAACCTTATTGCTTTCGAAAGATTCAATGTTGGTGCTGGAAATGAGGTGACTGCATATATTTTCTTTATTGACAACATTATTCGCAGTGCATGAGATGTTAATCGTTTGCATTTGCAAGGTTCTATACAAAATGCCATGGGAAGTGATGAAGATGTGGCTACACTATTCCAATCACTTTCTAAGAATGTAACAATTGATCCTGATACTAACTCAGACGGTGGTGTGATCCAAATTGTTGATGTGTAATAGTATAGTGGCTGATTTTTCAGAGGTGTGATTTTTCGGATCAAATAGCTAAATGGTTTTATTACTTGAAATCAGTTTGCAGGTGTGTGACTGGAACTGAAATACACACATATTTTAATCAAGTTCTATAAACTGATTTGTAGACTGGTCAAATTTCTGAGATTCAGAGTAGGCTTTTCTTAGACTAGATTCGGATTAGGTTTGAATGATATGTACAATGGAATCGGAATGCAAAGAATTTTATAACTTACTGCTGTTCATCCCCCTTCAATAATCTCTTCGTTTTAATTATGCATGTCCACAATAAAACTGTAGAAAAAATATAGTCTTTGTTTTAATAAACATTTACCGGATATTAAATCTACATCATACAGAGTATGTTGTCTATTTTCAACATATTAACATAAATCTACATCTGCTGATATTTTTTTGAATCGTTTTCCTCTACATGTAATTAAAAAAGTGTTGGTAAAACTAAAATTATGGTGAAAGTAAAGTTTGAAGATCAGATCTGTTACTCTAAAACGAGAGGAATATTTTCTAGCCCAAGTCACAATCTACCTGGGAGTTCTTTACTTCATTTAAAAGCTTATATATACCAAGTTGTTAGACACAAGAAAACTCACTGCAGAAAAAAGAAATAATAAATAAATAGTAACACATTTTGGTAGGGGCAGGAATTTGAAGGTGTATCTCACTCTTTTGATTCTATTAATAGATGTGCAATTTATCTAAGAAGATGACTGGGGATAAACTTATTGTGATCAACTGAAAGATAAATCAATGGAAAAATTAGTAAACAATGACTGGGTGTTAAAAGTAAATGATGAACTTGACCAAATGAAACATAGTTCGATTGAAGAGATTGAGCAGCACTGGAAGAAACGGTCCATCTATCGTTTGCCAGCATCTATTACAGAGCTAAATAGGCATGCGTACAAGCCTCAGGTTGTCTCCTTTGGGCCTTTTAATCATGGCCAGCAACATTTACAGCCAATGGAATCACACAAGCACCGTGCTTTTCTTATATTTTTGAGAAGGTCAAATAAGCCTGTGGAATACTTTATGGAGTCTTTAGCCCCTGTGGTGCAGGATTTGAAGAGATCTTATGATAATTTCCTCCACAGACAAGAAGACACCGATGAATTTTTGAAGTTAATGATCCTTGATGGCTGTTTCATGCTTGAAATTTTGCGCATGTCAGCCAGTACTGATGGATTTTATCAACATCACACCTGGACTGGCACCAGCTCTGCTAATTTGTATGATGACGATGATAGTTTTGTCGCCGATTATGCTCCTAATGATCCAATTTTCAGCAATCACGGGAAGCTATATATCATGCCATACATCAAGCGCGACATGCTTATGCTAGAAAATCAGCTTCCCATGCTGCTGCTTCAAAACCTCCTGGCTATTCAAAGCGACGGACCTATGGTAAATTAGCTATTTGTATATAATAATAGTTAGAATGCATATGTCACAAATTTGGAAAATATAAGGTCCATACACATAAGTGCATTTCTAAAATGACACTTGTCGGAAAATTAAAATGACACGATATGTTGCAATTCACAATATTTTCAGTGTGAGCGTGATAGCCACTTGAATTTTACTTATCTTAGATTATGAATTGTGATAATACTAACTGGTGGTTGCATATGGAAACTATGTAATGTGGCAGCATGAGGAGTTTTTGAACTACCATATGGTCAAGTTTTACTCTCCAGATATACCAGTCCCGAACCTTGGGGAATGCCTGCATTTACTAGATGTATACAGGAAGAGCCTACTTTTTGATCACCACCCTCATAAATTTCGACGCCCCAGGCCTTATAATATTAACGAAGAGATAATACGTTCTGCGATGGAGCTTCACGAAGCAGGAATCAGATTCAAAACAAGTAAAACCACTAGCCTCAAAGATATTTCATTCCACAGTGGGGTTCTAAGACTCCCACGTATCGTGGTGGATGACACGACAGAAGCAATGTTTCTCAACCTAATTGCTTTTGAAAGATTCCATGTTGGCGCAGGTAATGAGGTGACAGCATATGTTTTCTTTATGGACAACATCATTGACAATGCGAAGGATGTTAATCTTTTGCACTTGCAAGGTATTATTCAAAATGCCATTGGAAGTGATAAAGCTGTGGCCAAATTATTCAACTCGCTTTCTAAGGATATAACACTTGATCCTAATAGTAGTTTGGATATTGTGCACAAGAGTGTTCACCACTACTGCAAGAAACCCTGGAATGAATGGCGAGCGAATCTTATACATACTTACTTTAGGAGTCCATGGGCTATTTTGTCTGTTTTTGCGGCTTTCTTACTATTCGCCCTCACGATTATTCAGACAATCTACACTGTCGTGCCATACTATGATCAAGATCCTCCTCCACCTCCGCCCCCACCACAACATTTCTGACAGGGTTGATTTGAGTTTCTTCCTTTAAACATGAATTTGGTTCATTTCCATTTAAAGGATTACAAAGTTTTTGCTTTACAGTGTGTTCTGTTCTATTCTGTTCAAATTTATTATTTTGAGTACTTATGATGTCTTGATTGGGACTTGATTATGTGTTTTATGATCTTTATAATTTTGAAATACAAAGGAGTGTTTTGATATTATATTTAGCTTTTGGTTCACTGTAGTATAAAATTAAATATAATGACAGATGTATAGTTTCTATGCAGTGCTCTAAATCATTAATTTATAAAATAATGACTACAATACAACAAAATTTAATAAAAATATGAACTAAAATATCTCAATTCAAGATAATCCAATCGGGAAAAAATGACCATATGAATGTTCGACATGTTCTTCACATCACCAGAAAAAGTTCTATCATTGTTGTTGTGGTCTCGTGGATCGCCTGAGCAAGTATGCTGGTATTTACGTCTTGCACATTCGTTCACTGCCAAGTCAATAACATGCTGCTTTCTCTTAAATTGCATGGTATGCTCCGTTTCAGAGTCAGTGACCATGGTTCAACATTAGCCATATTTGGAAAGAGATTTTAAGACGTCTAGTTTTAAATTTCAACTAAGCTAATGTTAGGAATCTACATGTGATTTGATGATAACATTAATCTTAGAATCATAGAAATTTTATTTGATGTAACTGATCAATTGATATGAAAGTTATAAATATCAATTGATCAGGAAACCATTTATCAGTTGAAGTGTTTATATGAATCAACTGATAATTTGGATTGTAGCATAGGTGTTCTTAGTTTATTTTAATCGATAAGGTGTAAATCAATTGATATTTTGTTCATCAATTGATGTGTAAATTAAACTGTTAAATTGTAATTATGTGAAGACAGGAAATTACACAAGTGAAGGATGATCAATTGATATTGAAGCATCGATGGATGAAGGATCAATCGAAGAAGCCAAGTCAAGCATTGAAGACCATCAACTAATATGAAGACCCATCGATTGATATATCGATTGATAAAATCTATCAATCGATAAGCCATCTTTTATCAATCGATAGATAGAAAGATCAATCGAAGAAGTACATCAGTTGATGGATTAAAGGACAGATCAATTGGTATGCCTAACAGCAAATTATCAATTGAGTGTGACAACACAGAAAGAATATCTGTTGAAGATCCAGAGAACAAAAGCACTCCTATGGAAGACAGTCTAGAGTGGCTGTGAAGACTCAATCTGAAGCTGTCTTTTCAAACCTCTTTAAAAGATAGAAAAAGGTAAAAGAAAGGCAGGTAGAAACAATACTAGAATAGGAATTGTAAAAGAACACTTGTGGTATATAAACAAGTGTAGCAGCATTATTAGAAAATAGACAAGTTAGACAATATCTCTTAATCAACTGTTCAAGCTTAAGAACACATTTGTAAGAACAGTTGATTTGTTTTCTAATCTTGTAAAAACGCAACTAGGTTTTTTTTAACCTAGGAACATTGAGCAAAAATATACACTGATGGAAAAACCAATCCATCAGTAATTTTAAATCTCCTTATTCAATTTACGCTTCAGTCTTAAATTGTTAGAACATATTCTCTCTATATTCTCAAACTTCAAGAACGAATATTAGAACCAGCAAAAAGTTTTAATATTTGTATTCAACCCCCCCTTCTACAAATATTGACATTGTTCTAGGGAATAACAATTGGTATCAGATCCTGCTTTCAACATACAGAAAGTTTAAAGATCAAGAACAGTCAATATGGGCCAAAAAGATTCAGGTGTAAAGATTCCAATGCTGGAAAAGGATGAATACTTTCCATGGAAGGTAAAAATGCATCTGCATCTTCTTTCTCTTGACCCTTCCTATGTTCACTGCATAGAGAAAGGTCCTCATGTTCCCATGAAGCTAGTCACAGGTGTAAACCCTGATGGAACTCCTACAGTTGATAGACATGTTCCAAAACTCATTTCTGAGTTCACAGAAGTGGATGAAAAAGAAGTACTTAAAGACAAAAAGACCATGAACATTTTGTTTAATGGTCTAGATAAAGATATGTTTGATAATGTG
The DNA here is from genome assembly GCA_028671895.1 of Oenanthe sinensis. Taxonomy (NCBI): domain Eukaryota; kingdom Viridiplantae; phylum Streptophyta; class Magnoliopsida; order Apiales; family Apiaceae; genus Oenanthe; species Oenanthe sinensis. Next base: position 19,193,563 of record CM053813.1, read on the forward strand.
ATAAACTGTACTTCATCAAAAGAAGTGTGGGACACTCTTCAAACTCTGTGTGAAGGAACTGAACAAGTTAGGAAAAATAAGATGCAACTCTTAATTCAAAAATATGAATCATTTCATTTTAAGAGTGGTGAAGCCATCAATGATACCTATAGCAGATTCCAAAAGTTATTGAATGGTCTAAAGCTATATGGTAGGGTTTATGCAACAGAAGATACAAATCTCAAATTTCTAAGATCTCTTCCAAAGGAATGGAAGGCAATGACTGTCTCCATTAGACAATCTCAAGACTTCAAAGATTATACTCTAGAGAAATTATATGGTATTCTCAAAACATATGAACTGGAGATTCAACAAGATGAAGAGATTGAGAAGAATCAAAGAAAGGAGAAAACTGTGGCTTTGATGGTAAATGGGAATGAAGACAAGAAAGAAAAGAAAAATACTGGTTGTTCAGAAGAAGTCATGATGGTGGCTAATGATGCTGATGAAGAATCATCCAAGGGAAAAGGAAAGACCAAATGTGAGGAAAATGAAACATGCTCACAGGATGATTTGGATGAGATTGATGAGCACCTTGCATTTTTGTCAAGGAAGTTTTCAAAGCTAAAATTCAAAAGGAATCCAAATACTCAAAGGCCTGGATCCCAGTTTAGAAACAACAATCAAAATAAAAATTTGGTTGATAGATCTAAATTCAGATGTTTTAACTGTGGATTGGCTGGTCATTTCTCAAGTGAGTGCAGGAAGCCAAAGCAAGAAAAGGCAAAGACATATGAGGGTATTGATTATAAAAAGAAATACTTTGACCTTTTAAAACAGAAAGAAAAGGCTTTTGTCACTGAAGAGAAGGACTGGGCTGCTGAGGACAGTGATTCTGAAGAATATATTAATCTAGCTCTAATGGCCAACCATGAGGATGAAGAAGCTAGTTCAGCATCCAATCAGGTATTAGCTACAAACTTTTCTGAGCTTTCAGCTGATGAATGCAATAGTACTATTAATGAAATGTCCAATGAATTGTACAATTTGCATGTCACTCTAAAATCTCTAAACAAAGAAAATCTCAAGTTAAAGAGCACCATTGATGCCTTAACTGAGAGGAATATTTTTCTTGAAAATGAACTTGTTTGTTTAGAAAGATTTAAGCAGGAAAGAAAGGATGCTAGGAATGAACTAGTAAACAGTTTGAAAAGAGAAGAATTGTTGAAAGAACAATTGGCTGAAGAAATTGAAACCATTAGCAAATGGAATAGGTCTGCTAAAACTGCCAAACAAATTATTGATGTTCAGGGTGTAGATACTCTAGGAGAACTCCCCAAATCAATAGGCAACTCATTGGCTGATACTTCAATGGATAAAGATCAATCGACTGCTAATCCTTCATCAACTGATAAGGATTATCAATCGATTGATGCTGAATCAATCAATAAGCATCCATCGACAAGTAAATCATCAATGGCTAATAAAAAGAACAAATTTAGCACTCCTATTAAGTTTGTTAAGGAAACCAAAAATCAAGTTGAAGCTGAGGCTGAGAAAATCAACATAGGTAGCCTATCCAAGAAACAACTAAAAGAAAAATTAGAAAAGATAGCACCTGTGGAAATTACTCAACCTAAGTCTGAGAAAAAGAAAAAGAATAGGAATGGTAAAGTAGGCATAAATAAGCACAACAACTACACTCCTGATATGTATGCCCCTAGAAAGGTATGTGTTAAATGTGGTAGTGTAAATCATTTGTCCATGCAATGCAAGAATGAAAAGAAATCTATATCTGCAAATGATTTAAATATACATGCCATGACTGCAAATGCCATGTTTACCAATCATATGCTCATGAATGTCATGTCTTCTAATCTGATTGCACCTAATGTTCATATGCCTTATGCACAAGTTCCATACATGTATAATCCCTTCTTTGCATATCCTAATATGAACATGCCTGGAATACCATGGAACATGCCTAATGTAAATGATGAAATTCATGGAAATTCTGTCATGAGTTCCAAGGTGTCAAAGCCCCAAAAGTCAACTCCCAAAGTTAAAGTGGATTTAAACCCACCAAAACAAAAGGAACCGAAGTTGACAACAGGGGCTCAAGCTGCAACTAATAAAAGAGGACCCAAGGCAACTTGGGTACCAAAAGCAACTTGATTGTTTTATGTGTGTGTAGGGAAACAGGAAGAAAAATCTCTGGTATTTGGATAGTGGATGTTCAAGGCACATGACTGGAGATTTGTCCCTGCTCACAAAGTTTGTGGAAAAGGCTGGCCCAGGAGTTACTTTTGGAGATAACAGCAAAGGTTTTACTCTGGGATATGGCTCAATTGCAAAAGAAAATGTTATCATTGAACCTGTAGCACTAGTTGATGGATTGAAGCACAATTTGCTCAGTATTAGTCAATTGTGTGATAATGGTAATGGTGTGTGGTTTACAACTGAATCATGCATCATAGCCAACAAAGAATGTGGTGAAATTCTCTTAATTGGAGAAAGAAAAAGGAATGTCTATGTGGCTAATTTTCTCTCTGTAAAAGAAAATTCAATGACATGCCTTCTTAGCAAAGCCAATACAGATGAAAGTTGGTTGTGGCACAAGAAACTAGCCCATTTGAATTTCAAAGCCATGAATTTATTGGTTAGAAAGAATCTGGTTAGAGGCATTCCACAGATGGAATTCACCAAGGATGAACTGTGTGATGCCTGTCAAAAAGGAAAGCAAATAAAAGCATCATTCAAGTCAAAGTCTGAATCATCAATTGATAAGCCTCTGAAATTATTGCACATTGATTTATTTGGTCCAGTCAACATCATGTCTATTGCCAAAAAGAAATATGCCTTAGTAATTGTGGATGACTTCACAAGATTTTCATGGGTATATTTCTTATTCTCTAAGGATGAGGCAAGCAAATTAATTATCAATCATGTGAAGAATGTTGAAAATGGCACTGAATGGAAGGTCAAGAAATTTAAAAGTGATAATGGAACTGAATTTAAGAATTCAACCATGAGAGAATTCTGTGAGGAAAAAGGTATCACTCATCTTTTCTCTGCTCCAAGGATTCCACAGCAAAATGGAGTAGTTGAAAGAAAAAATAGGACCTTGATTGAAGCTGCTAGAACTATGTTAGAAGAAGCAAAACTTCCTACATACTTCTGGGCAGAAGCAATTAATACTGCTTGTTACACTCAAAATATTTCCATGGTCAATAAACTTCAAGGCAAAACACCATATCAATTGATGAAGAAAGACAAGAAGCCAACAGTTAACTTTCTTCATGTCTTTGGCTGCAAATGCTTTGTACTGAGAAATCAAGGTGAAAATCTAGGAAAATTTGAAGCCAAAGCTGATGAAGCTATATTTGTTGGATATGGAATAACAACCAAAGCATACAGAGTTTACAATCTTAGATTACACATTGTTATGGAATCTATGCATGTAGTCTTTGATGACAAGAAAATTCAAGGGTTGTTTGATGAAGGATTTCATGATCTATTGCATTTTGAAAATGAATCCTCAAGTAAAATTGAAGATAGTGATGATGATGAGGAAATTACAAGTATACAAGTTCCTAGAATCCTCCCATCAATTGATGTCATTGCTTCAACAGATAACTTATCAGTTGACAATCATCAATCGACTGATAATACATCAATTGATAATCATTCGATGGATAACAACTCTGCTCAACAATCTTCAAATGGAGCGTCCATCACAGGGGGAGGGTTCTCAAATAGTCAATCACTTCACAATGATCATAACTCTTCCAATGATCATGAAACATCATCTTCAAGGACAATCATACCATCTCAAAGGAAATGGACAAAAAGTCATCCCTTTGAACTAATTATTGGAAATGCAAATGATGGTGTCAAAACTAGAAGTGCAACTCAAAATGAATGCTTGTATAGTAGCTTTCTGTCACAAGAAGAACCTAAAAGGATTGAAGAAGCCTTGAATGATCCTGATTGGATAAATGCTATGCAAGAAGAGTTGAATCAGTTTGATAGAAACAAAGTGTGGAAGCTGATGCCCAAACCAAAGAACAAGACTATCATTGGTACAAAATGGGTATTCAGAAACAAAATGGATGAATCTGGTACAGTGACAAGAAATAAGGCAAGATTAGTGGCAAAGGGCTATTCACAAGAAGAAGGCATAGATTTTGATGAAACATTTGCACCAGTTGCAAGGTTGGAAGCAATCAGAATCTTTTTAGCATTTGCTGCTCATGCAAATTTCAAAGTATATCAGATGGATGTAAAAAGTGCTTTTCTCAATGGAGAACTAGAAGAAGAAGTATATGTAGAACAACCTCCTGGTTTTATTGATCCTATTCATCCTGGATTTGTATACTATCTTCTCAAGGCACTTTATGGATTAAAACAAGCACCTAGAGCCTGGTATGACACTCTGTCTAAATTTCTGATTGAGAATTACTTCATTAGAGGTACTGTTGATAAAACTCTCTTTCATAGAAATGTAAATGGCTCTATGATTCTTGTTCAAATCTATGTAGATGATATTATCTTTGGCTCAACTAATGAAAAACTTTGTAAAAAGTTTGCTAAGTTGATGCAGAGTAAATATGAAATGAGCATGATGGGAGAACTAACCTACTTTCTTGGCTTGCAAATCAAACAAGTTAAAGATGGTATTTTCATAAATCAAACCAAATATATTTCTGATTTATTAAAGAGATTTGATTTAAATGAATGTTCCTCTGCAAAAACTCTCATGGCCACTATAACTAAACTTGAATTAAACACTAAGGAAGCAATAGTGGACATTTCAAGTTATAGAGGCATGGTTGGCTCATTACTATATTTAACTGCAAGTAGGCCAGATATAATGTTTGCTACATGTCTTTGTGCTAGGTTTCAAGCTGATCCTAGAGAATCTCATTTGATTGAAATAAAAAGAATATTCAGATATCTCAAAGGAACTCCAAATCTTGGAATTTAGTATCCTAGAGATTCTGGATTTGATCTAATTGGCTATTCAGATGCAGATTATGCAGGTTGCAGAATTGACAGAAAAAGCACAACAGGCTCCTGTCAATTTCTAGGAAATAAGCTTGTTTCATGGTTTAGCAAGAAGCAGAATTCAGTGTCTACATCTACTGCAGAGGCTGAATACATTGCAGCTGGAAGTTGCTGTGCACAAATTTTATGGATGAGGAATCAACTACTTGACTATGGGTTCAACTTGAACAAGATTCCTATTTTCTGTGATAATACAAGTGCCATTGCTATAACAGAAAATCATGTGCAACATTCCAGAACCAAGCACATTGATGTAAGGTATCACTTCATTAGGGAACATGTAATGAATGGTACAGTTGAATTATATTTTGTCCCTAGTGAAAGACAACTTGCAGACATTTTTACCAAACAATTAGATGAATCTACCTTCAATAGATTGATCTGTGATTTAGGAATGCTTAATTATATTTAACCCTTTAAATGTCTGACAAGTTATGTAATTATATTGATTGTAGCCGTTGATTATGTTAATTTATTGATTCCTCAATAATCAACTGATATATATTTTACATATCAATAGATATTATTGGAGCTGTCGACAGATAAATATATCAATTGATGATATATTTGTTTATCGATGGATAGGGGTAACTATCGACAGATAGATATATCAATCAATGATATATTTGTCTATCGATGGATAATTGTACATGTCGATGGATAAGCAATTTATCAATCGATGACCTGGAATTTTAATAGTCCAAGTCATCAATCGATCTGTACAAACTCTAGCCGTTGATTACTTATTTTATCAATTGATTAATACATACACTCCTGTATGTATATCAGTCGATTGCCAAAATTGGTAACTTTTACTCTTAAATACTCTTCCAACGGTCAATTTTATTCTATTTTGAGTAAGTAATTGATTGAGAAATCAGTAAATATAAATAGTGAGATTAAAATATCTTTTAATTCTTACTTGCAATTTTTACTAACGACTTCTCTTTCTCAATCTTAGATCTCTCTCTCTCTGTATCTACACTTTGCTAATAACCCTAATTTACTACTGTTTAATTGTTGTTTCTGCTTTATTACTAACAAGTTTGTCAGATAATTCAATTTTATAACCTTAGACTCGATTATGGCATCATCAAAGAAGGTCTCTCAATCAGGATTCTACTATGAGCTCAACAACTTCGTTGCTTGCACTATGGTGGAGGAAGCCCCAACAGAATTCCATCCTCTAATGGAATTTCTAAAGAATTCAAAAATTTCAAAGGCCTTCTCAGAAGCACAAAAAATAGTGTGCAATCTAGTTGAACAATTCTGGACAACAGCAGAAGTAACAGATGATTTATCTTCCATCTCCTTTGATTGCAAAGGACAAAGGTATATTCTAACCACTGTGGTCTTGGGTGAGTGTTTAAATATTCCGTCAAATAATACTACAAATGCACCCACTGACACAGATATTAGAAACATGCTTAGGGAAATGAATTACCTTGCTCCTGATGCTAGTCTAGGTAGTATTGTTAGAAAGAATCTAAGAAAAGAATGGTCATATTTCTTTGATACTTTAATAAAGTGTTTTTCTGGTAAGGTTAGTAATTTTGATGCAATAACAACAAGTATGCAACAAGTAAGATATAGCATTTTATATGATAGATATCATAATTTAGGAAGCCTGTTACTCAATGAAATATCTGCCAAATTGGGGAATAAAATAAATAGATCTAATCATATTTATTATGCAAGATTTATTATGATTATTATTAACCACTTTGTCAAGGATATTGAGATTGACAGGAATACAGAAATTTTGGATTGCTGGACTCAAAACAAAAGGGTCTTTAAAGACTTGGTTAAGATCAATCTTCACAGCAATGTGGAATTGATCTATCCCCCTTTTGTTCATGTATTTATCTCTACTTTAAACACTTCTCAACCTAACTCTTCTTTGCCTTCTGTGACTATGGAGGGTGGTAGTAATGACCCCAACCCTCCTACCCAAGCCATACAACCAATCTCTAAATCCAAATCTAAGAAACCAACCTCAACAGGTTCTCAAAAACCTGCTGTTGTAAAAACCAAGAAAAGAAAATCAACTACTGTGGTAGATAGATTAGAGGAGGATGTAGGTGGTGAGGGAACTGGGGAACATCAAAGAACCCAGAAGGATAAGGAGAGTGAGAGTGTGCAACCTCAACCAAGCCACTCCATAGTCTCCCAAAAGACTGTAGATGTTAACATGGAAAATACCACATCCCTATTGCCATTCTCTCAAAAGGATGACAATATTGAAAATAGCCCACAACCAGGGGCACAGAATCAAATTGGGGACACAAAAGCCAAAACACTAACACCAAACAAAAGAAGAGAAAAGAAAGTCACCTTTGCACTTGGGGAATCACACACTGCAAAACCACAGGAAACTGTGGAGGAGCCTTCACAAAGTCTGCTTGATGCATCTCATATAAATGATGAGATGCAGCCCCATTCTCTTTCAATTCCTATCTCTTCTATTCTTCTTTCCCCATCTCAAACTTCTTCAGAAAATGTTTTGATAGATTATCGAACATTTTCAGATTCTCCTTCTTTGTTTTTCAAGGAGAAGCCAACACTCTCTCCTGAATCTTCTTCTCAGAATTTTCATGATTCTATTTCCAATATCATCTCAAACATAACTTCACAAATTATCTCAACTGTTTCTTCTCCATCAATTGATGTTCCTTCATCAATTGATATTCAGCCATCGACTGATAAGCCATCGATCGATACTCAAGATCAATCGATGGGTATGCATCAATTTATGGATATCCCAAACACCACTTCAACTGATAATGTCAATACATCAATTGATGCTCAATCAATTGATGTTGCACAAACACTCTTAGGATTGAGTGAGTTGAGTGAGAGGCAGGATTGTAACCTGGCAAAAGGAGAGGAAGTGAGTAAAAACATTCCTATTTCTTCCAGGAATGAGAGTGAAACACTTGAGAGCCCCACCTTAGTAGGTGCATAAGAAATGAGTGAGGGAGAGGTGAGATTCCAGGATGAGATCCTGATGCAAAATAGAGAGATGAGTGAAAGTGATAAAAACATTCTACTTTTTGCACAGGAATTGGAAATTGAACTGATGGCAGAAGGAGTAAAGGAGATAGGGGGAGCAAATAATGCTGAAGCTAGTGGGAGTGGAATTGCTAAAGACTTTGAAGAGGAAATAGATGCTGGTGAATTGGATCCAAAGAATTTCATTCATCCTGATCCACAATATCAAGGGTTGGCTACTTCAAGTAACAGGAATGCAGAACAACTCTTGGGCATTGATCATACAGATCAAAGGACCAGGAATCTGAAGGAAAGCATTGCCAATACAACAGACACTTGTTATATGGCACCTGAAGAGTTAGAGAGTGATTCTGATGAAGAGCCATGGATGAGCACTATTGATGGTTCCTTAGAAGCTGCTGAGACTGAAATTCTCTCTCAATATAGAAGAACAATGGTGGAATGAGACATTGAAGATCCTACTCAAAGGAGAATTGCTCACTATATGAGAGAATCAATGAAAATACAAAAGATGACAGTAACAGGAGTAAGGAGGGAACTGGAGAGGATTAAGGACTCTATCTCATCAAACAAGGATGCAATGGACAGGAGATTGGATGAGAAGCTACCATTCAACACCATGAATAGCATCAATGTTGGTCCCTGATATTGTAGAAGGGGGGTTGAATACAATATCTGAAAATTAACCGCGGAATAATTAGGATTAAAAATATTATTTTAATTTCTCTCGAAATATTAATTATAATGAAATACTGTTCAAGTGAAAGATATAATTTTAACTTGATTAGTATTACACAATTAATATGAAGATTAGATTCTATAACTGATATAAAAATCTAGAACGAATTCGACATGAAGTGTTGGAGTTTAATCAATTATATTCAAACTTGCACAGAAATCTGTGAATATTACAATGCAGACAAATTTCTGAATTTGAACTGATTTTCTTAACTCTTAACAAGTTGAACACTAACAAATGAAGCAAGCACCTCATATTTATAGAGGTTGGAAAAAGGCTGGTATGACCTTTTTCCATATGACTTAATTTCAAGAAAATAAGTCTGTATGACTTATTTTAACACTTGTATGACTTACAAAAGACTGGGCATGACTTATTTTGGTCGGTATGACTTATTTTTCTAATTAAAAAATCGGTATGACTTTTTAATTAAATAAAAAATCAATCCAGTATGACCTTTTGAGCATTTGAAATCTCGGTATGACTTATTATATATATATATATAGTTCGGTATGACTTATTAACAAGTCCTTCGGTATGACTTATTAATAAGTCATACTAACTGATTATATATATATATATATATACACAATTCGGTATGACTTATGCTAACATGCTCGGTATGACTTATATATATATATATATATATATAAAGAATTTCGGTATGACTTATTGATAAGTCATACTAGCAGTTTATATATATCTATATAAGTCATTTTAAAGCATTTCTTTTATAGTAAATTAATTCTACTTAATTTAATTAGTTAATTTATAAATTAAATTAATTTCAACTTGAATTAATTTAATTAGATAAATTAAATAATTAATTAACAATTGATAGTAGAATTAAAATACTATTTTTAGTCGCAGCCGTGCTGATAGTCTTGAAATCTTCCTGTCTTTTCTTCGTCTTCTAATCTTGAAACCTCTTGAATTAAATGAAGAATAAATATTATATTAGTTGACACACAAATGTACTGTCTGGTTCATTTGTGTCATCCCAATAAATATTCTCCATTTAAATAACATTTAACTAGAGGCCTTCTGTCATTAATTCTTCTTCATTGTTTGCATTCTTCTTCTGGAATCTGCTTGTAGTAACCACTTGAAATCTTCTATATCTTCTGTCTTCAATAGAAGTACTACTACATTATTAATTTCACTGACGCTTGAACAAATAATTGAACTTCTTCCAGTGTTGAGTAGCAATCCTACAAAATACCTCTGATACTTAGATCCTTTGTGATTAGTTGACTGTCTTCGTCTTGATTCCTGTTTAGTGTTTAGTATTTACTTCTCTTTATTAGTTAGAGTTGAGTTGCCATCTAATTATTACAAATAGGCCTAGTCATATGCCTTTCAATCTCCCCCTATTTGTTGTTAAACATTTAACACACAAATTCCTAGAGGATAACTCAACTAACAACTAAGAAAGTAGTACGACATTTAATGACTTGTAAATAATAAACAAAAGTTCTGGTTTTATATTTAACAATTTTCCAGATTCATACATAAAAGATAAATACAAGATAGATGTTCCTCTAGCACTGAACAAATATTACAAAGTTTCTATCTTGTCCTATCTACGTTTTCAGTCTTTAGAAGTATCAACTTCACCTTCTTCCAGGGTTGTACTTTTATGCACAGGTGTCCTTGGTACCTCTTCGGTTACTGATTGTTCTGTTGTAGTGGCCTCTCCATACAACCTTCTTTGCTCAGCTCTTGCTAACTGCCACAGTACTTCCTGTTCAACAGGATCTACTATCTCTTCTTCTACATCAGATGGTTGTGTTGAATCTATCTTTGGTATTTGCCTGATGTATGAATGAATTCTTTTTGACAGACAGTAGTTTCTTATCTTCTCTGCAGCATCCATTTTAGCTTGAGATTTGAAACCTTTTGACCTTAGCATCCTTTCAACTTGAATCATGTACTTAACTGTGTAGCCCTTAAAAGATTCCTCATTTAACTGCATGATTTGATACAACTTGTTTGAGAAAAATCTTACCTCATGAGGATCAAATAAGATCTGAGGACTAACAGCTGTGGCAAAGACTCTAAGTCTATCCCTGAGAAGTTCATTTTCTTCTGAGCTCCTTTTTATTTTGTTCAAGAACGTCCATGTTACTGATAAACTTCTTTGCCTGAAAAACTCTAAGGAAATTCTGAATGTTCCATTCCTGTGTGTGTAGACTAGTATCCGCCAGTCTTCAAGAATGTGATCCACTAGGATAGTGATGTAGTCCACTTCCTCTTTCAGAGCTTTCATGAAGTTGTCAATGTTGTCATTTGACTTTTCTAGACGCTCAATTATTGATTTCAGATGCTTGTCTTCAAATGGACCCTTTTGTTGTTTGTCCATTATTTTTCTTGCAGTATCCCATTTCTTTCCAATCTTGAGCTGTACATCTCTCTTCTTTTCTCTGACTGCTATGGCCCAGAGATTTTGCTTTTCTTGGCTTTCTTCTCTTTCTGCCTTTGTTCTTTCTATGACTAGAGCTTTCAGATTTTCAGTTTTTGCATGACTTGCCTTGATGTCTTCTTTTAGTTTCTTCATTGCCTCTTCATAGGCTGGATCAACTTCTTTTTCTTCTGGAAACAGAAAATCTTCATCAAATGCAATCTCTTCCTCAGCTCTGCAGTAGTCAAGAAAGTTTGATTCATCATGAGCACTGTCATCAATGAATTTCTCTTGATCATAAAACTGTTTTTCTGGTTCTGGATCATACGACTGAAATTGATCTTCAGAGTACAGTTTATCTTTCCCTTTTTCTTGAGTAGAAGCCCCTCCATCTTTAGCTACTTTCTCTTTTGATTTCTCCCCCTTAGTTGAGGGATCCTCTTGAGTTGTAGAGGCTTCAAAAGATGTCAACATTTTCTGCATAGTCAGATAGACTTGCTTCATTCCTTCATTCAAATGTGTCATTCCATCATCCAGTTTGCTGAATCTTTGTGAAGAGATCTTCTCATTTTCAATGATTGTTAATGTCAAGCTTTTCTCAACCTCATCAATCTTTTCATGTAATTTGCTGACTTCTTTCATGTCTTCAGCAATAAGATTCTGTACACTCTGGATGTCTTGAGTTTTTAGAAGAATGGAGGTTTTGACATCATCAACATCTTTTCGTACTATTGTCAGCTGCTGTGTTACAGAGGCAGATGTAGTTTTTTCTTCTGCTTGTGCTTTTACTTTTACCAACTCAGCCTGAACAATTTGCATTTCTTTCTGGAGAGCTTCCATTTTAGATAATAGAACACTGTGTGTGTGTGCACTCAGCTCACTTGCACTCCTGTTTATCTCACTATCACTCTGTGCATGTGTTTCACTTTGTGTTTGCCTCACATCACTCGTGTTTAGCTCTTCTCCAGATCCTGAAGCTGTACCTGCATATATAACAATAGCTTTTGAAGAGTCAAATTGCTCTTCTGATGCCTGTGAAGGCGCGTCCTCAACAAGATTAACTTGAAGTGGCTCCGCTACTGACGTAGCTACTCCGTGAATGGAGTCCCATCTCCCTCTATGGAGTGGTTGCCTCTCAAATCCACCAGTGGATTCGAGACCTTTTAAAATCACTGGATGTAATATATCCAGGGGGGTCATCACCTTAGACAATGTAGTGAATGGCTCATTAGAGTCTGTGGTGCCCCTAAGTACCTCAGAGGGTATCTGATGCTGCATTGCATCGAAAGTGTCATGGTCCACATCATAGGTGGCATCCGACCAGTTTTTATTAAAAACATTTTCTTCAACAAATGTGCCCTCATGTGTTTGTGTATCTGCAAGCGGAGGTCCTGCTAGTGTGAGAGCTAGCAGTGTGCTTTCCTCACTATCTGAAGCTGTAGCCGTGCAGCGAATTAGATCACCTGGTTGAGCAAGTGTATCTAAAGAACCTTGGATGGCCATGTCAAAATCCATATCCCATTGAGAGGAAAAGGATGAGTCTGCAGGTGTCTCTGGTTGAAATTTAGATCTTTTAGATTGTGGAGACAGAGCTGCGGGTTCACTCACATCAGCACCAAGACCCCTAACTATTCTAACAGGTTTCTTCCTTTTTCTGACTTTTAGTGAAGAGGAGGATGAAGGAGAAACTGTTTGAGGCTCTAATTCAGCTGGGGGCGGAACCTGTGTGTTTTCAGGTTCGTAGCTGACATCCTGGAGTGTAAGAACACCATCATAGTCCGCCACAGATAAATCTAATAGTGCATTGGATATTTCTATAGGTATTGAACTAGAAGATTGTGAGTGAGATATTACCTGTTGATCTTGTGCCACTTGATCGACATGCTGAGCAGCTTCAAGTAGAAGGTGCACAGGATGTTCTAATTGCATAGGCACTTGTTCTTGCTCTTGTTCCTGCACAGGATTAGCAATATGATCTAATATCTCAGCCATGTAATCTGTCCTTACCACTTGCACATTTTGAAACTTGGGGTTGTTGTGGAGCCTTGCAAATAAGTTGTTCTGAGAAGTCGGAGATTCTTCTACAGGACCATTCTGAAATAAGGCTTTGTCTTCTTCCATCAACAAGTCATTCATAAACAGCATCAGGAACCTCGGATAGTAGACTTGAACATTCTGTTCCCTGCTTTCTGGTTTCCCCATCTTCCTTATAATTTCTTTTAGAAGCAACTTCCCAAAATTTATCCTCCTATTGTGAGCCACAGAATACCCAAAGATTTGCAGTAGTGAAGATATATTGTTGAAGTTGTTCTTTGTAGTGGGAGCAAACACTTTGGCTAACGTGTCAAAGAAATAGTCCCACTCACTTACCAACTTGGACTTTGTCAGTCTTACCAAATTGATCTCACCCTGATATCTAATAGAATAGAAAAATTCTAGAATTTCTGGTACAGTGGGTGGATCCATGAAATTGTCAGTTGGAAAGCCCAAAATCCTGTTCACGTCCTCTTCAGACACCATATATTCATGATCTCCTATGCTGAAAGAGAATTGAACTCTGTCTGCAGTACTCCTATTCCTCGCAGTGGAATACAGAGCCCTAAGTGCTAACACTTGCAACGGGGCATCCAGAGTAATTGCAGTTCTGACGAGTGAATGTTCATTCATAAACACGATCCATGGTCGAAACCTCTCGACTGAACAATTCACCGGATTGAAATATCCTACAAAATTAGTTTTTACTAATTCGCAATAACCAGCCATTTTTGTTTAAACTATTACAATTAATAAAATTACAAAGTGCGATTACAACTCAAAATTAACAATTACAATTCAAGATTCGAAACTTACACTTGAAAAATTGAAACCCTAAGTAATAATCCCCAAATTGACTATAATCAACAATTCACTACACAGCTGTCTTTCAGTCACTCTAAGCACAAAAACCACTTGCTTGCTTCGAATTTTTTTTCAAAAACAAGAACAGGAACAGTAGATTTTACTAAAATCGGGCAGAGCTCTGTTTGTTTTAATCGTTTTTAACACACTAGCAAGCAAAGATGCTTGTAAACAAGGATAAGCAACTGAAGGCAGTTGATTTAGATGGATAACAGTCGATTTATGAAGAAAAAAAAATCGACTGTTCGTGTGTATATATGTGTAACAGCGTGTGTATGTGTTTATTAAACTGAGTATGACTTAATGTTAAATAAGAATAGAACCTTAGCATTTCTCGGTATGACTTATTAAAAGTCATGCCGAGTTTAAAAAAACTTTAGTAAATCAGTTGCTAAGGAGTCGGTATGACTTACTATACTAGTTTCTCGGTATGACTTTTTATTTAAAATAAAAAGTCATGCCGAGTTTTAATATCTCAAGTCATTCCGGGAAAGAAAAAAAAATTGTCAGTATGACTTATTTCTTAATTCTCGGTATGACTTATTATTAACATAACAAGTCATGCCGAGTTTTAATTATAAAAGTCATACTGAGATAATACAAAATTATACAATAAATAATAATAGGCAGAAATTATGAGATAAATATTAATAACTTAAATACTAAAAGATATAAAATAAATATTTACATTACTAATTATTTTAATTAATTTAAAAGTTAAATTAACTCATGTTGAATTAATTTAATAAGCAAATTAATTGAATAATTAATAACATAATCATTTATATTAATGTACACATGCTTAAAAAAAAAATATATACTTATTTACATAATGCTTATAAATGCTTAATTTAAACAAAATTACTTATGCTTTAATTGAAACAATTATCTTTTTAGAATATTGATTTAATCTTAAGATAATTTTCCAAAAATTCATAAGCTCTAGGATTTTATTAATTCAAGACTCATAAATTCTTTAAATATTAACATTTAATATTTTATGAGCTTAAATTAATTCCTAGCAACCAAACATTTAGCCATAGTTTAACATCCCTAATTCACTAACCAGCTTTGAGAAAGTGGATTCATCAAGTGGTTTTGTGAAGATGTCGGCTAACTGTTCTTCTGTGGGTACAAAATGTAGCACCACAGTTCCGTTCATGACATGCTCTCTGATAAAGTGATACCTTATGTCAATGTGCTTGGTTCGTGAATGTTGTACAGGATTGTTGGAAATAGCTATAGCACTTGTGTTGTCGCAGTAAATTGGAATTTTGTTCAACGCAAGTCCATAGTCATTTAGCTGATTCCTAATCCACAAGATCTGTGCACAACAGCTACCTGCCGCAATGTATTCTGCTTCGGCTGTCGAGGTAGATACTGAATGTTGTTTCTTGCTGTACCAGGAGATCAACCGTCGTCCTAGAAACTGACAGCTTCCAGAGGTACTTTTCCTGTCCATCCTGCACCCTGCATAGTCTGAATCTGTATAGCCTATTAGGTCAAAACCTGTATCCTTAGGGTACCAAATTCCAAGATCTGGTGTACCCTTTAGATATCTAAAAATTCGTTTAACAGCTATTAGATGAGATTCTCTTGGGTCAGATTGAAACCTTGCACATAAGCAAGTTGCGAACATTATGTCGGGTCTACTTGCAGTTAGATATAATAATGAGCCTATCATACCTCTGTAGCTTGTGATGTCAACTTTCTTACCAGTTTCATCTTTGTCAAGCTTCGTGGCTGTTGGCATTGGGGTTTTTGCCGGTGAAGAATCTTCTAGATTGTATTTTCTGAGAAGATCTCTTACATACTTTGATTGGCAAATAAAAATCTCATCTTCCTTTTGCTTTACTTGCAATCCAAGGAAGAATGACAGCTCACCCATCATGCTCATCTCATATCTGCTCTGCATTAACTTAGCAAATCTCTTGCACAAGTTTTCGTTAGTAGAACCAAATATAATATCGTCAACATAAACTTGGACAAATATCATATCTTTTCCATGCAATTTATAAAAGAGAGTTTTATCTATGACACCTCTAGTGAAACCATTTTCAAGTAAAAACTCAGAGAGAGTGTCATACCATGTCCTCGGTGCTTGCTTGAGTCCATAGAGAGCTTTGAAAAGAAAGTACACAAAATCAGCAAACTCTGGATTTTCAAAGCCAGGGGGCTGTTCCACATATACTTCCTCTTCTAGCCTTCCGTTCAGAAATGCACTCTTCACATCCATTTGGTAGACTTTAAAATTGGAATGTGCTGCGAATGCCAGAAATATCCTGATGGCTTCAAGTCTTGCAACTGGTGCGTAGGTTTCGTCATAATCAATTCCCTCTTCCTGGGAGTAACCTTTTGCAACCAGTCTGGCTTTGTTCCTTGTAACAATGCCATCACCGTCTAATTTGTTCCTGTATACCCATTTTGTGCCAATAACAGATCTATCTTTAGGCCTGGGTACCAGTGTCCAGACTTCTTGTCTTTCGAACTGATTGAGCTCTTCTTGCATGGCAAGAACCCAATCTGGGTCAATTAGTGCATCTTCAATCTTCTTTGGTTCTTCTTGAGATAGAAAAACTGAGAATAAACATTCATTTGAAGTTGCACTTCTGGTTCTTACTCCAACATCTGGATCACCTATGATCAATTCAAAAGGATGATCTCTGCTCCATATCCTTTCCCTAGGTAGGTTTGATCTTGATGATTCGCCTCGAAATTCATTGTGATGTTGTGTTCTGCCAGTTGATCCTTCATCTCCCCCTGAGTTGCTGCCAGGATGACTTGTTGATCCACCACTGGTATTAGTAGAATCCCCAGTGTTGCCATTGTTTCCACCATTAATACCTGGATCATTACCATCATTGATGTCATTATTTCCTGCTGCAACTTCAGGTTCTTCTTCATCATCAGTATGTGAGTCTGGATAATTGTCGAATTTTAATGACTCAGAAGAATCTTCAGTTTGGATACTTGGGAGTTTAGTGTCATCAAAAGTTACATTGACACTTTCCTTCACTTGGTGCTGATCAATTATGTAAACCCTATATGCTCTTCTTGAATATCCGATAAAAATGGCTTCATGTTCCTTGGCCTCAAATTTGCCAATGCGTTCATCTCCATCTTTTAGCACAAAGCATTTGGCTCCAAATACATGAAAGTACTTGAGAGTTGGTTTCTTGCCAGCCATTAATTCATAGGGAGTTTTCATATGATCTTTGTTGATCAGAGTTCGATTCTGAGTATAACAAGCTGTATTAACTGCTTCAGCCCAGAAGTAGATAGGTAACCTTGATTCACTTAGCATAGTCCTTGCAGCTTCAATCAGGGTTCGATTTTTCCTTTCTACAACTCCATTTTGTTGTGGAGTTCTTGGTGCTGAGTACTGCCTTGTTATCCCCTTGTCTGAGCAGAAGTTATTCAGAACTTCATTTTTGAATTCTGTTCCATTATCTGATCTGATTGCTCGGACAGGTAACTTTGAATCTAACTCAATCAGCTTTATATGATCAATCACCAAATGTGGAGTTTCATCTTTAGAATTCAAGAATAAAACCCATGTATACTTTGTGAAGTCATCCACAATCACTAAGGCGTATTTCTTCCTTGACATAGACAGAATATTTACTGGACCAAATAAATCCATGTGAAGGAGTTGAAGTGGTTCAGTGATGTTTGTAGTGTCTGTGCCTCTGTGAGTTGCTTTCTTTGACTTGCCTTTTTGACATGCCTCACACAATCCTTCTTGTGTAAATTCCATCGGAGGCAGTCCTCTCACCAAATCCCTCTTGACTAGAGAGTTCATTGTTTTGAAATTCAGGTGTGAGAGCTTCTTGTGCCATAGCCAACTTTCCTCTGTTGAAGCTTTTGAATAGAAACAGTTTGCTTCAGCTTCAGTTCCCGAGTTGAAATCAGCTACGTACAAGTTTCCTTTCCTTACTCCACGCAAGGCTAGTCTGTCTTCTTTAGAATGAGCTATTAAGCACTTCTCCTTGATAAAGTTTACTTTGTAACCTCTATCACAAAATTGACTGACGCTGAGTAGATTGTGCTTAAGTCCTTCCACCAAAGAGACATTTTCAATGATAACATTTCCTGTATTTAACTTGCCATATCCCATAGTCATTCCTTTGCTGTTATCTCCAAAGGTGACGATTGGGCCAGCTCTCTCAACCACGTCTGATAGCAGGGCTCTATCTCCGGTCATATGCCTTGACGATCCGCTGTCCAGGATCCATATAACTCGGTTTGCCTGTTTAACTCCCTGCAATTATCAAACAGATTAATTTGTCTTCGGAGCCCAAAATTGATTGGGCCCGGCATACTTAAAAAATTGACCTTTGTCTGCTTTGACAACAGATCCTTTTCGAACAACATCCTTTTCTTCCTTGACTGTTCCTACCTTCCTATAAACAGTCTTAACAACTTTCTGTTTAGACTTAGGAATATATGATTCCTTCTTCTCAGGTGAAGGAGTCGCAGTCTTGGATTTAACAAATTTACTATTGATGTGCTGTCTAGGTGTCATGTTATCTTTCTTAGCTATCATGCGTTTGAAGTAAGCAGTCATAGCATTAAAGGCACATAACATGCAATTCATTATACCACAAGGCTTATGGAAAGCATCAATAGTAGGCATGTTATTCAATACAGTAGGAGGCTTAACAGATTCTACTTCAATTTTCTCAGCAGATTTGAAGTTTTCAGTAGAATGAAATTTATTGTTACTGTTCCTACTGTTCACAAATATGTTGGGTCTGTTCATTTTACTCTTTAAGTCTTTTGCACCTACACCAGGTCTGGGGGAATCAGAAGTTCCCACATCTTTCACTGGTGTTTCTAGTGCACATTTTTCTTTCTGGACATTAACTCCTTTTATGTCCTTAACCTGTTCTCCTCTCTTCTTCTCTTCCTCAAGATCTTCCAGCTGTATTTCATATGCAATTATTACAGAGGTCTCAAGGATGGGTTCAGCTATCGGTGTTATGAAGAGAGGTTTCGGTGTGTCTTTAACAACATGTGGGATACCCCTTTCTTCAGCACTTTTTCTAAAGGGGGTTATGTTGCTTGGTTTTCCTACAGATTTGTTATACTCGAAGCCTATTCCAACTTTACGATTTATTTCTTGTTGGTCAACTAGGTTCTTAACAATATATGAGGAATTCTTATAAGCAAGACACTTCTTCTTTTCTTCTTCTATCTGGTTTCTGAGATTAGTTTCTACTACAACATGACAACTGACTTTGCTGACTTGAACAGCTAAGTCTTCAGTCAACTTAATAGTCAACTTGTCATGATTTCTTTTTAACTGTTTAAAAACTTCAGTCTCATCAATTAACTCTTTGACTTTGAGTCTGAGTTTCTTAACTTTATCTCTTTCACCATCTAGTTCTTTACCTAGCAAAGCAAACATCTTAGGACACGAAGGATTTACCTCTATTCCTCTGTCACTGGTGGGAGACAGTGATCCCTCTGATGAAGCCATAAGAGCAAGATTTCCCAGCTCTTCCTCATCATCGTTATCTGAGTCATCCCAGCTTTTGCCTGCTGCTAGATAGGACTTTCCTTGATGCTTTTTCACTAGCGCATCATACTTCTCCTTGAGCTCTTCATAAGACTCTCTCTTCTTCCCTTGCTTAGGCTTCTTGCACTCAGTTGCAAAGTGGCCTAGCTCATTACAGTTGAAGCAACGAAACTTGCTTCTATCAACTAAGCCGGTCTTGTAGCCGCTTTTTGATACTGCTGTCGAAGAACCTCCTCTTTGGAATCTTCCAAAATTAGGCTTACTTCTGAATGAGGAGTTTCTTCGGAATCTCATGTTGCCAAACTTCCTGGCAACCATAGCTAGAGATTCATCTTCTAGCTGATCTAGTTCTTCCAGTGAGTAGAAATCACCATCTTCTTGTTTGTCAGAAGTATGTCCAAGTTCTGGAACCACATACTCTGTTGAACTGTTAGAAGGTGCAACAGCCTTCACTTCTTCTTTCTCTGGTGCTTCTACCATTAATGCCTTGGAGGAACTCAGTACCTTACCTCTTCCATACATTTCTCTGGTTTGGATCTGTTCCAGCTCATAAGTTTTTAAAACTCCGTAGAGTCTTTCTAGGGTTACTTCTTTCATGTCCCTAGATTCCCGGATGGCTGCAATCCTGTGCTCCAGATGCTCTGGTAAGGTCAACAAAAACTTCCTGTTCACCTCTTGGTTCTGATAAAACTTTCCATTCATGTTTAGCTCGTTTATCAATTTGTTTAGTCTCTGAAACACCTCAGAGATACCCTCACCAGGGTTGGATCTAAACTGTTCATATTGGGTGGTCAGGATCTCCAGTCTATTCTCCTTAACTTCTTCAGTTCCCTCATTGATAATTTCAATTGTTTCCCAGATTTGTTTTGCATTCTTGCAATTGACTACTTGGTTGTACATGATGTAGTCTAGGGATTCAATTAATATGAGCTTCAGATTATTATCAAGGGACACAGCTTCTGTTTCCTCATCTGTATAGTCTGCCGGACTTTTCGGAAACTGTCTGTGGGGAATTACGACCCCATCTACTGTATGTTCGAGAACAACTGATATAGGGAGCTCAACACCTTTAGCCATAATCAATGCATACTTAGGATTTGCAATCCCGATAAACAGTAGCATTTTTTGTTTCCACAAGTTGTAGTGTTCTCTATCGAACTGTGGAATCTTGATGCTTGTAACTTTCTGGGTACTCATCTTTAATAGGATTAAAAATTAAGTGTTTCAAAAAAAATATTTTAATTTTTGACTGAAAACAATTTTTGATCAGAAATAATTTTTAGTGAAAAATTATTTCGAATAAAAAATTATTTTGAATTAAAAATAATTTTTGAGATCTGTATGAGTTGCGGAATTTTTGGTTTGGATCTGATATTTTCTATATCAACCAGCTCTGATACCAATTGTTGGTCCCTGATATTGTAGAAGGGGGGTTGAATACAATATCTGAAAATTAACCGCGGAATAATTAGGATTAAAAATATTATTTTAATTTCTCTCGAAATATTAATTATAATGAAATACTGTTCAAGTGAAAGATATAATTTTAACTTGATTAGTATTACACAATTAATATGAAGATTAGATTCTATAACTGATATAAAAATCTAGAACGAATTCGACATGAAGTGTTCGAGTTTAATCAATTATATTCAAACTTGCACAGAAATCTGTGAATATTACAATGCAGACAAATTTCTGAATTTGAACTGATTTTCTTAACTCTTAACAAGTTGAACACTAACAAATGAAGCAAGCACCTCATATTTATAGAGGTTGGAAAAAGGCTGGTATGACCTTTTTCCATATGACTTAATTTCAAGAAAATAAGTCTGTATGACTTATTTTAACACTTGTATGACTTACAAAAGACTGGGCATGACTTATTTTGGTCGGTATGACTTATTTTTCTAATTAAAAAATCGGTATGACTTTTTAATTAAATAAAAAATCAATCCAGTATGACCTTTTGAGCATTTGAAATCTCGGTATGACTTATTATATATATATATATAGTTCGGTATGACTTATTAACAAGTCCTTCGGTATGACTTATTAATAAGTCATACTAACTGATTATATATATATATATATATACACAATTCGGTATGACTTATGCTAACATGCTCGGTATGACTTATATATATATATATATATATATAAAGAATTTCGGTATGACTTATTGATAAGTCATACTAGCAGTTTATATATATCTATATAAGTCATTTTAAAGCATTTCTTTTATAGTAAATTAATTCTACTTAATTTAATTAGTTAATTTATAAATTAAATTAATTTCAACTTGAATTAATTTAATTAGATAAATTAAATAATTAATTAACAATTGATAGTAGAATTAAAATACTATTTTTAGTCGCAGCCGTGCTGATAGTCTTGAAATCTTCCTGTCTTTTCTTCGTCTTCTAATCTTGAAACCTCTTGAATTAAATGAAGAATAAATATTATATTAGTTGACACACAAATGTACTGTCTGGTTCATTTGTGTCATCCCAATAAATATTCTCCATTTAAATAACATTTAACTAGAGGCCTTCTGTCATTAATTCTTCTTCATTGTTTGCATTCTTCTTCTGGAATCTGCTTGTAGTAACCACTTGAAATCTTCTATATCTTCTGTCTTCAATAGAAGTACTACTACATTATTAATTTCACTGACGCTTGAACAAATAATTGAACTTCTTCCAGTGTTGAGTAGCAATCCTACAAAATACCTCTGATACTTAGATCCTTTGTGATTAGTTGACTGTCTTCGTCTTGATTCCTGTTTAGTGTTTAGTATTTACTTCTCTTTATTAGTTAGAGTTGAGTTGCCATCTAATTATTACAAATAGGCCTAGTCATATGCCTTTCAATCAAAGACAAGCTTTTCAAAGAATCCAAAAATTTTACATCTTTGGAGACAAGAGTAGGTTCTCTGGAAAAGAAGATGGATGATATTATCAGAGGTCAAAATCTCCATGCTTCCATTCTTCAAAAGTTTCTTGACAGACTTCCACCACCCCCTCCAATTGATGATAACAAAAAGGGGGAGAATACAAAGAAGAAGGATGATGGTGATGGTGGTGATGGTGTGGTGATGGTAAAGGTGGTTCTGGTATGGATAAGTCAAGTGGCATTGGTGGTTCTACACCCAGAAGAGATAAAAGCAGAAGTAACATGGACAATCAACCTTCAAAGAAATCTAAGTCATCTAATTCTCCAAAAGATAATTTAGAACAGAAAAAGAAAGATTACAAGAAGTTTGATGATGATCTTGAAGCTAGGAGAATTTCTAGGGAGAAAGAAACTCAATCAATGATTGAGAGAGAAAAGAAGAGAATTGAAGATCTAAGGAGAAACACTGAGTTAGTAACAGAGGCAGTAGAAAAAGGAGACTTGGATGAGTTCATTGCTCAAACAAGAAAAATAAATGAAGATGCACTAAAGGCTGTCAAGGAAAGCAACTCAGATGCTGAAGCCTTTTTATCAGTTGATCAAGAAGCCCTTAAAGAGAAGAAAAAGGGAAAAGCCATAATGATTGAAGAAAAGAAGAAGAGAAAAGAGCCAGTTGGCCAGAAGCTTCTTCAAGAAGCCATTTCATCAGGATTGTCAAATGCTAAAAAGAAAGAAAAAGAAAATGAGGAAATAGCAAGGCAAATGAAAATGGAATGGGATTTGGAAGATCAACTAATAGATCAACCACTGAGGAAAAAGAGAAAAGTTACTATGGCCAAGAAAAGGTCAAGTTCTACTCAAGAAATAGTGGTTCAAGAAAACCTCCAGGGTCAACAAGAAGAAATCAAGCATGAGGTCACAATTGAAGGATATGATTTGAAGGGAATACCAGTAATCAATGAAAAAGGATTAATTGGAGTAAGGACTCACCCGGCAACCTCTAATCATGAAGAATCAATGAGGTTGGAGTATGAAAATGGAGTGAAAACAATCTATTCATTGAAGGTGACAATGAAGCAAAGCTACAATGTTTTAAAGACTATTCTTCCTCTACTCAACAGAAAGTACAAACTCAACACAACAATTGCTCAGGAGATACAACAACAAATTTCAAAGTTAAGAAGATCCAAGGCAGAAGCTGAACCTGATTCACCTCTAAAGCTATGGAAGTCACAGGTCAAAAAGGTGGTGTTGGAGCCAAAGTATGCTATGATTTTTACAGATATAGAGGGCAATACAAAGTTATTTGATATCTGCAAATATCTGGACAAAATCACAGATGAAGAAATACATTACCTTATGAGGCAACTTGGAGAAACTGACAGGGATGAAGCAATCTTAAGAAGTTCTTTCATGAGGCAACTAAAGGAAAATGCTGAGAAAAGGAGGAAGAGGAACTAAATTAAATTATGAAGACATTGAAGCTGCTTGTAGGAGTTATCTATCAATCTGGTACTTCCAAAATTAATGTGCCAATTAAGTTTCTTGACTCTATCTAAATGTAAATTTTAAGGGTTTTTGTTATCATCAAGTAGATTTATGCCTGTTAATAACACAGACACAAATAGGGGGAGATTGTTAGGAATCTACATGTGATTTGATGATAACATTAATCTTAGAATCATAGAAATTTTATTTGATGTAACTGATCAATTGATATGAAAGTTATAAATATCAATTGATCAGGAAACCATTTATCAGTTGAAGTGTTTATATGAATCAACTGATAATTTGGATTGTAGCATAGGTGTTCTTAGTTTATTTCAATCGATAAGGTGTAAATCAATTGATATTTTGTTCATCAATTGATGTTAGAGTCGATTGATATAGATCATCAATTGATGTGTAAATTAAACTGTTAAATTGTAATTATGTGAAGACAGGAAATTACACAAGTGAAGGATGATCAATTGATATTGAAGCATCGATGGATGAAGGATCAATCGAAGAAGCCAAGTCAAGCATTGAAGACCATCAACTGATGTGAAGACCCATCGATTGATATATCGATTGATAAAATCTATCAATCGATAAGCCATCTTTTATCAATCGATGGATAGAAAGATCAATCGAAAAAGTACATCAGTTGATGGATTAAAGGACAGATCAATTGGTATGCCTAACAGCAAATTATCAATTGAGTGTGACAACACAGAAAGAATATCTATTGAAGATCCAGAGAACAAAAGCACTCCTATGGAAGACAGTCTAGAGTGGCTGTGAAGACTCAATCTGAAGCTGTCTTTTCAAACCTTTTTAAAAGATAGAAAAAGGTAAAAGAAAGGCAGGTAGAAACAATCCTAGAATAGGAATTGTAAAAGAACACTTGTGGTATATAAACAAGTGTAGCAGCATTATTAGAAAATAGACAAATTAGACAATATCTTTTAATCAACTGTTCAAGCTTAAGAACACATTTGTAAGAACAGTTGATTTGTTTTCTAATCTTGTAAAAACGCAACTAGGTTTCTTTTAACCTAGGAACATTGAGCAAAAATATACACTGATGGAAAACCAATCCATCAGTAATTTTAAATCTCCTTGTTCAATTTACGCTTCAGTCTTAAATTGTTAGAACATATTCTCTCTATATTCTCAAACTTCAAGAACGAATATTAGAACCAGCAAAAAGTTTTAATATTTATATTCAACCCCCCCCCCCCCCCTTCTACAAATATTGACATTGTTCTAGGGAATAACAGCTAAGCAGACCACCTGCGATTGGACGGATAAACAGAGGTAGTGAATTACATAATGGAACAGTACTGCAGTGTTTGCCTTTCAGAAGCCTCACTCTTGGTTGTCTTTCTTAGCATGGGCACAGTACTGCAGTGTTTGCCTTTCAGAAGCCTCACTCTTGGTTGTCTTTCAACCACAACATGCTTATGGTAAAGAATCAACTGCTCATGCTGCGGCTGGCATAACCAGGAAAAAGAAGTTATAATTTTTTTTTATACGTCAGAAAAAATTTAAAAAATGATAGGTATTTAAATTGAGTAGGATTTATAATTCATAATTGAACCATAAAAATTTAATATTTTCTTAAAAAAATTTCAGGATCTCTCAAATTTATGGTTTAGCAAGTAGCCCATGATATGTATGCCTTTGATGCCTACTCTTCAAAATTAAGTGCACTTGTGTAAAATATTAATAAACAAAATACAATAATAATAATAATAATAATATTTTATTTACCATAGGAAATTAAACAAGTACTGTAATTATAATTTTATGTATCAAGCACATATATGAATGTTGAATGTGCACATAAAAACATTGTAACTGCTTTTCTTTTTCTTTTTTATTACTTTATTTGATTTGTTCAAATAACAGAGTATAAATGCATGACTTTCTATTGTTCATAAACAATTTTCTTCTTTCACATGATTTCCAAACAATCAAAACGTACAACATACATAAATCTAACATGCATTTCTAGATTCCATCAACAACATAGATACATAAATTTAATCTCTGTGCAAGATCTGCATATACACATTATCATATTATGGGTGATCAACCACCTAAAATTGCCATAATTGGCGCTGGGATTTTTGTTAGATCACAATACATTCCCAGATTATCTGAGATCTCTGACCTTGTTATTGTTAAAGCCATTTGGAGCCGGTCCGAGGTAACTGTCAAATTTGCATTTTTATATATTTATAGAATTTTTCGATATGATTCACATTGTTTATTACATCAATTATCTTATCCGTGTATTTGTACAGGCATCGGCGAAAGAGGCAGTTAAAATGGCATGTAAGTATTTTTCGGAGGTTGTATCCAAGTGGGGTGATGCCGGGCTTGATGATATTATTAACGATTCCTCCATTGTTGGTGTTGCGGTTGTTCTTGCTGGACAAACTCAGGTACTATGTCGTACATATATTTTCATTTTACGTTTTATTGTATGTATTAAATTTCAATTATCACAGTCCTTTGTTTATAGTTACGAATTAATTTTATTAGTGATGGACAACGAAATCAAACACACTTAAATTTTTGATCGATAAAAATAAAAATATTTTATAAATACAACTTATTTTCAATTTGTATACTTAAACAAAATAAATATCTTTTTAGAATCTATGGAGGTAAATATTTCAGTGCAGATAAATATATTAAGAGAAAAGCTAGTTTACCCTTACTCGTATATGAAATTTGGTTAGTTTAGTCCAATAACTTAAAATATCATATTTATATGTATGAATGAATATATGATAAATGATGATCACAAAAATATAAATATTATAAATTTAACATTACAATTCACACAGATATTATGTGGCAACGTATGACGTACAAAATGTTGCTAATGTAGTCATTCAGTAATTAGCATAAGAACATACCAACATAAAAATGTAAATAATTACCCACATTTTTATAATGAAAATTAAACTCATAATACTCCTTAAGTCCCATTAATGTTGTTAATGTAGTCATTCAGTAATTAGCATAAGAACATACCAACATAAAAATGTAAATAATTACCCACATTTTTATAATGAAAATTAAACTCATAATACTCTATCCGTCTCATTTTATATGTCATTTTTGAAAAAAATTACACATCTTAAGAAAAAGTTAGGTTGATAATTTGTTTCATTATTTACCCTTAATAATTGTATTAAGTGTAAATGAGTTGTTTGTATATATAAATTAGTCAAAGATTAGAAATAGTAATACACGGGTAATTTGTGAAAAAATCTTGAAAAAAATGTTTTGGAAAAAGAAAGTGATAAGTATTTTGGGATAAATTTTTTTTTATCAAAAATGACATGTACTAGTTTTCAAAAATAGACTAAGTGCTTATTTGGTACATAGGAAAATACTCAAGAACTTGAAAATTGTTTGGTTAACACTAGTACGGTAAATAGAAATGACTTGAAAGTATGACTTCCAATTTCCTGCAAAACCTAGAAAGTTTCTTCCCCACACTCCCCTGGATAATTTACACTTCCCATAAATTACATTTTCTTGCTTATTGTTATGCCCATATTTTGCCTGAAGTTGGGTTTCCTCCTAGTGTCGGGCTTCTCCTCGAATCGGCCTCCTCCAAGTGTCGGGCTTCTCCTGGAATTGGCCTCCTCCAAGTGTCGGGCTTCTCCTCGAATCGGCCTCCTCCAAGTGTCGGGCTTCTCCTGGAATTGGCCTCCTCCAAGTGTCAGGCTTCTCCTCGAATCGGCCTCCTCCAAGTGTCGGGCGTCTCCTGGAATCGGCCGCCCTGGTATGAAGATGAGGAAGAGGGAGATGACGACGACGACTCTCCCTGAAGAAGGCTCTCCCTAGTTAGGAAGAGGGAGATGGGGGCTCTCCCTAAAGAAGAGGGCGCGCCCTGATATGAAGATGAGGAAGAGAAAGATGACGACGACGACTCTCCCTGAAGAAGGCTCTCCCTAGTTAGGAAGAGGGAGATGGGGGCTCTCCCTAAAGAAGAGGGCGCGCCCTGGTATGAAGATGAGGAAGAGGGAGATGACGACTCTCCCTGAATAAGTTGGCTCACCTTGAGGAAGAGGGAGACGAAGACTCTCCCTGAAGTTGGCTCGCCCTAGTGAGGAAGAAGAGGACGAGGGCTCTCCCTGAGGAAGAGGGTGCGCCCTGATCTTGCACTGCAGACACTGTTTGGGTCATATCTCAAGTTCCAGAAGTCGGAATTGGACGATCTTACAGTCCACGCGAAGCTTATGAAATGCTCTTTAATTTAGGAGTGATCCAACAAGGAGGCGCGCCTTGGTTCTTGATGGTAGAGGGCGCGCCCTCCTCCGTCCGTTGCTGGGAAAGTCAGCATGTCTCCCTGGATTCACTTGTAATAATAATCGAAGGACATAGCTCCACATTCCTCGGGTTGCCCTCGTAGGGGAGTTATGGAGGCATATTTGGCCTTATCTTGGAAGATCCTTTCCCTGTACTCAGGCGGGTTGCCCTCGTCTGGGGGCTTAGAACGTGACCTACGATTTGTGGTGGATCTAGTGCTGGCCTCCAGTCAAGGTATCCTTGGAAATAGCTGTAGTGGACCGGTTAGAGCCCACGGTTTCCGGGTCAATGTCGGATCCATGAAGTCCTTGGACCTTATACTGGGCTTTGACCTATCCGAACAAGCCCGAATGTAGAGTCCTCTTCCAGGAAGGTTCCACTTGCCTTTTTTGCATTCGATTCGAAGAAGGAAACTCAGGTTTCCTAACGGGCTTCTGCTTTGCCAAGAACTACGTGGGCTTGATCCTCTATTTTTCCTATAAATAGAGGTACGTAGGCACATTGTTGGGGGTCGGAATTATTAGAGCTCACAGCCGCCAGAGAACACAAAGCTCTAGTTATTCTAAAACCTAGCAATCTCAGCCCCCTAATCTCATACAAACCACCACGCTCCACCGCATCTCAGCCTCGTCAGATCTTTTTCCGGCAAAGAACCTCGATCTTTGTTGATTACCAGATTTCTCCATCAACATTTATCAACCAAACAAGATTTTATACTTCCTAGAAATCTAATGCCTAATAATTACAACTTCCCACGCAAATTACTAATCCTATGATTACCCAAACAAGCACTAATTTGTTTTTGCTTTCTATGAACAAATCATGACACTTTGACTTAGAAAACAAGTGTATCCTGTATATGACGTTTTCCATTGCAGTGACCGAATGACTGTACTGTAACTTGTCGTCTTCAGCATCCTTAATCGCTTGATGAGTACTCTTAGTGTTGGACATTACTTTTTTGGAGACCATAGACATGTGTGAACCTTTAGTAGATTATTTTTCCAAGCATGTTTTGTTGACATTGTGCTTTTTGCAGGATCATAATATAGGGGACCAAAATAATAGAATTTGAAAATATACCGATTAATTTGATATGCTCCCGCCTTTCTTTGACTAAATAATAAGTTTCAAGAACTCATACTATATGTACCAAGTATACCTGTTCGCCGGCGTGCCGGTTTGGCCAGGAAATGATTCGTAAACGGCCCGCCTTGGAATCCCGGGCCGTGCCGAGTCGTGCCGGTTCGCGGATAGGCTGACTCGTGTACGGCTCGCGGGTTAAGCGGGTTGACGGGTTTATTATTTTATTAATTTAAATTTCATTTTTTAAATACTTATTTCATACGAATATTTTTGGAATATTTTTTATTTCATTAAAAAAATACTTATTTCATACGAATATTTTTGAAATAAAAGAGGGCGGCGGTACCTCTACAAATTTTATTAATTAAAAAAATATTTTACAAATAATTTGAGAGGACTCCTCTCTAAAAAAACGGAACAAACCGCTTGTACATAATAAACATATTAAAAAAATACGAATCAAATCAAATTTAAAAATACAAAAATAGTAAAATTTTAATATTATCAAACATTACAGATAAATATTTCAATTCGCTACGAGAACTAAAATTACAAACAAATCAATTTTTTTAATAAAGATCAAATTACATTAGAAAGATTTAAATTAAACTCGATTAATATTAATTAATTCGAGTTGTTAAAACTTGGAATGTAAAATATTAATGACAAAAACTGAACCACTAGTACTATTATTATTACTACAACTCTTCATTATATTATTTCAATTCAATGCACCGTATCTCCCGCACTTGCTCCCTCATCCGACGGCGATCATTCATCTCTGCTAAAACAATCCCTGCATAGAAGTGTCGGTTCGGGCCGGGCTGTGCTGAGCCGTGCCGGCTCGTCACTGTTTGGCGAGCCGTGCCGAGCCGGTTACGGGTTCCACTTTCCCAGCTCGTGAACGGTACGTTATTCAGACGGTTTGTGCCGGTCCGAGCCGCCTGAGACAAGCCATTTTGACGAGTCGGGGCGAGCTTGGCCGATTCAACCCGCCCGTTTCGCCACCTCTGGTACCAAGTGACGTGGTGTACTAGTCTACCTACTAATTGATACATTTCCGTTTTCCCCGGTGGTTACCAATTCCCGACATAAATGATTTATAATAGAAAAATTCTTTAAATGTGGATAAGTAGGAACATCTAGCTCATAATGTTGTAGTTAACACTTCGCACTTAGATGGAGTTTTTCTTTGTTTAAAAAATCTTCAGGATAAAATTTCTTAGCTAGCTTACAAATATTCACCACATTGAATGACTTATAAGTTATAACCATATCTAGGATTCAATTGTGCACTCATAATGAGAAGCTCCATTGTTTGTTCACTAAACCAATTGCTTAATACCAGCAATTATCGATATATGGCAGTAGTAAAGATTTCTACTTGGCAATAATTGTCACAAGGCTCATAATTTGCTTTTGTATTCCTTGTTGGCGAATAGATTCAAGTACATCAAAATAAAGGAACACCCATATCATACCCATGTCAGGAATCAAGATGGTATAATCTCCGACTCTTTTGAATCAAAACCATAAACATGATTAAATCAAATGGAAAAATTCAATTTAACGAATCTTAGTTTTATACATTAAAATTTTTATGACAGTTGGTAGGGACCGGGACTACAGTCCCTTGGTTAAGATTGTTAACAGAGGTGACAAAATCAAAGAAAACTCGGTCAGAAGTTATACATAAACATTTAGAAGGTAAGGGATCAATCGGCAGTGGAAGAATATTAATTATGTTATTGTTGGTTATGTTAGCAGTAAGCATACAACAATTTTAAGGGGAAAAAAGGTTGTGCTAAGATGATGGAATAAAAATGAAAAAAGCTTGGAGTAGAATAAATTGGTGCAGGATGACATGATCAGTGAATAAACTTAGTGGTGTTTGAAAATAAAACCAGTTTTGATTTGGGTACGTTTGTTCAATAATATGAAGTTCTATTAAGTGTATCAGAAACAGTGTATAAGAGAATACAAAAAAAGTTACATGTAGATAATCGATTAACTATGGCCCTGTTTGTCTAAACTTATAAGCAGCTTATAAGCCGAAAAAGTTGGTATATATGTACTTTTTCTGAAAATAAGTAACTTATTTTCAAATTTGGAAATAAGATTTGGTCTTAAATTTCTAAAATAAATATTAATTTTCAAAAAAAAATATGAAAATATTTTTTTTAAAAAGTAACTTATTACTTATAAGCTAAGCCAAACACCCCCTATGTTTAGTTCCCGGTCCTTTCTACTTGCACACACCAGCTCAAATTAGCAGCTCTAATATTCCAGTCCATTACTCATGAACGTCAAATATATTTTAGTAAATGAGAAAGAAAATATATATATATATATATATATATATATATATATATATATATTGAACGTATCTTATTACTTTTTAAATCTGTATAATAAGGATATTTTTTTTTATTAAAATTCGAACCAAATCACACAGGTGGACATGTCATTGAAGCTTCTGAATGCAGGGAAACATGTACTTCAAGGTAAATTAAAAATTTATGTAACTTGACATTGCTGCAGTATATACATCATAAATTATTTGTTTACATATATTTTCTTGCACATTGAGCTAAAGTTACTCTGTGTGTGCATGCCTTACTCGTTGCTTGGTGGAAACTGTGGATCAATAGAGAAACCAGCTGCAGTCTGTAAGTGATCTATCTACTATAGAATTACTTTTTCCTTACTTTGTAGCTTTCTATTATATAAATGTTAAAATATAAGTAATGCTCCCTCCGTTTGGAAATAATTGACGCTTGACTTTTTGGTACACATTTTAAAGAACTTTGACTGTATAGTAAAAATTATTATTTTTAAATTTTTCTTTTTTTGAGTAAAAGTTTTAGTTTAATATTTTTATTCACAAAAAGAAAATTTTAAAAATAATAATTTTAAATATGTAGTCAAAACTCTTAAAAATGTGTACGAAAAAGTCAAACATCAATTATTTCCAAACAGAGGAAGTACATAATTTAACTATTATATATGTTCAGTGATCATTTTCGTATTTAACATGGGCATCCTCTGGACTCTGGTGAAACAGTGCTACATTGTCTTGGGAGTACTAAATGTACAACATAAATATCCAATCACTA
The DNA here is from genome assembly GCA_028671895.1 of Oenanthe sinensis. Taxonomy (NCBI): domain Eukaryota; kingdom Viridiplantae; phylum Streptophyta; class Magnoliopsida; order Apiales; family Apiaceae; genus Oenanthe; species Oenanthe sinensis. Next base: position 19,226,094 of record CM053813.1, read on the forward strand.
TATGCTGCCTCTAAACAAGCCGTGTTAGAGATAGGACTTGAGGATGAATCATCTTGTATTAAGGAATTAAATTTTAAGATCAACATTGTCTAATTTATGCAGCTGTAAAGGAAGCAGAAACTGCACTTGCATGCTATAATTCTATAAACACTGATGTTTCTGGCCAGCCAATATGGGCTGTTGCAGAAAATTATCGGTTTGAACCTGCTTTTGTTGAGGTATATGTTCCGGCCAGCTGTAACATTTGGCATAGGATCTTCTGTGGTAGCTTGTCAAGCTAATACTTATTCATGGTACAGAGCAAAAAGTTAATGGGTGAAATTGGTGATATGATGAGCATCCAAGTTATTATCGAAGGATCAATGAACAGTTCAAATCCTTACTTCTCAAGCATATGGAGACGCAACTTTAATGTATGTCTACAGCTGCTTCCTTAATGTAGTTAGAACCACAAGGAGCAAACTTCGTGTATTTTCATATTCTATGTTACTCCGACTCTTCTGTTTCAGTCGCCGTACCCGTGTCGGATACTTGGACACTCGGACACGACACTTATTTCGTGTCGGATCCTTTGACTGAAATGTGGACACTTTGACTAACTTAAAGACCACATATGAGTCAATCTAATGAGTCAAGATAAATATATAAGAAAAAAGAAAAGAACAAAAATGAGATAAAAGTAGAGAATACGCCTAATTTGCAAAGTCCTTTACAAAATAGTGTTTAATATGAGTTTTATTGTTTCTATTTGTTAAGGTGTCTGCCTAACATACATATTTATTAATATATTGCATCGTGTCCCCGCACCCGTGTCCAAAAATTGGACAGTGTCCCCGTGTCCCCAATTTTTAGATTTTTCGAGTCGGACACTCGGATATGTGTCGTGTCCGACACTCCGTACCCGAGTCAGAGTAACATAGTTCATATTCTAGTAAATAATTTTATTCCACTTGCACAAAAGGATGCACTTATGAGTGAAGAAGTAGTAGTTTGATATGATAGTGTAAATGCTGGTTCACTGCTCTACTGTTCAAAAATATTTAATAGATCTTCTTCCTCCTCTTCAAGTGCTAGTATGATCTTCCTGAACTGGTTATTTTAAACAATTTTTTGTTTTGGCTTGGTAGGTCTTATTTAGAATATTTATTCGAAAGTTCCTTCAATGCAAGTCACCTTCTTATATTATTCTAACACTGATATCATTTTTTTATGTTTTGCGGCAGGGGGGGTTTGTTTTAGATATGGGTGTACATTTCATTGCAGGCTTGAGGATGGTGAGATTTTAACCTATTTCACTGTAAAACTAAATCTGATTTGTTTACCTTCTCCAGATGTCCTATAAGTTTACTAATCTCTTGATCCTCTTGAAGTCTACAAGTCTAGCCATCTGGCAGCAATCTGATATAGGATAGAGCAAGCTTTTCTAAGCGGTCTATTAAATATTTTAGGCCACAAATGACATAGGAAACAACTTTTTAATTTAAGAGCATATTAGGATACACATGAACAGTTTATATTCATATTTTCCCAAAACGGAATGCCCTTTAAAAAAAATTAATTAACTTATCGGAGAGATCTTTGGATGAAAACAGTCAGTCGTATCTCTTTTTGTAATTTAGAGGCAAGGACCTTTGCTGCAGAAGTGTATCGCCTTCTATCAACTTATTATTACTCTATTATTACTTCTGTTCTAATATGATTTTCCGATCTAATTATTTTGACAGCTTGTAGGATGTGAGATAACCTCAGTATCCGCTACAACATCTCATGTCGATATGAGCCTCCCTCCACCAGATAGCATCTCCTCTTTGTTGTGAGTGTGAATACTTATTATTAATTTTAATTTCCCGACTAAATTCTAGTCCATTGTTTCCTTCCATGTAGTCAATTGGAAAATGGGTGCTCCGGAGTTTTTGTAATGGTTGTATCCTCAAGATCCCCCAAGGCATGTGCAATGGTTAAATCGTTTAGTTAACCTAGACCACGACTTCATTGAAATTACCCCTACTCAAACTCAACTGGTATATAGGTACTATGGAGGATTGTTGGCTTGAATGGAACTCTGCAAATCGAGCGTGGAAATAGAGATGGAATACATGGATATCTGGTGAATTTTATGTTGGATTACTCATAATTTCCCTCGTAATTTTAGAACCTAATGAGGCTACGAAAACATATATTTATAAATATTCTCTCCATACCTAATTAATCTACATTATTTGCATCTTAGTCTGTAATGAGTAACAAACTTTTAATTAATAATTATGATGCTACCGCAGGTGTCCCTTTATACTACTGATGGTCAAAGCAAGATCACATTTTACCCTTTCAGTGGGGTGACTGAAGAGTTAAAGACATTCATTCATGACATGTCTCAGGCCACCCTTAAGGTAGTATAAACAGAAGCATCTAAAGTGCCTAGGTGTTCTTTCTCAACTTCATCTGGCTTATAAGTACAGTAATTGATTTTATCGTTATTGTTCTGCAAACGACTAGTTCAGCCAGGTTGACTGGCAGTGGGTTGATGTCTTCCGAAAGCCGATCTCCAGCATCTCTAGAATGTCCAAGAAGGCATTGCCACCTTAACTTCCCATCTTTCTACGTTATAACAGCATATTTTGAAATATCACAAATAATGTCCTGTTTAGTTTGTCGTAACCTAGGCTTTAAGTAGATCTACCTTTGTCTCCTAAATTCTACATATGCATGACACAATAATTTATTAGAGCTCATGTTCCTGTGCCATATCCTATGTCAAATCGAATGGCACACTGGTGTATGAATGTTTTGTCATCAGTTTCTGGAAACCCCGGGTTTAGTAAGATGTCATTTCTTTTCGTTTGCCAAGAGTTATGTCTTGATAACACGGTGACTCTATAGAAAGGGGGAAAAAACTGACTGACTCCGACGCTTGTAATATATTTCAGGACACTTATTTATTCATTTTCTATTCCACTGCAGAAAGAAAGTTACGAAGCTGAACCACGTAGCTCATTCCTTGAAGGTGCCAGGGATATTGCTATTCTCGAGGCAATGCTAGAGTCTGGGATAAAGCAAGGAGCTGCAATCGAAGTGAAACGAATTTAGATATCGAATGAGAATGTATTTGGCACTTGAGTGCCATCTGTAAATGATACAACTAGAGGGGTGAGGATGCTTTTCTTCTTTGTGATAATGAATACTAAGCTCTTAATAAAGGTCTGTTGAAAGGGATGGCAACTAAATTATAGCACTGTGTTTCATATATTGTTTGCTATCATTTGCAAAGTTGAATGGAGTAAATAGAATTTTCCAAAAATTTTGGTAATCAGTTTGTTTATCAATGAGGAAAAAGCATTCCCAATATGCCATACAAGTCGAGCAATGTACTTACTCCTGAAAACAAAAAAGATTTGCTAGTAAAGTAATATTGTTAATTCACAGACAAAATTAGATACGAATCATGTTCTTATGGTTAAGCTCTACAAAATAATTTCAAGCTTTTCAATTCGCAGCTACTATAATGAATATCATTAACTTGGCAAAACAAAAGGGATCATTAAGCTCTCCATCAGCAATATTTCTCAATGTTTCCTGAAGTTCTTGTCATGTATTCGTAAATAGGAACATAGATTTTAACCTACTAGCACTTGTAAATTTTGCTTGTGGGTACATTTCTAGAATTCATTGCTACCTTTACAACAAGTTTTCGTGTTACACGAATATTTATTTTATCGCGGTCATTTACAACGTAAGCATCCTCTCCACGTTTTACCCTCCCAACTCTATTTTTAGTGATAGAAGTAAAATCTGCATACATTCTACTGCCCCAAACACTACTGGTACGTAAGATCTGGTTTTGTGCTGGAACAGGATATCATATACTGGTACATATGATCGGATGTTTTGTCATCATTATCACCCAGATATTCAGAGTTCTCAGTGTCAAACCAATCAAGTGACAAAAGAAAATAACTTATAATACTAAACATTAAAAACAAACTAAAAATAAAGATGAGAATAATTCCCAGCTGCTAGTAGAAATTTCTAACAGAACGCCCAACTATATTGAATCAACATGCATCGAATATTTCAATCAAGTAGATGATCATCTCCACTAGAGAGCTAAGACATCACAGAAATGAAAACTGGGGAATACTCAAAGACTTTGAGAGTATTTTATTACAAGAAAATCAAAAAGCCCTCAAGAGTTTTTCACTGGCTCAGCTCGAGGCCTCCAAAGTCCTAGCCTGTACTTGTGTGCATATTTCAAAATCAGTTTCCTCTGTAAACAGCAAAGCACTAAGTTAATCAACACACAGAAGAGCAAATTGATTAAGAGAAAAATCATTTGAGGAAATCATATACCAGATTAGAGCTAATACATGTGACAATCATATTCAGTAGTGTGGTTGGTTGCAGGGGTGGTGGGGTACAAGACTGACGGTATGCGAAGGCACGCCCTTAGATTTTAATTTACAAATTATATGTTCTAGATAATAAAAACTTTTGATTGCTGAGGGGAATTTGCGTTGTTGATGTGATAAGCAGGTCCTGTGTTCAACTCCTATTTCCTTCTCTTGTTATTGGGAGTAGCCTAGATACAACAATATACAACATAGATGTATCACTTCCATAGTAAATAGAGATAGTTAGTTTATTTAGGGGTTTTATATCAGGTCTTTACTATGAATACATTTTTTGGCAACCCTCTGATAGTAAATTATACCTTTGCCACTGGTGGGTTGGCCGGATTGGAATTGAAGGGTTTGGTGATAGAGATATAAGGAAATAAGAATGGAAGAGATTGAGAGTAGGAAGAAGACCAAATACATAAAGGATATGAAGTGAAAATGAGAAAACCCATGCACAAAGGGAAGGAATGAATTTACTTACTTAAATTTGGGTACATGAATGATTCAACTAGTGGAGCACTAAAAATTATGCTTAAAAGTCAAGAAACTAGCGTAAACGATTCAATACATTCTTTTCCGATTCCATCAATGCAAACTGAATACATACCAGATCCAGTTACATGATATAACTTTGACTAGCATTGTGTCAGGTGCATTTTTCATTTACTAAATTGAAATGTCGAGACTTTCTACAAGAGAGGGCATTTTAGATGTTTATAATAACAAACTCAGCAGAAACAAAACTGGGCAAAAAGAGTACCACCAACAGAATAAAGTAGCATTCCAAACCAACAAACCAGTCCGGGTTAATTATATGGCCATAATTAGAAAAAATATACATATATATATTCCACTTTAATCAAGGTCTGGAGTTCTATAGCTCCAATGGCAAACATAAGAGACTTATTACTTTTCTTGCCCACTATGTTGCACAGACTTGAAGAATAGATCAGTACCAATGTTATTAAACGCACAACGCGCACCGAAGCGCAAAGGCGTCCCGGAGCTTAAGCGAGAAGCGCAGACGCGAAGCGCGGATTCATCGAAGATGAGAAAATATACATATATATATATTGTCAAATAGATAAATAATAAGCAACCAAATTGTCATAAAATAGTCAAATTAAAAGATGAGGTGTAAAACATAGGCAAATTAAGAGATCTAAGGTCTAAAACATATTATAATCATAATAAAAGAGAAATACATAGGTAATTAACTATTCTTCAGCACTATCTTCATCATCAATATTCACAAACTCATCTACTTCACCATCATGATTTGAATTTTGATCAAATTCAACTTCATCTTCGTCAGCAACTTCATCCTCGTCAACCAAACGTCTTTTAGATGATGATCCCTCTGAGGCATACCAGCTGTATAGATCATCAGGAGAGAAGAAACGAAACAGAGAATATGGAGTTGTAGGCTTGTAGCAATCGGCCTCTTGAGGGGGTCTGAGTATGGGTGGTCAGGCGGGTATTTATATTTAGGGACTTTTATAAAATAAAATGGGTGGGTATGGTTTTTTTTATAATCTGGTCAAAATATACGGTCAAAATAAAAAAGCGCGCTTCGCGCTCCGCGCAAAAGCCCCAGAAGCGCTCGCTTCATTGAATGCGCTTCGCTCCAGCTGTGCGATGCGCTTTTTCTGCGCTTCGCGCTTCATCGTGCGCTTCATCGCGTTTTTAACAACACTAATCAGTACAGTAAAACAAAAGGCACTTTATAAATTTTGAAAACTCCCCATGTATCAGTATCAATTGCTTGACAGAGTTGATACAACTTATGGTGTCACAGCATGATTGAAATACCATCCTATTACTTTAATACATTCTCACTTATGAGTCATGAGTCATGAGTCATGACAGCTCTTTGTTTCAGCTTATTCTTTTATACATTGCATCAAGATGTTCTATTCTAGCACCACTGAACTCTTAGGATAACCTATGCTGTGATGCAGCAGCATTGAACAGAATCTTCTTTGTCTTAATTTTATTTCCGTAATTTTAGAGGTTCTTTTTAAGTTATCCTTCTAAGTTGACATAAACAAGATAGTCATCTATGTTATTTATCACGAAGACTATTAATTATTATTATAAAATTATTAGGAAGGAATCCTCCTTACATAATTAATTTCTTCAAGAATTAATAATTATTAATACATAGTAAATTTTGAAATATAGTTATCTGGTTCTGAATATAATCAGGTTGACTATTCGTTCTATTTTTCCAACTTTGTTTTAAGCTCGAGCTATTCAGAAATAACTCATTCTACCATGGACATATACCAAACCTAAAGGAGTTAGTCTAGAAAGCAAGGACCAAAAAAGACCAATCAAGTCGACGCAACAAAAAACGATCTCAAAATTTACATATAAATATGGAACTCGAGAAGGTAGGAAACCTAGATTCCAATACATTATCGAAAGAGATCTGATATGCCCCAGGGAAGAACCTCTAAGGAGCTCAAGCCTATGAATGGAATTCCAGAAAAGGATCCAGGAAGCAGAAGAGACAAAATCTCAGTAAGAATATACTTGAGGTACCTCAAAAAAACTCAAGAGATCAACCACTTACAACCAAAACTTTACTGGGATGGACCCAGAATTAAATAAACAAAAGTAAAGCACAAGCTTGTACACTATCAAAGAAAATAATCATCTCTGAAGATAAAAATACACTATCAAAGAGGAAGCCAACAATATAGGGTAGGATAGGGATGCTGGATCATGAATGCAAGAAGGTAGTTGACCTTGTACAAAAGAAAAAAAGTGTACTGGTTCAGGGGTGCAAGGAAGTAACGGGCACACTAGAGATAGAGTTAGAGTGAGAGAGAATCAAAGAGAATAAAAGGACCTCTCGTAGCATAAATATTCACTAGCCCTCGGACCCCAAATGCTCTGTTGTTATTAGAAATAGAAAATGCTACAATTGCCAAATAGAACTACCAAATCATGTAACAATGACTTCATTGTTAGTCACAGCAAACTTCTTCACCCTCAGTATACCGAGGAATACTCTACTATTCCACCTTTCCTAATGTCTGTAAATATTTAATTGTAGTGAACTTAAAATGTGAAAGAATAAGAAAGTACATCGTCCTTGATAGGCATAACCACTAGAGCTCCCTCATGCAACCTGACACAACTCAGCCATTAATACCGGATCCCTTTAAAATTGAAGGTATCATTTTAAGGCACAGAAGGAGCACACATCTACTTACAAGCAGAAATTCTCATGTAATGCCAGTTAGCCGATGGTGGCTCCTACACCCATAAAAAGAGGAGCAATCAAGGGGCAAGTAAAAAGCATTCTAGAGTCTATAATAGGAAATTGTGCCAGGCAACCTTTATTCTACTTTTACTATCAAATGCTAGAACCTCAATTGTTCACTTGACAGCAAATTGCTATAATCCTAGCAAGTTTACCATTCACCCCCACACTAACAATATTGGAAGATAGATCCTCAAGTCGTTACACACAAACCCCACAGTGATCACAATCGAATGATCCAACTAAACCAGAAATTCATATACAACGATACAAACATATTATTACTCTTGGTCAAAATTTTAAACCCTAAAAATCTCCTAAACCCTTCCGCCCTAGAAGGAAATAAACAACACTACCACAAACACATCAAAAACCCCGAAAACATAACGAGACACAAGTAAATAAAACATACAATAATAAACACCCCACAATTCTACAAATCCAAACATGTAAACAAAATCAACCCATATCACCAAAATTAAATTAAAAAAAATCACCAAAAATATATAGAGAAACAATAATCATGTAAAAGGGTATAAATAAAATTACATGTTTGCATGGGATCTCAAGTTTCTTGAGCTTAAGAGTGCGAGTTTCAAGAAGTTTCTGCAAGTCACCAATCTCATTCTCCAGCTTCTGAACATGGGTTTCAACCCCTTTTCCCACCCCCTTCAGGTATCCCAACTTTAACTGCAACAATACTTACATTAACATATACATACATATACATACACAAGTATAAATAATGAAGAGGGGAAAATAGAGTTTTTGATTTTACCAAGATAAGGGGAAGATTTGGAGGAAAATGAAGCGAACCCAGATGGGAAATTAGAGGGAGGAACTAGTAGTTTTGGTGCAAATTGCCCCCACGCCATTCTCTAAAATTACCAACAATTTCATCAGTTTGGCTACCTGTTTTGGGGGTTTTATAAAGAGGCAGCGGAGAACCGTCGGCTCAATTCTGAGATGAAAAGAAACCGTAACTTATATTTTTAGTTTTCGTAATTAAATTGATACAAGCTTATCGCTAATATTTAACTAAATTGATTTTTTATTTATATTTTTACTGATATTTAGTATAAAATTTTATAATTTTAAAAATTTATGTTAATATTATATATTCTTTAATTTTATATAAATGTATTCATTTTACTATAAATATGTTATAATTTGCACTCGTATTATAATAAATATATGTGCTCAAAAAGTAAAATTTTAGTCAATATAAATATGTATATATTAAGGGTCCGTATCGTAATAAATAAAATTATATCTAATATATATATATATTTTAAGCTCGTGACCCAATACTGTACCAACCAACATATTATATGTAATACATGTATAGTTTTTAGGCTCGTGACCTAATATTGTACCGAACAACAAATTATATCTAATACATGTATATTTTTTAGGTCCGTCACCCAATATCGTATCGATCTGATCAAAATTTTTAATATTTCGGTTATAATAATATAGTATAGATAGATATATTTGGTGTAATTATAATTAATTTGATTTTAGTTACACCAAATATAATTAAATATGTAATTATAATTAATTTGATTTTAGGCGCAAGACAAGCGAACCGTGTTCTGGAATTTAGAAATTATTATCTCCTCCATAATATGTTTTATGATTTTTAGGTTTTTTTTTAAAAACTTTCCAAGCACTAATGAAATACCAAAATCTCTTTGGGGTTTCCAAATAATCTAATTTTTGTTACATATAGTCACCAATACTTGCGCTGAGTATAGGGTGCACTACTATCCATTTACACACTACTTTCTTATTTAAATGTTTTACCGAGAGAAGAATAATTCTACAGGAAGGTATCAACAAGACAATAAACTCATTCTCGCACTTGAGGGCTGAAGTGCATCGAAGAGAAGGTCCATCTAAAGCTTCAATATATCTTGGTGGAGGAAGGGGTGTAATAAATATAATTTTACAACACTACATTTTATTTCTCGTTAATTCCTTCTGTAAAAAATCCTACATAAAATGTTCTAAAAATCCTCTACGAGTTTTATTTAAGTACTGACAATTAAAATTGGAGAAAGTTAAGGTTTACTTGGCAAAAAAAAATATTGGAGAAGATTTTAGCTACATTAGTTTATCAATCATGCTTCTCTTGTCAAACAGACTGATCACTCTTCTAATGTTATGAGTGGTAGCATTTGAGTTGTCATGATGAAAACCTCTTTCTTCTCCATCAACAGTTGTAACAAACATCCTCTTGTCCCTGAATTCTACCTTAATGATTCTGTTTGCCTTCCATTGTTTGATCTTCACTTTATCAATTTCAACAATTTCTTGGATAGGCTTAATTTGTAGACCTTTGCCAGGAACAATGAGTTGCTTTCTCCATTTAGGACATCTAACTAGCAACGAGCTAGTAGAATTTTTAAATCTAGTTGTTGTAGCAGTATTGACCTTCACCTGTTGACATGGCTTCAATTTCTTAATGTGATTCTTTTTAATTTCCTTCCTTACCACTCCATGAGCATTCATTTTCACAAACAGTCTTCTAGGGGATTTAGATTTAGGAGTTATAGCAGTTTCAGAAACTGTTGGGGCCATACTAGGACCCTGAAGTTTGGTTGGTGTATTAGAGTGAACACCAACAGCTTGCTGCTTGGATGGCTTCTTTCTTTGGTACTTCTTCTCTTTTTTAGGATCTTCTCTTTTCTTTTTGTCAACATTTTCCTTTTTCCTACTTCTTTCTTTCCACCCTTATCACTCATGGACTTAGGCTTCTGGTCATTCTTGTCCTGATCCTTGTCCTCATCATCCTTTTTCTGTTTCTTCAACTCTTCACTTGTAAAGTCAGACACTTGGTCATGAATAAACTTCTTCATCTTCTCCACAATCACATTGTCTTCCACTTGCTTGACCTTTTTCTTTTCAATCAACTCAATTAGGTTTATGATTTAACTTCTGTTTCCTGAATTGAGATGTTGAGGAATTTTGAAATATACAAGTTTTTCTCATTTTGACATGTACATTACTCCATCTGGGTTACAATATGTCTCAGGAAGAGCATTAGGTAGAAGAGGACTCAATATCTGATTTTTCAATTCTTCATCCTCCTGAGTTTCTAATTCCACTTCCTTGTACAGACACTCCAACTCAGTGTAAGATAGTCTTTGGAATAATGTAACTGAGACTTTGAAATAGCCAGACTCCATTTGCACTATTGGCTCCTTAAACATCTTTCCATTTTGTTCAAATTTAACACCCCTTACTACAACAATAGCATTGTCAAGCATCTTCTTGTAGCTCCAACGATGGCCTTTGACTTACTTTTTAATGTGATGCAGAAGGTCCCAAAAGTCTTTGTCAGCATTTGGCATTAGAATTTCTCCTCTAAGTTTCCTCATAATTGCCTTTTGCCTTTCAGCCTCTATTTCTTCTCTTTTTTCCTTCTCCCCCTTAGGGTTGATATCTTGTTTTGGAAGAAAGGTAGAATGACTGGGCTTCATTTGAGTTGGAACTGGTTCTGGAGGAGCTTGACTTGTTTGTCCCAAGTTGGAGATAAGATTTTGCAGAGAAATGAGTTGTGCAGATATATTTGCAAGTGTAGTGCCTTGAGTTATAGAAGAATTAACACACTCCTTTTTGAGATTTTGAACATCTGTGATGCGTTTTAAAATGTTATACCGCAAGTGCACGGTGTCTGTTATTAGCAGAGACTAGCAAGTACGGGTCGAATCCACAAGGAGACGGGTTATAAGAAATTTAATCTAATTATTGTGAATTGTTTCCAGAGAAAAAAACGATTATCGAGAATTTTTACTAACTAAAGAATGCAAATTAAATTTATATGAATTCAATTAACTAAAAGTCTAGGGCAATTCAGGTTCACCATGCTTACACCAAAATTAGTTATATAAATATAGCAATTCAATGGGTCAAGTAATTAGAGCAGTGTTAATCTCTCTCAAGCATTAACGCTCTCAGAAATCCAATGATGCTCTCACACTCAAATTCAGTTCTGTTAATCGTATGTATGCCTCTAATGAGTAAAATCTCTCGATCTATTACTCTTATTTGCATGAAATAATCTATGATATTGGCCAATTACACAAATTAAATATTTAAACATATCGATTAAAATTACCCATAACCCATTAAACTACTAATAAAAATAAAACATAGTTATGGTGCAAACATGACTTCCCTTTGCGCCCTAGAATGAAACTACTCACTCATGTTAGAAGTAAAAACAATAAAAACTATGAAGAAAACCATGTAAAACATATTTTAAAATAAGAGAATATAAAAGAGTACCTTGAATATATTAATGAAGAACAACCGTATGCTATGGAAGAGATGATGAAAAACCCTAGCTAGAAAGTGAAAGTAAAAGTATATCTCCTATCTATTGTATCTCTCCTCTATATAAAACCAATTCATATTTTCTAATAATAATAGTCGTATTTTAATCATTAAAGCCTAAGATAAATAGGTTTCCTAAATTGAATAGGATTCTTTAACTAAAATTCGTAGGTCTGTTTCCTCCTCAGTGTCTGGGCTTCTCCAGTTGGATTCTGCTTGTTGGACCACCTCTGAAATAAAGAAAATTCCATAAGCTTCGCGTGGACTGTAAGATCGTCCAATTCTGACTTCTGGAACTTGAGATATGGCCCAAACAGTGTATGCAGCACGTGTAGCCCAATAAATACGAATTTTCTTCCAATTTGATTCCAAATTAGCTCTTTAAGCACAAATCCTTCCAAATATAGGAATTCTATCTTTTCTGCAATAAAACATTAAAATCTATTAAATAAATATTCAATTAATGCAAAATACAATTAAATATGAGAATAAAAATAAGATAGAATATATATATAAATATATTCTATCAAACATCCTCACACTGAATATTTTCACGTCCTCGGCAAATAAAAGAACTAAAAACAAAATCCTAACTAACTAGCTAACACCACTTTCGTAGATGGCACGATTGCATTGAGCATATGCAACAAGCCGTTAAACCCCTAGGCAGCCCTAGTAGGACGAGTTTTGTCTCGTGAGGGTTTATAGTGAATCTACCCACAAAGTCCATTTTTTTCTGCCAAGTCTCAAATATGTAACATATCATAGTACACCACACATGTAAACTCAATTACACAATTTAGAAAAATAAGTCTTTACACTTAGAGCATCCATTTGTACACAACTATCCAAGTATGCACACATTGTCTAGATAGACAAAAGAATCATGAAATAAACATCAATGTCGAATTTAATAAGTAACATGCTATAGATAGAAAGCTCACATATCTCTCAAATCACACAAGTGTTTAGGGTGTAAGTGTATCACTCAAGTTCAATCAATATAGTCATGTGTTACTATAAGCTTGATTGTCCACCAAATCTCTATTACTTTGTATATATGTATGCGCAAATCAAAAGGTCTTTGTTAAAGGTTGTAACAAGGCTAAGGTACAGGGTAGGAAATCAATAAAAAAGCTAACAAGTGGCTAACTTGACAAACTAATAGAGCATATTGTTCATTCTTAATTAAAGCACTCAACATGAAATTTGATCATGTAAAAGTTGATCAGGCTTTCACAAACATTAAACCCCAAAGCACAATTTATGTACTTTCTCACATTCATATTGTAATAACAATGAACAAAAACTCTCTTCGAATCATCTTCTTCTCATTTTTTTTTCAGTCTCAAGTGTTTCTCCAGTAATCAAGGGCAGTGAAAAGTCACCAAGAAATTAAAAAAAAAGCGATAATCTCATTCTTAATTTCTAGTACAATTGCACTTAATACCAGCACATGTACATGGATCGTCCCTTTCATATGACATTGCACTTGCCACCCATTGATCTCAAAGGAGCACTATTTTTTTTCTTTTTTCTCTTTTCTTTTGAGAAGATTTTTTTTTTCATATCAACTCCCACCAAATAATCACACTTTAACAAAGAAATCCCCACACTAGATATTCACCAACCCTCAAACAAATCAAAATGCTCTATTAGTAAATCAAGACAAGAAAAATAAGTAGGCTCAAGAATTTTAGAGTGGTGATATTTGAATAAAACGGATATAAGCTCAAAGGGGCTCACTAAGGATATAACTCATGGGTACTGTTTGGATAAACGTGGTTAATCCTAGTGTCTTTATCATTTTTCATGCATACATATATCATGTAATTTCAAAAAGGTTTAAAGCAAGTTCTAGAGAAACATGCTATATGATGAACATCACACACGAAAAAAAATTGATTGATATAAAAATGTATCAATCATAAATTAGGCTCAAGATCTCACAAGGTGAAAGCATGCTTCAGTACTTATTAAAATTAACAAAGATGCATTTCAAGTTTAATAATTTTCACAAGCACATACAAGGATCATCATATATCAAATGAATATAATAGAATTGACATATAAACTAATCATGCAAAATAAATCTACAAGTATGTGTACTTATCCTTATTAACACACTTTGAGACGAGGCAATATACAAAAGATTTTTAAAATTTTCTATTTTTTTTGGATTTTTTTAACATTAAGAACACCTCCCCACACTTAAGCGGTTCATTGTCCTCAATGAATAATTATGTAAATAAAAAAACAAAAAAAATAAGTCCTAAAAATAAATAAAAAAACAAAGAAAGGTTAGAAATACTCCCCAAATGCATAAGCATGAAGTGCCGCTTGAAAATTAATTAAGAAATGTTGTCCCCCAAGTTTCTACCTTCAACTGACTCTATATATTTATCTGTTCACATATAACATAACAAGAAGCTGGCCCAAGTGGTTGGTGTTGTCAGATTAAGACAAATTAGAGCTTCAGGTCCCAGGTTCAAATCTTTCTGCCAGCGTGATTTTTGTGCTCGGCAAAAAGTAGCAACCATTTATGGAAATATGAGTTCACATTCTAGCATATCATGCCAAGTAGCAAAGCTGGTTGTAGATGTGCACTAAAGTCAGGAGCTATCAAGATGCTGGGGTTCGATTCCCATCACCATTATTGTTTTGATAAAGCACTGCAACACAGCTGGTGAATAGCATGCAACCCGCCTTCGGTCACAGTAAAGAAGCAAGTGACAGAAATATTCCGCCCCGTGGGGTCAAAATCCACACCGCGGGGATTGTATAACAAGTGCTGCTGACAGAAATTGATGTCCCCGCAGGGAGAAAACAAACACCGCGGGGAAAAATTGCACTGCAAAAGTGTTTTCTCTCTCTCTCATTTTTTTTTTGAAACAGAGAAAAATATTTTTATACCTGAAACACTTTACACAAAAATTATCAAGGCACCTTGAGGGAGTACAAAAAAATAAAAATAAAAATACTAACCACCAAATAAAATATAAAAATATTATATAATAATTTACCTTAGGTTGCCTCCCAAGAAGCGCTTTTTTAGAGTCATTAGCTTGACTTTGTACCTCGATTTAAAGCACCACAGAGGGATTGTCGAGACGAATCGCCTCCATTCTCCCAACAAATGCTCCATCCACGTACAATTTCAGACGTTGACCATTGACCTTAAATTTGCTTCCATCTTGCCCCATTATCTCAATAGCACCATGAAATTTAACTTCAGTTACAGTGAAAGGTCCAGACCATCTAGATTTTAGCTTCCCTGGAAAGAGTCGAAGTCTCGAATTAAATAACAGGACCTTGTCACCAACATGAAAATCTCGTCTTTGGATCATTTTATCGTGCATTTTCTTCGTTCTCTCTTTGTAAAGCTTAGAATTGTCATAAGCATCAAAACGAAGTTCATCTAATTCGTTAAGTTGAAGAAGTCTTGCCTTTCCCGCAGCCTTTAAATCCATATTAAGCTCCTTTATAGCCCAAAAAGCACGATGTTCAAGTTCAACTGGCAGATGACATGTCTTACCATAGACCAACCTGTACGGAGTAGTTCCAATAGGGGTCTTATAGGCTGTTCGATATGCCCACAAAGTATCATCTAACTTCAGAGACCAATCTTGTCGAGATTTAGCTACCACTTTCTCTAGGATGCCTTTAATTTGACGATTTGAAACTTCTACTTGGCCACTTGTTTGAGGATGATAAGCTAGGCCAACCTTCTGTGTAACACCATACTTCTTCAAGAGAGTTTGAAATTGACGTTGGTGAAAATGTGAACCACCATCACTTAGCACAGTCCATGGAACACCAAAGCGTGAAAAAATGATCTTCTTGAAGAGCTTCATAACAACATTAGAATCATTGGTTGGTGATGCAATAGCCTCAACCCACTTGGACACATAGTCAACAGCAACCAAGATGTACTTATTACCACAAAAAGTTGGGAAGGGTCCCATGAAATCAATTCCCCATACGTCAAATATTTCAACTTCTAGAATACCGGTTTGTGGCATCTCATGGCGTTTAGAAATGTTACCCGTTCTGTGGCATGCATCACAAGCCAAACAGAAAGCACGAGCATCTTTGAATAAAGAAGGCCAATAAAAACCAGACTGAAGTACCTTTGCAGCAGTTTTAGAAGGACCATGGTGGCCTCCACATGCAAGGGAATGACAATGTCGAAGAATTTCATTTACTTCAAATTCTGGGATACATCTACGAAAGATATTATCAGCACACTTTCGATACAAGAAAGGATCATCCCAAAAGTATTGTTTAGCATCATCATAAAACTTCTTTCGTTGCTGATAATTTAAATCAGGAGGATGAGATCCACTAACACAGAAATTTGCAAAGTCCGCATACCAAGGAGTTGCGGTAGCGATAGCAAATAGGTGGTCATCGGGAAAAGAGTCATCAATAGGAGTGTCAGATGTAACATCAGACTTGAACCGCAATCGTGAAAGATGGTCTGCAACCACATTCTCAGCACCTTTCTTGTCTTTTATTTCTAGATCAAACTCTTGTAGAAGTAGAATCCATCTAATAAGCCTCGGTTTTGCCGCTTTCTTGGCCAAGAGATATTTCAGCGCAGAATGATCAGTGTGAACAATGACTTTAGAACCGAGGAGATAAGTACGAAACTTATCCAGAGCATAGACAACAGCGAGAAGTTCCTTCTCAGTAGTAGCATAATTCACCTGAGCTGCATCCAAGGTTTTACTTGCATAATAAATTGCATGCAACACCTTATCTTTCCTTTGACCAAGGACTGCTCCAATATCATAATCACTAGCATCACACATAATTTCGAATGGAAGATTCCAATCTGGAGGTTGTATGATTGGTGCACTTATCAAAGATTCCTTTATCCTGTAAAAAGATTCTAAACACTCATTAGTAAACTCAAATGTGGCATCCTTAAGCAATAATTGAGTGAGGGGTTTTGCAATTTTTGAAAAATCTTTAATAAAACGTCTATAAAACCCCGCGTGACCTAAGAAACTCCTAACTCCCTTGACATTGACAGGGGGAAGAAGTTTCTCAATCACCTCAATTTTTGCTTTGTCAACTTGGATGCCACAGTCAGAAATAAGATGACCAAGTACCACTCCTTCATTGACCATGAAGTGGCATTTTTCCCAATTTAAGACCAAATTTACCTCTTCACATCGTTTTAGCACTTTTGAAAGATTATGTAAACATATATCAAAATCAGAACCATAAACACTGAAATCATCCATAAATACTTCCATAATAGACTCAATGAAATCAGAAAATATGGCTGTCATGCAACACTGAAAAGTAGCAAGGGCATTGCATAATCTAAAGGGTACTCTACGATAAGCAAATGTACCATATGGACAAGTAAATGTTGTTTTCTCTTGATCTTCTGGGTGAATAGGGATCTGAAAGAACCCTGAATACCCATCCAAGTAACAAAAGAACTTATGTTTTGCAAGTCTTTCAAGCATTTGATCTATGAATGGAAGAGGAAAATGATCTTTTTTAGTGGCGGTGTTCAACCTACGATAATCAATACACATCCGCCAGTCTGTGACAACTCTGGTAGGGATTAATTCATTTTTTTCATTTTTAACCACCGTTGTCCCTCCTTTCTTATGGACTACTTGAACTGGGCTTACCCATTTTGAATCAGAAATTGGGTAAATGATACCTGCATCAAGTAATTTAAGCACTTCCTTTTTAACTACCTCTTGCATATTAGGGTTCAAGCGACGTTGTCCCTGTATGCAAGGCTTATGATCCTTATCAAGATTTATTCTATGCATGCAAAAGTCTGGGCTAATCCCTTTAAGATCATTAATACTGTACCCGATTGCCTTTTTATGCATACGCAACACAGTGAGAAGTTTAGAAATTTGATTATCATCAAGTGTTGAGCTAACAATCACAGGACAAGACTCATCATCATCAAGAAACACATATTTAAGATTAGATGGTAGAGGTTTTAACTCTGGTTTCTTTACCTGAGGTTTATCACTAGAAGCAATAGTGTATGTTACCTCATAATTATTCGAATTAGCTTTACCATCTAACTCAAGGATTAAAGAATCAACTTCAGCATTCCCATCTCCTTCTGAAGCTTCCAACATAAGAACTGTTTCTAATGGATCACTCAACAAAATTTGAGGAAGCTCATCATTGACAATTTCATCTATAACATCAATCCTGTAACAAGTATTCTCAAGCATAGGTGACTTAAGAGCAGTGGTTAGAGTAAAAGAAATTTTATCATCACCAACACTTAAAGTAAGAGTCCCATTTTTAACATCAATAACAGCACCTGCAGTACAGAGGAATGGCCTACCCAAAATGATGGGTATTTGGGTATCTTCTTCCATGTCCAACACTACAAAGTCTACAGGGATATAGAATTTTCCAACCCTAACAGACACATCCTCTAAAATACCAAGTGGGTATTTTATAGAACGGTCTGCCATTTGCAATGTCATTTGTGTGCATTTCAATTCTCCCATGTTTAATTTTTGAAAAATTGAAAGAGGCATGACAGAGACGCTAGCGCCTAAGTCAAATAAAGCTTTGTCAATAAACAATGCACCTAAGTGACATGGGATCGAAAAACTACCAGGATCTTTAAGTTTAGGTGGAGACTTATTTTGTAAAACAGCACTACACTCTTCAGTAAAAGCTATTGTCTCCACCTCGCCAAAAGATCTTTTCTTTGTAAGAATATCCTTTAAAAACTTTGCATATGATGGAACTTGAGAAATTAAATCAGTAAAAGGAACAGTTACCTCAAGATTTTTGACAAGTGTCATAAATTTACCAAACTGTTGATCTACCTTAGTTTTGTTCATCCTGCTAGGGAATGGAAACTTAGGCACAATTGGTGGAGTAGCATTAGTAGCATTCTCATCATTAACTTTCTTGCTTCCTTCAGTTCCACTTTCTTTTACTGGATCAACGACTTCATCTACATTGTCATCTTGGGTGTTTTCCTTTTCTTTCGCAATGACCACATCATCATTAGGCATTGGAGGACCATTATATGTCAGACCACTTCTAAGAGCGATGACATTCACATTCTCCTTTGGTTGAGTTGGTTGCGAAGGTAAAGAGCCAGGTTGCCTTGTATTTGAAGAGCTAGCCAATTGGGCAATCTGAGTCTCCATCATCTTGTTATGAACCTTCAATTCTTTAATCTCTTGCATCAACAGTTTCAACATCTCATTCGTTTGATCAGGTTGCGCAACTTGGTTTGTTTGAGGAACATGTTGTTGAAGAGGTTTCTGAAATCCAGGAGGATTCATATTTCCTTGAGGAGGCTTGAATTGTTGTTGTGGAGGATGCTGATATGCTTGTTGATATTGTTGCTGCTGATTAGGAAGAGGAGGATTCTGAGCATTATTATTTCTGTAAGAGAAGTTTGGATGATCCCTCCACCCTGGATTATAAGTGTTCGAGTACGGATTGTACTGTTGCCTCTGTTGGAAAGCATTTGCTTGCTCCATCTGAAAATTTTGTGAATTTTGAACATTGTAGGAACAATCGTTACCAAAGTGGCCTTGAATTCCACACACTTCACAAAAAGCATTATTAATATGAGCCATAGATGACATTGCATTAATGCTCATGGGAGGAGTAGGAGACTGTGTAGTCTTCAATGAATGAATCTCTTGAGTTAATGCAATAATTTGAGATGACAACAGAGAATAAGCATCAACTTCAAGTTTACCTCCCTTCTTGGGTGCTCTTGAATTATTAAAGTGATTAGCAGCCAAATTTGCAAGAAAAGCATATCCGTCTTCAACTCCTTTGTCTAAAAATACACCACCTGCAGCATTATCAACCATACTCTTTGTTTCAAGGTCGAGACCATTGTAGAAGCGTTTAAGCAGAAACCACTTCTCAAGACCATGGTGAGGGCATGAACGTTGAATATCTTTGAATCTTTCCCAAGAATCCCTAAGAAACTCACCATACTCTTGTTTGAAAGTTGTCATCTTGTCAACCAATACATCGGTTTTATTGGGAGGAAAATACTCAGTTAGGAAGGCTTGAGCGATTGCATCCCATTCAGTGACATTAATATCATTCAGCCATTTTTGAGCTTTATCTCGAAGAGAAAACCCAAACAATATGACTTTCAACTGATCTGTAGTGACACCCTGATGTTTGATAGTAGAGCAAAGTTGTTGAAACCTTTGCAGATGAAGTGTAGGGTCTTCAGAAGGAAGACCAGCAAACTGATTCTGTTGGATCATACTGAGCAACGCCGGTTTGATCTCGAAGTTTGCTGCCTGAATAGCTGGCATAGGAAGGCCAATAGGCACCCCACCCGGAGAGGGCTGCGAATAGTTCTTCAAAGATTTAAAAGGAAGGTCAGCCATTTTAATCTTTTAGTGGATGATCTTTTGTTGTTTTCCCTTCTTTCGTTTGTCGATGAACTGCTGTATAGTTTGCTCAAATTCAAGACTAAGGGGAGTAGTATCTGCGTCTCCTGTAGACCTGGGCATGAACAACTAAACAAGGAAAACAGTAAAATCGGTCTCAGTTGGAACTAAAGTTCCAATGAGACAAAGAAACAATTTAAATAACTAAACTAAAAACTATAGAAACTAGCCGTCTCCTCGGCAGCGGCGCCAAAAACTTGATGCGTTTTAAAATGTTATACCGCAAGTGCACGGTGTCTGTTATTAGCAGAGACTAGCAAGTACGGGTCGAATCCACAAGGAGACGGGTTCTAAGAAATTTAATCTAATTATTGTGAATTGTTTCCAGAGAAAAAAACGATTATCGAGAATTTTTACTAACTAAAGAATGCAAATTAAATTTATATGAATTCAATTAACTAAAAGTCTAGGGCAATTCAGGTTCACCATGCTTACACCAAAATTAGTTATATAAATATAGCAATTCAATGGGTCAAGTAATTAGAGCAGTGTTAATCTCTCTCAAGCATTAACGCTCTCAGAAATCCAATGATGCTCTCACACTCAAATTCAGTTCTGTTAATCGTATGTATGCCTCTAATGAGTAAAATCTCTCGATCTATTACTCTTATTTGCATGAAATAATCTATGATATTGGCCAATTACACAAATTAAATATTTAAACATATCGATTAAAATTACCCATAACCCATTAAACTACTAATAAAAATAAAACATAGTTATGGTGCAAACATGACTTCCCTTTGCGCCCTAGAATGAAACTACTCACTCATGTTAGAAGTAAAAACAATAAAAACTATGAAGAAAACCATGTAAAACATATTTTAAAATAAGAGAATATAAAAGAGTACCTTGAATATATTAATGAAGAACAACCGTATGCTATGGAAGAGATGATGAAAAACCCTAGCTAGAAAGTGAAAGTAAAAGTATATCTCCTATCTATTGTATCTCTCCTCTATATAAAACCAATTCATATTTTCTAATAATAATAGTCGTATTTTAATCATTAAAGCCTAAGATAAATAGGTTTCCTAAATTGAATAGGATTCTTTAACTAAAATTCGTAGGTCTGTTTCCTCCTCAGTGTCTGGGCTTCTCCAGTTGGATTCTGCTTGTTGGACCACCTCTGAAATAAAGAAAATTCCATAAGCTTCGCGTGGACTGTAAGATCGTCCAATTCTGACTTCTGGAACTTGAGATATGGCCCAAACAGTGTATGCAGCACGTGTAGCCCAATAAATACGAATTTTCTTCCAATTTGATTCCAAATTAGCTCTTTAAGCACAAATCCTTCCAAATATAGGAATTCTATCTTTTCTGCAATAAAACATTAAAATCTATTAAATAAATATTCAATTAATGCAAAATACAATTAAATATAAGAATAAAAATAAGATAGAATATATATATAAATATATTCTATCAATCTGACACAATTGTATAAACAGTAGTGGAAAGATAGTGAACTCTAGCATTCAATTTATCAATTGTTGAGGCCCTGACAGCTTCATCCTTTGCTTTTGATTGATAGTAGAGGTCAACTTGAAGAGGTGACAAGGTGTGTAAAGGCACATCTTCAGGCAGCCTATCTGCATTCCTGTTCTTGTATAGAACTTCAACCATATTGTTGATTCTCCTTTGATTGTCCAGGATGGTTGTGTTACTTTGGACAATTTCTTTGAACACTTTCTGCATCGAATCTATCTTTGAATGGCGAATGGATGACTTTCCTGATTCTCCCCTTGGTGTGTTTCCATAAAAACCTCCAGGCCTCAATTTGTCTTCCAATGTCTCTCAAAGTGCCCTCTACCTTGGCTCTGTGATCATTTATCTCAGATTTCACACCTTTTGCAAGGTAATGATTTGACTAGAGTTGAACCTTAGTAGCTTCATGAATGGCATCATACATGGCACTAGGAGTGAATATCTTCTCACATGATCTAAGAGAAGTGAGGTATTTCTGTCTTGTCCATTCTAGCACCTCCTTCATGCTGACAGCAGATTTACTATCCAACCAGGCATCCACATTGGCCTCTTCATCTTTAGCCAAATTTGAATTTTTCTCCTTCAAATCCTCCTGATCTTTTGCATACTCAAGCATGATTGCAACATAATCTTTGTTGGGCAAGTGAGAAGTCAAAAGTTGCTGAGCAATGTGATAAAATCCTTCCAATTGATCTCCATAAAGTTCTTTCAATTTCTCATCTGAAATTGACCCACCAAGAGATGATGGTCCTGAATCCCTGTCATGTTACACAGGTTCCAGCAATTGTGACAAAGAATGAGAGCTTGGGCCACTTGTTATAGTGGTCCCTTCAGTATCTATTTCCTCATCCAATTTCTCAGAAGATTCTCTAGACACTAGATGGATAGGTGATTTCTCATGAGGAGACAGTCTTTGAATGACTAGGGAGTATCCAGGGGATGCCATTTGCATGGTGTGGAGGTCCCCTAGATTACCCAATATTTGTGAAGACACATGGCTTTCATATGCCTTAGTCACCATAGAGTCTGAAGTAAAAACTCATAAAGCCTCTGTAGTTTTGATGGTGTCATCAGGATATGCCTCAGCATACATTCCCTCACCATCTAAATGAGTTTCCTGAGTGGTGTGCAATGTGTCATGCACCAAGTCACTTGAATGGGGCTAACCAGGGAAATAAGGATCCTGATGATCAACAACCTCATGTGTTTGGCTAGACACATTTGGTTGAGAAGACATTTGAGAAGTTGAAGAGAGATTTTGAGCAGAATTGAGTGTTGGCAACTCCCCCTGAGAAAATGGGGAAGTTTCAAGAGATGATCCTACTTGTGCATAGTGTGTCTCCTTTTCTACTATTACTTCTTCATTGACATGAGTGAGTTCCTGCAATGGTGCAGACTCTGTACAGGATGGAGTGGGCTGACTCTCAATTTCAATAGATGCACCTTGTTGAGAAAGTGCACCTAGAAGCAGGTTTAGTCCCTTGTTAATCTCTACACCCTGTTGAGAGGATGTAGAGTGGTCTGTTGTGGCCTTTTTACTCTTTTTCCTCCTGGTTAAAGGTTCCACAGGTGACTCATCCAAATCATCTTCATTTTCTATAACTGCCTCTAACACACTTTTCTTAATAGTTTTCTCATTTTTCTTCTTTGCAACTACACCCTGTTGAGAGGATGTAGAGGTTGGTTTGCTAACATCTAGTGGATTCAAAAAAGGGTTAGTTGTTGGGTTAGAAGTCCTTGGGTTAGGTGCATTAGGTTCTTCTGCAACCTTAGGACCTCATATTGCATCTAAATAACCATATTTAGGCTGCACCAGTGGGTAGCCTCTAAATACACCCTCCATGTGAGGTGTAATTACAAGAGGTACATTAAATGTGTTTCTCCTATCCAATGTACCAAAATTAATTTTTGACATGTATTTGGAATAGCCAATTTTCTGTTTGTTCATCCCAGGCAATTCAATTAAACTAGCATTTTTATAGTTGAGAATTAATTGAATAAAGCGAGGGAAGAAAATCTCATTACCTTTCTTGGGAATCCTGGTTATGAGTTCCCCAAGAACTAGCTTTCCAATATTGAACTTTTGGTTGTAAGCCAATGAGTAGGCCAGTTTTATGGCAATGAGGCTTATCTGGTCAAATCCTGTGTTCCTGCAGGTGAAAACTCTTCGAATGGTGTCGAACAAGAATGACTACTCCTTCCTCATGAACATCTTTTTTTATCTTTCCTAGCTTGAACTTCTCAGCTCTTTTATCCACAGTGTTCGAATACCTAATGAACTCCAAGAAGTCTAGGAGATCATCTTCAGTTGGTTCTTCATTAAATTCCTCAATTGGCACTTTCAAGCTTTTGTTCACATCCTCTTCATCAAAACTAATGTCCTTTCCTTGGATTTTGCAACTAACAACCACTTTCGAACTCCCATCCTCCAAGGCTATGTTTTCCAAGTCTGCAGTTGCCCAAAACTGCTCAAGAATGTTAAGGTAAAGAGTGGGGTTTGCTAACAGAGCTTCTTTTAGGTATGAATCGATGAGAAACCTAGTGAAACATTTGTATTGGGATTTTACATCAGCATCCCTAGATATGGCTAAAAAGTGGTTTCAGGAATGACAAATACTTCGTTTGTAGGGTTGAAACTTGAGGATGCCATTGAGTGAGTGTATAGAAAGAGAGAAGCGAAGAAACAAAAGTTTTAGAAAGTAGAAAACAAGGGTTCACGTGCAACTGTTTGAGAGCAAGAGTTTCTTTGAGTTTGCAGTTAAGCGTAGAAATGAAATGTTAGATCTACTTTCCTATTTATATGACACACAAAACTTGACTAGAATAGTAATCGATTTTAGTGATCGAGAACTCTAAAAAGAGTAAATTTGTTTTAGTAGAGAACTGTCAGACTTTGATCGAGAATTAAGACAATCAAGAACTCTCTCAAGCTATAGTCGAGAACTCTAATGATTCGAGAACTCTCAATAGTATTGATCGAGAACTCTAGAAATGAGTTATTCGAGAACTCACAACATCATGATTTGAGAACTCTTAGAATTGAAAGACTAGAGAACTCAAGACATTCGAGAACTCTAGAATTGAATGATTCGAGAACTCAAGACATCCGAGAACTCTAGAATTGAATGATTCGATAACTCAAAGATTTATACTTAGTCAAGAAGTCAGAAAGAATGGAAACTTAACTACAAACTCCAGTTTTTAAGAAATTATTCTATTTCACTTGGAAAACAAAATAATAATTTACAAACTTCATTTCTTAGATAAACAAAATTTATTTATTCATCCTAAAATGAGAAATGTGTTTGATTGATATTCTTAAAATTTTAATTATCACACTTGTTATTTAATAATGCACAAGTATAATAATTCTTTTTAGGCTTTCTCAGAACAAAGAAATAGTTCCAAGTTAGTTTTTACAAAGTAAAATTTTGTTTTAAGTAAAAACATGTACAACAATATAACTGACATATTTATAAATATACACTAGTTATGTTTCACTTAGATAAATCATTTAGCTTTATGTCTGTGAAATAATTGTTGTAACAGTTGGAGAGATATATTTATTGGGCCACTTATCCTGAAGAATTTAGCATTCCAATTTCACTAACCAACCTGTTGAAAGATATCAGCCAACTGTTTTTGTGTAGAAACATAGAATAATTTAATTACTCTATTTTCTACATGTTCCCTAATGAAATGGTATCTTACATCAATATGATTTGTCTTGGAATGGTTGACTGGATTTGCAATAATTGATAAGGCACTAGTGTTGTCACACATGATAGGAATTCCTTCCAACACCAGTCCATAGTCCCTTAATTGATTCCTGATCCAAAGCACTTGAGCACAACAACTTCCAGCAGCAATATATTCAGCCTCAGCTGTGGAAGTAGAAACTGATTGTTGCTTTTTACTAAACCAAGACACCAATCTCTGTCCAAGAAATTGACAACTTTCTGAGGTGCTTTTTCTATCCACTCTGCATCCAGTAAAATAAGCATCTGAATATCCAACTAGGTTGAATCATGTTTCTTTAGGGTACCATAACCCCATGAAAGGTATTCCTTTGAGGTATTTCAGAATTCTTTTGATAGCAATGAGATGGGATTCCTTGGGATTTGCCTGAAACCTTGCACATAGACATGTAGAGAACATTATGTCAGGTCTACTAGCTGTGAGATAGAGGAGAGATCCCATAATCCCTCTGTAGGTCTTCATGTCTACACTTTTTCCATTCTTGTCTTCATCAAGTTTTGTAGCTGTAGAAATTGGAGTTTTGACAGTTGAGCAGTCTTGCATGTCAAACCTTTTGAGTAAGTCATTGGTGTATTTTGTTTGACTTATGAAAATGCCATAAGCCCTTTGGCTTATTTGGAGGCCTAAAAAGTAATTGAGCTCTCTCATCATGCTCATCTCATATTCACTTTGCATCAGTTTATAGAACCTTTGACATAATTTTTCATTTATTGATCCAAAAATGATATCATCCACATAAATTTGAACTAGTATAACATCTTCATTGTGCTTCTTGTAGAAAAGAGTTTTGTCAATACTTCCCCTAGTGAATTGATTCTCTAGAAGAAATTTTGACAGAGTGTCATACCATGCTCTAAGGGCTTGTTTGAGTCCATATATATATATATATATATATATATATATATATATATATGTATGTATGGTACAGATCAAAATCAGACGCAATTAATGAGCGGTGAGAGCTTTCGAGTTTTAACGGTTGCACTTACGTTTCGTGACTAATCAGGTCTTCACAAGCTGCCTACGTATCTCAAGTGATGAGAATCAAGCCAAAAAATGTCGTTCTAATGTTGAGGGGTTAGACCCTTTATATAGGCGCATGAGGGCCTAGGAAATACGATAGTGTTAGGAAACTTGGTGGCGAAGTCTCCTAGTGATAGGGTTATTGGAACCTTTCAAGAATGAGAGCCCTCATTGGACTCTTTCAGATGAGACATATCTTTGTGATAGGGTGTCTAGAAACTTCCATAGATAATGGGCCTCGTAGGACTCTTCGGGCCTTTAATTGAGCTTTTATTAATTAATTACGAAATTAATTAATAATAAAGGATTAATGGGCCTAGGGCTCCAACAGAGCTTATGTGCTAGACTTATAAATCCAATTAATCATTGGATTACAAATCCAATTGATCCATTTACAAATCCAGTTGATTCTAGATTTATTATTCCTTGTTCGTTTTAAGGGGCTCAAGTCTTTGGACCATACTAGGTTTAATAGATAAAATAATAAATGCTATATTTATTATTTCCTTAGGGTTATTTTCTACCCATATCAATATATATATATATATATATATATATATATATATATATATATATATATTGCTAGAAATTAGTAGATATTTATATGGTTCGAATAAGAGTTATTAGTATGCTTTCTTCTTTAAAAGGTAGGATATAAGCATTAGAAATTTTTATAAAACTATAATTAGCTGCATATTAAATTTAAAAAAAAATCGATGATCTAACTGTACCGATGTTAAGATCTTTTGGTTTAAGTTATGTATAAAAAAACTAAAAATTTTAAAATTTATTTTGTGTATTTTTTAACTAAACTAATAAAATGTGTGTAAAAAAAAATTTCGTCTTATTATGAAAATGTAATTTTTGTCATCTTCTGTGAAACAGACAACGGTTTTGTTAGAAATTGTGTTGTATGAGTTAAACGAAGACAATGGTTTTCTACATAAAGCCATTGTAAAATTAAACGTTGTGTAGAGATCTTGCTTTGCACAACACAACATTGAAAAAGTGTTATCTGATGAAGACATCACAATGTTGTACTGTTGTGTGAAAATATCTTATATAATGCCTCACAATAAACACTTGTCTGATATCAACAACAGTTTCTCATAGAATTATCTGAAGTCTATTCAAACAACAACTTTATTAAACCATTGTATGAAACTATTACTTTGCACAATACGACATATAAAAACTGTTGTGTGATTGAATTTTTTAGGCAACGAGTTTAACACTGTTGTATAACACATGGATCAGACAATAGTGTTTCAAGGGGAAAAATAAACCATTGTATGTTAATTCTGGGCAACACTTTTTTCGCTAAGTGTTGTCTGAAGCTCTTTTTCTTGTAGTGTCACCGTCGTCCTCATCAGTCATCTCCTCCTTGGAGGTATAATCTTTATCTCTTAACGCTCGTCGATCCTTTTTCTATGCACAAAATATAAACCTATTAGAAAGAAGAAATAAAAAATTTCACTCTTCTCCGTCCGTGGGATGACTAATCTCTCCATCTTTGACATCTCGATTCTTGTACCATTTCATATGATCAGATGCATGCACCGACATATATAAGCATTGTAATCGAGGAATTAAGGGAAATTGTCTTTAAAAAATTTTGGTATTTTTTTACCATCTTTTCTCGGAACATCCCAATAATGATTTTTACCACATATATCACACACAACTTTATCCTTGTCATCTCCATAAAATAACGTGCAATCATTCTCATATAAATATATTTTTTCATATTCAACCCTCAAACCCTTCATAATCTTTTTCATATCGTAATAAGTTTCGGGCAACATATGTTTCTTTGGTAACACATCCGTAAGAAGTTTAAGCAAATTATCAAAAGATTTATTAATACAATGTGAGTCATTTTTAAATTTCAATAATTTGGTGGTAAAACTTAATCTTATATATTTGGTATTTCCGCGATAAATAGGTGCTCCATTTTCAACAATCACCTCATATAATCTTTTAGCACTATCATTTGGAGCTTCATCTACATTACTAGTTCCAGTTTCTGTGGTGTCATAAAATTCATAATTTTCTCCCGCAAAATCATGTAACATACCATTCAAATCTACCGGTTCTTCTACCCTTGGAGGTTCCCGATAACGACCATGTAATTTTCGACTATCTTTTTTCACCACAACTTCACCGTGCAATGTCCACACGGTATAACCCTCAATCATTCCCTTAAATAACAAATAAAATCTAACATCATCAATCTCTAACCAATTCAAATTTTTACAACGATTGCAAGGACACTTCATTCTACCCTCTTCCATTTCATTTTCGCTTGCAAATTTTAAGAAATTTTCAACACCATTTCCATGCTCCGGAGTCAATGAAATCTTATCATTTTGTACTTGATTATTTATCCAACTTCAATCAATATTTTCCATCTACATTTATAAATATGAACACAAATAAACACATACATCTATATGAATATGAACACATACACATATATATATGCATGTACATAAACACATATTTATAAGAATATATATATATATATATATATATATATATATGCATGAATATATATGATCATGAATACTCACATCACTTCTTCTCTTCAAGATTTATCACTTCTTCTCTTTAATTTCTTCCTCCTATCTTTTCTTCTTTCTTCTTTTCTATTTAGTTCTTTTAAACTCCATTCAAGAAATGAAAGAATTAAGCTTTTTGTTATAAAAAAAGTAACCCGTTATAACCGACCGACGGTCGGTCCGTTTTAATTTGCACCTCAAAACGACATCGTTTTACTGAAACAAGTACAGGCAACTCAAATTACGACCGTTGTCGTCGGTCCGTTATATATGTTCCCGGTCAGCACTTAAACCAACCACTTTGAGCTGGTCCGTTTTATGTATGCCACCTCATTTGAAACCACGTCGTTTTTTACCTTTGTAACAGTCATAAGCGACAGATATAGGGGCGGTCAGTTTGTTTCGTTTCTGTCGGTTTAATGGTTTTATCTTGTAGTAATATCATATGTGCATTCGCATTGCCAATAACATTCTTCAAATCTCTATTCTAATCCTTAAAATCAACAACTGTTACACAAAATTTTGTCATAGCCTCCAACAAATTCTTTCATTAAACCAAAACCATGACTCATTTTATAACCATTGAATTGAAATCAACTTTGTTAGTTATACAATTATTTTGATATCCTGTTTTTATATAAGCCTCAATTGGATGTGTGATTACATTGGAGTATCTGTTTTGTAAAAGAAGAATTCGCAGATTCCTTATACTTATGTGTGGGATCATTCAACTGTAAATTGTAACTCTTTGATTTATAGCACAGAGCAAATGATAATATCCCACAACTTAGTGGTTTAAATGACATTGAGAATATGGGTTCATGAATTATTTTTTAAATTTTTATTATTTAAAAAAAATTAATATGTAAATATTTATTTAAAAAAATTAAATTGAAAAAATAATTTATAAAGCTAATTTTTACATCTTAAAATATGTGTAAAATATTAAAGATAAAAATAATTTGTTGCTCATCTAGATTATTATTATCCTACTAATGTTTTATTCTATATTACTGAGCTAAGAAAAATCAAAGCCGCTCTAGTTTGCCCATCTTTCACGTCATTTGCTCATAATATGAAGAACAAGCTCTTTTC
The DNA here is from genome assembly GCA_028671895.1 of Oenanthe sinensis. NCBI lineage: Eukaryota > Viridiplantae > Streptophyta > Magnoliopsida > Apiales > Apiaceae > Oenanthe > Oenanthe sinensis. The sequence goes on from CM053813.1 coordinate 19,256,476, forward strand.
AAATTGATCTAAGTTTTATATTTGATTGATCTGGTAGTAAATAAAATTCCAAGTTGGAGAATATTAAACTTGTGGCAATCTTGACTCTTGCTTGAACTCTTTTTCTACACATATATTCTTAATTATTTAAGTGTTAATTAATTTAATCTAATATCTTTGACCATGACTATACAAAGTTGTGTTCATGTAATTTGTAATTGAATAATAATTTTTTCAAGTATATATAATCGGTGATGGAGGAGAAGAGGTCGGTTAAAACTTTTTTTCTAGAATATACTTTCCACAAGTATTCTTAATTAAATATAAATTTATCGAAATTAGTTGACTGACCCCAAGGACAAAAGAAAATTTCAAACTAATTTATAATTTTAGTTCCATAAAATTAGATTGGACAATTTTGAACATGATACTAGAACTAAACACAACATGACACTTAATTATACAACTTAAATGTATTTATATTTTAACATTTTAACTTATTATTAAAAATGAGTATATATTTTTAAAGTCATAGAAATATATAATATCAATATTTTTATAAAATTGTGGATTATATAATCTGCAGATGCTCATGAACTTAATTAAGTTGAATAATCTTAACCCTATCTATTTTGTGGCATAGGTTTTAGATTAGAGAAGAAAGTTGATTATTAATTATCTTGTTACTAGTTACAATATTTTATTGTTCCACTAGATTATTATCCTACTATATTCACTCTTTTTACCTAGCGAATATTTATTCTATATCAAAGCCAGTGTAGTTTTGCCTACAAATTTGCTTATAGTACTATTCTATAGCAAAACCAACCACTATATATTTACTAGATCCCCAAGAAACAATAACATATTAAGAAATGACTATATTTTACAGGCTTCTTGTTATACTATTTCATCTTCTTGTTATGATGTATATACTTCCACTCACTATAACTTCATCACCAACAACCCAAGCACAAGCTCTTGTCAAATGGAAGAATACTTTATTACCATCTTATTCACTCAATGATTGGTCCCTAAACAATATCCAAAACCTTTGTAACTCACTACAAGAAAATCGCAATCAGACAACACTGATTAGACAACGGTCGGACGAAAAAGTGTTGCCCGAATTTAACACACAATGTTTTATTTTTTCCCTCGAAAAACTGTTGTCTGATCCATGTGTTGTACAACAGTTTTTAAACCGTTGTCTAAAAAACTCAATCAGACAACACTTTTTATATGTCGTGTTGTGCAAAACAATAGCTCCATACAACGGTTTTATAAAACCGTTGTTTGAATAGACTTCAGACAATGCTGTAGAAAACCGTTGTTGAAATCAGACAAGTGTTTTTTGTCAGGTATTATGTAAAACATTTTCAGACAACGCTATAATATTCTGTTGTCTGAATGAGCTCACTAGACAACGATTTTTCAATGTCGTGTTGTGCAAAGCAAGAGGTTTATACAACAGTTTTATTAAACCGTTATTTTAATAAACTTCAGACAATGCTGTAGAAAACCATTGTTGAAATCAGACAAATGCTTATTTTATAACGGTTTTACGTGGAAAACCGTTGTCTTCAATTAACTCATACAACACAATTTCTAAAAAAACCGTTATCTGTTTCACAGAAAATGACGAAAATTACCTTTTCATAATAAGACGAAAAATATTTCTAGAAGATTTTTAATACTTTTGTTAAAAAAAGCACACAAAATAAATTTAAAAATTCTAATTTTTTTTACACATCACAAACATCGAAATATCTTAACATCCGTACGGTTGGATCATCGAAAAAATTAATTTTAATTTAATAAGAAAGAAATTATAGATTTATCATAAACTCAATATCTACTTCTTAACTCGTTCATATAAAATGTATACTCATATTGTTCCAATTACAAAACTATTACTTATTATTAACAAACTATATACATTTATATGTATCCATATTATAAAATTATAAAATTATTTTAATATTATGTATGCACGTTGTTATAATTAAAATTATGAATACAGGTTTAAGTTTTTATAAAAAATTAAAATTTAAAATATTAACTCATTTTACAAAGACAAAATAAATTAAAATTTTATAATTTTATAATATGGATACATATATAACTGAATTTGAAATTCTTTGTAATCGGTTTAGTTAACGCTCTTTCTAATATTATTATTCTTTTACTTATATTTGAATTTATTTAAAATTGCAAGGCATTATTCAAATTTAATTAATATTATAATATTTTAAAAATCTTTTTTAATGATCCAACTGTACGGATGATAATATTTAGTTATTTTAGTGATGTATTAAAAATATTTATTTAAACTATAATGATATTTTTAAAATTTATAAACTAATATAATGGTAATATAGTATTGACATGATATAATAAAAAATGGGTGTTTATATTTCACCCAAAACCAAATGCTGGCTATACACTCTTTCCCCCCTTTCTTTAGCCAAAATACTAACTTTCCCCCCTAAACCTAATTTCCCCCTTAGCCCACACTCAAAACATAAAAAGAAATCGACATACTCACCCGATGTATAGGCTCACAAACACGCCCCCATTTCTTAACTTTCCAAAGAACCCAGTTCAATCGATTATAATTACTCATTATTTAATCTCAATTTGTGTGTTATTTAGCTTCAATCCATTAGCTTGTACTCATATTTCAATTGGTATCCCAAATTGATTAGTTCATCTGGTAACTGTTGTTAACAAATCTCAAATCGATTAACGGTTCAACTCGAAAGCTCGAAATCGATTAGCTGCTCGTATGTGGTTTAGTAAGTGGGTAAGATATTGAATGAATTGTTTTAATTTAGTTTCAGTTTATGGGTAATTAGATGGAAGCCATAAGTTTTAAAATATATTTCCTCTTTTTTTCATACAGGTTATTTGTTAAGGGTATTTATAATTAGCTCGAATTGGCTCTGTGTCCTTACATTAGTAAGTGAGTTTTGTACCTTTTTTTAATTTTTGATTCATTTGTTGAATTGAGCTATGATAATTTAGAATAAATTGTGTTGTTATGAGTTTCAATTTGTTATTCATGGATTTATTTAGTAGTATATATATTATTTTTTATAGAAGTTGTGGGAGTTGTGATGGGAAGGGATGACTTGTGAGTGTGCTTTTGGAATTTATATATTTTCATCTTTTTAATTAGCTTTTATTTTAACATATTTGGAGCTTGATTCTCGTGTAACTGGTGAATATGTTAATGGTTATGGTCGCTCACTTGTTCTGGTTGGTATTTGTAGAGCACTTATAATGGGATTTAAGAACAGAGCAAGAAATAGAAACAATGGGTGTCTAGCAGCCTCAACAACAGCGTCAGTCAGGTAATGATCGAAGAGTGTGCAACAAAAAAGACAAGAGTAGCGAAGGAGATGGTAGCTCAAAGGGTAATCATAGTAGTAGCACTATACACCAATATGAGGTCTGCAACAAGATATTCTCACCAAGTCATTTTAACTGAGATGTTAATTTTGTAGTATTTATTTAACTATGATTATCTTACAATTTACTTGTTAATTTTGTAGTATTTATTTATGAGTTATCCATTGAGATGTTCATTTGGTATATAAGTCACTAAAATTAAACATCAAGGATCATGGTATGTTGAAATGTTAGTTTGTTACGAGGGAAAATATTTTGGTCACATTTTACATTAGGGAAATGAGTTCTATATCTAAAATGTTTGATCTCGTCAAAAACAACTACAAACTAAATTATAAGGAAATTTGTTTGTGTTTGTGTTTTAAAAATGCGAGGAGCATGTGTAGGTCAACATGCCTATCGAATTATTATTTTTCCAGAGAATGTACATATCCCTATACTCTGCTGTTTTACGAAATTCTTTTTTATTAAACCGTTGAATATATTATGAGTGATGTACAGGGATTATAAAGAAGACAAGAACCGTCATCAAATGTCTACATCGCTTCTACGGGTAATGCATTGAAAAATCTATCAGACTCAGGTAAGACAGAAAACTAAGCATGTGTAAAGATTCATTGATTGTGTTCAACATAGACGACCTCTACAATTAAAATTTTGCTGCAATTTTCATATAGGAATAATGAATGCCCTGTTTGCCGTACACATTGTGCTGGTCGCCGTTCTCTGAGAGATGACCCTAAGTATGATGCACTTATTTCAGATTTATTTTCCCCATTGGTTCAGGAATTGGCTTTTCATGGAGCATACCCTTCTCTTTGTAACTTATACATGTTTCACTTAGAAGGGTAGGGAAACTGTTAGATTTTTATTTAGAGGGTCACATTGAAAACTGAAATGTTTGCATTTGAGAACTATATGTCTTACTTTTTCACTTGGTTTATATTCTCAACATAGTATCCATTATCTTGGGCAGATCCAAGCTTCAATTGCTCAGACTGTATGCCGACAATCAAAGGCACTACGAAAGAACTGCTCAAGTACTAGAGCCACAAGAATAACTACTGCATATGCAAGGAGTTCACAGGTGAATCGAAGTTCTAGAGGAAGGAGGAACCAGAAAGCTAATGAACATTAGGGATCTAATGAGGATGACATTGTGTATAAATTTAGAAAATATTTTCTACTCATAATTTACTTATGTAACTATAATAGACACAAGAATGTGGAAGACACAAAATATTGTATATGAGAGTTCTAACAATACTTTTAAACTAAGAAAAGCTTTATCTGTATAGAATTCCAACAACTGAGTTCTTAGTTAGAAACAGTTGTGTGAAAGCCCCTACTGTATTGTATTTTTCTCTAAAAACAATTGTGGACTCACCTATGTAACAATGGTCAAGCTCAATAAAAACATTGTACAACACTCGATGAAACAACTGTTTGTATTTACAGAACTATTGTTTTCCCTCTTGAACAACAACAATCGGGATTTGGAAAACACTTGACTGAATTGATTTTAGACAAGTGTTTTATTATGGACTGTTGTTGTTTCTAGGTGCTATACAACGTTTTCCAGAACTAGGTACGTTGTCTTGCACACTTATTGACAACGGTTTGTGTACCGTTGTCTGAGGCGCGTAACAGACGGCGCCTCAATAGACCACGGAAAAACAGTGCATCAGACAACGGGTAAAAACCCTTGTCTGAAGCTGTTTTTCTTGTAGTGACTGGACTGGCATTACCTGCAATACTGCACAAACAGTTTCTATCCTCGAGTTATCAGGTCGAAGACTCAATGGATCACTTGCTCACTTCAGTTTCTCTTCATTGCCGCTGAAAGAACTTAAGCTAGGAGTAAACAACTTGTCAGGGTCTATTCCCGATGAAATAGGTGTTTTACGTGATCTTCAAGTTCTCGACATGTCTTATAATTCATTTGAAGGAAGTATTCCTTCTTCTGTAGGTCAACTTAGAGAGCTTCAAACACTTGAACTAGGACGTAATCGTTTGAAGTCCACTATTCCTCCCGAGCTTGGCTTCTGTACCAAGCTCAATAGATTGAATCTAGCTGAGAATTCTCTTACTGGGCCTCTTCCTTTGTCCTTGTCAAATCTTAAACAGATTTCTGAGCTATACCTATATGATAATTATCTTTCTGGTGAGCTCTCCCCTCATCTGATCAGCAACTGGACTGAGTTGATAACACTGGGCATTTCAAATAATACCTTCATTGGTAATATTCCTCGTGAAATTGGTATGTTGACTAATATTACATACCTATATCTGAGTTATAATACTCTCAGAGGACCAATTCCAGGAGAGATGTGGAAGCTCACCAATTTGGAGGTCTTATATTTGAACACCAATAATCTTAGTGGAACTATTCCACCTGAGATTGGGAACTTAACACAGCTGAAATATCTGAATCTCGGCAATAACTATTTTAATGGAGAGCTGCCTGATTCCATTTCTAATTTGAGGTACTTGGAGAGTCTTTCTCTTATATCCAATAGGTTTTCTGGCAGCATTCCCAAGGACTTAGGGAAGTATACTCTCGACTTGAGGGATGTTGAATTATCAAAGAACAACCTTTCTGGTAAGCCTTCGAGGCATTTTAATTCTTCATCGTCATTTACATGATATATTATCACTATCTTATGCCTGTGAAGTATGTTATTTTTAATTTACCAGAAAATTTGTTGTCTTCAATTTATCAGAGCAAATCCAACAATATCTTAGTGTATTCTTATAAATATTATTCCCTCTGTCCCTCCTAATTCTTTACATTTTCTCTTTTGTGATTCCCTTCCAATTCGATCTTTACATTTCCAAATTTTCCAAAAATAGTAAAGATCTAATAATTAAAAAAGTCAATTGGTCTCACTATTTTATCTACTTACTCACTCCTCTCATTATTTCTTAATCTCCTTACCCAACCTAATGGTAAAGAACTCTATTTTGTATGTAAACTCCTCCAGCAATATTCTCTATACTTATTTCTCATTATTATTATAATAATAAATTTGACTCGGAAGAGAAAAAAGGAGGGAATTTTTTCTATCCTTAAAAATTTGGAATAACTTAGTGTACGTCCTAATGTTTTTGGAAATCACTATAACACTATTGATGCATTATTTTTTGTGACATTCCCCATATATTAACTTACTATATTTCAACTTAGGAGCTCATTTAGAGAAATTATTGGATACTTAGATTTGCTCTTATACATAGTTATTTGATCCCAAATTTTGTCACTGGTTTAGGTGGTTTTTTTAAAATTTTTGTTGTATACAAATTTTATCTTAACAAATATTTCAATCTCTTTTATGCTTGACAGGAGAAATTCCTGCAACAGTTTGCAAATTGATCATATCCCTATATGTTCTTGATTTTTCAAGTAACAGGTTAAGTGGTACACTTCCAGATTGTTCAGGAAATCTTACCATTGCTCTCTATGAAATAAATCTTAGTAAGAATCAATTTCAAGGAAAATTACCAAGCATGCTTTGCAAAGCGACATCTCTTGAGATTCTCGATTTGTCGAGTAACAACTTAAGTGGTACAATTCCATACTGTTTGGGAGATTTGGACAATCTTTCTGTATTGGATCTTCATAAGAATCAGTTTCAAGGGGCCGTACCACCAACCTGCACAAAATTCTCCAAACTAACTACTTTTAATATGAACAACAATCACATAGAAGGATTAGTACCCCTAGCCTTCACTAACTGTACGCAGTTAAAGATTCTTGATCTTGGAAATAACAAAATAAGTGGCACATTTCCAACGTGGTTGGTTACCCTTTTAGATCTACAAATCCTTGTTTTGCGATCAAATAGACTTCATGGTAACATAATTGTTAGTGGCAAGACAACAAATCCATTCCCTAATTTGCGAATCATTGATCTCTCTCACAATCAATTCAGCGGCAACCTGCCAATCAATCTTTTCAAGAATTTAAAAGTTATGCGTATTGGAGAGAAAAAGTTCTATATGAATACAGATAGGGATTTATTCTACGAAGCTTCTGTTGCCTTAACTATAAAAGGACTGGATGTTGAAGTGAAAAAAATTCTCAATATTTACACAACTGTAGATTTATCAAGCAACAATTTTGATGGAGTAGTTCCAGAGCTCATCGGGGGACTGAGATCACTACGACTGCTCAACTTATCTCATAACAGCCTTATAGGTCATATACCATCTCTGAGAGACATGAGCCTTCTTGAATCATTAGATTTGTCTTCAAACAAGCTGAATGGTAATATTTCTTGGCAATTCACTGGTCTGACATTTCTTTCAACCTTGAACCTTTCAGAAAACCTTCTTTCTGGACCTATTCCACATGGAAGCCAATTTGATACATTCAGTAACAAATCATTTCTACATAACCCGGACTTGTGTGGAGTCCCTCTGACAAAGGAATGCAAAAATGATTGTTGCCACCGCATGAAGTTGGTGATCATGTTGACTGGTTTGATTGGCAAATGATACTAATAGGGTATGGAAGTGGATTAATATGCGGATTGTCCATGGGATACATTGTTTTTACAACATTAAAGCCTTTAAGTTTTGTGATATTCATTGAAAGAGTTCGACAAAAATTGATCCCAAGATAAATGGAGAACGCTTATAAGTAATATTCTCTCTTCAATTAAATAATTGTTACACTAAAATAAAACTAATTATGTTTCAGTATGTCCTACCCATCATTAAATATAAACATGCATGTGTAGTATGGTGAAAATAAAAAGAGACCGGAGATTAAACAATGTCAAGAATGACTAAATGCTAATGACAATTCAATTTGTGTGTTGACTACTCCCTGCAGCATCATTATTCAACCCATAAAATTTATAGCACCAATTCATGATTCATCTCTAAATCATCCATGTTCCACTTGGTATATCCCTTGCATCACTCACCATCTTATAGAGATTAAATACATTATTATGATATTAAACATAATATAATTTGAACCGGGTCCTAAAAGGAAGTTACTTAAACAACTGTATTATACTTGGGTAGATATTTCATACAAATGAGTGAAGATATTTTTTGAATAAATTGGCTTTTAACTTTACAAATATGTCGCCATTTATTTCAACATTTTGATCCTTTATCCAATTTATAAGAGTGGGATCTGTCATCTGTCAGGTGATTGTACCACAAACTTATCTCAAAATAATTATATTTTACTTCAATATTTCTTATTATTATTGGAAACTGCTCCGGAGCGAAGGTTGGCTTCGGTCATTTCAATCAACATATTGAACCACAATAATGAGTTATTACGGTCACGGCAATGAAACATTGTTGGGGCAGCAAGAAAGTGTCAATACCTTGTGTTAAGTTCTCTAGTAATTTATTTGTTAACACACTTTCATTTTAATAATATAATTTTGTATACTGAATTATAATTAAAAAGTGTGATCAACTATTCCTATAATAATAATTTATTATATACTATACATATGAATATATTATATTATTGTTACGCTTAATAATAATAAATAATATAATATTAAATATTACTATTACTATTATTATTATTTTTATTCTAATTGCATATGAGTAGTTTCGATGTAGTAGTCGTCATACAAGATTAATATGGAAATGTTTTATTATTTTTTCACATGTCTAAGATCAATATTTAAAAATATATGTACGGCTAGATCGTCCGAAAAATCATTTTACAAATAGGGAAATAGTTATAATATACAAGTATTTTTACTATATTTATAATTAAAAGTCATGCAAAATTGATATGGAAAGTTTTTATTAAATTTTCACAACCCTAAATTTAAGAAGTACGGTTGGATCGTCCAAAAAATCATTTTAAAAAATCATTTTATAAATTAGGAACTAGTTATGATATAATAATCTTTTTACCGTATTTGAAATAAAAAGTCATACAAAATTGAAATGGAAAGTTTTTATTAATTTATACAACCCTAAAATTAATATTTAAGCACATTCGTACGGTTGGATGTCCGAAAAATCATTTTACAAATCGGGAACTAGTTATGATATACTAGTATTTTTTAATATATTTGTATTAGAAAGTCGTAAAAGATTGATATAGAAAGTTTTTATTAATTTTTCATAACCCTACAATCAATATTTAAGAACATTCCTATGATTGGATCTTCTAAAAATCAATTAAAAAAATCATTTAACAAATTGGTAACTTGTAACAGCCCGCCCTTTTCGGGCTATTAATTCGAGCAAAATTATACAATTATTAATCCAAAACTATATATTACAAAGATAACTATTACAAAAGCGCAGCTAACAATGACAAAACAACAACCAATCTACTCTAAATCTAAGATCCTCGAAATCCAATGCACTTCATCTTCCTCTTGCACCAAACCTGAAATCGTAAGTAATGAGCTACACAGCCCAGCAACTAACCAATCGATCCAACTAGTTGGATCAAGTAACAAGTAATATATATAACAAAACATAATTTTCGATACGATAACTATACACATAACTTCGATACACTTTCTTATTCTTATTCGATACATACAATACAAATAACCACATAAACAACAATAATTCAAAACCCATAATCTATGCCACGACCACAACAACCCGGTGATAACGGTCCTAAATTTTCAGAAAATTGTCACTACAACCCGGTGACTCGGTCCTAAGTTCTTATTCTTATTTTCATAAACCATGGCATAAATCAGAGTTCCAAACTTACCGTTGACACACAACATATATGGAGTAATACACGTCACTTCAAAATATAATCACTTAGCCCAAAATTTTATAATCAAATATACACACAATTTTAAAAACACCAGAAAGATCGATTTGAAACTTACCTCAACCTCGCAAACCAAGAATTCACACCATCCTAGAACAAATATCCAATCCTTAACACCCAATCGAAAATATCACATCTCAAACGTTGAACTTCTTCATAACTTCAATTCTACCCAGATCTGTATTTCACCTTTTTGACCATCTAAACGATATTTTCTAGAAAACCTTAAAACACGAAAGTCGTAGAGAATGAAAAGATCTTTCCAAAAAGTCCAGAATCAATGAATTCCGACTTACGATGAATTTACTACGAATTTTACAAGACAGCTGATTTGTGTATGAAAAATCCTACGAATTTTAATAACAAAAAGATGAAGAAAAAGAATAAAGATTTGTGTAGAGAGAGATTTATAACTATTTAGTCTTGATGGCTAGAAAAGAATATGAAAAAAATAAGGAGATCTCAATCTATATATAGAGTTTCAAAACCCTACACCAAAACCTAATATGATTCTAATCCGATCCATATTCGAAAACCTGTTATTCTAATCTAATTTTAATTCCTAATATCTATCCAATTTTAATCCTTTTTTTATTATTAATCTATTTTATTATTCTAAAAAAATACGGGATATTACATAACTGGTTATGATATACGGAGTATTAGTCTTTTTATCATATTTGTATAAAAATTTGTACAAAATTGATATGGAAAATTTTTATTAATTTTTCACAACGCTTAAATCAATATTTAAGCACATTCGTATGATTCGATCGTCCGAAAAATCAATTTACAAATCGGAAACTAGTTATGATATACTAGTCTTTTTACTATATTTATATAAAAATTCGTACAAGATTGATATGAAAAGTTTTATTAATTTTTAACAATCCTAAGTTCAATATTTAAGCACATCCATTCGGTTATATCGTTCGAAAAATCTTTTAAAAAAGATTATTTTACAAATCAGGAACTAGTTATGATATGCTAGTTTATTTATTATATTTGTATTAAAAAGTCGTCCAAGATTGAATTAGAATTTTCTATTACTTTCTCATAACCCTAAAATAATTAGTTAATGACATCTATACGACTGGTCGCCCAAAAATTCATTTAAAAAAAATATTTTGCAAATATGAACTAATTTCAATATACTGGTATTTTTAATATATTTGTATTAAAAAGTCATACAATATTGAATTAGAAATTTTTTATTATTTTTTCATAACCATAAAATAATTAGTTAATGAGATCTGTACGGTTGGATCACCAAAAAATCATTTAAAAATTTATTTTACAAATTAAGAACTCGTTTTGATATACTAGTCTTTTCACTATATTTGTATTAAAAAGTCATACAAAATTGAATTGGAAATATTTTTATTATTTTTTCATAAACTTAAAATAATTAGTTAACGACTTGGATCGCCCAAAAAATCAATTAAAAAATCATTTTGCAACTCAGGAACTAGTTTTTATATACTAGTTTTTTTTACTATAATTATATTAAAAAGTCATACAAGATCGACATTGAATTTTTTTAATTTTTTTTATAACCCTAAAATAATTAGTTAACGACATCTGTACGGTTCAATCACCCAAAAAATCATTTAAAAAAATTATTTTTTGTAGTTTCGATATACTAGTCTTTTTACTGGTATTAAAAAGTCGTACAAGATCGAATGTGAAATTTTTGATTATTTTTTCAAAATCCTAAAATCAATAGTTAACAACATCCGATTGGTTGGATCGCCCAAAAATCAGTAAAAAAAATCATTTTATAAATTAGGAACTAGTTTCGATATACAAGTCTTTTTATAATTTAACATTAAGAGAAAATCCCTAATGTATATTAAAATATTATAATATACTATTTTCATCCTTAGAATATAAATTATTTTCTTCCTTCAAATTGAAATAAAATATTATTTTAACAATAAAATTAATTTTATTATGAACTATTATGTAATTTTTAATAAAATATTAAAATACATCCAATAGTATTCTAAGGAATACTATTGGATGTGGTATTCATTATTATTTTAAGGAATACTATTGGATGTGGTATTCATTATTATTTTAAGAAATGTACTGATGAGGTGCTCCTCTTTGAATAGGATATACGCATTATATATGTGCCCGTACATTATATATGTTTTTAAAACTGGATGTAACAATTTTTTGGAGTCATGCAACTTAACACATTTATTCTGAAATATTTATATATTTTAAACAAATAAAGAATGAAGTATACGCATTTGAGTTAAGCATAATTTATGGGTAAAAAGGGCCATCACCTCTACATATCAGTATTCCGGGCCGTTCAACTTTAAAAATAAGTAATTTGGTCATTTACTGAATTATTCACTATATAATAAATATTTTAGAGAATACTATTGGCTGTCACCGAGTTCAATTCATCTCGTGCTGTCTAGCAAAAGGATTTCTTATATAAGTATTACTTTTGTGGTTTTATGTATTGTTCACAACTCCATGAAAGTGAAAGTACAACCACCTTGACTTCTTTGCAATTATATACTATTATTTATATATATATAATTTTTAGTTATGACTTAAAACAGTTATTTAAATAACTTAACTACAGTACAACCTCGATAAATGAATATGTTTGGGTTAAAAAATATATATTCATTTAACGAGATTATTTATTTGTCGATAAATGAGTATAATATTTATTTATTAATAAATGAATATTAATTCATTTAGATAATATTTTTAGACTTTTTTCTTAGTTATATTATTATATATATATACATTATATTCTAATGTATTTAGAATTCACCGTAATTATAATTTTTATGTAAATTTTAATTATATTCATTTTTCTAAAATTATAGATTAGGTGTACTGTATATGTATGTATGAAATAGATAAAGTGTGCAGTATCATGTATTACACAAAATTAAGTATAAAATATATTTTGGTGAAATGAAGAAACAATCAATTTTAGAAGCGCTTTGCGAAAATATATGACTTATTTATATGTTTGATAATTGTTATTGGATGAAATATATTCATATATTATATAAACAGAAATATATTATTTGAAATAGAGTGTTTATTCATTTATATTTACATATGGTCTATAAAGACTACAATTTTATTTATTCGTTTATGCATTTAACGAGATTATTCATTAAGCCCATTTGCCCAAATTGGAATGGAAGAAATTTATTCATTTGTCGAGATTATTCATTTATCTAACATTCATTTATCGTGGTTTTAGTGTACACTGAATATGATGTTTAATTTAGAGTAAAATGCAATGTGTGTGGCTGAAGTTTGACCATGGTGCAATCTGTGTGGCTATAATTTCAAAAATAGCAAGTTGTGTACCTAAAGTTTACAAAACGTTGCAAAGTGTGTACTACCGTGAATTTGAGTGATAACACCGTTAGTAAAAAAAATTAAAATTCAGTGGCTTGTTTGCAATTTGGCCACCAACGGTTATAACCCAATTTGGCAACAATCTAGCATTAACATGAATTGCACGTACAGACAATGTCAGACACTAATATGAAAATAACAATTATTTATAGCTGTTAATATATATATATATATATATATATATATATATATATATATATATATATATATATATATATATATATATATATATATATCTTACTTTGCTAGAAACTAGATTTTTTTTAAATCACATCGAAATACAACACATATGGTATGCAAATTGATCGTTGGGAGCTGTATAAAAATACAGTGAAATCGGATTTCAAAAAAAACTCACTGACTAACGAAAAAATAAATTAAAAATAGAGAGAAATAGATAAGATTGCATGTGGGAGGCAGTATTTTGATATTGTGTACTGCTTATAAGGGGTTATTAGATTAGATTGATATAAAAGCTAAAATTAGTTTCTAGTTTCTATTTTAATTTTGGTTTCTATTTGATCACTAACTTATATATATACACACACACACACACGTTATAGTAACGGTCTTTTTAAAATTAAAAATAATATTTTCTCTAATAAAATTTTAATCTTTTTTTTAATTTATAAAAAAATTCAAATTTTGTAGATAAAATTAAAATTTAATTTTATTATTTTAAAATCTCAATATATTTTTGAATTATACATGAAAATTATATTATTTAAAATAAAAATAATTATTTTTTTAAATCTCAATTTTTCTTTTTGAGTTTATGTACGAATCAAGTATTTTCAATAAGAAAAAAATGAATATATAAAATTATAAAATGAAAAAAATGAAATTTCGGACCTTTAAAATTGAAAAGGAATGAAAAATTATACTTTTTTAACTTTTTTATTTCATAAGTCCCAAAACTATAAAAAAAAATATAAGTTATATTATTTTAAAATTATTATTAATAGTTATATATTATGAATGTAATATTTACCAAATTATATATATTTTATACTTTATTAGTTGTTATTATAATTTTATTTAATAAAAAAAAAAATTGCTCAGAAGGTATTTTTCCATTTGCCCCTGATTATAGTTCGAGTAACTTTGGAGGAAAGTTTTATAGAAATGGCGGCAATTAAGAGCATGGAGCAAAATAGTTGTATTATTGCTTTAACGTGGAAGTACAAGAAAACCCCTGCTAGTTCACTTTATTTACTAATGGAAGTTAGCTCAAACTAACGGTAGCACACACATTGCATGGTCACGTAAACTTGAGGTACACACCTTGCTATTTTCGAAATTATAGTCACACAGATTGTACCATGGCCAAACTTCAGCCACACACATTGCATTTTACTCTTTAATTTATTATGAGTTAAATTGCAGACTGGTTCAAAACTTCAAATTGAAGAGTTTGGTCATGACCCCATTTTGGGGCAGAGAGACTATTATACAACTTTTAGGTTGACGTTCGAGTTGACTTGGAATATAAAACACACACATTGCTACTTCTAAATCATCTCAACAATGGCTTGTTCCTTATCATATACTATACTCTGCATGTTTTTATTTGTTTTGCCTTATTCAGCATTTGCTCAAGGCAATGGCACATTTTCTGTAGGCTCGTCTCTCACAGCTGCAGACGACGCGGCCTCGTGGTATTCGCCTTCTGGTGATTTTGCATTTGGGTTTCGGAAAGTTCAAGAAAATGACCAGTTTTTGCTGTCCATCTGGTATGACAAAATTCCTGACAAGACCATGGTCTGGTTTGTCAATGATGGAATTACTGTCACTGCTGGTTCCAAACTGCAACTCGATGCTGACCTCGGATTAGTCCTCAGTGATCCTCAAGGCAAAGAGTTATGGAGGTCTGCCTTAGCTTCTGGTAGGGCTTCTAGCGGTGTTCTGAATGATACAGGCAATTTTATGATTCTCAGTAGTGATTCGACGAGGATATGGGATAGTTTCACCAATCCAAGTGATACCCTTTTGCCTACACAGATTATGGACAATGGAGTTGTGCTTTATTCAAAGCGTAGTGAGTCAAATTTTTCCAAAGGAAGGTTTCAGCTACAGTTGCTTCCAGATGGAAATCTTGTCCTGAATACAAGAGATATACCTTCAAATTATGCTTATGATGCCTACTATAAAAGTGGAACTAATAATCCTACCAATAATTCTGGTGTTCAGGTGAGGTTTAATCAGACAGGGAATATGTATATTGTACGGAGAAATGGTGGATTATTTGATCTCAATACAAATTTAGTTCCAGATTCAGGGTCCTATTATAGAGCTACTCTAGATTTTGATGGAGTTTTTGTTCTATATTCTCACCCAAAGGTATTTACTGGAAGCCCAAACTGGACTGCTATCTGGTCTCAGCCGGAAAATATTTGTATGGACCTTGGAGGATTTCTAGGTAGCGGGGCTTGTGGATTTAACAGTATTTGCAGACTTGGAAATTCTGGAAGGCCAACCTGTGAATGCCCAGAGAGTTATTCCTTAATTGATCCAACTGATAAGTATGGTAGCTGCAAACCCAGTTTTGTTGAGAGCTGTGAGGATGATGGGCCAAAGTCTAAAGATGAGTTATATGATTTTGTGGAGCTTAATGATACTGATTGGACATTTTCTGATTATGAGCAACTAAAGCCTGTTTCTCAAACAGATTGTAAAAACTATTGCCTAAACGATTGTCTATGTGCGGTTGCAATTTACAGAGGCAATAGTTGTTGGAAAAAGAAACTGCCTCTGTCAAATGGGAGGAATAATAGATCTGAACCAAATGTTATTGGAACGGCTTTTATAAAAAGAAGAAAAGATAATCTTCCTCCTGAAAATTGTCCTCAAAATTTTCCAAACAGCCGTAAGAAGGATCAAGGTACGTTAGCCACTGCTCTATCAGTTCTGTTAGGCAGTTCAGTTTTTATAAATTCTGCATTAGTTGCAGCTGGTTGCTTTGGGTACTTCTGCATATCCAGAAAGAAGACTAAAGAGTTCATGCCAGGTGATAATAGTGTCATAAGCAATATGCGCATTTTCACTTATAAAGAGCTCGAACAAGCCACAAATGGATTCAAGGAAGAGCTGGGAAGGGGTGCTTTTGCAATAGTTTACAAAGGGGTAGTTCAGATAGAATCTTCAAATATGTTAATTGCAGTGAAAAGGTTAGATAGGGTAGTTCATGATGGTGACAAGGAATTCAAAACTGAAGTTAATGTGATTGCTCAAACTCATCAAAAGAATTTAGTTCGGTTGCTTGGATATTGTGATGATGGTGAAAATCGTCTACTCATTTATGAGTACATGGTTAATGGTACTTTAGCAAGCTTCATTTTCCGAGATGTAAAGCCTAATTGGACACAAAGGAAGAATATAGCCTTGGGAACCGCAAGGGGACTGGCATATCTCCATGACGAATGCAGCAAACAGATAATCCACTGTGATATAAAGCCACAGAACATTCTTTTGGACGAATATTACAATGCTCGAATATCTGATTTTGGATTGGCCAAACTCTTGATGATGGACCAGAGTAGAACAAATACTGGAATCAGGGGCACAAAAGGGTATGTTGCCCCTGAATGGTTCAGAAACACACCTGTCACTGTAAAAGTTGATGTATATAGTTTTGGTGTTGTACTGCTGGAGATCATTTGTGGTCGAAGAAGTGTTGAGGATTCAGAAAATGGAGAATTAGACATTTTAACATATTGGGTTTGGGATTGTTTCGAGGAAGGGAAACTGGAGAAGATAGTAGAAAATAAGGAGGATATGATAGATGACTGGGAGGAGCTAGAAAGGTTTGTGATGGTTGCGATATGGTGCATTCAAGAGGATCCATCTTTAAGACCAAGCATGAAACAGGTTATCCTATTGCTTGAAAGAGTTGTTAATGTTGATAAGCCCCCATGTCCATCTCCATTCTCTGTTCGCAGCTGATCAAGTTAGCTACTCTTAACTTTTTGAGATTTTTTAATTGTAGTTATGATCTTTAATATTTCCAAGTCCGCCAATTTCTGCATTACAAAATTGAACTTGTTAATATTAAATGATACTATTATTAGTGTAACTGTATCTTCCAGTTATGTGTTCATGTAATAAATTTTTGTTGTTTACGATATTTTTCTTCATAAATCAATTTAAATCATCGGAATTCTATCCTGGAGTTCATATGCTAGGAAGTAGGAATGGTAGAAACCAAATTTCTTACTCTTTGAATCTTTGGTTGCTTCTATACCCCTTAATTGCACAACAATTTTTACTTGAGATCTTTTAAAATATCGTTTAAAATATCTTACCTTGTATTCTCGAGCTTGGATATGTTTAACAATAATATGCATGAATTTTGAGTATAAAGTTGTAATATCATTGCCAGTAGCTTCTTATCTTCAGTGGCGGAGTAGAGTGGGACCATGTGTGGCCATGCCCCCCCCCCCCCCCCCCATTTTGGTAGGAGCTTCTTAGTACTAGTATGTATTTTATATATAAATTATCTTTGAGTTGAAATTTGGCCCCTCCCGCATATAAAATTGGTCCATACATATGTTCAAACAAAATTAAAAGTGGCCCATATACATAAGAGCCCAATATATAAATTAAAGAGACTAGCCTAATATACAAATTAGATAGATCATTTAAATGATCGTGAACAATTAAAAAACTTAATGTAATAGAAATGTACAAATTAAAAAGATTTGGAAAACACTATAGTTGTACTTCACTGAGCCGCTCGTCTCTTGAGACTCCTAACTCTCCTGTGGCTGTCTCCGGAGCAATTTCACAAGCTTTTTTCTGCAATTAATCTATAAGAAACAAAATCAAAAAGGTACACTATATTCATACTACTAATTTGCTTTTTGTTGTAATTAAGGCTGAGCATTCGGTCGGTTCGGTCCAAAACCGAACCGAACCGAAAAAACCGAAAACTGAAATATTGATTTTTTGAAGGACCGAACCGAACCGAAATTTTTATAAAACCGGACCCGAACCGAACCGAAATATTTTGGTCTATTCGGTTCGGTCCGTTTAAACCAAAATTTTCAGAAGCTTTTGTTTTCTGCAGCATTTTTGGACACATTTTCTGTAGCAGCCATCACTTATTTATCATGCAAACAATCCATAATAATAAATCACAACATCAAACAAGATTTGGATAATTTAAAGACCAAGGTGCAGAGTGCACTGCAGACTACAGTAATCACTAATCAGAACACAAACTTGAACTTTTAGAACACAAACTTGAACTTTCAGAGTTTCAAGCCAATATTTTAGAACAAAACAACAAGATTAACCTACGATAACTGTCTATAACAGATTTATGAAGAAAAACAAGCACTGCAGATACTAGAACAGATCAGCACTCCTTAATCCTTAATCCTTATCTGCAGACTGTAGCAGCAGCACACATCAGCTGACCAGCTGACCAGCATTATCTGCAAATAAAAAAGAACATTCCGTACATTCAGTACATTCAGGACATAAATATAGATATATATGGCATTGACAATCAGTTAGGAAGAACTACAAGGCACCTGAGTCCTGACTATGCTAAAAGAGCAACTGAAAAAATGAAAAATGATGCAAGTATATCACAGAAAGGGAAGGGTCTGTTGTTCTTACTAATCAATGTCTAAGGGTGTGGCATCCGTTTCGACATTTTCCCTCATTGAAAGAGAAGAAAATGCTGCAAAATATAAAATAACGACAAGTTAATTCAATACAAGCACAAATATTAACTAGTGACAAGTGAAATGTAAAATACATGTGTATGTAATTATGTATATACCTTCTTCAAATTTCTCAAGATCATTAACATCTTCTTCAATTGTCTTTGGACGTTTGGCCGATCTCAACCAATCTTGAGCACAAAGTAATCCCTCCACAACTTTGGCCGTCAAAGAACTCCTATATGGATCAAGTACTCTTCCACCCGTACTAAAAGCGGATTCCGATGCTACGGTGGAAATAGGGATTGCTAGTACATCACGAGCAAGTTGCGAGAGGATGGGCAACCTACTTGAATTAACTTTCCACCATTTCAAAATATCAAAGTCATCTTCATTTTTCGTAACATAGACACTCTCTTTAAGATAGATATCCAATTCACACTTGGATTCTACTTCTCCACTCTCCAATTTTTGTTTCATGAATCTAGCTCCTAATGCCGATTGTGTTCTTGAAGTTGAAGATGTAGTTGAATGTATGTTTGAGGATCTACTTGAAGATTGAACTTCTTGATTAACTTGAGTAGTTTAGGTTGACAAATCTTTTTATACTCTTCAAACAACTCTCTTATCACTATACTTGCATCACTTGCCAACTTCCAACCCACATCTTTTCCATATTCCTCACAAAGTGCAAACTCAAGGAACTCCAATTTGTACCTAGGATCAACAACAACCGCCACATAGATAAGTTTGTTCATTTTATGCACATCACCCCAATACTTATCATATTTCTCTTTCATTCTTTCGCCCATTAACGCCACTTCAATGTCATCACTCTTCATCCAATCTTTCAACAAATAATTAACCGTGCTAATCTCATGATAGAATATATTTGATGTGACATACAAAGAACCCGAAATCCTCAAGGTAAGTTCATAAAAATGAACTAAGATATTAACCATCCTTCTAACATTACCCCAATCCCAAGAAGTAGGCACCCCATTACCCTCATTAAGCTCATTTGCAAAGGACGTGTCCATTGTTTCATATAATTCAAATGCACCTTGAAACTTTTGAGCAACATTTAACATCAAATAAGTGGAGTTCCATCTTGTCTTTACATCCAAACACAACATAGATTTAGAATCAACATCCACTAACTCAATGCACTCCTTGAATTTAGCTAGTCTAGCCGGAGATTGCCTTATATACCTAACCGCCTTTCTTACTCTTTCAACCGATGGATCTATTTCTTCAAGTCCTTTTGTCACAATCAAATTAGTTATGTGTGCAATACATCTCATGTGCATATATTTTCCATTCAAGAAATCGCTCCCCCTAGAAGACAACTTATCTTTCAATTTTAAAATGCAAGTATGATTTGAACTAGCATTATCAACCGTGATTGCAAACACTTTTGCAATTCCCCATTCTTTCAAACACATATCAAGGTCCCTAGCTAAGAGCATACCCTTATGACTCTCTATAGGACAAAAATTAATTATTTTCTTGTGCAAGTTCCAATTATGATCAATGTAGTGAGCCGTAATGCACATATAATTAATCCTTTGAATTGAAGTCCAAGTGTCTGTGGTGATATTAATTCTTTGACCCGACATCTTAAAATACGTGGTCAACTTCTTCTTCTCATCTAAATAGATTTGGTAACAATCCCTTGCCACGGTAAAACGAGATGGCATCTTGAAAAGAGGTTGAGTAGTTTTCATGAAATCATTAAATCCCTCACCCTCAACGAATCTAAAGGGGAGTTCATCAATAATAATCATGGAAGCTAACTTATGTCTACTAGCTTTTTGATCAAAATGCCAATTTTTAAGAATACCATCATTTCCACCTACGGATTGTAAAGACAAATGTGTTTGTTTTGACTCACCACTAAGTGGTAACTTTGAGCAACTTTTGACATGTTTTAAAAGTGTACTAGTGCCATTTTGACTAGTATCGGAGAAGTATTCCTTACCACAATACTTGCACCTAGCTTTTTTAAACCCTTCCGCATCCACAAACTTGACCATATGATCCCAAACTTCTGACCTCGCTTTCATAGGCTTTCTTTTTCTCTTGGCGGAACTTGCTTGAGTTGGAGGATTATTACCATCATTAGAATCTCTCATCCCCGTGTCTCGTAGTGAATCAGATTGTGACATTATTTGAACTGAAACAAAGAGAAACAAGAAATCAATTTTTTAAGCTACTGAGTACTACTACTGTTAGTCTGTTACAGTGTTACTAGTTACTGCCTAAAAAATCAATTTAGTACATTAAGTCATTAACAAAGTACCAAACTATATAAATACAGAAATACAGAACAAAACCTAAGAGAAATCAATCAAATCATTATATCAAGCATTAATTAAGAAATCTAAGAAGCAAATTAAGAAATCTAGAATTCTAGATAACATTTAAGAATTAAGATTCAAGAATATATTAACATTTAAGAATAGAATTAAGAAAAACTTTAAAATAGAATCTATTAACATTTAAGAATTAAGATTCAAGAATCTAGCAGAGTAGTAGGCAGCAGCATATAGATACAAATATACAATCATATAAATAACCTACCTTAAAGTAGTGACTGAGGACTGGAGGCTGCTGGACTCGTGGAGGAGGAGGCTGCTGGACTCGTCGGGACTCGGGGTCGGCCGTGGGAACTCGGGACTGGGTGGGGGGACTCGTGAATGACTAACTGTGTGTGACTAACTGGGTATTAGATATTTAGATTATTAAATATTATATATATATATATATAATATATAATGTAAACATACGTTTTGTAAATTTCGGTTTTTTCGGTTTTGGACCAAAATATTTTGAAAAAACTGGACCGGACCGAAATATATTTCGGTTCAAACCGAAAAACCGAAAAAACCGGATTTTCAAAAAAATTGGAACTGAACCGAACCGAATTAGCATATTTCGGTTCGGTTTTTCGGGTTCGGATCGGTTTTGCTCAGCCCTAGTTGTAATCCCTAAATTGAATTATTTGATTTGATAAGATTTTGGGAACTAGGGTTCAACTCATTTTTTTGTTGTTGTAGACATTTGAAACATTGTCAACAATTTCATATTTGTCTCAATGGTTAGTAAAGACAAGGAAAGCTGTCATCTATCCCCTTGTGTACAAAGTGGTAACTCTTATTCTAACTCTTCTGGTTTCTACAGCTACCACAGAGCGATCATTCTCAGCTATGAGTTTTGTCAAAAACAAGCTTCGAAACAAAATGGACGATGGATACCTCACAGATTGTCTTATATTATATATTGAGAAAGAAATTGCTCGTACTATCAATGTAGATTCGATTATAGATGATTTTCATGACTTGAAAGAGCGAAGATCTCTATTTTAATATATTATTATTGATAATACAATTTTTTGCTCTTCTTTTCGTATGTGGTAAAAAAATTTTGGCCCCCCTCTTCTATCGAGTCTGCGTCCGCCCCTGCTTATCTTGATCCCCTTTCGGAACGACACTATTTTGATTCTGCATGTTTCAAATAAGCAAGTTTCAATCTGTGGAAACATATTAAAGAGGTAATACAATACAAATTTAGAGATAAAGAAGACAGGTTAGAGTTTTCAATGAGTTCTGTAATACGAATATTAGGTGTTTGTAAAGATTTTTACAAGGGGTTGAGTGAAAAAAATTAGAAGATGTTTGCTATAAAGACCAAGGACTTGATGCCCTTAAAAAAAGGAAGTTTATGAAGAATTTATGCTAGTAGTGGAAATCATTTCACATTCAGTTATCCAATTGTTTGTTTCAATTGCTTTTGTTATTCAAGTACAAGTGTTCTTGATTGATGACCGATTTACAAGTTTGTTTTCCAGTTAAATGACCATCTAACTGATTTCGAGTTTTATGCTCGATACTCTGCCCGAAGTAAGAGTCCTTCGACATCTGTGAAAAATAAATCAGATTACAACTATCAGAATTCAGATTGCATATCTTAATTGACTGAGTTACTCAAGTGCAACTCCATAAAGTTCAATCTGACCATTTATTTAATCCAGATACAATCATGCTCGAGAGAAAAGCAAACATGTTGTTGAGTGAACAAGAAGAGCAGCTCATTCACTTGCACTTAAATCCTCCCTTGTTTCTACTACTGATGTCGTACAATTAATCAAATTTATCCAAAATATGTTGTCAAATGCCACCTTTCGGTGGAGTAATATTACATGTACATCCTCTATTATATTATTTGGTGATTCCCTTGATATGTAATTATAATGAGGGGTTAAATTCCAACTAAAAAGATATGGTGAAAATGATGCTTGAAGATTATATATGAACCTCCGAAACCAGAGGAATTTAATCATTGCCCAAGGCCCAAGTCAACATCTACCTTGAAGTTTTTTCATTCGTTTGAAATCTTATATATAGCAAGTTGTTAGAGCCATGAAATTCGTCATTGCAGAAAAAAAATGGTACTTAGATTAATATATGGATCTTCCATTCTTCCAATTCTGTTAAATTGTGCGCAAGATTATATAAGGGAATGACGAATGATAAACTTTTATATGATCAACTGAAAAGATTGATTAATGGAAAATTTAGTGAGATGATTGGGTTAAAGTAAGAAATGAACTTGATCAAATGACAGATGATTCGTTGAAAGAGATAGAGCAACACTGGAAGAAACAGTCCATATATCGATTACCACCATCCATTACGGAGCTAAATAGGCGTGAATACAATCCTCAGATGGTCTTCTTTGGGCCTCTTCATAATGGTCAGCCACATTTACTGCTCATGGAATTGCCCAAGCACCGTGCTTTCCTTATTTTACTGAAAAGATCAAATAAGCTTGTGCAAAACTAGGAGGAGTCCTTAGCCCCACTTGCACAGGATTTAAAGGAATCTTATGATTTGAAGTGAATGATTCACGATGGTTGTTTCGTGCTTGAAATTCTGCATATGTCAGCCAGTCACCCCTAGCCTGGCACTAGCCCTGCTAAATTGTATGAGGAAGATCACAGTATAGTTGCCTGATTATGCTCTTAATGATCCATTTTTAGCAATCATGGAAGGCTAAATATCATGTCATACTTCAAGCAGGACATGCTAATGCTTAAAAACCAGCTGCCAATGCTGGTGCTTGAAAACATGTGTGCAGTTCAAAATGATAAAACTAAATAACACTAAGTATTCATAAATGTTAGAAATTATTTATACTCATTATTTAGATGTCACAAATTCTCTGAACATCAAGTCCATGAAATTTATTGCTTTTCTAATATTAGACTGGGTCAATTCAGATGGTACTAATATATAATATATTACAATTTCAGTAGAAGTGTGACAACCAATTATGAATTTTATCAACTTCAGAATTTGAATACACAGTAGATATTAATAACTACTGCTGCATACATGACTTGTAACTATATAATGGTTCTCCAATCAGGAAAAAAAAAGAACTATATAGTTCAGCAGGAGGAGTTTCTGAAGTACAATATGGTCGAGTTCTACTCTCCAGGTCAGCCAGTCCCGAAGCTTGGGAAATGCTTGCATTTAGTAGTTGTGTACAGGAAGTACCTACTTTTTGATCGACGCCATCATATAATTCGTCATCCCAGGCTTTATAATATTTATGGAGGCGGGGATGAGATTATATATTCTGCGATGGAGATTTATGAAGCAGGAATCAGATTCAAGAAAAGTTATACCAGAAGCCTTAAAGACATCTCATTCCACAGTGGGGTTCTAAGACACCCATGTATCACAGTGGATGAGAAACAGTAGTAGTGATTCTTAACCTAATTGCTTTCGAAAGATTCCATGTTGGTGCTGGAAATGAGGTGACTGCATATATTTTCTTTATTGGCAACATTATTCGCAGTGCATGAGATGTTAATCTTTTACATTTGCAAGGTTCTATACAAAATGCCATGGGAAGTGATGAAGATGTGGCTACACTATTCCAATCACCTTCTAAGAATGTAACAATTGATCCTGATACTAACTCAGATGGTGGTGTCATCCGAATTGTTGATGTGTAATAGTATAGTGGCTGATTTTTCAGAGGTGTGATTTTTCGGATCAAATAGCTAAATGGTTTTATTACTTGAAATCAGTTTGCAGGTGTGTGACTGGAACTGAAATACACATATATTTTAATCAAGTTCTATAAACTGATTTGTAGACTGATCAAATTTCTGAGATTCAGAGTAGGCTTTTCTTAGACTAGATTCGGATTAGGTTTGAATGGAATCGGAATGCAAAGAATTTTATAGCTTACTGCTGTTAACAATAATGTCTTCGTTTTAATTATGCATGTCCACAATAAAACTGTAGAAAAAATATAATCTTTGTTTTAATGAACATTTACCGGATATTAAATCTACATCATACATAGTATGTTGTCTATTTTCAACATATTAATATAAATCTACATCTGCTGATATTTTTTTGAATCGTTTTCCTCTACATGTAATTAAAAAAGTTTTGTTAAAACTAAAAATATGGTGAAAGTAAAGTTTGAAGATCAGATCTGTTACTCTAAAACGAGAGGAATATTTTCTAGCCCAAGTCACAATCTACCTGGGAGTTCTTTACTTCATTTAAAAGCTTATATATACCAAGTTGTTAGACACAAGAAAACTCACTGCAGAAAAAAGAAATAATAAATAAATAGTAACACATTTTGGTAGGGGCAGGAATTTGAAGGTGTATCTCACTCTTTTGATTCTATTAATAGATGTGCAATTTATCTAAGAAGATGACTGGGGATAAACTTATTGTGATCAACTGAAAGATAAATCAATGGAAAAATTAGTAAACAATGACTGGGTGTTAAAAGTAAATGATGAACTTGACCAAATGAAACATAGTTCGATTGAAGAGATTGAGCAGCACTGGAAGAAACGGTCCATCTATCGTTTGCCAGCATCTATTACAGAGCTAAATAGGCATGCGTACAAGCCTCAGGTTGTCTCCTTTGGGCCTTTTAATCATGGCCAGCAACATTTACAGCCAATGGAATCACACAAGCACCGTGCTTTTCTTATATTTTTGAGAAGGTCAAATAAGCCTGTGGAATACTTTATGGAGTCTTTAGCCCCTGTGGTGCAGGATTTGAAGAGATCTTATGATAATTTCCTCCACAGACAAGAAGACACCGATGAATTTTTGAAGTTAATGATCCTTGATGGCTGTTTCATGCTTGAAATTTTGCGCATGTCAGCCAGTACTGATGGATTTTATCAACATCACACCTGGACTGGCACCAGCTCTGCTAATTTGTATGATGACGATGATAGTTTTGTCGCCGATTATGCTCCTAATGATCCAATTTTCAGCAATCACGGGAAGCTATATATCATGCCATACATCAAGCGCGACATGCTTATGCTAGAAAATCAGCTTCCCATGCTGCTGCTTCAAAACCTCCTGGCTATTCAAAGCGACGGACCTATGGTAAATTAGCTATTTGTATATAATAATAGTTAGAATGCATATGTCACAAATTTGGAAAATATAAGGTCCATACACATAAGTGCATTTCTAAAATCACACTTGTCGGAAAATTAAAATGACACGATATGTTGCAATTCACAATATTTTCAGTGTGAGCGTGATAGCCACTTGAATTTTACTTATCTTAGATTATGAATTGTGATAATACTAACTGGTGGTTGCATATGGAAACTATGTAATGTGGCAGCATGAGGAGTTTTTGAACTACCATATGGTCAAGTTTTACTCTCCAGATATACCAGTCCCGAACCTTGGGGAATGCCTGCATTTACTAGATGTATACAGGAAGAGCCTACTTTTTGATCACCACCCTCATAAATTTCGACGCCCCAGGCCTTATAATATTAACGAAGAGATAATACGTTCTGCGATGGAGCTTCACGAAGCAGGAATCAGATTCAAAACAAGTAAAACCACTAGCCTCAAAGATATTTCATTCCACAGTGGGGTTCTAAGACTCCCACGTATCGTGGTGGATGACACGACAGAAGCAATGTTTCTCAACCTAATTGCTTTTGAAAGATTCCATGTTGGCGCAGGTAATGAGGTGACAGCATATGTTTTCTTTATGGACAACATCATTGACAATGCGAAGGATGTTAATCTTTTGCACTTGCAAGGTATTATTCAAAATGCCATTGGAAGTGATAAAGCTGTGGCCAAATTATTCAACTCGCTTTCTAAGGATATAACACTTGATCCTAATAGTAGTTTGGATATTGTGCACAAGAGTGTTCACCACTACTGCAAGAAACCCTGGAATGAATGGCGAGCGAATCTTATACATACTTACTTTAGGAGTCCATGGGCTATTTTGTCTGTTTTTGCGGCTTTCTTACTATTCGCCCTCACGATTATTCAGACAATCTACACTGTCGTGCCATACTATGATCAAGATCCTCCTCCACCTCCGCCCCCACCACAACATTTCTGACAGGGTTGATTTGAGTTTCTTCCTTTAAACATGAATTTGGTTCATTTCCATTTAAAGGATTACAAAGTTTTTGCTTTACAGTGTGTTCTGTTCTATTCTGTTCAAATTTATTATTTTGAGTACTTATGATGTCTTGATTGGGACTTGATTATGTGTTTTATGATCTTTATAATTTTGAAATACAAAGGAGTGTTTTGATATTATATTTAGCTTTTGGTTCACTGTAGTATAAAATTAAATATAATGACAGATGTATAGTTTCTATGCAGTGCTCTAAATCATTAATTTATAAAATAATGACTACAATACAACAAAATTTAATAAAAATATGAACTAAAATATCTCAATTCAAGATAATCCAATCGGGAAAAAATGACCATATGAATGTTCGACATGTTCTTCACATCACCAGAAAAAGTTCTATCATTGTTGTTGTGGTCTCGTGGATCGCCTGAGCAAGTATGCTGGTATTTACGTCTTGCACATTCGTTCACTGCCAAGTCAATAACATGCTGCTTTCTCTTAAATTGCATGGTATGCTCCGTTTCAGAGTCAGTGACCATGGTTCAACATTAGCCATATTTGGAAAGAGATTTTAAGACGTCTAGTTTTAAATTTCAACTAAGCTAATGTTAGGAATCTACATGTGATTTGATGATAACATTAATCTTAGAATCATAGAAATTTTATTTGATGTAACTGATCAATTGATATGAAAGTTATAAATATCAATTGATCAGGAAACCATTTATCAGTTGAAGTGTTTATATGAATCAACTGATAATTTGGATTGTAGCATAAGTGTTCTTAGTTTATTTCAATCGATAAGGTGTAAATCAATTGATATTTTGTTCATCAATTGATGTTAGAGTCGATTGATATAGATCATCAATTGATGTGTAAATTAAACTGTTAAATTGTAATTATGTGAAGACAGGAAATTACACAAGTGAAGGATGATCAATTGATATTGAAGCATCGATGGATGAAGGATCAATCGAAGAAGCCAAGTCAAGCATTGAAGACCATCAACTGATGTGAAGACCCATCGATTGATATATCGATTGATAAAATCTATCAATCGATAAGCCATCTTTTATCAATCGATGGATAGAAAGATCAATCGAAGAAGTACATCAGTTGATGGATTAAAGGACAGATCAATTGGTATGCCTAACAGCAAATTATCAATTGAGTGTGACAACACAGAAAGAATATCTGTTGAAGATCCAGAGAACAAAAGCACTCCTATGGAAGACAGTCTAGAGTGGCTGTGAAGACTCAATCTGAAGCTGTCTTTTCAAACCTTTTTAAAAGATAGAAAAAGGTAAAAGAAAGGCAGGTAGAAACAATCCTAGAATAGGAATTGTAAAAGAACACTTGTGGTATATAAACAAGTGTAGCAGCATTATTAGAAATAGTCAAATTAGACAATATCTCTTAATCAACTGTTCAAGCTTAAGAACACATTTGTAAGAACAGTTGATTTGTTTTCTAATCTTGTAAAAACGCAACTAGGTTTCTTTTAACCTAGGAACATTGAGCAAAAATATACACTGATGGAAAACCAATCCATCAGTAATTTTAAATCTCCTTGTTCAATTTACGCTTCAGTCTTAAATTGTTAGAACATATTCTCTCTATATTCTCAAACTTCAAGAACGAATATTAGAACCAGCAAAAAGTTTTAATATTTATATTCAACCCCCCCTTCTACAAATATTGACATTGTTCTAGGGAATAACAGCTAAGCAGACCACCTGCGATTGGACGGATAAACAGAGGTAGTGAATTATATAATGGAACAGTACTGCAGTGTTTGCCTTTCAGAAGCCTCACTCTTGGTTGTCTTTCTTAGCATGGGCACAGTACTGCAGTGTTTGCCTTTCAGAAGCCTCACTCTTGGTTGTCTTTCAACCACAACATGCTTATGGTAAAGAATCAACTGCTCATGCTGCGGCTGGCATAACCAGGAAAAAGAAGTTATAATTTTTTTTTCATACGCCAGAAAAAATTTAAAAAATGATAGGTATTTAAATTGAGTAGGATTTATAATCCATGATTGAACCATAAAAATTTAATATTTTCTTAAAACAATTTCAGGATCTCTCAAATTTATGGTTTAGCAAGTAGCCCATGATATGTATGCCTTTGATGCCTACTCTTCAAAATTAAGTGTACTTGTGTAAAATATTAATAAACAAAATACAATAATTATAATAATAATAATAAAATTTTATTTACCATAGGAAATTAAACAAGTACTGTAATTATAATTTTATGTATCAAGCACATATATGAATGTTGAATATGCACATGAAAACATTGCAACTGCTTTTCTTTTTCTTTTTTATTACTGTATTTGATTTGTTCAAATAACAGAGTATAAATGCATGACTTTCTATTGTTCATAAACAATTTTCTTCTTTCACATGATTTCCAAACAATCAAAACGTACAACATACATAAATCTAACATGCATTTCTAGATTCCATCAACATAGATACATAAATTTAATCTAAGTGCAAGATCTGCATATACACATTATCATATTATGGGTGATCAACCACCTAAAATTGCCATAATTGGCGCTGGGATTTTTGTTAGATCACAATACATTCCCAGATTATCTGAGATCTCTGACCTTGTTGTTGTTAAAGCCATTTGGAGCCGGTCCGAGGTAACTGTCAAATTTGCCAATTTTTCGATATGATTCACATTGTTTATTACATGAATTACATTTATAATGTAAATTAACTGTATCTGATCTGCGTATTTATACAGGCATCAGCGAAAGAGGCGGTTAAAATGGCAGATAAATATTTTCCGGAGGTTGTATCCAAGTGGGGTGATGCTGGGCTTGATGATATTATTAACGATTCCTCCATTGTTGGTGTTGCGGTTGTTCTTGCTGGACAAACTCAGGTACTATGTCGTACATATATCTTCATTTTACGTTTTATTGTATGTATTAAATTTCAATTATCACAGTCCTTTGTACCAAAGCACGAAAGCCAGGATCTTTCAGAAAATGGATTCCTAGTGCATAACCGCATGGATAAGCTCACACTAACCCGTCAATTTGGGATCCAATTCGAGATTTTCCTTGGGAGGTATCGGGAAGGAATTGGAATGGAATAATATCGATTCATACAGAAGAAAAGTATTATTAAAGACGAAAGATTAAAAGTTTTGGTCGTCGGTTGGTTTGGTACTGGGTGAACCATAGAAAAGATCTTAACCGTCCAATTTTAAGTGAACCATAGAAACAATCTTAACCGTTAAATTTTTAAAAAGTATAGTCATACATACAATTCTAACAGCAGTAGTCCTCCTTTTATGCAAACAATTCATAAACATTATAATTCTAAAGAATATAAACATTACTTTTATATAAGAATATAATTCCGTTGATATGATAATATTATATTATATTTAAATTATATTTTTTATTTTTTATTTTACGAATCTCACTTATCCTATAATTTTTATTTAATATATCATTAAAGTCTATCCTATAATTTTAATTTAATATATCATTAAAATTTATGAGAACATTGAAAGTTTGGTAGTCGATCGATATTTGGGCCGGATAATTGATTAATTATTGGGCCTAATTTTAAAATATTAATCTTCTAACTAAAATACAATCTCATATTAATCTTCTAACTAAAATATCTCACATTAATCTCCTAAGTAAAATATATTTCTATATAAAACAAACAAAAATTATCCAATTAAAATATAAATACAAATAAATTATATAAAAACATATGCATATAATATTAAATAAAATTCATCCGTGCATCGCACGGGATACAAGCTAGTATTATTAAAGCCGAAAGATTAAAATTTTGGTCGTCGGTATGGTACTGGGTGAACCATAGAAAAGATCTTGACCGTCCAATTTTAAGTGAACCATAGAAACAATCTTAACCGTTGAATTTTAATAAAATATAATTTTAAAAGAATATAATCATGCATACAACTCTAATATAAGTAGTCCTCCTTTTATACAACTCATCATCAAAAGTTAATATTATATATTATATTTAAATTATATTCTATATTTTTTATTTTACGAATCATACTTATCCTATAATTTTTATTTAATAAATCATTAAAGTTTATCCTATAATTTTAATTTAATATATCATTAAAGTTTATGATAAACCCTATATACACCTCTAACATTATTTTATCTATAAGTAATTTTTATTATATATTATATTATTATAGCCGATATAATAAAAAATTTAAATTATATATTTAAATCATATAAAATAATTAATATATAATTTATTAATCACATCTGTGCGTTGCACGGGTTACGTGTTAATTTTATTAGTGATGGACAACGAAATCAAACACACTTAAATTTTTGATCTATAAAAATAAAAATATTTTATAAATACAACTTATTTTCAATTTGTATACTTAAACAAAATAAATATCTTTTTAGAATCTATGGAGGTAAATATTTCAGTGCAGATAAATATATTAAGAGAAAAGCTAGTTTACCCCTTACTCGTATATGAAATATGGTTAGTTTAGTCCAATAACT
This sequence comes from Oenanthe sinensis, assembly GCA_028671895.1. Classification (NCBI taxonomy): domain Eukaryota; kingdom Viridiplantae; phylum Streptophyta; class Magnoliopsida; order Apiales; family Apiaceae; genus Oenanthe; species Oenanthe sinensis. The sequence goes on from CM053813.1 coordinate 19,288,733, forward strand.
TAACTAATTACCCCTCAAATATCATATTTATATGTATGAATGAATATATGATAAATGATGATCACAAAAATATAAATACTATAAATTTAACATTACAATTCACACAGATATTATGTGGCAACGTTGCTAATGTAGTCATTCAGTAATTAGCATAAGAACATACCAACATAAAAATGTAAATAATTACCCACATTTTTATAATGAAAATTAAACTCATAATACTCCTTATGTCCCATTAATGTTGTTAATATAGTCATTCAATAATTAGCATAAGAACATACCAACATAAAAATGTAAATAATTACCCACATTTTTATAATGAAAATTAAACTCATAATACTCCATACGTCCTATTTTACATGTCATTTTTGAAAAAATTACACATTTTAAGAAAAAGTTAGGTTGATAATTTGTTTCATTATCTACCCTTAATAAATAATTGTATTAAGTGTAAATGAGTTGTTTATATATATAAATTAGTCAAAGATTAGAAATAGTAATACAAGGGTAATTTGTGAAAGAATCTTTAAAAATTTGTTTTGGAAAAAGAGACTGACAACTATTTTGGGACAATTTTTTTTATCAAAAAAGACATGTACTAGTTTTCAAAAATAGACTAAGTGCTTATTTGGTACATAGGAAAATACTCAGGAACTTGAAAATTATTTAGTTAACACTAATACGGTAAGTATAAATGACTTGAAAGTATAACTTCCAACTTCCTACAAAGCCTGAGAAGTTTCTTCCCCACCCTCCCCCAGATAACTTATACTTTCCATAGATTACATTTTCTTGCTTATCAACCAAACAAGATTTTATACTTCTTATCCTAACTCAAAAACACTACTTCAGCCTCTTCTCACAGCCTCTTCTAACAACCTCTTCTCCCTTCTCACAGCCTCTTCTCACAGCACTCGATCACGACCAAAAACCCTAACTCAAAAACACTACCTCGACTGCTCGACTGCTCTTCAACTCGTGATTTATATGTTCGATTAGGGGAAGAATAGCTCGATTGAGGGGAAGAATAGCTCGATTAGGGGAAGAATAGCTCGATTACAGCCTCTTCTCAACTGGTATGTTAATTTCTTGGCTTCTCAACTAAACCCTAGTCTTCTCAACTTTGATTTATATGTTAATTTATGTATATGTGTGTGTGTTTATGTATGTGTGTGTGTGTGTATGTGTGTGTGTCTGTATGTGTGTATATGTGTGTGTATGTCGTTTCTCCGGCATTGGAAGATAAGCAATCGGTGTCGTCTTCTTGTTCGTTGCCGAGGTTTTTGAACTCCGATTTGAATGATAATTTTGGTTATTTCATTAGAAAGGTAAAGCTAATCTTTTGTTTATTTATTTTGGCATTTGTTAATTATTTATGTGATGATGTGATTGTTGGAACAAGAATTTAACGTTTGCTAAGAAATGGTTTAGTTATAGTTGTGATTCTGTCTACTGGATATTTAAGTGATTTGTTATTATTGGTTTAGGTTTACGGATTTTACTATTTTAGTATTAGTCTTATGTTGATAGTATGTCTTTTCAGAAACTTCGGGTTTGGTGTCAGCTTCAAAACGGACAGTGGGAGTTGGGACAGATACAATCTATATCAACCGAGACGGCTAGTGTTTTACTTGTGAATGGAAGTGTGAGTCCATGCCAACTATATTTTTAGAGCTTGTAGTTTATGTGAAGCAGTTTAGTGAAATGTGTGTTTACTTGTACATGTATATGACTGCAGGTGGTGACGGTGCCTGCAGAAGATTTATTACCTGCAAATCCAGATGTCCTTGAGGGTGTGGATGATCTTATGGAGCTTAGTTATCTAAATGAGCCATCTGTTCTTCATAACCTTCAGTACAGATATTCTCACGATTTGATCTATGTATGTCTGATTATACATCTTTTCTTTCCGAATTTCTTTCTATCCTTATAACTTTGGCTGATAATTTTGTTTGTCTCCCTGTAGAGTAAAGGCAGAAGCTTTTGGACAGCCCTCATGTGTACTCTGTAGCTGACACTGCCTATAACGAGATGATGAGAGGTGAGCCAACAAAAATTTTAATGACATGAATAAGGGGTTTCTTGTTAACTATATATGCTTAATTTTAGTGCTTCTTGTTGTATTGGTGTCTCTTGCAGATGGAGTAAATCAAGCTATAATAATAAGGTTAGTTGAAGATTTGTTTTAGCATCCGTGATTTCAAACTCTGCTGATGCTCTACCAGCGATCCTTTGGGTGATATCGTGCACTATATTATCAGAATCTCTTAAATATTTCAAATTATCTCAATATCATACTGGTGTATTTCCTGTATTATAGCGGAGAAAGTGGTTCTGGGAAAACTGAAACAGCAAATATCGCAATGCAATATTTGGGAGCTCTTGGTGGTGGTAATGCTGGAATTGAACTTCAATTGATACAGACAAGCCATGTACTGGAAGCATTTGGGAATGCAAAAACATCTCTGAATGACAACTCCAGTCGATTTGTTAGTTTGATCCATTGACCCTCTTTTCCTTATATTGCTTATAGACAGTTCTGTAGCTGCACTTGTTCAAATTGATGACCTACTTGTCTTGCTGATACACTGCAGGGGAAATCGATAGAAATTTATTTTAATGCTGTGGGGAATATATGTGGTGCTAAAATCCAGACTTGTAAGTTTGATTTTTGAAAGTTGCCATAACAAGTAAATAATTAGTATTCGATCAGACCTTAACTAACTGGTACAATGTAACATGTACATGTCAAATATCAATGGCTACGTTAACTCGGAATAGTTCTTCTGGAAATGGTAATTTATGTTGTTGCATCCTTTCAAAAAAGTTTCTGCAAAATTAAATAGCAAGTGGTCACAGCAAAAATAAGTTGAAGTATTTTTTTGCAGTCAAGAGTATGTCATCTGGCCTGTGGAGAGAGGTCGTATCATATATTTTACCAGCTTTGTGCTGGGGCTCCATCTGTTCTCAAAGGTTCTGCAAAAGTTACAATTTCATCTTATTGCATGCATTTGTGTGTAAAATAAATGAATAACCTATCGCCAGCTTACCATATTGTAACAAAAGGAAAGCTGTAAGGAAAAATTGTATGTTGTCTATGGCAAGGCATAAGTCAAATATGTGTGATGTGTTGTATGTCATGCGTGAACGACAATAACCTGGGTTGTGTTTGTCCTTGATGATTAAAATAGGGATCCCTTATATTTATTTATTCTCTTACATTATTGGTGTATGCATATTGGTTACATTTCACAACATTGATTGGGTTGGATTGTTATTATATTCCTCAGTCCTAGAACTTAATTGTTATTATATGTTTGATTGAACTTCTACACTGCTTTGAGTCTGTTTCATAATAGGAGTTCATTAGCACCTACAGAGGGACATACCGGTACAATATCATAGATTGACGTCATCGTATGATAATTATTTTTTATTAATATCAAGTTTGAAACAAGTGCCTCTCTTTTACTTTTCGATAGTGAAGTGAGTACTGAAAAAATTCCACATACTTTATTATTGTTCATTGTTCATTAACAGAGACGCTGAACTTAAAACTGTTCCTATTTTGATTTACTTTACTGTTTTTTATGTTGGTGATATATTTTGTGTTTGATTTTGGCGCTCAAGATCTGCTATCCCCTTGCTATTATCATCTGTTTGTCTAAGTTTATAATGTTGTCCTTTGTCATTTTATAATATAGATGTTCATGGTTCTAATCTATTCATTTTATACAGGATGGACGAAAGAAATCTGAATGTCAGGTTGCACTACACTGGAGCATTTCAGAAGACAAATTATATCGGTGGAGAATCTTTGCTTGTAACGCGCGTTGATGTCGAAACATTCTCATATACTGTACTGATGGAGTATGTAAATGATTACCTTCATTTCTCGGAAATTGGAGGAATTTACATTAGTAAAGGCAAGTGGGGTGGTTGGAAGCTGGTGACAAATGACAAAGAGTTGTTTGAATATATACATGGCTGTGAAAATGAAGAAGAAGTACATTTTTACATTGACAATACTATTGACAAAGATATAACTCAACGCGGCACTCCTGTTACTCAAAGCGGCACTCCTGTAACTCAAGGCAATGCTTCTTTATAGACTATTTCTAGTATCAGGTGCATTGGAGTGCATGTTAATTCTATACTTTGGTAGTTTATTTCATCTTCGGCAGATTTGTTAATATTGGTAGTTTATTTTGGTACGTAATTTGGTAGATTATTTTGGTAGTTAATTATCTACCATGGTTGGTTGTTTAGGTAAATTGGATGTTTATGGTATTGGTTGTTTAGGTAGATTTGATGTTTATGGGATTGGTTGGTTATTGGATATGTGACTAGGTCTTTTTATGGGATTGATATCTATGTACAAACAGGTTCTTGCAAAAAATTTATTAAAAGTGTTGCCTTTTGCTTTTATAAGTGTTGCATTATGAATATTTAGTATTGCAATATATTACAATCCACTGTTGCCAATGTTAATATTGTTGTTGCAAGGCTTTCAATTTAGTGTTGCATTTTACCAATTGAGTGTTGCTGAAGGATTTCAATTTAGTGTTGCATTATATCATAAAAGTGTTGCATAAGATCAGGCCCCACCACTGACGTGGCACTGGGGGCCTCCACTGCTGACGTGGCACTGGGGGCCCACTGCTGACGTGGCACTGGTGGCCCCCACTGCTGACGTGGCATGTGGGCTCCACTCCTGACGTGGCACTATTGGGCCCCACTGTTGACGTGGCACTGGTGGGCCCCACTGCTGACCTGACCCACAATTGTTTCAGCTTTACATTTAAAGCAACACTAAATTTTGTTGCATTTATACCCTGGTGGTGTTGCATTATGACCAACATGCAATACTTTCAGCGGTGTTGCATTACATAGCAAAAGCGTTGCATTAGAGGTCAAAGGCAATGGCCGCAGATGCAACACTCAAAAAGTGTTGCCTTTTTCGATTTCAGGCCTAAGGCAACATCATTTGGCACATAAGGCAACATCAGAGGGCATTGCCTATGAGCACTTATGGCGTAGTGTTAGGAATCTAATACCTAGTAATTACAACTTCCCATGCAAATTACTAATCCTATGATTACCCAAACAAGCACTAATTTGTTTTTGCTTTCTATGAACAAATCATGAGACTTTGACTTAGAAAACAAGTGTATCCTGTATATGACGTTTTCCATTGCAGTGACCGACTGACTGTACTGTAACTTGTCGTCTTCAGCATCCTTAATCGCTTGATGAGTACTCTTAGTGTTGGACATTACTTTATTGGAGACCATAGACATGTGTGAACCTTTAGTACATTATTTTTCCAAGCATGTTTTGTTGACATTGTGCTTTTTGCAGGATCATAATATAGGGGACCAAAATAATAGAATTTGAAAATATACCGATTAATTTGATATGCTCCCGCCTTTCTTTGACTAAATAATAAGTTTCAAGAACTCATACTGTATGTACCAAGTGACATGGTGTACTAGTCTACCTACTAATTGATACATTTCGGTTTTCCCCGGTGGTTACCAATTCCCCACATAAATGATTTATAATAGAAAAATTCTTTAAATGTGGATAAGTAGGAACATCTAGCTCATAATGTTGTAGTTAACACTTCACACTTTAGATGGAGTTTTTCTTTGTTTAAAAAATCTTCAGGATAAAATTTCTTAGCTAGCTTACAAATATTCATCACATTGAATGACTTATAAGTTATAACCATATCTAGGATTCAATGTTGCACTCATAATGGGAAGCTCCATTGTTTGTTCACTAAACCAATTGCTTAATACCAGCAATTATCGATATATGGCAGTAGTAAAGATTTCTACTCGGCAATAATTGTCACAAGGCTCATAATTTGCTTTTGTATTCCTTGTTGGCGAATAGATTCAAGTACATCAAAATAAAGGAACACCCATATCATACCCATGTCAGGAATCAAGATGGTATAATCTCCAACTCTTTTGAATCAAAACCATAAACATGATTAAATCAAATGGAAAAATTCAATTTAACGAATCTTAGTTTTATACATTAAAATTTTTATGACAGTTGGTAGGGACCGGGACTACAGTCCCTTGGTTATGATTGTTAACAGAGGTGACGAAATCAAAGAAGACTCGGTCAGAAGTTATACATAAACATTTAAAAGGTAAGGGATCAATCGGCAGTGGAAGAATATTATTTATGTTATTGTTGGTTATGTTAGCAGTAAGCATACAACAATTTTAAGGGGGGAAAAGGTTGTGCTAAGATGATGGAAATAAAAATGAAAAAAGGTTGGAGTAGAATAAATTGGTGCAGGATGACATAATCAGTGAATAAACTTAGTGGTGTTAGAAAATAAAACCAGTTTTGATTTGGGTTTGTTCAATAATATGAAGTTCTATTAAGTGTATCAGAAACGGTGTATAAGAGAATACAAAAAAAGTTACATGTGGATAATCGATTAACTATGTTTAGTTCCTGGTCCTTTCTACTTGCACACACCAGCTCAAATTAGCTGCTCTAATATTCCAGTCCTTTTAATCTGTATAATAAGGACATTTTATTAAAATTCGAACCAAATCACACAGGTGGACATGTCATTGAAGCTGCTGAATGCAGGGAAACATGTACTTCAAGGTAAATTAAAATTTTTTGTAACTTGACATTGCTGCAGTATATACATCATAAATTATTTGTTTACATATATTTTCTTGCACATTGAGCTAAAGTTACTCTCTGTGTGCATGCCTTACTCATTGCTTGATGGAAACTGTGGATGAATAGAGAAACCAGCTGCAGTTTGTAAGTGATCTATCTACTATAGAATTACTTTTTAAAAAGAAAATTTTAAAAATAATAATTTTAAATATGTAGTCCAAACTCTTAAAAATGTATACCAAAAAGTCAAACGTCAATTATTTCCAAACAGAAGATGTACATAATTTAACTATTATATATGTTCAGCGATCATTTTCGTATTTAACATGGGCATCCTCTGGACTCTGGTGAAACAGTGCTACATCATAGGTTGTCTTGGGAGTACTAAATGTAAAACATAAATATCCAATCACTATATGCTGCCTCTAAACAAGACGTGTTAGAGATAGGACTTGAGGATGAATCATCTTGTATCAAGGAATTAAATTTTAAGATCAACATTGTCTAATTTATGCAGCTGTAAAGGAAGCAGAAACTGCACTGGCATGCTATAATTCTATAAACACTGATGTTTCTGGCCAGCCAATATGGGCTGTTGCAGAAAATTATCGGTTTGAACCTGCTTTTGTTGAGGTATATGTTCCAGCTGTAACATTTGGCATAGGATCTTCTGTGGTAGCTTGTCAAGCTAATACTTATTCATGGTACAGAGCAAAAAGTTAATGGGTGAAATTGGTGATATGATGAGCATCCAAGTTATTATCGAAGGATCAATGAACAGTTCAAATCCTTACTTCTCAAGCATATGGAGACGCAACTTTAATGTATGTCTACAGCTGCTTCCTTAATGTCGTTAGAACCACAAGGAGCAAACTTCGTGTATTTTCATATTCTAGTAAATAATTTTATTCCACTTGCACAAAAGGATGCACTTATGAGTGACGAAGTAGTAGTTTGATATGATAGTGTAAATGCTGGTTCACTGCTCTACTGTTCAAAAATATTTAAAAGATCTTCTTCTTCCTCCTCTTGAAGTGCTAGTATGATTTTCCTGAACTGGTTATTTTAAACAATTTTTTGTTTTGGCTTGGTAGGTCTTATTTAGAATATTTATTCGAAAGTTCCTTCAATGCAAGTCACCTTCTTATATTATTCTAACACTGATATCATTTTTTTATGTTTTGCGGCAGGGGGGGTTTGTTTTAGATATGGGTGTACATTTCATTGCAGGCTTGAGGATGGTGAGATTTTAACCTATTTCACTGTAAAACTAAATCTGATTTGTTTACCTTCTCCAGATGTCCTATAAGTTTACTAATCTCTTGATCCTCTTGAAGTCTACAAGTCTAGCCATCTGGCAGCAATCTGATATAGGATAGAGCAAGCTTTTCTAAGCGGTCTATTAAATATTTTAGGCCACAAATGACATAGGAAACAACTTTTTAATTTAAGAGCATATTAGGATACACATGAACAGTTTATATTCATATTTTCCCAAAACGGAATGCCCTTTAAAAAAAATTAATTAACTTATCGGAGAGATCTTTGGATGAAAACAGTCAGTCGTATCTCTTTTTGTAATTTAGAGGCAAGGACCTTTGCTGCAGAAGTGTATCGCCTTCTATCAACTTATTATTACTCTATTATTACTTCTGTTCTAATATGATTTTCCGATCTAATTATTTTGACAGCTTGTAGGATGTGAGATAACCTCAGTATCCGCTACAACATCTCATGTCGATATGAGCCTCCCTCCACCAGATAGCATCTCCTCTTTGTTGTGAGTGTGAATACTTATTATTAATTTTAATTTCCCGACTAAATTCTAGTCCATTGTTTCCTTCCATGTAGTCAATTGGAAAATGGGTGCTCCGGAGTTTTTGTAATGGTTGTATCCTCAAGATCCCCCAAGGCATGTGCAATGGTTAAATCGTTTAGTTAACCTAGACCACGACTTCATTGAAATTACCCCTACTCAAACTCAACTGGTATATAGGTACTATGGAGGATTGTTGGCTTGAATGGAACTCTGCAAATCGAGCGTGGAAATAGAGATGGAATACATGGATATCTGGTGAATTTTATGTTGGATTACTCATAATTTCCCTCGTAATTTTAGAACCTAATGAGGCTACGAAAACATATATTTATAAATATTCTCTCCATACCTAATTAATCTACATTATTTGCATCTTAGTCTGTAATGAGTAACAAACTTTTAATTAATAATTATGATGCTACCGCAGGTGTCCCTTTATACTACTGATGGTCAAAGCAAGATCACATTTTACCCTTTCAGTGGGGTGACTGAAGAGTTAAAGACATTCATTCATGACATGTCTCAGGCCACCCTTAAGGTAGTATAAACAGAAGCATCTAAAGTGCCTAGGTGTTCTTTCTCAACTTCATCTGGCTTATAAGTACAGTAATTGATTTTATCGTTATTGTTCTGCAAACGACTAGTTCAGCCAGGTTGACTGGCAGTGGGTTGATGTCTTCCGAAAGCCGATCTCCAGCATCTCTAGAATGTCCAAGAAGGCATTGCCACCTTAACTTCCCATCTTTCTACGTTATAACAGCATATTTTGAAATATCACAAATAATGTCCTGTTTAGTTTGTCGTAACCTAGGCTTTAAGTAGATCTACCTTTGTCTCCTAAATTCTACATATGCATGACACAATAATTTATTAGAGCTCATGTTCCTGTGCCATATCCTATGTCAAATCGAATGGCACACTGGTGTATGAATGTTTTGTCATCAGTGTCTGGAAACCCCGGGTTTAGTAAGATGTCATTTCTTTTCGTTTGCCAAGAGTTATGTCTTGATAACACGGTGACTCTATAGAAAGGGGGGAAAAACCGACTGACTCCGACGCTTGTAATATATTTCAGGACACTTATTTATTCATTTTCTATTCCACTGCAGAAAGAAAGTTACGAAGCTGAACCACGTAGCTCATTCCTTGAAGGTGCCAGGGATATTGCTATTCTCGAGGCAATGCTAGAGTCTGGGATAAAGCAAGGAGCTGCAATCGAAGTGAAACGAATTTAGATATCGAATGAGAATGTATTTGGCACTTGAGTGCCATCTGTAAATGATACAACTAGAGGGGTGAGGATGCTTTTCTTCTTTGTGATGATGAATACTAAGCTCTTAATAAAGGTCTGTTGAAAGGGATGGCAACTAAATTATAGCACTGTGTTTCATATATTGTTTGCTATCATTTGCAAAGTTGAATGGAGTAAATAGAATTTTCCAAAAGTTTTGGTAATCAGTTTGTTTATCAATGAGGAAAAAGCATTCCCAATATGTCATACAAGTCGAGCAATGTACTTACTCCTGAAAACAAAAAAGATTTGCTAGTAAAGTAATATTGTTAATTCACAGACAAAATTAGATACGAATCATGTTCTTATGGTTAAGCTCTACAAAATAATTTCAAGCTTTTCAATTCGCAGCTACTATAATGAATATCATTAACTTGGCAAAACAAAAGGGATCATTAAGCTTTCCATCAGCAATATTTCTCAATGTTTCCTGAAGTTCTTGTCATGATATTCGTAAATAGGAACATAGATTTTAATCTACTAGCACTTATAAATTTTGCTTGTGGGTACATTTCTAGAATTCATTGCCACCTTTACAACAAGTTCTCGTGTCACACGAATATTTATTTTATCTGCTGCATTTTACAGTCATTTACCTTATCATTGACAAAATTTTGGCATCAACATAAGCATCCTCTCTACGTTTTACCCTCCCAACTCTATTTTTAGTGATAGAAGTGAAATCTGCATACATTCTACTGCCCCAAACGCTACTGGTACGTATGATCTGGTTTGGTGCTCGAACAGGATATCATATACTGGTACGCATGATCGGATGTTCTGTCATCATTATCACCCAGATATTCAGAGTTCTCAGTGTCAAACCAATCAAGTGACAAAAGAAGATAACTTATAATGCTAAACATTAAAAACGAACTAAAAATAACGATGAGCATAATTCCCAGCTGCTAGTAAAAATTTCTAACAGAACGCCTAACTATATTGAATCATCAAGCATCGAATATTTCAATCAAGTAGATGATCATCTCCACTAGAGAGCTAAGACATCACAGAAATGAAAACTGGGGAATAATCAAAGACTTTGAGAGTATTTTATTACAAGAAAATCAAAAAGCCCTCAAGCGTTTTTCACTGGCTCAGCTCGAGGCCTCCAAAGTCCTAGCCTGTACTTGTGTGCATATTTCAAAATCAGCTTCCTCTGTAAACAACAAAGCACTAAGTTAATCAACACACAGAAGAGCAAATTGATTAAGAGAAAAATCATTTGAGGAAATCATATACCAGATTAGAGCTAATACATGTGCCAATCATATTCAGTAGTGTGGTTGGTTGCAGGGGTGGTGGGGCACAAGACTGACGGTATGCGAAGGCACGCCCTTAGATTTCAATTTACAAATTATATGTTCTAGATAATAAAAACTTCTCATTGCTGAGGGGAATTTGCCTTGTTGATGTGATAAGCAGGTCCTGTGTTCAACTCCTATTTCCTTCTCTTGTTATTGGGAGTAGCCTAGATACAACAATATACAACATAGATGTATCACTTCCATAGTAAATAGAGATGGTTAGTTTATTTAGGGGTTTTATATCAGGTCTTTACTATGAATACATTTTTTGGCAACCCTCTGATAGTAAATTATACCTTTGCCACTGGTGGGTTGGCCGGATTGGAATTGAAGGGTTTGGTGATAGAGATATAAGGAAATAAGAATGGAAGAGATTGAGAGTAGGAAGAAGACCAAATGCATAAAGGATATGAAGTGAAAATGAGAAAACCCATGCACAAAGGGAAGGAATGAATTTACTTGCTTAAATTTGGGTACATGAATGATTCAACTAGTGGAGCACTAAAAATTATGCTTAAAAGTCAAGAAACTAGCGTAAACGATTCAATCCATTCTTTTCCGATTCCACCAGTGCAAACTGAATACATACCAGATCCAGTAACATGATATACCTTTGACTAGCATTGTATCAGGTGCATTTTCATTTACTAAATTGAAATGTCGAGACTTTATACACGAGAGGGCATTTTAGATGTTTATAATAGAATATTTAACAAGCTCAGCAGAAACAAAACTGGGCAAAAAGAGTAAGACCAACAGAATAAAGTAGCATTCCAAACCAACAAACCAGTCCGGGTTAATTATATGGCCATAATTAGAAAAAAAATATACATATATATATTCCACTTTAATCAAGGTCTGGAGTTATATAGCTCCAATGGCAAACATAAGAGACTTATTACTTTTCTTACCCACTATGTTGCACAGACTTGAAGAATAGATCGGTACAGTAAAACAAAAGGCACTTTATAAATTTTGACAACTCCCCATGGATCAGTATCAATTGCTTGACAGAGTTGATACAACTTATGGTGTCACAGCATGATTGAAATACCATCCTATTACTTTGATAGATTCTCTCTTATGAGTCATGAGTCATGACAGCTCTTAGTTTCATCTTATTCTTTCATATATTGCATCAAGATGTTCTATTCTAGCACCACTGAACTCTTAGGATAACCTATGTTGTGATGCAGCAGCATTGAACAGAATCTTCTCTGTCTTAATTTTATTTCCGTCATTTTAGAGGTTCTTTTTAAGTTATCCTTCTAAGTTGACATAAACAAGATAGTCATCTATGTTATTTATCACGAAGACTATTAATTATTAGGAAGGAATCCTCCTTACATAATTATTTTCTTCAAGAATTAATAATTATTAATACATAGTAAATTTTAAAATATAGTTATCTGGTTCTGAATATAATCAGGTTGACTATTCGTTCTATTTTTCCAACTTTGTTTTGAGCTCACGCTATTCAGAAATAACTCATTCTACCATGGACAGGATGAGAAGACTATTACAAATAAGACATATACCAAACCTAAAGGAGTTAGTCTAGAAAGCAAGGACCAAAAAAGACCAATCAAGTCGACGACAACAAAAAACGATCTCAAATTTTACATATAAATATGGAACTCGAGAAGGTAGGAAACCTAGATTTCAATACATTATCGAAAGAGATCTGATATGCCCCAGGGAAGAACCTCTAAGGAGCTCAAGCCTATGAATGGAATTCCAGAAAAGGATCCAGGAGGCAGAAGAGACAAAATCTCAGTAAGAATATACTTGAGGTACCTCAAAAAAACTCAAGAGATCAACCACTAGCAACCAAAACTTTACTGGGATGGACCCAGAATTAAATAAACAAAAGTAAAGCACAAGCTTGTACACTATCATAGAAAATAACCATCTCTGAAGATAAAAATACACTATCAAAGAGGACGCCAACAATATAGGGTAGGATAGGGATGCTGGATCATGAATGCAAGAAGGTAGTTGACCTTGTACAAAAGAATAAAAGTGTACTGGTTCAGGGGTGCAAGGAAGTGACGGGCACACTAGAGATAGAGTTAGAGTGAGAGAGAATCAAAGAGAATAAAAGGACCTCTTGTAGCATAAATATTCACTAGCCCTAGGACCCCAAATGTTCTGTTGTTATTAGAAATAGAAGATGCTACAATTGCCCAATAGAACTACCAAATCCTGTAACAATGACTTCATTGTTAGTCAACAGAAAACTTCTTCACCCTCAGTATACCGAGGAATACTCTACTATTCCAGCTTTCCTGATGTCTGTAAATATTTTATTGTAGTGAACTTAAAATGTGAAAGAATAAGAAAGTACATCATCCTTAACAGGCATAACCACTAGAGCTCCCTCAAGCAACCTGACACAACTCAGCCATTAATACCGGATCCCTTTAAAATTGAAGGTATCATTTTAAGGCACAGAAGGAGCACATATCTACTTACAAGAAGAAATTCTGATGTAAAGCCAGTTAGCCGATAGTGGCTCCTACGCCCATAAAAAGAGGGGCAATCAAGGGGCAAGTAGAAAGCATTCTAGAGTGTATAATAGGAAATTGTGCCAGGCAACCTTTATTCTACTTTTACTATCAAATGCTAGAACCTCCATTGTTCACTTGACAGCAAATTGCTATAATCCTAGCAAGTTTACCATTCACTCCCACACTAACAATATTGGAAGATAGATCCTCAAGTCGTTACACACAAACCCCACAGTGATCTCAATCGAATGATCCAACTAAACCAGAAATTCATATACAACGATACAAACATATTATTACTCTTGGTCAAAATTTTAAACCCTAAAAATCTCCTAAACCCTTCCGCCCTAGAAGGAAATAAACAACACTACCACAAACACATCAAAAACCCCGAAAACATAACAAGACACAAGTAAATAAAACATACAATAATAAACACCCCACAATTCTACAAATCCAAACATGTAAACAAAATCAACCCATATCACCAAAATTAAATTAAAAAAAATCACCAAAAATATATAGAGAAACAATAATCATGTAAAAGGGTATAAATAAAATTACATGTTTGCATGGGATCTCAAGTTTCTTGAGCTTAAGAGTGCGAGTTTCAAGAAGTTTCTGCAAGTCACCAATCTCATTCTCCAGCTTCTGAACATGGGTTTCAACCCCTTTTCCCACCCCCTTCAAAAATTCAGGTATCCCAACTTTAACTGCAACAATACTTACATTAACATATACATACACAAGTATAAATAATGAAGAGGGGAAAATAGAGTTTTTGATTTTACCAAGATAAGGGGAAGATTTGGAGGAAAATGAAGCGAACCCAGATGGGAAATTAGAGGGAGGAACTAGTAGTTTTGGTGCAAATTGCCCCCACGCCATTCTCTAAAATTACCAACAATTTCATCAGTTTGGCTACCTGTTTTGGGGGTTTTATAAAGAGGCAGCGGAGAACCGTCGGCTCAATTCTGAGATGAAATGAAACCGTAACTTATATTTTTAGTTTTCGTAATTAAATTGATACAAGCTTATCGCTAATATTTAACTAAATTGATTTTTTATTTATATTTTTACTGATATTTAGTATAAAATTTTATAATTTTAAAAATTTATGTTAATATTATATATTCTTTAATTTTATATAAATTTATTCATTTTACTATAAATATGTTATAATTTGCACTCGTATTATAATAAATATATGTGCTCAAAAACTAAAATTTTAGTCAATATAAATATGTATATATTAAGGGTCCGTATCGTAATAAATAAAATTATATCTAATATATGTATATATTTTAAGCTCGTGACCCAATACTGTACCAACCAACATATTATATGTAATATATGTATAGTTTTTAGGCTCGTGACCTAATATTGTACCGAACAACAAATTATATCTAATACATGTATATTTTTTAGGCCCGTCACCCAATATCGTATCGATCTGATCAAAATTTTTAATATTTCGGTTATAATAATATAGTATAGATAGATATATTTGGTGTAATTATAATTAATTTGATTTTAGTTACACCAAATATAATTAAATATGTAATTATAATTAATTTGATTTTAGGCGCAAGACAAGCGAACCGTGTTCTGGAATTTAGAAATTATTATCTCCTCCATAATATGTTTTATGAATTTTAGGTTTTTTTTTTTAAACTTTCCAAGCACTAATGAAATACCAAAATCTCTTTGGGGTTTCCAAATAATCTAATTTTTGTTACATATAGTCACCAATACTTGCGCTGAGTATAGGGTGCACTACTATCCATTTACACACTACTTTCTTATTTAAATGTTTTACTGAGAGAAGAATAATTCTACAGGAAGGTATCAACAGGACAATAAACTCATTCTCGCACTTGAGGGCTGAAGTGCATCGAAGAGAAGGTCCGTCTAAAGCTTCAATATATCTTGGTGGAGGAAGGGGTGTAATAAATATAATTTTACAACACTACATTTTATTTCTCGTTAATTCCTTCTGTAAAAAATCCTACATAAAATGTTCTAAAAATTCTCTACGAGTTTTATTTAAGTACTGACAATTAAAATTGGAGAAAGTTAAGGTTTACTTGGCAAAAAAAATATTGGAGAAGATTTTAGCTACATTAGCTTAGAATACCATGTGCCGAATTATTTTAATTTGTTCGGATTGATAATTTTATGCATGTGGAATAAACTAAACTCAGTTCAGTTCAGTTTAGCAATTGTATAGTTTCTTCTATGTTATTATTAAATATTAATCCTTTAGTTCCTTATATATTTATGGTATTAATAGCATTTTTTTGCTGATAATCTAATTTCAGTTGCTGACATACTTCTTTGGAGAGATAGAAAGCAAACAATTGGCGCATTGCTAGTTTTGTTTTTCTTCTACTTGAATTTTATAGCACCTTGCTATACCATGATCACTGCAGTTTGCAAACTACTATCATGGGCAGCAATCTTCTTGTTCATCCATGGAAGATCACCGAAGAAACTGTATGTCTTCTCATACTCTCCATTTCGTAGAGCAGGGTCATTTGATCCCACTGGACTTACAAATTGTATACATAGTGAATATATTTAAATTTAAATTTTACCCCACTTAATTTAGAATTTTGATTTGAATAAATTCATCAAGATATATAAAACTTTGACCCCGCTGACCATAGTTACCTGGTTCGCGAGTCGACCCATGGAACCGTGAACTGGTTCGCTCGTATCGGAACACGGGTCGACCTCGATCCGAAACGCCAGTTCGTTATTTCCGGCGAACCCTCCAACTGTATGTTCCGGCGGTTTTAAAAGTGAAAACATGAAGAAATTGGGTATTATATGTTTGATTGATGATGAGTTGCTATTTATATATATGTATTTATGTATGTATTAATATGTTATTGACTTGCAGCAGAAAATCCAAAGAAGAAGAAGATGGAGTAGCTTGAAGGAAGAAAAAGTTGTATGGTGTTTATTGATTTTGTTGGGAAATTAAGAGATGCATCGATATATGTGTAATCAGTCTGATATAGCTGTACATATATTTAGTATAAAAATAAAAGTACTCATGTGGACATGTAGTCATATTGGTGCTTTCAAAAAAAAAATACTCACATTGTTAATTTGTTGTGCCGTTGTATTTTTTGTAATGCTAGATATTAGAATATAAATTAAATATATTTTATATAAAATCCATTATTTTATATTTTAATTTTAGAAATTTATTTTTATATCTACATTTCCATTAAATATAATTATGAAAAAAACAAAACAATTATAATTGAAATTTGTATTTAATTTTTTTAATTTTCGTCATCAAAATAAAAAGTAATATAATTTAATCGTATTAAAATGTTATAAAATTTTAAAATTAATAAAATACAAATAAATAAAAAAATATATTCAAATAATAAACTGTACAAAAAATATTTAAATGTTTTGATGCATAACAAAACAGTATAATATAATAATAAAACTAAATTACACTATCAATATAGTCGATTTATGTTAGGAATATATTAATTTGATGATGTACAAAATACTAGAACAGGATTTAGCACAGTCTATCTGCAAGAATCAATCAACGGATATCTATCTGCAAGAAGCAATCGACTGATAAATATCGATCGATAAGTCATCAACTGATAATAAGCCATCGACTGATAAAGCCAATCGAGAAGTCATCGATCGAGAACTCAAGTCATCAACTGATATTTATCAATCGAGAACTCAAGTCATCAACTGATATTTATCAATCGAGAACTCGACAACATATATTTCCTGATCGAGAACTCATCAACGGATATATAGTCATCAACGGATATTTATTGATCGAGAAGTCATCAACGGATATTTACCAATCGAGAAGTCTCACAAGTACTCGATTGATTAGCTCACAGCCTGACTTCTCGAAGCTTAAAGGAGATGAGTATTCGGTTGATTCAAACAGCTAGTTTAAAGGAAAGTCTTCGAAGATCAAAACAAATTTATTGCAGATATGCTATGGGAAGGAAAGGGAAAATTAAGGAAGCTGTCGGTCAGAGTTTACTCTATCAGAGAATACTCGATCAGAGTTTACTCTATCAGAGAATACTCGATCAGAGTTTACTCTAACAGAGAATGCTCTATCAGAGATTATCAACCGACAGAGTTTATCAGAAAAGGAAACAGACAAATCAGAGTCTAATTTGGATAGTAAGAAGGAATTCAAGTGCAAGTCTAATTACCTTATTAAATCTATTCTTATCATAATCTGTTTTGTAATTGTATTTGTAGCTGTGTCTATATAAACACAGAGATAGGTTATAATTCAATGTCGAATTATATCGAATTAAGAATTTATATAAAAGCAATATCTTGTAACCTAGCAACTCTTAAGAACTTTATATCTTGAGAGAGTTTTGTATTCAAGTTCATTATTAATACAAAACAGTATTCCATTCAACATACTTGTGTTCATAATCGATTTACAGGCACTATTACATTCAACCCCCCTTCTGTAATAGATTGATTATTCTGGGAAACAATTGGTATCAGAGCAGGCAGTAAATTTCAACTCAAAAGATCAAATAATCATGTCTGGAAGCAAGTATGAGAGCATCAGAATTCCAATATTGAAGAAGGCTGAATACCCTACATGGAGGGTGAAGATGATGATGTTCTTAGAAGCAACTGATCCTGATTACTTAGATAGAATCCATACAGGTCAGTACCTACCAACCAAACTGGTGCCTTCTACAATTGTGGAAGGAAGACAAATCCCTGAGTATTACACCCTGAAGGACAAGAAAGAATGGACTAATGAAGAAAAACAGGAAGTCTTGAAAGATGCAAAGGTAAGAAATATTCTGCATAACAGTCTTGACTCTGTAATGTCTAACAGGGTAATAGCTTGCAAAACTGCCAAAGAAATCTGGGATGCACTGGAGGTTCAATGTCAAGGAACCAAGGAGATAAAGAAAAATAGAAGATCTGTTCTAATCCAAGAGTATGAATACTTTGAGGCTAAGCAGAATGAGTCCCTCACAGATATCTATGACAGATTTCTAACTCTGTTGAACAACTTGGCTTTGGTGGATAAAGTATATGACAATGAAGATTCAAACACCAAATTTCTGAGGGCTCTTCCAGAAGAATGGGATCTGCAGACATCCTTGATTAGAGACAGGGCTGATTTAGATGAGATGTCCTTAGATGAAGTTTATGGCAAATTGAAAACTCATGATCTGGAGTTACAGCAAAGAAGAAACAGAAAGAGTAACAAGGCAAGACCTATTGCTTTGAATGTTGAAGCAAAAATTGAAGAACCAAAGGAAAAGGTGCTTAAGGCTTCAACAAGGAAAGGGAAAGAAGTAGTACTCCAAGATAGCAGTGAATCAGAGTTTGAGGCAAACTCTGATGTAAACTCTGATAATTCTTCAGACTCTGACATGATGGAGATGTTTGCTATGTTTGTCAAAAGCTTCAAGAAATACAGAAAATTTAGGAAGCAAGGAAACTATCAGAAGAAGCATAGTGAGTCAGACAAGAAAGACAGATTCAGAAGAAGAGAAGATAGAGATGGAAAATCAAAAACTCTTGATAAATCAAAAGTCAAGTGTTACAAGTGCAACAAGATGGGACATTTTGCTACTGAGTGCAGAAGCAAGGAATCTGAGAAAGCTCTCATCACATCAAAGAAAGATTGGATGGACTCCTCAGACTCTGAAGAAGAAACTAATTATGCTCTCATGGCAAACTCTGATTCTCCCATCTTAAACTCTGACAAGGTACCAAACTCTGTTTTCAATTTTGATACTGAAGATATTCATGAATTAAAGTCTTTTCTTAGAAATTTGCATGTTAGCTTTAAGTCACAGTCTCTTGAGAATGAAAGATTAAAATCTGAAATACAAACTCTGAATGCTAGGAATGACTTTCTTGAAACTGAACTTGTACACATGCTTAGCTTTAAGAAAGACTGTGAGAATGCTATACACATGCAAACTCAGTTGGAAATACAAGTCACATATTTGAAATCTGAGATAGCTAAGGAAAAAGAGACCTTCAGAGTTTGGACAAACTCTGGTAAGAAGGTCCAACAAATGCTTTCTGAAAAGAATTGGACATCTGCCTTAGGTTATCAATCTGATAAAGAAATTCACACTAATTCACACACAAAAGGAACATTGAGTGAACCTGTGAAGTTTGTTAGAGCTAGTGATAATAAGAAAACTCTCCCTGAATGCTCTAAAAACAATAGTGTGCTAGACTCTAAAAAGGTGAATATAGGGTTACTTTCTCAGAAGCAACTTAAAGAAAAGTTGAAGGCAGTCACTAAGAAATCTAAAAAGGTGAAAAGAAATAGGAATGGTAAAGTAGGAATTACTAAGGAGAATAATTACATGAATATCCCTGATGCTCCTAGGAAAACCTGTTTTACTTGTGGTAATTCTAATCACCTTGCTATTGATTGCAAACACAAGAAAAAGAAAGAATCTGAAAGACCTATGTTTGAGGCTAGAAAACAAACAAGAAACAATCCCTGTTTTCATTGTGGTAGTTTATGGCATACCATTTATACATGCAAAGATTATCATAATTTGTATTACAATTCTTACAAACCACAACCTCGAATAAGTAATTCTCCAAAACATACTGTCAAGCAAATATATGTGATAAAGTCTGATAAAAGGAGTGTAAACTCTGACAGTACAAAATCTGTGAATGCAAACTCTGATCATGTAAACTCTGTTAACACAAACTCTGACAAAAGAACTTCTGCTGCAAAAGTTAACAAGTTTTCAAAGAAAGGACCCAAACTAGTTTGGGTCCCCATAACTACTAATTAAATTGCATTTACTGATTGCAGGGAAACAGAAAGAACATTCTAGTGATTGATAGTGGATGTTCTGCACATATGACTGGAAATAAATCCCTGCTTTCAGAGTTTGAGGAGAAGGCTGGCCCAGCAGTATCTTATGGAGATGGCAACATAGGACGAACACTGGGATATGGCAACATTGTGATTGGAAATGTCATCATTGAAAAAGTAGCTCTGGTTGAAGGACTCAAACATAATCTGCTCAGTGTGAGTCAAATGACAGACAGAGGTTTCTCTGTGGAATTTCATGGAACTCATTGTGAAGTGAGAAGCAAGAAGAATGGAAAAGTAGTTCTTATTGGCCACAGACATAATAACCTATTTGAAGCTAGCTTGGATGTTAATTCTAATGGTCCCTTAACCTGTCTACTTGGAAAGGCATCACCAATGGAAAGCTGGAATTGGCACAAAAAGTTGTGTCACTTGAACTTTGGAAACATTAATGAGTTAGTGAAGAAGGACCTAGTTAGAGGTCTTCTAAAAGTTCAATTTCATCCTGATGGACTCTGTGATTCATGTCAAAAGGCCAAACAAAGGAAGACATCTTTCAAGAGCAAAACTGAAAACTCTATTGATCAACCTTTTCATCTATTGCATCTTGACTTATTTGGTCCAGTTAACATCATGTCCATTGGAAAGAAGAAATACACTCTGGTAATAGTTGATGATTTCACTAGATTTACTTGGGTGTACTTTTTGCACAAGAAGGATGAAACTGCAGAAACAATCATTGATCATATTGCAATGATTGAAAATGGATCAACTCACAAAGTAAAGAATTTAAGGAGTGACAATGGAACAGAGTTTAAGAACTCAACAATGGAGGAATTCTGCTCAACAAAAGGTATTACTCAACAATTCTCAGCACCTGGCACACCTCAACAAAATGGTGTAGTTGAAAGAAAGAACAGAACTTTAATAGAAGCTGCCAGAACAATGCTAGAAGGAGCAAAACTACTTACTTATTTTTTGGCAGAAGTTGTGAACACTGCATGCATCACTCAGAATTGTTCTTTAATAAACAAACATGGAATGAATCCATATGAATCTTTGAAAGGAAGAAAGCCAAATGTCAAGTACTTTCACATCTTTGGATGCAAGTGTTTTATTCTCAAAACATATCCTGAACAATTGAAGAAGTTTGAACTTAAAGCAGATGAAGGAATTTTTATTGGATATGCAACAACTTCTAAAACCTCTTCAAGGGCATTCAAAGTATTCAACTTAAGGACAAGGACAGTCATGGAATCAATTAATGTCTCCTTTGATGAAGGGAAGATAGATGGGTTACATGATAAAGATGCACAGGAAACTCTGAGATTTGAGAATGAACTGCAGAAAATAAACTCTAACGAGATAAACACTGATCAACCAAATCCTGGAGAAGCAAACTCTGATTCTTTAAACTCTGATTCAGAAATGATTGAAATAGAAATTGAAGAAACTGCACATGTTGAGGGGGAGCAACATCAATCAAATACTGACATTGGAGATTCAACTATTGAAATATCAGAGTCTGACCAAACTCTGAACAACACAAACTCTGAAACCCTAAACTCTGATCATTCAAACTCTGAGACCACAAACACTGATACCTCAATCTCTGATAATTCAAACTCTGAGTACATAAACTCTGAGACATCAAATACTGATGGAAACACATCTTCAGGGGGAGGATCATCATTTACAGAAGGATCATTCTATGAAGGCACAGATCATGGGGGAGCATCTAGTTCAAGGAACTTTCCACATCCAAGGAAATGGACCAAAGATCACACACCTGATTTAATTATAGGTGATTTGGAAAGTGGAATAAAAACAAGAAAAGCTACTCAAAATGAATGTCTATTTCATAGTTTTCTTTCACAAACAGAACCAAAGAAGGTTGAAGATGCTTTGAAAGATGCAGATTGGATTACTGCAATGCATGAAGAATTGAATGAGTTTGAAAGGAATGAAGTTTGGACCCTAGTCCCAAGGCCAAAGAACAGATCTATTGTTGGCACAAAATGGGTATTCAGGAACAAGACAGACTCTGATGG
Source organism: Oenanthe sinensis (assembly GCA_028671895.1). Lineage (NCBI taxonomy): Eukaryota > Viridiplantae > Streptophyta > Magnoliopsida > Apiales > Apiaceae > Oenanthe > Oenanthe sinensis. The sequence goes on from CM053813.1 coordinate 19,311,218, forward strand.
AATAATTACAAGAAACAAGGCAAGACTGGTAGCCAAAGGTTATTCTCAACAGGAGGGGATTGATTATGATGAAACCTATGGACCTGTAGCTAGACTTGAGGCAATCAGAATTTTTCTTGCTTATGCTGCTCATAAGAAATTCAAGGTCTACCAGATGGATGTTAAAAGTGCATTTTTAAATGGTGAACTTGAAGAAGAAGTCTATGTTGAACAACCACCTGGCTTTGTCAATACAAAATATCCAAGTCATGTCTACAGACTGGATAAAGCTCTATATGGACTAAAGCAAGCACCAAGGGCCTGGTATGAAACTCTGGCTCTATTCTTACTTGAAAATGGTTTCACTAGAGGAACAATTGATAAAACCTTGTTTTACAGAACTCAAGGTAAGGATTTATTATTGGTTCAAATATATGTTGATGATATTATATTTGGTTCCACTAATGAGAAACTCTGTGAAAGATTTTCAAAGTTAATGCAGTCCAGGTATCAAATGAGCATGATGGGAGAATTGAGTTATTTTCTAGGTTTACAAGTGAAACAGACTGAGGAATGCATTTTCATTAATCAGTCCAAATATACAAAGAATCTACTCACTAAATTTCAAATGCAAGATTCTGCATCTGCTACAACTCCCATGGCTACTGCAACAAAACTTGATCAAGACACTGGAGAACCTGTTAATATTACTGCATACAGAGGAATGATTGGTTCTCTACTTTATTTGACTGCAAGTAGACCAGACATCATGTTTGCCACATGTCTATGTGCTAGATTTCAAGCAAATCCAAGAGCACCTCATTTGATTGCTGTGAAAAGGATTTTCAGATATCTCAAGAGCACTGTTAATCTTGGCTTATGGTATCCTAGAGAATCTGATTTCAAATTAATAGGCTATTCAGATGCTGACTTTGCAGGATGCAAGATTGACAGGAAAAGCACAAGTGGCAGTTGTCAATTTTTAGGTGGAAGATTGTGTCATGGCAAAGCAAGAAACAGAAATCGATTTCAACATCAACAGCAGAGGCTGAATATATTGCTGCTGGAAGCTGCTGTGCACAGATCTTATGGATGAGAAATCAATTGCTAGACTATGGTTTGAAATTTTCAAATATTCCTATTTATTGTGATAACCAAAGTGCTATTGCAATGACAGGAAATCCAGTTCAACATTCTCTAACAAAGCACATCAGTATCAGATATCACTTCATAAGGGAACATGTGGAGGAAGGCACAATTGAATTACATTTTGTTCCTACAGATCAACAATTAGCAGATATATTCACCAAGCCTTTGCCTGAAGCAACATTTAACAGACTGGTTTCTGAATTAGGGATGGTGACGAGTGGCTCAACTTAGCAAGTTTCAGACACTCAGAGTATATGTCAGAGTATGGGGAATACAAACAGCAAAGAAGGATATTCTCTAACATTAAGAGAATTGATGACAAGAAGAAGAGTCTACCTGCCATGACATATCAACAGGTAATTCAGGTAAAACTCTCCACCTACAAACCTTCTATCTACAATGCTTCATTTTTTTTGGTGAAATGGTGCAGGAACAAGTTTTGGAGAATCCCCCTGCACCTACCCAAGTAGCCAAATCACCTTCCACTAAACAATCTAAGAAATCACTATCTAGAAAACCAACCTCTGGTGTCTCTCAAAAGGCACCAGTTGCAAAAAGAAGGAGATTGGTACAAACTAGGCTTATAGATGAGCAAAGTGATGAGAAGCTCAACCCTCTAGAGAGACAGGTTATTGAAGGACTTTCTTTGTTAAAGGAAAGTAATGATGCACCTGAATCTAACTTTCAAGCCAAGTCTGTAGACTCTCAAAAGGCTACAGACTCTGAAAAACCTAGGGAAGCACCTCAGGATTCTCATATTGAGTCTCCTGAGAAATCTTTTGCTAAGAAGTACAGAAGGTTAAGGAAGGCTTATTCTGCACACACACACAAGCCTGTTATTATTACTAACCCTGTTTTGCAGGAAACAGATGCTCCCAAAGCTCCTGCAGAGCCAGACTCTGAAATTAAGAAAACACCTGAACCAGAGTCTAATGTTGAGTCAGAGTCTAGACTGCCTTTAGACTCTGATCATGACACATTTCGGGAAGGAATGCCATTGGATGCAGCCTCAAGTCTAATTGATGAAATCATTATTCCAAGTGATGAGGTACTGCTATTCCTATATCCTTTGGTGGAATCAGTTGAAGATCCAGGGCAATATCAGACTAAATCTCAAGTCTTGGATTTTCTTACAACCTATGAAGCCCTAAGGAAGAGAATGGAACAGGAGCTACAAATGTCTGCACAGGATGTGGTCAAAAATCTATACAGCTACCTATTCAACTCTTCATTACAAGTACAAGCAGCTGGGCTCATAGAAGGCAAGACAAATGAAGTTCTCAAAGCACTAGGTGTGCCAGACTCTGAACAACAAATTTCAAAGAAGCCTAAAAGGCTTAAGGTCCACATAAGGAGGGAATCAGAGTATGTTGCCGAGTTGGAAACTGAGATTGAGCAACCAGTTTTTGACTATGAAGCAATTTGGGATAATGAAATTACCTACAGGACAGCCATTTAATGGATTTCTCATGTTCAACCTCTGTCAAGACAGGTGGTTGACTTTCTAGTCCACATTGTAGGAAAGGTGGCCAACGAATACATCTATACAACCTATGAAGGTAGATTGGATCAACTCAAGGGCTCATATTATTAGAAGATTGCAAGGGAACTGCAGGACTCCTTTAACATGACTCTTTCCCAGGCCATTAATGTCATCCATGCAAGGACTTTTCTAAATAAACACTTGGATGCATTGACTATGGAAGAACCACAGGAGGTAGCAGGTAGTGCAAGGTAGTTGGAGGATGGGACTAGTGCACCAGTGGTGACTAGTGATAAAGATGCTCAGTCTGCCTCACCCACACAAGAACCACCTAGTCAGAGGTTGGGTGATAGTGGGGCAGGGGAGTATGCTGTTAGGCCCTCCTTAACAACTCACCAAAAAGCTGATGAGAACCCCAATGATATGGGAGGACAAACTCTGATTGATGCTCATGAAGAAATTTCCAAATCTATTCTATCAGAGTCTATCCACCTTGAGGGGGAGTCTCATGCACCAACAGTCAAAGATGGTGGCACTCAGACTCTGGTTTCTAATGAAGTCATACTGAAGCAGTCAAAGTCTAGAGTAGACCCTGAGACTGGAATACTGGAGCCAACAGACTCTGAAAAGAAAGAAGATGATTGTAAGGGTTCAGACTCTGTTGCTGCTCACCCCTTGGTGGAAACCCCTAGCCTTCAGACATTTGAAGGGTTTCCCCTCCATCAAGGAGGTTCAGGTATTGTAGCACATAATTCTTCTCTCAACCCCTCTTCTGTAGGATTTTTGAGTGCACCTTCCAAATTGAGTGAAAAAATAATAATAATAATAATTGAGAGGCTGGCACTGGACCAGGCAAAAGGAGAGGTAGATACGGCTGTAGAGAGCCTGAGTGAGAATGAGAGAGTGGGTGCCCAACCCCACTGTGAGGATGAGAGATTAGGGTATCCTGAACCTAGCTTTACTTATTGGGATCAAGATTTTCCACAGAGTTGGTCCAATGAGTTGAAGCAGGGGATGGATGAAAATTCATTTTTGTTGTTTGACAGAATTCACTCCCTTCACTTATTCACAGAAGTAGCTTTCAAGGATGCTATTGCTGATATTACTACCACTCAAGCTTCTCTCCAAACAACAGTCTCTGACTTAACCACAAAGGTTGATTCAGTAGTTGCAGCACAGTTCACTTTCTCCACAGTCTTAGCACAGATTCTTTTGGTTGTCACAGGTGGTGATGATGTCAAAAAGGGGGAGAAGAAAAGTGATTCAAGAAAGGTGATTCCTCCAGGAGAAACAAATAAGAAATGATTATTTTATACTGTTCTAAATTAATTATTTCATTTTTTAGTTTTGACATCATCAAATCTTGATTTATGCTTCATTGTTTATAAAGCATAAATAGGGGGAGATTGTTAGGAATATATTAATTTGATGATGTACAAAATACTAGAACAGGATTTAGCACAGTCTATCTGCAAGAATCAATCAACGGATATCTATCTGCAAGAAGCAATCGACTGATAAATATCGATCGATAAGTCATCAACTGATAATAAGCCATCGACTGATAAAACCAATCGAGAAGTCATCGATCGAGAACTCAAGTCATCAACTGATATTTATCAATCGAGAACTCAAGTCATCAACTGATATTTATCAATCGAGAACTCAAGTCATCAACTGATATTTATCAATCGAGAACTCGACAACATATATTTCCTGATCGAGAACTCATCAACGGATATATAGTCATCAACGGATATTTATTGATCGAGAAGTCATCAACGGATATTTACCAATCGAGAAGTCTCACAAGTACTCGATTGATTAGCTCACAGCCTGACTTCTCGAAGCTTAAATGAGATGAGTATTCGGTTGATTCAAACAGCTAGTTTAAAGGAAAGTCTTCGAAGATCAAAACAAATTTATTGCAGATATGCTATGGGAAGGAAAGGGAAAATTAAGGAAGGTGTCGGTCAGAGTTTACTCTATCAGAGAATACTCGATCAGAGTTTACTCTAACAGAGAATGCTCTATCAGAGATTATCAACCGACAGAGTTTATCAGAAAAGGAAACAGACAAATCAGAGTCTGATTTGGATAGTAAGAAGGAATTCAAGTGCAAGTCTAATTACCTTATTAAATCTATTCTTATCATAATCTGTTTTGTAATTGTATTTATAGCCGTGTCTATATAAACACAGAGATAGGTTATAATTCAATGTCGAATTATATCGAATTAAGAATTTATATAAAAGCAATATCTTGTAACCTAGCAGTTCTTAAGAACTTTATATCTTGAGAGAGTTTTGTATTCAAGTTCATTATTAATACAAAACAGTATTCCATTCAACATACTTGTGTTCATAATCGATTTACAGGCACTATTACATTCAACCCCCCTTCTGTAATAGATTGATTATTCTGGGAAACAATTTACATAGGACTGTAAAATGATCCGCGTGAAACCGGACAACCCTCTACTCAAGTATTAGATCGTTTTATTTTTAGTGTGTCTATATTTGAGTCCGCGATCATTTTATTCGGATATAAACCGATACTGGGTATTTGAGGTCCCGATACAAACCGAATATGAGCCAATACCGTATTTTCTATTTCCTACCCTGGTAGTTTATGATCCACCGAATGTGATCCATTAACATTAAGTATCATTTTTTTAACTATTCAAATAATTATCATTTAGTCTAAAATAAATATGATATAATAAAATTATAATAATTACAAATTAAAACTTATATATATGATGATAATTAATGCATGATCATGGTGAATAAATCATATTTTATGAAAATTTAAACTTAAATAAGATATTAAAAATTTATAAAAGGATGACTATTTACCTACAAATATAATGGGTTAAAAATATTATCTATATAGGAGTTCAAATCGAATATGGACCATGAATCATATTCCAGTATTCGGGTAGGATCATTTTATAAAAAATAATATAAGACCTAATTTGAGCGGGTATATTTATTAATAATAATTTAAAAATAAAATAATTTAATTATAAATATATAAATCAAAATGATAGTACTATAGTTTTTATTAAAAAAATAAATATTAAATATAAAGTTTAGAAACTAAATTTTGTTCATTTTTTAAAATTAATATTTTAAATTAACATAAAAATATATACTCAAATTTCAAAGTGTACCCCATTACAATATGATCAAGGTCTAGAATCATATATTCAAATCTATAATATATAATTTAGTTATTCATGTAATATATACATTAAGATTAAAAGGTTAGAGTAGAAATTTTGTAAACTAAAATATGAAGTTTATAAACATTTTTTTTTTGATTTTTTAAAATTAATATTTTAAATTAACATAAAAATATATAGTCAAATTTCAAAGGGTATTATTCATAGTGTACCCCCATTATAATATGACTCATAATGTATCTTAAATTTAAAAAATGTACACTTCTAGATAACTATATAATGATCAAAATGATTTGTAGATCAATATTTTAATAGTTTAATTTTTGTAGTTAACAATAAAAAATTATTTAATGTATCCCAATTTAAATAATATCATGATAGATTTAAATTAAATAAATAATATAATATTTTTTATATGCCTATCTGCCTAGTATATTCAAGTTTCAAAATAAAAAAATGTAACATTTTTCTAAACATAATAATAGCAGATGATTCAGCCCTTTAGTCTTCTAACCTGTACATATTCCCAGTACTTACCTTTTGAGTTGTGAAACTCTACTTCTATAAAGCAGCACCTACCATATATACATACGCAAACACACCATACAAATCTATATAACATATCTCTATTGATGGCTTTTGGAAGAGGAACAAAACGCCCTGCAGAACAAATTTCCCCAGATAAAAGTGAGTATTTTGAGGAAAATCAATATGAAGAAGCACATCTAACTGAGACAATCACAATTAATACTGATGAATCAAATCAAACACTCAAACCATTACTTTATGAAGTTGAAACTCGTGCTATGGCAACTGGAAAAAATCTCGGAGGCGCAAAAAAATGGACTTGCAAGCATTGCAAGAAAAGTTTTACAAGTTCCTACACAAGGATTCATTATCACCTTCTTGGAGCTCCACATGGAAAATGAGCACAAATTCAAAGATGTCCTGTTTTGTTGACGAATCGAACGGAGTTAGAAAGAGTCAGAAAGATGGTTGTAGAGACAGAAGAAAAAGGTATCTCCCCAACCCTCACATCATCCACAATCAATAACTCAATGAAGGCTTCACCCAATGAAAAAAATATAGCAGATTCATTTCGTATTATGGAACGACACTCGGTTGACTTGCTTGTTGAAAAGGCATTTTGTGCCAACGGCATTCCTTTTAATGTGATTAGAAGTCCAGACTTTGTAGCAATGGTGAGAGGAATTAATCATGCTCCTAAGGATTATAAACTACCATCATATGATAAAACAAGAACCACATTACTTGATGAATGCAAAAGGGATGTTGAAAAATACTTTGTATCGCTGAAAGATACTTGGTTCACTAATGGAGTCTCCATTGTTTATGATGGATGGTCAAATATAAAGCATAAACCACTCCTCAATGTCATTGCATCTAATAGTCGCGGATCTATGTTTTTATATGCTGAAAATTTTGAAGGTATGCTACAATACTTGCAATCTACTTATTACTAAGGATAAATGACTTGTAAGATTCACAAATATGGCTTGTTTCTTTTTTCAGGAGTGGAGAAGACAGGGAAAAAGATTGCATTATTTTTGCTTAAAGTAGTAGACGAGATCGGGCCTTCAAATGTCCTTCATATTGTTACTGATAACGCAGCAAATTGTAAGGCAGTGGGGAAAGAAATTGAAAAGGTACATAAACATATATTTTGGTCCCCTTGCGTGGTACATACTCTCAATTTAATTTTTAAAGATCTGGCTGCTGAGTTTAGTTGGATGAAAGAGACCTATAAGAAGGGGAAAAAAATAATTAAAATTTTTATTAACCACTCACAACCCCTGGCCATGTTTAGAACACATTCCGAACTTGAATTACTTAAAGTGTCGAAAACAAGGTTTGCATCTCATTTTATTTTGCTGAGAAGAGTAAACAAGTGTAGGGAGGCTCTTGCTACTACTGTGGTATTAATGGGTTCGAAGGAGTGGGTGAAAAATAGTGAAGTAGTAGTAAAATTTCTTGCGGAGGAGATTGATGCAACAATCGGAGATGAACACTTCTGAGAAGAGGTTAATAATATATCAGCCATAACAAAACCAATATATTTAATGGTTAAATTTGCTGATGGTGAAGGGCCAAAGATGGGAGAGATTTATGAGAGGATGGATTGCATGTTAGGAGAAATAACTGATGCCATGAAAAATGGAGAGCATGCTAGTGATTTTTTCAAAATGCAAGAGCTTTTAGTTAATCGTTGGGAGAAAATGAATATTCCTATGCATTGTTTGGGTTTTTCACTTAATCCTCATTATTATGATGCAAATTACTTGAGAATGGAAGCTCCGGGTGATATGCCTAGGCGTCCTCCGAATCAAGACTTGGAGGTTGTTAATGGGGTAATGGAAGCCTTGGAAAGAATTGGTGAAGATGCTAATGAAAGAAAACTTTTGCGTGAACAACTTTCAAAATTCCAAGTAAAAGAAGGAATTTTCGGATCACCGGCAGCTAGAATTGATGCAGTGTCCATGAACCCAATTTCGTGGTGGTCCACATATGGTTCAGGAGCTCCGGAATTGGCTGAAATTGCTCTTAAAGTTTTTTCACAACCCATAAGTAGTTCATCAGCTGAGAGGGTTTGGAGCACGTACTCATACATTCATAATGCAAAACGAAATAGGCTGAATGCAACAAGGGCGGATAAACTCGTATTCATTCATTCCAATGTTCGTCTTTTATCACGCTCTTCTGAAAGTTATAAAAAAAGGTCATCAAGAAAATGGGATGTTAATCCGGAGAACACTCATTTGGAAGAATCTGTTATAAGACTTGAAGATACAAATTGGGAGTAACATGGGTGATAAAAGTTTGTTTTAAATTCAATCGGATTTTGGAGATCTTTATTTTAGTTTTTATTTTGGAGCATTGTATTGACTATTGATGGCAAAGATGTTAAATTCTGGATTTTATATATTTATGTTTGCTGGCATGTATATGCTTAAAATACTGACTGCAATTTGTGGGATGAGCTATATATTTTTATATGCTTTGTCTGGAAGTCTAAGATTATAAAATCTATATTCAGACTAAACAAAATATATAATGGTACAATTACTATTTACTGGTATATGTGTGTGCAAGCTGTATCTGTAACTTAGATCTGCAACATAAAAGGAAAAGTTTTTATGTGCACTTTTATAGATCCTCTACTTTTTTGTAGTCCAGGATATTAATCTGAATGTTAATTATGTTCCAGAATAGTCATAGTTGTTTAGTATATATAATTTTCAATAAATATATATTATTAAAAAGGGATTCTCACATCGATCCGCGAACCCGATTCACTTAAACTAACGTCTCGCGTACCCGTACTCGTATCGCGTACCCGATCGATCCGCGATACGTGCAACTATGTTCCTATACAAACTCTATAATATAAAAAAACACTAAGAAATCTCATAGCTCCAACCCTCACTAAAACTTTTTCATTAGTCTTCTCCTTTAAAGCATCAGGGACACAACCATGTCTATTGATAAATGTAGTGAATCTTGTCACTTGACTAATTGCTTCCTTATTACGTAAAATATTGCCAAGTCCTCTAACATTGAATCAAGACAATGAGCAACACATGGAGTCCAAAATAAAGTAGGTATTCTGATCTCCAAGTTCCCACCATCTAGCTTATAATTTGCTCCAATTATCAGTCACCGTTTGCATAACATTTTTCTAACCAATATCCTTAATTTGTTTTACAAGCAAGTTTACCAATATTTATTCATCATATGATTCAGGTGAATCATTAAGATAACTGGAAAAAATCATCTTTCGTGATCATTAATTAGCAAGAAAGTTAATGAGATGTCTTCCCCGTCTATCCGTCAATCATATCCATCAGTTTAACTTTCATATTTCTCCATTAATTTTCTATATCTTTCTTTATTTTATTGTGTCAAGACAACTTTATATCATGAAATGTTAGAGGCTTCAAACCGGGTCCGTATTGGACTATGGACTCAACCATTGCATTGTAACTCCTAAAATTTACAACATTGCAAGGAATGCCATTTTCATATAAGAAATTAGCAATGTGCATGTGGACTCTTTTAATTTTCCCTTCTTTTGTTCATAGTCGGCGTTCCAATGTTATTTCACTTGGACCTTTGATATGTCTATCTTTAACTATATGCTTCGGTGTCTTCATAAGCAATGAACCAACTAATTTTGAGATTGCCATTTTGCGAATTAATAAGATTTTCTAGTCAGGGCAATCTTTTCTTTTTTGGACAATTATTCATAAACTTGGCAATAGGATTAGAGGGTGTAGAAGAGTTGATTTCATGAACCTCATCATCACTGCATCTTCTTCTATGTAGATAATTTTAATATTCATTTTACTTTGTGCATAATCATTCATTTCTTTGGAAATCTCTCCTATTATATTGGGGGCATTTTATAATATCTGAAAAGCCATAAATTAAATGTTGTTTGAACCTTTTGATGTCGCCATGATTTTCATTCCCATAGTGGATACATTTTACAACATCTTTACAATTTAAGTATGACTAGATTGTAAATTTCATCTTGGATTAGATAATTTATGTTTTCTTTTGAAATCCTTAGCTAGCTTTTGTCAAGTGTTCTCGGTCTCTATTTTCACAGTTTACAATACTATTTGATTAATATTTTTGTGAAAGAAGGACATTGCAGAAAAAAGGTAAAATAGAGATTGTAAGCAAAGACTAATGCATAATGGAGGCAGTAGTGAAGCAATGATGCATATTGAAATTTTGTAAAGACTGAAAGTTTGTAAAAATTAATTTCATAAAGAAAATTCAAGACTAATTTCACTGAATTACTAATATGAAGTTCTGCTAATATATTTATTATTTGAAAATAAATTCATTGAATTGATAAATAATTATTCAAATATCAAAGTATGAATATATATATATATATATGTGTGTGGAAAAATTTATATGGAGACCACATTTTTGTTGGAGACGTCGGAGACCATTTATGTACTGTTTGCAGAACATATTTTTCAGAATAATATATTTTGTAATGTTCTGCATGCAGTACATATATGATCTCCGACGTCCAAAAAAAGGGGGTCTCTATATAATTTAACCCTATATATAGATTCAAAAGTTTAAAACTTATGAAAACAATTTTTTTTTTGAAAAAACATATGAAATCAATTTAAAACATAAAAGTCAAATAAAAATTAATTGTTTATGTAAATAAGTACGTAATAAAATTTTTTGTTTGAATAAAAATTAATAAAATTCTTCTTTTATATAATAAATAGTGAAATAAAATAAAAAAACAAAAAGCTAAAAATGATTAATTTTTTAATTATTATTATAATATTGATTATCAAATGAAAGATACGTAGCTGCTTACCAAGTGTCGACGGAGTAGCTTAGAAAGCAGTGCATAGTTTATGAGTTAAAGGCTAGTGTACCCACTTCAAGGGCTTATGCATATGTTGTACTATTTAGTTGAACACTTTATTTGTAAAGACCACTTGAAAAGAAAATTACTTGACTAATAATCCCTCTCGTTTTCATTAATTAAACTTTTGCTTTATTACAGTTTTATTATAACACAGCTTTGTTTTATTAAAGTTTTATAACACGCTATCAGCAAGAGTCTCTGCCCGAGTAGGCTTGATTCATGAAGGAGGTATTATCCGAGTAAATTTTATTTAACGAAGGAGGTACACTTTAACTTTATTTTTTTATATAAATATTGTTATTATTTATGAATTTATATTACTCTTTACTATAAATTATAATTGTTATGATGTTAATATTATTATTTATAAGTTTCTAGTTAGATATATCATCATAATTTTTAAATAAATTATATCATTCATGTTATAAATTTTATTTTATGTACGTGATTAATTGTTTATGTTTTAACGTATATATTATTATATCATGTTTTAAATATTTATTTTTTAAATCAGAGTTACGAATCTTGCAAAATTAGAGTTTGTTACTTTCTATGTTTTTGAGGATAATTATCTATTTTGGGTACTTGATGCCGAATTACATCTTAGTGCTAATGACTTAAAAGACACTATAGAAACGGAGAAAATTCAAGCTGCTGAACAAAATGTGAAAGCTATTATCTTTCTTAGGCACTGCAAACTTAAAACCTGAATACCTAACTGTCAAAAATTCACTCACCCTCTGAAATAATCTTAAATATAGATTTAATCTAAGGTTCCAAGATTTTAAATCTGTTGCTGAATAAAATTCTGTGTTGTTTAAAATTAATTTTGTGTGGTGAAAAAATTACTGATGTTGAAATGATTTAAAAGACCCTCTCAACCTTCCATTCCATCAATATAATTCTATCACAATAATATAGACAACACAATTTCACAAAGTACGACAAGTTGATATCTCTCCTTCTTGTAGAAGAAAAGAATAATGAGTTGTTGATGAACAATCATCAGATCCGTCCCACAGGCTCTGCATAGTTACATGAAGTACATTACACGTCAGTCCAAAAGAATGCACGTGGAAAATAGCATAGAGGAGAACGAGGTTATGGGCGAAATCGCGGACGTGGAAATTTTCATGGACGATTTCAAAATTAGTATGATTCTGGCCACTGGAAGTGGCAACGTGATGTAACAACTCTGGCCACCAGAAGTGGAAGCATGAAGTTCCAAATAAAAGGAAGGTAACACAAGAATGAGATACTAGAGATATTTGTCATATGTGTGGGGCTGAGTGACACTGGACACGTACTTGTCGTACTCCAAAACATCTTGTTGAACTCTATCAATTATCAAAAAGACCTAATGGAAAGAGGATGAACACAAACTTAACTGACTATAAAAAAATAGAGAAAATGTACCAATCAACGAGAACTCAATAAAACTAGACACCAGTGCTAACCTTTATTAGCATTTAGAAGGCTAGGTTTCATATGTACTTTCTTTGTTTTCATGTACTTTTTTCATGTACTTGTTTTATGTACTTGCTTTATGTACTTAGAAAGCTATTTGTCCGACCATCCCTTGTGAAACTCCAAACCGAGTCTCCAAAATACTTAGAAAGAATCCAAGGTGATATTTGTGGTACAATTCACCCATCTTCTAGTCCATTTAGATATTTCATGGTTTTAGTTGATGCACTTCTTCCATTTAAATTTAATGAGAATATTAAGATCAAGATCAGTGTTAGTCATTTGTGAAACAGACCAGTGCACTAAATATCAACAAAAAGAAATTGGTCAACATATTTATTGCACAAAAAGAATTGACAGGAAGTTTAGGTATATGCTTTAAAGAGATGAAAAACAATCTAAGTGCTACATAAAGGGAAGTTCTATAATCACTTGTGATTAAAAGAGGAAAAGTACTTTAAGGCATGGATACAAGGAGTACCAATCGCCACTTGCAGTGAAGATGCCAAAAAGAAGTTAAGTATTGGACGCACTGAGTTCCATCGCCAGTTAGTCCTGTAAATGGTGGAAAACTTTCTAAGGCTTTCATCAAGGAAGAATCCATCGCCACTTAGCCTTACCAAGGGATAACCATTGCCACTTACACCTAGAATCAAGTGGAGAAAACTCTAAGGCATTGTACATGGTGAATCCCATCTCTACATACTCCTTAAGTGGTGGAAAAGTTTCTAAGTCATTAAACATGGCTTCACACTTGCAAGTGATTATACAATGCTATACCATCACCACTTATGGTTTAAAGTGTGATAAACATTCTAAGGCATATACAGGGGACACTACTCAACCACTTACACTTGGAAGAAACATGTAATATTTTCTAAGTACCAATACAGGGACAAATGTTACAGCCACTTATAAAATATCCACGAGAAAATCCAGTCAAGGTACAAAGGAGAAGTAGTCGTCAGTTAGAAAACATTTTCTTTTATTGTAAAGTCTGCGTATATAACAAAATTACTTGTTCATTTTAAATATAATTCAACAAAACACACACATAAAGATAGATATAGCTTAGAGAGAGAAGATTCAGATCTGCCATTAAAGGTCGAATTTATTTCTTGTTATGAGAAAATCATTGTAGCTAATACATCTGTATTAGAGTGTAGCAACCTTGGGTTTATATAATTCAAACATATATTTATGAGTGATTGTTCTTCTTGTTTAGTTTCATTAAATCCATATTTATTACAAACCAAGAACGAATTCATAAACACGAATTGAATTAAAAATTTAGCTCTTAGAAGCTAAATTTACTGAAAATGCTCAAGTAGGTGATGAATATGGATTCTACTCAATGGAAGAACTTGAACAACTAGAAAACAAGACAATGACATATATGGCAAAAAAGTTCAAGAACATCAAGTTTAGAAGGAACCCTAAGTACATGTTCAAGAGTAACGTAAGCTCCAGTGGTTCCAGTTTCAGAAGCAACCGAGGTGGTTCATCTTCAGGGTCTTATGGCAAATGAGGTTACAAGACTGGAATGGTAGACCAAAGTAAATTTAAGTGCTACAACTGCAATGAACTTAGACATTTTGCTATAGAATGTCAGAAGCCTAAGCAAGGAAAGGAAATGAAGGAATCGTATGAAAAACTGAAATAAAAGTATGATGCACTGGTAAAAAAGCATCAAGGCAGAGCTTATATAGCTGAGGGAAAGAGCTGGGATTATTCGGATTAATGATGATGAAGAGGCATATTGAAATGTTGCTCTCATGACAGATTTTTCAAAGACATCACCTCAATCATCAAAATGCATTAAAAAGGATAAGCGTGTCATGTGGATTCTAGACAGCGGCTGTTCAAGGCATATTAGTAGTTATAGAGCCCTGCTATCAGATTTGGTTGAAGAAGTTGGCTCGATAGTGACCTTTAGAATTGACAACAAAGGATTCATAACAGGATATGATAATCTAGAAATTGGAAATGTCATCATTGAAAATATCTCTCTTGTTGAAGGGTTGAAACACAATCTCCTGAGCATTAGTCAATTCTGCGATAAGGGTTATGATGTCAATTTCAGAAAGGAGAGATGTACAATCAAGAACAGGAAAGATGAGAAGCTTGTTATTCAAGGAGTAAGAAATGGGAATCTCTTTGTAGCTGACTCATTCTCTGCAAACAAATGTGAAGTTAAATGTTTTTACAGCAAGGCTTCAACAGAGGACAGTTTGTTATGACACAAAAAACTTTCACATCTGAACTTCAAAGCAATGAAGTCTTTGGCAAAGAGGGAGTTGGTGAGAGGTCTGCCAGAGAAGGAATTTTGTTAAGAAGGCTTATGTGAAGCATGTGAGAAGGATAAGTCAAAGAAAGTATCTCACAGAAGTAAAGGGATGTCAGATATTACTGAACCACTACAATTTCTGCATATGCATTTATTTGGTCTAGTTAATGTTATGTCTTTATCAAGGAAGACATATGCGCTGGTGATAGTAGACAAATATGCCAAATACACATGGGTTTTGTTTCTAGCATCAAAGGATGAAGCCCCTAAAAAAATCATTGATCACATAAAGAAGATTGAGCTAGAGCTGATATGCCTGTTAGGAAGATAAGGTCTGACAGTGGAACAAAATTTAAGAACGTAATTCTAAATGACTTATGTATTAAGAAAGGAATATCAAGGAAATATTCAGCACCCAGGACTTCGCAAAAGAATGGAGTAGTAGAAAGAAAGAACAGAACTTTGGTTGAAACAACAAAAACAATGTTGAATGAAGCCAAATTACCTTTGTACTTTTGGACTAAAGTATTCAATACAACTTGCTACACATTGAATCGTACCCTAATCAACAAAGATTATGACAAGACTCCATATGAGTTAATGGCTGACAAAAAACCAACACTAAAGTAATTTCACGTGTTTGGAGCAAAGTGCTTTGTATTGAAAGATGATAAGCAGCTTGGTAAGTTTGAATCTAAGGTTCATGAAGGCATATTTCTTGGTTACTCGTTGGAATCTAAGGCGTACAGGGTTTACGTGATTGAATACAAAAAGATCATTGAAAGCATAAATGTAAGTTTTGATGATCTCAAGCTCTCGAGCATACAACGAGAAGATGACACTGAAACTCTCAAGTTCGAGAACTTAAGCTCAGATGAAGGTGAAGATGAACCTGAAGTTGCTACAGAACACCAAGCTCCAAATTAAATAATGATAATGGTGATTCTGATCCAAGTAATGGAAATAATGGAAAATTTACAGAAACTACTAGTACTAGTAGAGAACCTTATTCTCAACCCAGTAGTAACTCAAAGGGAGTAAGTGAAGGATCAACTAGCAAAACTCAGCACAATGAAAATCAAGCAGGATCATCTAAAGTGAATTTGCCTAGATAAAGGGTGTGGAGTAGAGATCACCCCTATGACATTATTCTAGGTGATCTAGATGCTAGAGTTCAGACTAGAAGTGCTACACAGAATGAATGTCATTTCTCTTGTCGCCTATCTGAAATAGAACCAAAGAAAGTTTAAGAAGCACTTGATAATCCTGACTGGGTGATTGTAATTGTGACGCCCTCGAAACCCGGGGTCTAGATTTAGGGTCACCAACCAATCAACAACCAATAATAATAGTAAAATAATAAATCAGAGGCACACTAGCCCGCCAACAACCAACAATAATAACATAATAAATCATAGGCGCACTAACCCCGCCAATAACTAAGGATCTCTAACAGGTTATAGTACGAAATTAAGCAGTTAAAACTAAAAGTAAATCCAAATACTTTATTACAAGCCCACTACTAATCCACAAACTCAAATCCATAAGTCTAGATAGGTTTTAAGTCTAAATTCAGTTTTATTACAAGCAGTAGCTACAAACGTACTAAAACATCTTAATACTTGGGAGACCCGAAAAGCGAGCAGTCCCAACACCTATCTCTCTCTTTACGCCTGCTAGAATTGCTGGAATGACTCGTACTGACAGTCTGGCAAGATTTAGATAAAAAGCAAGAGTGAGCCAAAGAAATGCTCAATAAGTATATGAACTGAAATGAAATCAAAATATGAGATCTGTATAGAAAACGGAATATAAAACAATTTATTATAAAAACTGAATAATAAATAATTCACAGTTTATCTCAATTTAAACAATGCAGTATGTCATCAAAATGAATCAACTGTTCAAAATCAAAATATACTAGCCATGTATCCAATATGGATTGGATACACAAATATAAACACTATTGCTCCCTGATCAGTCTAAAAGCAATAGGACCTCTTTATACCCTATTGGTACATTTCTATACCCATAGTTATAATAAGGATTCACAAAACATAGGTACCAAAATAGGCAAGTAATGTTAGCCTATAGGAAGATGGATTGATTACCATATCCTCATCAATAAATGCGGGGCTATTATGTCAGTGTCTCTTACGCTAGAATTCCAATCCAATAGAGCAACCCCAAATAAAATAAGGTATGCTTAGTTTCAACTACAGACCATATCCTCGTTATTTATACAATAATTCGCTGGATATGATGAGTTTATTATAATCAACTTCCAATATTCAGAGTACGAATAACAAGTAACTCTGATGCACAGAATAAAACAGGAACCATAAATAGTTCCGAACAATAATTATTTATCATGATATCAATAATCAAAAACAATAAAATAAAAGTGTTTAGGATGATCAAGGAGAAAATACTTGCCTGATGTAGAAACTGTCCTAAGCTGGAATGAGACGATTACACTGCTCGTCTATCTACCACCTCGTTCGTATCTACCAATAAAATATTCTAATTTAAATTCTAGTGTCTACCCATGCGTTCTATTAATAATGAACATCAAATAATAATTAATAAAAAAGTAACATCAATTTACAGGTGAGGAAATACATAAATCATGTAGGAGATAAGACTTACAAATTAAAGAGCAGTCAAATAAATAAAAGTAGACTCTAAAATATTATTCGAGTTAAAGTGGATCATTAATATCTTCTCCGGATAATAATTGGATCCCTAAAATATTTTATAAAATATTAATCCAGGTTTATAAATAAAGTAGGGAATTTCCATAGACCAAGTGTATTATATTTAGTATTAATCTATTCCCCATAGCACATTATGTCAGATAAAAAGTAACACATTATTTAGCACCGAGTAACTACTATCCTCCCCTTCCACCTAATATAATAGATATGCGGGAATAGATTTTCTACCTGCTATCTATATGTTTACTAGATCACAACATTTATAACAATTTTCCGGTTACTTCATGAAAACATTTTAAGATTCTAACTGTATTAAAAGTGAACGTGTAAATAATATCCAAACTTGACAAAAAATTTCAGAACTATCAAATTTTCACTATATATCTGAGAATGTAATGTTGAAATACAACTAGATTGGGTCTTGTAGTAACCTAGTAGGAGAAGGTAGTGGTATTAATTCGCAATCCAATTAAGATACAACCATCTCAGCCAAACCCGGGTTTATTAAACTGAAGACTCCAGATTGAGCAGTCAAGTACAGAAAGGTAGACAAGCCACAAGAGCACAATTTAGGTAACTGGAATACCCTTGTTTTCTTTAGATAGTAATCACATCTAGGAAATTTAAAGCATTACATATCATTCCTAATAACAATTTATCTTACTTACACTTTCAGAACTAAATACGTAGAGTACCATGTACCACAATCTAAGGTAGGACTAATAGACTATACATGCACCAAACTGATAGACTCAATTCATCTTCTTAACTCAGTATAAAACAGAGAACTTGTAAACAAAAAAATCCATCCGGAAATAAAACTGTTCTGAGCTTCAAACTCAAAACATATTTTCCATATTAGACCACGACTATAAAGAGTTACACTGTCTTAAGTAATCTACTTAACATAATATAAATGATCATTAAGAATAATAATCGTCATTATGAGTTTATAACGAAAAAAATCAATTAGTATTCTTTAAATTTCTTCCCACAACAAAGACTGTACTGCTTGTAGTCTTTCTGGAGAAACGCTTCCTAGTACCTTATAAGCGTAGAATTAATTTATAGTTATCAACTAGTTATATATGAACTTATTAAGACATTATAACTCTTTTCATCTACAAGGGGATGGGTGTTGCAAACAAATATTTACTACCCTGTTAAGAAATTCTGATTGCACCAACATACCGAATATAATGTTCATGTATAGATCAAAGAATTACAAATATATAGTGATATAGCAATCTCAACCAATAAATAAAGTTGTTTTTGAAGCTCGAAGCTACCGCATTGCTCAACTAAGCTTACTATTCTGTAGTTTTTTTTTGGATTCCAGAAGCTTCTATATGAATTTGTCTGCTCTAGATGCTGGACAAAAAACATAACTAGGCATTACCAGACACCAGTACAGTACAAACGTCTATGCTACACATTTAATCATAAGACATTATAGATTCGCCATGAGGAATAGGTTCACTCAGTCAAATATCCTTTCCCCAGTTGAAAACAATAGAAAGATAATAGAACTAAAGATGCAGAGCAACCCTGGTATAAGGAAAACCAGTCTCCAACTCTCAGCATCTGAAATATCTGAATTAGCAGTTTTAGCAGCTTCGAGAAGCTTGCCTGTCAGGTCAACCCCAATGATGCCAGCTAGGGTACCAGCTGTATTAGAAACCCCCATCACAATTCCAGCATACCTTGAAGCAATATCAATGTGATTAACAGCAAAGTCAGCTCTACCTAGTGCCAAGAAACCCAAGCAACAGAAGAATAAAACACGACCCCACAATCACATACATACATCTGGTACACACTCATACACAAAAAAACAGACCGGAACAAATGAAAGAGGTGTCCGGAGGAAAAATCCGGCAATTCCAATACGAGCATAATAGTCAAAATTATCAGTACCTACAAGTTGTTGAGGCTTCATACAACCCATCCATACCAGAAAAAAACAAAAATCAACTGATTAATCTCAGAATCCGACCAAAACGGGTAAAACACGGCCAAACTCCGGCCAACTCAAAATCGGAAACCAGAATTAAATTTAAAACTATCAACATGCTCAGTATTCAACCAGGAAGCTAACCACGTAATCAAAACAAATAATCAATCAACGAAAAAACTAACCCATAAATTAAAGTAAAAACCGAAAATGATGAATTCATGAATAAGAACTTTTCAATCGAAACTATTAACATAATCATATAGAGCATAACATAAGCTTCGTATTGATTACTCGAACTAAAGAAACGGATAGCAGAATCACCTCTAATTGAAGCTTTAATCTATAACCCTAGAAACCTAGCTGTTCTTCCCCAAATTTACTAAGTAGTAGTAAATTTCTTTTTAGTAAAATTTTATTGATAAAACTATTTATATTTTAAGTAAATTTGGGGGCTTAATCTTGATTAAAAGATAATTTACCCCATAATTAAAATAAAAAGTCCAAAAAAATAATCATGGGATAAAATATAGAAATAAATATTTTCGAATAAATACCATATATATGTCAAAATTTCCCAAAAATTATGAATATTTCAAAGATAATAAAATAAATTCATTTTGAGGATTTTACCATTTCCATCAAAATAAAGGAACAAAAACAAGGTCTCTAGTTCTCTACAGGGGCTGGGCTCGATAATCATAAAATGAAATAATTTGATTTTAACGATACAAAAATTATACTAAAATAGAATAAAATATTTTAGACTACACATAAGTTACATAACACTTATCAGGTAATTTTCTTATTTAATAAAAATTCATACTTAAATAAATGCATAATAAAATTAAAAAATATCTGAATCACCAAATATTATAATAAAAGTATATTTAAATATTATAAAATACACGATTCCCGGTCGTTACACTAATGCAAGAAGAGCTCAATCAATTTAAAAGGTAGAAAGTTTGGAAGCTGATACCTAGGCCTAATAACAAGTCTATAATAGGCATTAAATGGGTATTTAGAAATAAACTGGATGAAGATGAAATTATCACGAGGAACAAAGCCATCCAGGTTACTAAAGGTTACTACCAAGAGGAGGATATAGATTATGATTAAAGATATGCACTAGTGGTAAGACTTGAAGCCATCAAGGTGTTTCTAGCTTTCGCAGCACATTCTGAAAGGCATATGACTAGGCCTATTTGTAATAATTAGATGGCAACTCAACTCTAACTGTTAAAGAGAAGTAAATACTAAACACCAAACAGGAATCAAGACAAAGTCAGTCAACTAATCACAAAGGATCCAAGTATCAGAAGTATTTTTGTAGGATTGCTACTCAACACTGAATGAAGTTCATTTTTATGTTCAAGCGTCAGTGAAAATAAATATGTAGTAGTGGTTCTATAGTAAACAGAAGATATAGAAGATTTCAAGTGGTTACTACAGAAGATTCCAGAAGAAGAATGAAGACAGTGAAGAAGAAAATATGACGCAAGGCCTCTAATTTAAAGTTTTATAAATGGAGAATATTTATTAGTATGACACAAATGAACCAGACAGTACATTTGTGTGTCAACTAAAATAATATTCATTCTTCATTTAATTCAAGAGGTTTCAAGATCAAAAGACACAAAGAAAAGATGGGAAGATTTCAAGACTGACAGCACGGCTGCGACTAAAGATAGTATTTTAATTCTACTATCAATTGTTAATTAATTATTTAATTTATCTAATTAAATTAATTCAAGTTGAATTTAATTTAATTTATAAATTAACTAATTGAATTAAGTAGAATTAATTTACTATAAAAGAAATGCTTTAATATGAATTATATATATATATATAAACTGTTAGTATGACTTATCAATAAGTCATACCGAGTTTATTATATATATATATTCAAATAAGTCATACCGAGCCTGTATAAGCATAAGTCATACCGAATTGTTTATATATATATATATAGATAATCAGTTAGTATGACTTATTAATAAGTCATACCGAATGACTTGTTAATAAGTCATACCGAGCTATATATATATATATAATAAGTCATACCGAGATATCAATGCTCAAAAGGTCATACTTGATTGATTTTTTATTTAATTAAAAAGTCATACCGATTTTTTAATTAGAAAAATAAGTCATACCGACCAAAATAAGTCATGCCCAGTCTTTTATAAGTCATACAAGTGTTAAAATAAGTCATACAGACTTATTTTCTTGAAATTAAGTCATACTCATAAAGGTCATAGCAGCCATTTCAAATCTCTATAAATATGAGATGATCTCTTCACTTTTTCAGTTGTTCAACTTGTTAAGAGTTAGAAAAATAGATCAAATTCAGTAATTTATCTGCATTGTAATATTCACAGATTTCTGTGCTGAGTTTGAATATAATTGTTTAAACACGAACACTTCATATCAAATTCGTTCTAGACTTTATATCAATTATATAACAGTTTTCTCTATATTAATTTTGTAATACTAATCAAGTTAAAATTATATCTTTCACTTGAACAGTATTTCATTACAATTAATATTTCGCGAGTAATTAAAATAATATTTTTAATCTAAATTATTCCGCGATTAATTTTCAGACATTGTATTGAACCCCCCCCTTCTACAATGTCAGGGACCAACAATTGGTATCAGAGCTGGTTGATATAGTTAATATCAGATCCAAACCAAAAATTCCGCAACTCATTCAGATCTCAAAAATTATTTTAAATTCGAAATAATTTTTTTTCTTTTCTAAAAATTATTTTTGATCAAAAATTGTTTTAAGTCAAAAATTAAAATATTTTTTGAAACACTTAATTTTTAATCTTATTAAAGATGAGTACCCAGAAAGTAACTAGTATTAAAATTCCACTGTTCGACAGAGAACACTACAACTTGTGGAAACAAAAAATGCTACTGTTTATCGGGATTGCAAATCCCAAGTACGCATTAATTATGGCTAAAGGTGTTGAGCTCCCTATATCAGTTGTTCTCGAACATACAGTAGATGGGGTCGTAATTCCCCACAGACAGTTTCCGAAAAGTCCGGCAGACTATACAGATGAGGAAACAGAAGCTGTGTCCCTTGATAATAACCTGAAGCTCATATTAATTGAATCCCTAGACTACATCATGTACAACCAAGTAGTCAATTGCAAGAATGCAAAACAAATCTGGGAAACAATTGAAATTATCAATGAGGGAACTGAAGAAGTTAAGGAAAATAGACTGGAGATCCTGACCACCCAATATGAACAGTTTAGATCCAACCCTGGTGAGGGTATCTCTGAGGTGTTTCAGAGACTAAACAAATTGATAAACGAGCTAAACATGAATGGAAAGTTTTATTAGAACCAAGAGGTGAACAGGAAGTTTTTGTTGACCTTACCAGAGCATCTGGAGCACAGGATTGCAGCCATCCGGGAATCTAGGGACATGAAAGAGGTAACCCTAGAAAGACTCTACGGAGTTTTAAAAACTTATGAGCTGGAACAGATCCAAACCAGAGAGATGTATGGAAGAGGTAAGGTACTGAGTTCCTCCAAGGCATTAATGGTAGAAGCACCAGAGAAAGAGGAAGTGAAGGCTGTTGCACCTTCTAACAGTTCAACAGAGTATGTGGTTCCAGAACTTGGACATACTGCTAACAAACAAGAAGATGGTGATTTCTACTCACTGGAAGAACTAGATCAGCTAGAAGATGAATCTCTAGCTATGGTTGCCAGGAAGTTTGGCAACATGAGATTCCGAAGAAACTCCTCATTCAGAAGTAAGCCTAATTTTAGAAGATTCCAAAGAGGAGGTTCTTCGACAACAGTATCAAAAAGCGGCTACAAGACCGGCTTAGTTGATAGAAGCAAGTTTCGTTGCTTCAACTGTAATGAGCTAGGGCACTTTGCAACTGAGTGCAAGAAGCCTAAGCAAGGGAAAAAGAGAGAGTCTTACGAAGAGCTGAAGGAGAAGTATGATGCGCTAGTGAAAAAGCATCAAGGAAAGTCCTATCTAGCAGCAGGCAAAAGCTGGGATGACTCAGATAACGATGATGAGGAAGAGCTGGGAAATCTTGCTCTTATGGCTTCATCAGAGGGATCACTGTCTCCCACCAGTGACAGAGGAATAGAGGTAAATCCTTCGTGTCCTAAGATGTTTGCTTTGCTAGGTAAAGAACTAGATGGTGAAAGAGATAAAGTTAAGAAACTCAGACTCAAAGTCAAAGAGTTAATTGATGAGACTGAAGTTCTTAAACAGTTAAAAAGAAATCATGACAAGTTGGCTGTCAAGCTGACTGAAGACTTAGCTGTTCAAGTCAGTAAAGTCAGTTGTCATGTTGTTGTAGAAACTAATCTCAGAAACCAAATTGAAGAAGAAAAGAAAAAGTGTCTTGCATATAAGAATTCCTCATATATTGTTAAGAACCTAGTTGACCAACAAGAAATAAATCGTAAAGTTGGAATAGGCTTCGAGTATAACAAATCTGTAGGAAAACCAAGCAACATAACCCCCTTTAGAAAAAGTGCTGAAGAAAGGGGTATCCCACATGTTGTTAAAGACACACCGAAACCTCTCTTCATAACACCGATAGCTGAACCCATCCTTGAGACCTCTGTAGTAATTGCATATGAAATGCAGCTGGAAGATCTTGAGGAAGAGAAGAAGAGAGGAGAACAGGTTAAGGACATAAAAGGAGTTAATGTCCAGAAAGAAAAATGTGCACTAGAAACACCAGTGAAAGATGTGGGAACTTCTGATTCCCCCAGACCTGGTGTAGGTGCAAAAGACTTAAAGAGTAAAATGAACAGACCCAACATATTTGTGAACAGTAGGAACAGTAACAATAAATTTCATTCTACTGAAAACTTCAAATCTGCTGAGAAAATTGAAGTAGAATCTGTTAAGCCTCCTACTGTATTGAATAACATGCCTACTATTGATGCTTTCCATAAACCTTGTGGTATAATGAATTGCATGTTATGTGCCTTTAATGCTAGGACTGCTTACTTTAAACGCATGATAGCTAAGAAAGATAACATGACACCTAGACAGCACATCAATAGTAAATTTGCTAAATCCAAGACTGCGACTCCTTCACTTGAGAAGAAGGAATCATATATTCCTAAGTCTAAACAGAAAGTTGTTAAGACTGTTTATAGGAAGGTAGGAACAGTCAAGGAAGAAAATAATGTTGTTCGAAAAGGATCTGTTGTCAAAGCAGACAAAGGTCAATTCTTTAAGTATGCCGGGCCCAATCAATTTTGGGCTCCGAAGACAAATTAATCCGTTTGATAATTGCAGGGAGTTAAACAGGAAAACCGAGTTATATGGATCCTGGACAGCGGATCGTCAAGGCATATGACCGGAGATAGTGCCCTGCTATCAGACGTGGTTGAGAGAGCTGGCCCAATCGTCACCTTTGGAGATAACAGCAAAGGAATGACTACGGGATATGGCAAGTTAAATACAGGAAATGTTATCATTGAAAATGTCTCTTTGGTGGAAGGACTTAAGCACAATCTACTCAGCGTCAGTCAATTTTGTGATAGAGGTTACAAAGTAAACTTTATCAAGGAGAAGTGCTTAATAGCTCATTCTAAAGAAGACAGATTAGCCTTGCGTGGAGTAAGGAAAGGAAACTTGTACGTAGCTGATTTCAACTCGGGAACTGAAGCTGAAGCAAACTGTTTTTATTCAAAAGCTTCAACAGAGGAAAGTTGGCTATGGCACAAGAAGCTCTCACACCTGAATTTCAAAACAATGAACTCTCTAGTCAAGAGGGATTTGGTGAGAGGACTGCCTCCGATGGAATTTACACAAGAAGGATTGTGTGAGGCATGTCAAAAAGGGAAGTCAAGGAAAGCAACTCACAGAGGCACAGTCACTACAAACATCACTGAACCACTTCAACTCCTACACATGGATTTATTTGGTCCAGTAAATATTCTGTCTATGTCAAGAAAGAAATACGCCTTAGTGATTGTGGATGACTTCACAAAGTATACATGGGTTTTATTCTTGAATTCTAAAGATGAAACTCCACATTTGGTGATTGATCATATAAAGCTGATTGAGTTAGATTCAAAGTTACCTGTCCGAGCAATCAGATCAGATAATGGAACAGAATTCAAAAATGAAGTTCTGAATAACTTCTGCTCAGACAAGGGGATAACAAGGCAGTACTCAGCACCAAGAACTCCACAACAAAATGGAGTTGTAGAAAGGAAAAATCGAACCCTGATTGAAGCTGCAAGGACTATGCTAAGTGAATCAAGGTTACCTATCTACTTCTGGGCTGAAGTAGTTAATACAGCTTGTTATACTCAGAATCGAACTCTGATCAACAAAGATCATATGAAAACTCCCTATGAATTAATGGCGGGCAAGAAACCTACTCTCAAGTACTTTCATGTATTTGGAGCCAAATGCTTTGTGCTAAAAGATGGAGATGAACGCATTGGCAAATTTGAGGCCAAGGCACATGAAGCTATTTTTGTCGGATACTCGAGAAGAGCATATAGGGTTTACATAATTGATCAGCACCAAGTAAAGGAAAGTGTCAATGTAACTTTTGATGACACTAAACTCCCAAGTATCCAAACTGAAGATTCTTCTGAGTCATTAAAATTTGATAATTATCCAGACTCACATTCTGATGACGAAGAAGAACCTGAGGTTGCAGCAGGAAATGATGACAACAATGATGGTAATGATCCAGGTAATAGTGGTGGAAACAATGGCAACACTGGAGATTCTACTAATACCAGTGGTGGATCAACAAGTCATCCTGGCAGCAACTCAGGGGGAGATGAAAGATCAACTGGCACAACACAACATCACAATGAATTTCGAGGCGAATCATCAAGATCAAACCTACCTAGGGAAAGGATATGGAGCAGAGATCATCCTTTTGAATTGATCATAGGTGATGCAGATGTTGGAGTAAGAACCAGAAGTGCAACTTCAAATGAATGTTTATTCTCAGTTTTTCTATCTCAAGAAGAACCAAAGAAGATTGAAGATGCACTAATTGATCCAGATTGGGTTCTTGCCATGCAAGAAGAGCTCAATCAGTTCGAAAGACAAGAAGTCTGGACACTGGTACCCAGGCCTAAAGATAGATCTGTTATTGGCACGAAATGGGTATACAGGAACAAATTAGACGGTGATGGCATTGTTACAAGGAACAAGGCCAGACTGGTTGCAAAGGGTTACTCCCAGGAAGAGGGAATTGATTATGACGAGACCTACGCACCAGTTGCAAGACTTGAAGCCATCAGGATATTTCTGGCATTCGCAGCACATTCCAATTTTAAAGTCTATCAAATGGATGTGAAGAGTGCATTTCTGAACGGAAAGCTAGAAGAGGAAGTATATGTGGAACAGCCCCCTGGCTTTGAAAATCCAGAGTTTGCTGATTTTGTGTACTTTCTTTTCAAAGCTCTCTATGGACTCAAGCAAGCACCGAGGACATGGTATGACACTCTCTCTGAGTTTTTACTTGAAAATGGTTTCACTAGAGGTGTCATAGATAAAACTCTCTTTTACAAATTACATAATAAAGATATGATATTTGTCCAAGTTTATGTTGACGATATTATATTTGGTTCTACTAACGAAAACTTGTGCAAGAGATTTGCTAATTTAATGCAGAGAAGATATGAGATGAGCATGATGGGTGAGCTGTCATTCTTCCTTGGATTGCAAGTAAAGCAAAAGGAAGATGGGATTTTTATTTGCCAATCAAAGTACGTAAGAGATCTTCTCAGAAAATACAGTCTAGAAGATTCTTCACCGGCAAAAACCCCAATGCCAACAGCCACAAAGCTTGACAAAGATGAAACTGGTAAGAAAGTTGACATCACAAGCTACAGAGGTATGATAGGCTCATTATTATATCTAACTGCAAGTAGACCCGACATAATGTTCGCAACTTGCTTATGTGCAAGGTTTCAATCTGACCCAAGAGAATCTCATCTAATAGCTGTTAAACGGATTTTTAGATATCTAAAGGGTACACCAGATCTTGGAATTTGGTACCCTAAGGATACAGGTTTTGACCTAATAGGCTATACAGATTCAGATTATGCAGGGTGCAGGATGGACAGGAAAAGTACTTCTAGAAGCTGTCAGTTCCTAGGACGAAGGTTGATCTCCTGGTACAGTAAGAAACAGCATTCAGTTTCTACCTCGACAGCCGAAGCAGAATACATTGCGGCAGGTAGCTGTTGTGCACAGATCTTGTGGATCAGGAATCAGCTAAATGACTACGGACTTGCGTTGAACAAAATTCCAATTTTCTGCGACAACACAAGTGCTATAGCTATTTCCAACAATCCTGTACAACATTCATGAACCAAGCACATTGACATAAGGTATCACTTTATCAGAGAGCATGTCATGAACGGAACTGTGGTGCTACATTTTGTACCCACAGAAGATCAGATAGCCGACATCTTCACAAAACCACTTGATGAATCCACTTTCTCAAAGCTGGTTAGTGAATTAGGGATGTTAAACAATGGCTAAATTTTTGATTACTAGGAATTAATTTGAGCTCATAAATATTAAATGTTAATATTTAAAGAATTTATGAGTCTTGAATTAATAAAATCCTAGGACTTATGAATTTTTGGAAAATTATCTTAAGATTAAATCAATATTCTTAGAAGATAATTTCTTCAATTAAAACATAAGTAATTTTGTTTAAATTAAGCATTTATGTAATTTAATGTATATATTCACTAATTATTGTTGTACATTAATATAAATGATTATGTTATTAGTTATCCAATTAATTTACTTATTAAATTAATTCAAACATGAGTTAATTTAATTCTTAAATTAATTAGAACAATTAATAATGTAAATATTTATTATAAGTTAATATTTGTTGAATAATTAATAATTTATCTAATATTCGAATAAGATTTTTATTATTTTATTTCGAATTTAGAAACAATTATTAATATAAGTAATTATTCTATTTTATTATTACAAATCAGCATGACTTTTATTTTAAATATCAGTATGACTTTTATATTTAAATTTTCGGCATGACTTTTTATTCTAGTAAAAGTCATACCGAGAGTTTAAAAGAAAAGTCATACCGAGACTTTACAATAAAAGTCATACCGAGATTTTACTGCTATGTCTTTTATTTTATTAAGAAATAGGTTGTTTTTTTTTCTAGGTATGACTTATTAATAAGTCATACCGAACCATTTTTAATACTCCTTCTCTTCATTTAATAAGTCATACTCAGTATATGTATACACACACACTGCTATACACATCAACTCGAACAGTTCTCATCCAGTTTACAAAAATCGATTGATTTCCATCCATTTCAACTGATTTCAGTTGCTGTTACTTGCTGATTTCAAGCTCCTTGCTTGCTAGTTTGTTAAAATCGACTAAAACAAGCAAAACTCTGCCCATTTTTTTTCTAAAATCGCAGTGATTGTTCTTGTTCTTGATAAAAATCGAAGCAAGTAGTGTTGATTGTAACTAAAGACAGTTGTGTAGTGTATTGTTAACTAAAGCTGATTTGGGATTATTAGAAATTAGGTTTAAATTTTTCAAGTGTAACTTTTCGAATTTTGAATTGTAATTGTTCATTTTAATTTGTA
The DNA here is from genome assembly GCA_028671895.1 of Oenanthe sinensis. Lineage (NCBI taxonomy): Eukaryota > Viridiplantae > Streptophyta > Magnoliopsida > Apiales > Apiaceae > Oenanthe > Oenanthe sinensis. The sequence continues at coordinate 19,340,504 of CM053813.1, forward strand.
ATCGCACATTGTAATTTTATTAATTTGTAATAGCATAAATCAAAAAAAAAAATGGCTGGTTATTGCGAATTAGTAAAAACTAATTTTGTAGGATATTTCAATCCGGTGATTTGTTCAGTCGAGAGGTTTCGACCGTGGATTATTTTTATGAATGAACATTCACTCGTCAGAACTGCAATTACTCTGAACGTCCCGTTGCAAGTGTTAGCACTAAGGGCTCTGTATTCCACTGCGAGGAATAGGAGTACTGCAGACAGAGTTCAATTCTCTTTCAGCATAGGAGATCATGAATATATGGTGACTGAAGAGGACGTGAACAGGATTTTGGGCTTTCCAACTGACAATTTCTTGGATCCACCCACTGTACCAGAAATTCTAGAATTTTTCTATTCTATTAGATATCAGGGTGAGATCAATTTGGTAAGGCTGACAAAGTCCAAGTTGGTAAGTGAGTGGGACTATTTCTTTGACACGTTAGCCAAAGTGTTTGCTCCCACTACAAAGAACAACTTCAACAATATATCTTCACTACTGCAAATCTTTGGGTATTCTGTGGCTCACAACAGGAGGATAAATTTTGGGAAGTTGCTTCTGAAAGAAATTATAAGAAAGATGGGGAAACCAGAAAGCAGGGAACAGAATGTACAAGTCTACTATCCGAGGTTCCTGATGCTGTTTATGAATGACTTGTTGGTGGAAGAAGACAAAGCCTTATTTCAGAATGGTCCTGTAGAAGAATCTCCGACTTCTCAGAACCACCTATTTGCAAGGCTCCACAACAACCCCAAGTTTCAAAATGTGCAAGTGGTAAGGACAGATTACATGGCTGAGATATTAGATCATATTGCTAATCCTGTGCAGGAACAAGAGCAAGAACAAGTGCCTATGCAATTAGAACATCCTGTGCACCTTCTACTTAAAGCTGCTCACCATGTCGATCAAGTGGCACAAGATCAACAGGTAATATCTCACTCACAATCTTCTAGTTCAATACCTATAGAAATATCTACTGCACTATTAGATTTATCTGTGGCGGACTATGATGGTGTTATTACACTCCAGGATATCAGCTACGAACCTGAAAACACACAGGTTCCGCCCCCAGCTGAATTAGAGCCTCAAACAGTTTCTCCTTCATCCTCTTCTTTGCTAAAAGTCAGAAAAAGGAAGAAACCTGTCAGAATAGTTAGGGGTCTTGGTGCTGATGTGAGTGAACCCGCAGCTCTGTCTCCACAATCTAAAATATCTAAATTTCAACCAGAGACAACTGCAGACTCATCCTTTTCCTCTCAATGGGATATGGATTTTGACATGGCCATCCAAGGTTCTTTAGATACACTTGCTCAACCAGGTGATCTAATTCGCTGTTCGGCTACAGCTTCAGATAGTGAGGAAAGCACACTGCTAGCTCTCACACTAGCAGGACCTCCGCTTGCAGTTACACAAACACATGAGGGCACATTTGTTGAAGAAAATGTTTTTAATAAAAACTGGTCGGATGCCACCTATGATGTGGACCATGACATTTCCGATGCAGTGCAGCATCAGATACCCTCCGAGGTACTTAGGGGCACCACAGACTCTAATGAGCCATACACTACATTGTCTAAGGTGGTGACCCCCCTGGATATATTACATCCAGTGATTTTAAAAGGTCTCGAATCCACTGGTGGATTTGAGAGGCAACCACTCCATAGAGGGAGATGGGACTCCATTCACGGAGTAGCTACGTCAGTAGCGGAGCCACTTCAAGTTAATCTTGTTGAGGACGCGCCTTCACAGGCATCAGAAGAGCAATTTGACTCTTCAAAAGCTATTGTTATATATGCAGGTACAGCTTCAGGATCTGGAGAAGAGCTACACACGAGTGATGTGAGGCAAACACAAAGTGAAACACATGCACAGAGTGATAGTGAGATAAACAGGAGTGCAAGTGAGCTGAGTGCACACACACACAGTGTTCTATTATCTAAAATGGAAGCTCTCCAGAAAGAAATGCAAATTGTTCAGGCTGAGTTGGTAAAAGTAAAAGCACAAGCAGAAGAAAAATCTACATCTGCCTCTGTAACACAGCAGCTGACAATAGTACGAAAAGATGTTGATGATGTCAAAACCTCCATTCTTCTAAAAACTCAAGACATCCAGAGTGTACAGAATCTTATTGCTGAAGACATGAAAGAAGTCAGCAAATTACATGAAAAGATTGATGAGGTTGAGAAAAGCTTGACATTAACAATCATTGAAAATGAAAAGATCTCTACACAAAGATTCAGCAAACTGGATGATGGAATGACACATTTGAATGAAGGAATGAAGCAAGTCTATCTGACTATGCAGAAAATGTTGACATCTTTTGAAGCCTCTAAAACTCAAGAGGATCCCTCAACTAAGGGGGAGAAATCAAAGGAGAAAGTAGCTAAAGATGGAGGGGCTTCTACTCAAGACAAAGGGAAAGATAAACTGTATTCTGAAGATCAATTTCAATCGTATGATCCAGAACCAGAAAAACAGTTTTATGATCAAGAGAAATTCATTGATGACAGTGCTCATGATGAATCAAACTTTCCTGACTACTGCAGAGCTGAGGAAGAGATTGCATTTGATGGAGATTTTCTGTTTCCAGAAGAAAAAGAAGTTGATCCAGCCTATGAAGAGGCAATGAAGAAACTAAAAGAAGACATCAAGGCAAGTCATGCAAAAACTGAAAAACTGAAAGCTCTAGTCATAGAAAGAACAAAGGCAGAAAAAGAAGAAAGCCAAGAAAAGCAAAATCTCTGGGACATAGCAGTCAGAGAAAAGAAGAGAGATGTACAGCTCAAGATTGGAAAGAAATGGGATACTGCAAGAGAAATAATGGACAAACAACAAAAGGGTCCATTTGAAGACAAGCATCTGAAATCAATAATTGAGCGTCTAGAAAAGTCAAATGACAACATTGACAACTTCATGAAAGCTCTGAAAGAGGAAGTGGACTACATCACTATCCTAGTGGATCACATTCTTGAAGACTGGCGGATACTAGTCTACACACACAGGAATGGAACATTCAGAATTTCCTTAGAGTTTTTCAGGCAAAGAAGTTTATTAGTAATATGGACGTTCTTGAATAAAATAAAGAGGAGCTCAGAAGAAAATGAACTTCTCAGGGATAGACTTAGAGTCTTTGCTACAGCTGTCAGTCCTCAGATCTTATTTGATCCTCATGAGGTAAGATTTTTCTCAAACAAGTTGTATCAAATCATGCAGTTAAATGAGGAATCTTTTCAGGGCTACACAGTTAAGTACATGATTCAAGTTGAAAGGATGTTAAGGTCAAAAGGTTTCAAATCTCAAGCTAAAATGGATGCTGCAGAGAAGATAAGAAACTACTGTCTGTCAAAAAGAATTCATTCATACATCAGGCAAATACCAAAGATAGATTCAACACAACCATCTGATGTAGAAGAAGAGATAGTAGATCCTGTTGAACAGGAAGTACTGTGGCAGTTAGCAAGAGCTGAACAAAGAAGGTTGTATGGAGAATCCACTACAACAGAACAATCAGTATCTGAACAAATACCGAGGACACCTGTTCATAAAGGTTTAATCCTAGAAGAAGGTGAAGTTGATACATCAGAAGACTGAAGACATAGATAGAACAAGATAGAAACTTCGTAATATTTGTTCAGTGCTAGAGGAACATCTATCTTGTATTTATCTTTTATGTATGAATCTGGAAAATTGTTAAATATAAAACCAGAACTTTTGTTTATTATTTACAGTCATTAAATGTCGTACTACTTTCTTAGTTGTTAGTTGAGTTATCCTCTAGGAATTTGTGTGTTAATTGTTTAACAACAAATAGGGGGAGATTGAAAGGCATATGACTAGGCCTATTTGTAATAATTAGATGGCAACTCAACTCTAACTGTTAAAGAGAAAATACTAAACACCAAATAGGAATCAAGACAAAGTCAGTCAACTAATCACAAAGGATCCAAGTATCAGAAGTATTTTTGTAGGATTGCTACTCAACACTGAATGAAGTTCATTTTTATGTTCAAGCGTCAGTGAAAATAAATATGTAGTAGTGGTTCTATAGTAAACAGAAGATATAGAAGATTTCAAGTGGTTACTACAGAAGATTCCAGAAGAAGAATGAAGACAGTGAAGAAGAAAATATGACGCAAGGCCTCTAATTTAAAGTTTTATAAATGGAGAATATTTATTAGTATGACACAAATGAACCAGACAGTACATTTGTGTGTCAACTAAAATAATATTCATTCTTCATTTAATTCAAGAGGTTTCAAGATCAAAAGACACAAAGAAAAGATGGGAAGATTTCAAGACTGACAGCACGGCTGCGACTAAAGATAGTATTTTAATTCTACTATCAATTGTTAATTAATTATTTAATTTATCTAATTAAATTAATTCAAGTTGAATTTAATTTAATTTATAAATTAACTAATTGAATTAAGTAGAATTAATTTACTATAAAAGAAATGCTTTAATATGAATTATATATATATATAAACTGTTAGTATGACTTATCAATAAGTCATACCGAGTTTATTATATATATATATTTTCAAATAAGTCATACCGAGCCTGTATAAGCATAAGTCATACCGAATTGTTTCTATATATATATATATAATCAGTTAGTATGACTTGTTAATAAGTCATACCGAATGACTTGTTAATAAGTCATACCGAGCTATATATATATATATAATAAGTCATACCGAGATATCAATGCTCAAAAGGTCATACTGGATTGATTTTTTATTTAATTAAAAAGTCATACCGATTTTTTAATTAGAAAAATAAGTCATACCGACCAAAATAAGTCATGCCCAGTCTTTTATAAGTCATACAAGTGTTAAAATAAGTCATACAGACTTATTTTCTTGAAATTAAGTCATACTCATAAAGGTCATAGCAACCATTTCAAATCTCTATAAATATGAGATGATCTCTTCACTTTTTCAGTTGTTCAACTTGTTAAGAGTTAGAAAAACAGATCAAATTCAGTAATTTATCTGCATTGTAATATTCACAGATTTCTGTGCTGAGTTTGAATATAATTGTTTAAACACGAACACTTCATGTCAAATTCGTTCTAGACTTTATATCAATTATATAACAGTTTTCTCTATATTAATTTTGTAATACTAATCAAGTTAAAATTATATCTTTCACTTGAACAGTATTTCATTACAATTAATATTTCGCGAGTAATTAAAATAATATTTTTAATCTAAATTATTCCGCGATTAATTTTCAGACATTGTATTCAACCCCCCCTCCCTTCTACAATGTCAGGGACCAACACATTCCGACTTTAAAGTATATTAAATGGAAGTGAAGAGTGCATTCCTGAATGGAGAACTTGAAGAAGAAGTACATGTGGAACAACCCTTAGGGTTTAAAGATCCAGAATTGGTTGATTTTGTGTACTTTCTCTTCAAGTCACTCTATGGCCTCAAACAAGTACCTTGGACATGGTATGACACTCTATCAGAATTCTTACTTGAAAATGGCTTTATTAGAGGTATCGTAGATAAGACTCTGTTTCATAAAATGCATAAAAATGATAAGATATTAATACAAGTATACGTGGATGACTTTATATTTGGTTCTACTAACGATCAATTGTGTAGTAGATTTCTTAAGTTAATGCAGAGTGAGTATGAAATGATCAAGATGGGGGAACTGAACTACTTCTTTGGCCTCCAAGTAAGTCAAATGAAAGATGGAATCTTCATTTGTCAAACCAAGTACATCAGAGATGTTTTAAAGAAGTGTGGTTTTGAAGATGCATCGCCAGCCAAAATCCCTATGGCAACTGTCACTAAGCTTGATAAGGATGAACTTGGTAAGAGAGTTGACATCACAAGTTATAGAGGTATGATCGGCTCATTACTTTACTTAACTGCAAGTAGGTCAAATATTATTTTTGCCACATGCTTGTGTGCTAGGTTTCAGGCTGAACCTAAAGAATCATATATTATAGCTGTTAAAAGAATATTTAGGTATCTTAAGGGAAGTCCGAATCTTGGAATTTGGTACCCTAAAGATAAAGGTTTTGACCTTATTGGCTATACAGATTCTGATTTTGCAGATTGTAAGATTGGTTTCCTGACATAGCAAGAAACATCACTCAGTATCAACTTCGATAGCCGAAGCAGAATACATTGTAGCTGGTACCTATTGTGCACAAATCTTGTGGATGAGGAACCAACTCCGAGAATATGGATTGTTGCTGAAGAAAATTCCAATATTCTGTGACAACACAAGTGTCATAGCAATCTCAAACAATTCAATCCAACACTCGAGGACTAAGCACAGTGATGACAGTTATCATTTTATTCGAGAGCATGTCATGAATGGTACTGTGGAGTTATATTTTGTACCCACAGAACAGTAAATTGCAGATATTTTCACGAAACCACTTGATGGAGTTACCTTATCTAGGTTGGTTAGTAAACTTGGGATGTTAAATGTTTAAATCTTATATGCAATTTAGTGTTAATAAGTTCACAAATGTTTAATCTTCAATATTAAAAGGAATTCCAGTAATTAACATCTTAATCTGTAGTTGACAGTTGCCCAACTTATATCTTAATATATTTATCTGGTAATTAATTAATTATGAATTAAATTATTTAAATACTTACATCTATTTAATAGAGTTTAAGTATTTATTTAATTTTTTCTATATTAATTTATTTAAATTATGGATTTTATAGCAATTAAAGGATTTATTTGCTCCATAATTTAAATTTGTTAATATAAATATACTACATAATTATTTATTTATTTTATTTTAGTTAAATAATTTATATAAATAATTGTGATATTTTCAGTTTGGTATAATATTATTTAGAATTTATTCTAAATAAGCACTTCTTTGATTATTGTATCAGTGCCAAATTGAAAATATTAGAGTAAAATTCTAGAAGTACAACACTCTCTTATACACTCTCGCTACTTAGGTTTGTAATGTTATTTATTTATTTAATTAATAATATGCCTATGGGGCGATAGTATAAGAGACTAGGACTTAGATTATTTTTTCTCTCCGGGGCATCTACTATGGCGACTTATCTTTTTATACTTTCGTTTTTGTGTTTAAAGTGCTAAGTGGTGATAGATAATAGAGTGTTATGGTTTAACACTTAGAATAGTTTCTGAAGTGGCGATAGAGTTAATGGCTGTAGTGCAGGACAACTCCTCCACCACATACGAGTAGTACATAGTTTATTTCTTCGTAAGTGGCGATGGCGATAGTAGTATACATGTAGGTTTTGTGTCTGATTGGTTAAGTACTTGCTCAGGCAACTCTCCATCGCCGCTTATGCTAAGTGGCGATTACTGCTACCTTGTGAGTATATATATTGAGACTTAGAACTTTCTTCTCTTTTTTATCTTCTCTAAAAATAATCGATACTTACACTTGAATATACACATACGAGCACTGCATCGCCATTGACAAAACCAAGAGTTCGATCCTTCATAGCCATACTTTTAACCCGTTGATTTCAAAATCAAGACCAGTTATGTGAATAATTTTCAAACCTTAAAAAAATATTTCAAAACTAGATATGTTGCCTTGATTATTTTGAAAACCCCATTTCTAGGATTTCTTTCAACTACAGAATCACTAGTTCCAGAAATTTTTAATAGGGTTAATATTTATTAAAAATCATTTTCGTGCACCAAATCACTTCAATTACATCATATAATTTTTTCAAAATTTTTAAAAGTGATTTAAATTTGGGTTACTTTTGACTCGAATTATTTATTAAAATCGGTGTTGTAAAATATTTGTCTTAATTAAATAATAAATTTTTATTTCATTTTTAATTAATTAAAAATGGTTAGAAAATTTATTATACTTAAAACAAATAGTGCACTCATAATAGATCCTGAGTCTGTTGTTGAAGTTCAATATCGTAATTGGATTTTGTTTCTAAGTGACCATTCAAATGTGCGATATACATTAACTGCAAGCCCATAGTTAAATCATGATGCATTGCTTATATGTTATTATACTGATGTAGACACATCATACGAGAAGAACCTGGCTTTCACCTTTTTAATTGAAAATAAGGATATTCGGGTGTCGGATCAGGATTTAAGTCGCATGTTATAATTTAATACTAAGAATTTTGATCCAACACTGTTGGGTCCCGGAAGTATCGTAGAAGGGGGGTTGAATGCGATACTGACAACAATTTAAAATTCTTTTCAGAATTTGCGGAATTAAATTATTGTTTAAGCTGAGGGTTCGAGTCTTTGTAGTGTTTGGGAGGCAGACTTGCTATCTTTCTATTTTTATGATTGAACATTTAAGATATAGAAATTAGCAAGTAAGTAAACACGATTCAAGTTAAATATGTATATTAAACTTGAATGGGTATTACAATATTCGGTAGAATAAACATTTAATTCCTAGAACAAATTTGACATGAATTGTTCTACTTAAGGAATTAAAACCAAACTAGCACAGAAAGTCTGTGAATATAACTTTGCAGACAAATTGCTGAATTTATAAGTTTTTCTACTTTGAAAAATGAAGCCCCTGGCCTCATATTTATAGAGGTGGAAAGCCAGCATGACTCTTCCAATATGACTCTTTTTCTCATTAAATTAAGCCTTGTATGACTCTTCAGAAAGCTGGGCATGACTTATTTCTGTCGGTATGACTCTTCAAAATTCGGTATGACTTATCTTAAAGTCATATTCGATTTTTCTTTTAATTAAATAAATCAGTATGACTTATTTAATAAAGAAAACAATTCGGTATGACTTGTCATATAATAAATCAAAGCTCGGTATGACTCTTCTGATTTCTTCGGTATGACACATGAATCAACAGCCAATTTCATTCTTTTCTTCTTGAGTGGGACACGTGTCAAGCTGTGATTGGTTGAAGAATTCTCCTGCCAAATTCAAATTGAAAGGGGCCTATTTCGTCTTATATGGATAGGCTCCGTAGAAATATTTTTCGACCCGCACAGCTTATAATCTTTGATTAATAAATAATAAATTTAATTCAGAAATTATAAAAATAAATATCTAATATTATTTAGATATTTATAAATATAATTTACTAAATAAATAAAATATTTATTAATTAAATAAATCCTTACGCTCTAAACTGCGGTCTCTTGAACGTCTGGAACCGAACTCCTTTTGACTTGGAAATGATAAATCAATTCCAACCGGGGTTCCACTTTTACGAATATATGAATTTGCATTTCTTCCGTGTCAATTCTTTTTCCTTCTTTTCTTCAAGTCAGTACCGTCAGGCATGTTTGGCTGTTTCTACAGTTGCAATTAGAAGTACCTCTATTACTGAAATAATCTGACTCTTTAAACTAGACAATACTTCTTTTCACCACTGCATGTACCCAGTCAAATATTCAATCTTGGATTCTGACTCTTGTACATTGTATTCCAAACAAACCTGTATCCCTTTGAGCTTCCAACTTCTGTCTTCTGTCATTCTAAAATAATTCTAAATTAATTAATCCTTTAATTAATTTAAGAAATAAATTAATTCTGAGTGAATTAATTTACTAATTAAATTAACTAATTAATTTAATTAATTAACAGAGAATTAAATTAAAAGCTTGACTATTGTTGATGTAGATAAGACTCTTCTGTTCTTCAACAATAACCTTTTTAACCACTTGAACTTTTTGATGACGAATCTTCACTGACATTGTTGACACCCTATGCACTGGTCTGGTTCACGGATGACTAACTACAATGTTGATTCTCATTTCTGCTATAGTGGTCTTTGTGTCTTCTCTTGTCCTGTCATGGTTTCTTTTGTTCTTCCTCTATATTCAATATTTATTATTTACTCGCTTTCTTATCTGAGTTGAGTTGTCATCTATTTATTACAAATAGGACTAGTAATATGACTTTCAATCTCCCCCTATTTTTTGTTAAACATTTAACACACAAATTCCTAGAGGATAACTCAACTAACAACTAAGAAAATAAATACAACATTTAAGAACTGTAAATAATAAATTGTTTTCTGGATCATATAATACATTTCCAGATTTCAATTATGAAAGATAAATATAAGATAGATGTTCCTCTAGACTGAACATATTTAACAAAGTTCTATCTTGACTTACCTATCATTACCAGATTTAGAAGTATCAACTTCACCTTCTTCTAGAGTTTAACTTTTGTGACCAGGTGTCATTGGTACATCTTCAGTGGCTGGTTTCTCTGGTTCAGATTCTACATTACCAGATTTTTTAAGTGAACTTAGAAATGAAAGATGTTTGTTCCTCTAGCACTGAACATATTATACAAGTAGTATTATCTTCATTTCTCAGACTCATCACTACTCCCCCTTAGGATGGCAGGGATGAAGTCTTGTTCTCTTATTACCATCTATCCTCTGTTTCTCCAACTTCTGTCTTCACTTCTCTCCCAAGGTGAATTCATTCTTCCCTTACGTGAATTATCCAACCAATTTAATAGAGGTAACAACAGACATGGCATACATACAACATTAAACCATCACAAATATAAAAAATGCAAACTATAACATGTTATGCATTTTAGAAAATCCGGTTAATTCCTATATACAAGAATTTTCTAAAATCAAATGGATCCAATCCAAGCATGTTGTTATATACCCCCTTTTCAACAATGGAGTAATCCTCTTCTAGTAAAAGTCTTTGTTAAACAATTCTCCCATTTGGATCTTGTTCAACACTTTTCCCTTTTTGGATCTACTTCTCCCTTTTTAGATCTTGTTCAACAGTTCGAACTGTTCAACACTTCTCCCCCTTAGTTGAGTAATCCTCTTCAGAATCCTTATTAATAGAAGAAATTTCATCCCCCTTAGTTGAGTAACATTATAAATCTGTAACAGATAATTGGGAATGGGATTTGGTAATTGTGTTAGTGTGTGATTTTACTTTGTGTTTCTGACAAGTGTTTCGCTCATATATTCTCTAAGTGTTTCACTCATAGAATATATATTGACTAACTACAATGTTGATTCTCATTTCTGCTATAGTGGTCTTTGTGTCTTCTCTTATCCTGTCATGGCTTCTTTTGTTCTTCCTCTATATTCAATATTTATTATTTACTTCGCTTTCTTATCTGAGTTGAGTTGTCATCTATTTATTACAAATAAGACTAGTAATATGACTTTCAAACACCTAGTGAATGAGAATGGTTTAACTTTTTCCAATCCATCACATATCATGAAGTAATAAATATTACTAACATGTATAAGCAGAAACTTCCAAGGGAATTGAATTTCTTTTTCCATGTGATAAACTATGTTTTTGCCTGTAAAAAAGGAGGTTAGCTTGGAATACCCAAATTATTTCAAAAGATAGGGTATGCCATTACTAATAATCTTAACATAAACTTTGGTTGACTTGTGATGGAACAAATTCTTCAAGCAATGGGATCTGAGAAAAGCTGGGACGTCAACCGCAACAATGTTGAATGTTTCTATCCTCGATTCCTACAACTGGTGATCAATGATTGTTAGGTCCAAATGTGTTGTAGAGGGGGGGGGGTGAATACAACTTTTCGAATTTAAGAAGCAATAAATACCATGTAATAAATGAACACAATGATTCAAGGAATATATGTCTTATATATAACTTGAAAGGGTTGCTACAACATTCATTACAAAGTACACCAGAAATAAAGAGGGTAGTAAATGATACTAAGCTCTGTGAATACTCTCTCTCTCTTTTACAAGTGTTTATCTCGAAAATATTGCTCTTGTAAAATAATACACAAGTACTTCTATTTATACTACTTGTAATCTATGTCATGTAGTCTTCAAAGACTAAGATATACGTGGCTCAATGATGTCCACATAAATCTTATCTTATCTTGAAAGCTTGGAAATCTGCCAATTAGATGATGCCATGTGTCATGTTGAAACTGCCCTCTATGTAGAACATCTACTTGAGAATTTATACTTGGCCATCTCGAACATTTAAGTAGAATTTCTACATAGGAATATTCTACTTGGCCATCTCGAACATTTAAGTATAATTTCTACATAGGAATATTCTACTTGGCCATCTCGAACATTTAAGTAGAATTTCTACATAGGAATATTCTACTTGGCCATCTCGAACATTTTGTACTTAGAGAAATTCTGGGCTTCAACTTGAAACTTCAATGCAACATCTTGAACTTGTGATTTCTTTATGTCTTCCATATTCTTCAACAAGCTCTTGAACCTGGATCTCTATTATTGACATAAACTTGCTATCAATGTCCTGACACTTGATGCAATGGTCTGATTCATAAGTGACTAGTGTTGATAGTGTCTCTGCTTCTTGAATAGATTACCATATTCAATTAGTAATGTGGCTTTCCAATTATTGCTTTCCTTCTTGTTCACTTGGAATCAATTAGTCTTATTGATACTGATAGTTATGATCTTGAACCTTTAAGTTACAAATCACTGAGGCATGAACAAGTCTGTCTTGAACTTCTTTCAATGATATCTTTGTTTGATCATAGTTAACATGTTGAATTGTATCAATTACCTTGTCTTCATTTAGTATTGATTTCTTTGTGGCTTCATGTTCTTGATTGTCTTCCAATTAAGTATCTTTTCTTTTAGTTGAGTTACATAAGTTATAGTGTTACAAGTTTAGACACTCTGCCTTTCAATCTCCCCCTATTTGATAGTCTAACAATGACATTCAAATTAACAAGGGATAACTCAACTAAACAATGAGACGAGAAAAAGATAAATAACATTACTATCTTGTTTAAATTACAACTGAAATAAACTTGGAACACAATTCAAAGAACTAGAATAAATAAAACTTAAGCTAGACAAAGAATTCGAACTTCGAATTAAAGACCATTTGAGTGATTCCTATCACTTGGATTATTTCATACCTTTCAGTCAAACTTATATCACCTTATTCGATCCACTCTGATTCACGGTTACAGTATGATAAGTTAGCCTATCTCGCATACCGTGATCAGGTAAATTTTTCTCAAGTGAGTTAAAACAACCAACAGATATGAAGTTTTTCCAACTTCAAGTTCACACCACTCTGACCTTTAATTCTAATTCCGTATCCTCTTCCTAGCTTCTTCAGCTTGGCGTTTCTCTTCTTTCAGCTTTCTGCGCCTTTCCTTCTGCTGCTGTTCTCTCTTGTAGACTGGATCATGAAGCTTCTTCCACCTTGCATTCAACAGAATTACTGCTTCCATTTCTAGAGGGTTCTTGGGCTCTGGATAAGGATGCCTGAAAAGCCTTCTGAGTTTGTCCACCTCCTGAGTAGTTCTGATCTTTGGAATATCCTCAAAATTCTTCAATATGAGCTGAGATTTCCAATGTGATTTATCAGCCTTGAACTGACAATAGATCATTTTGGGGTAGCCCTTGACACGGTTAGTATTGTGGACACTAGCCACATCTCGCTCCATTCGTTTCTTCTCCACCACTACTTCAGACAAGTACTTCAGAAGTCTCTGCTTCTCATCCACATTCTCATTCTCCACTTCTCCCCATTTGAATACTTCTAAAACTTTTTCCAGAAATGCGGCATCTTGAGTCTGCAGCAGCCATTTTCTACTCATATGCAATAATGTTTGATTCTGGTCTGCATCTATGAATGCCAAAGCATCAGCTGTGTCATTGTCATACGAGTGTATCCAGTATACACTATCTCTTCCTGGAACACCAATTGCCTCCTTTATTTCTCCTTGTTCCAGTGATCCAGAAGGAAGAGTTAGAGCTTTATCTACATTTTTAACAGCTTGTAGAATATTCCATTTTCTTTCAATTAGCTCCGGCTCAACCTTTACATTGTCTAGAGGGTTTGGAGCAATAATATCCACTTCCAAATCTCATTGCTTATCTTGAATATGATCCTCTCAATAAACTCCACTGACTTCTCCTTAATGTCAGAGGTGAATCCCTTACTCATCATTTACCTACAGACAGCTTTTAGGGATTCTACCGATAGAGCCATTAGGTCATTTTCTTCTAAACTAACCCTCTTGATTTTTCCATCAACAACTATCCAAACAACATCAGGATTTGCTGAGAATTCTGGTCCCTTGTCCTCTGCTACCTGCATTAACTGATCTCTATACAGAATGCTAAGCTCATCAGCTTGAGAATATTGAATTTTTGTTGCTAGCAAGAACAACTCTGACGCAGATCTTCTCCAGATGAATTGATCATCCACATACAAGAAAGATGTCGGGACTCCTTCGACTAAAGACAAGATGACCTGCCACTCCTTAACCATCGCATTGTATCCAACTCTGACTTTAGAGATCAACCTTTTCAAAGCACTTATATAGTCAACAATCAGTGTATTTTGCAAGTTCAAGTTGTAGAAGAAGTCTTCCGCATCTTTGTTGTGAGTTCCTTTCGCACAAACTCCCAATAAAATCTTTCTTGCATCATCCCATTTCAGTCCGATCCTTCTCTTGTCCAGATCAACTTGAGGATCAGCTAACCTTGCAAGCTCATGATCATACTGTTTCTCCTTGAGCTCCGTTTGCTTTTCAAGGAAAACAGCCTCATCTTGCATTATCTTCATTTTATAGAACTGAGCTTGTTCCAGGGTCAACTGTTGAGCTTCCAGGGTCTCTTTATCAACAGGTATTTTTTCAGGCTTTCCGGAAGACATTCCAGCACCTCCACCTTGTTCCATCAAAGATCTTTTAATTGCATCTACTAAAGGTACATCCTCCATATAAGAATCTGAATCAAGTACATTATGTACTTCTTCCTGATGATAACTCAAGTCAATGAATGGCTCTTCTTGCTCAGCCACCACTGCCTTACCCTTTCTCTTCCTCTGAGCCTCCTCTTCAATTACTGGCTCATTTTCTTTGACAAAATCAGTAGTCTGTTGTTCAACCTCCTCAATAATTAGCGACTGATGTCTCGTCTCCTTTGTACTCTCCCCCTTAGGTGAGTTATCCTGAACACCACCCTTCTCTCCAGATCCACCAGTAGCATAGGAACCACCAAAACCCGAACCCGAGGGTCCAGCTCCACCAGCACCTCCAGCACCACCAGCACCATCATTATCAGGGGGAGGTTGGTTATATTGATCGTCAAAGCACTCTGGGGGAACAAAGCTCCTAACTGCATACATCAGTCTGCTTATCTCCGTTGCCATTGTATGCATTATGGTTTCCACTGCTCCCATTCTATCATAAATAGTGTTGCCCAATACACCACCAGCGTGGCCCAAGTCACATCGAATGCTGTTGTTTGAGTGGTCATTCGTGCTGCGTAGTCATCAAGAGCTCTCTTGTTGTCTGCAACATTGATCCCTAGCTGCCCCATCGACTGCCCGAACTGCTTTATTTCATTTTCAATTGTTGTCATACGAGTGTCAAGATTTTCAAGATTAAGGGACGGTGTTTGGCTTGGGTGTCCTCGCTCTAAAAATCGTTCTGTTACTGTTTGTCGCTCAGTTTCTGGCCTTGAAAATGAAGGTCCCTCACTCCCTAAACGCTAACACACACTCCCTGTCTCACGCTCGTGTATGTCTTCAACAATAGTCCTGAAAGCGAAAGCAGTACCTGCAAAAACTGGATAAGCAAAATGAGTAGCAGTTATGGGATCTGTTCCTGTCATATCCTTTAAGGGTTTCGTGACACAAACAAAGCGGAATAAACGCGAAAAATAAATCAAAATAGCGAAACCCTCCGCAGGATCCATGCGAAAACAAAAGATTTAATTCGGAGATAAAGAATAAATACCTTTAGAAGCTTTAACAGTTCATTAATGGAAGATTAATGGATGTCCAAAACTTGTTTAATAACCACGTATCCCGCTCTCGCGATCTACGCTCTACGGTATCCACACGAACACTTTTCATGAAGGATTGATTTGTACTAGCACCCGAAAACTTCTTCTCTCTCTATCTTCCTCATCTCTCAGAGCGGCTAGGGTTTTTGTAAAATCTCTATCTAATTAAATCAGCCCATAAAGAGATTATATAGAGAGAGGAATAAGTTTTCTAATTATAATCCAATTATAATTAATACTAATCCAAAATTCTAAATTATTTAATTAAGTCTCACTTAATTAATTAATTATTAATTTTGGAATTAGTTTAAGTAATTCATTTATTCTATTTATATAATTAATTAAGTCATACTTAATTAATATCATAAATAAAATAAATTACTTATTTAATTTAAATTCATAATTTAAATTATTTCTCCTTCAAGCGTTCTCTGTGTGTGACCCTGTAGGTTATTATTACGTTGACAACAATTTTAATATCTAATTAAAATTTTAAACAATGAGCGACATCTAGTAATACATCATTGCTACCCAAGTAATAATAATAAATCGGTGATTCGATTAAGCCTTTCATGAATAATGTTCCATGTAATATAATCCCTTTAATCTTGATATTATAGATTAAACTCAAGGCATGTCTCGTGTCATCCTCTTCATAATTTAATCTTTATTTTCTTGATCGATGAGTAGACTATTAAAATCAAATCAACATTTGAGCACGGCCGTGCATTTCATAGTCTCACTCAAACAAGAGGCCAATAATATCACTCCTAAAATTAGGAGGATTAAATCCCATCTAGATCATTCATATTTCTCATACGATTCATAATATACCCAATGTCCACTTTTATCATCACCCGGTCAAAGGTAACTTTTAATGTAATCAAAGTATATTAATTCTCGTATAGAAATATAATGATTTCAGGTCTAAGGATCATTACACCATTATCACAGTGAGAATTACTTATGACACTTACTTAACATGTAGAATCTCACGGCGGGTCATTCCAGTACCATGCATTGATACATGCACTTATGTTCTTGATTTTAGTATCCCCATACCTATGACCAATGAGATGTGGTCATCTGTCAAGAAACATACTAGTCTTTGTGCATTATTATTGTCCTTAAATAATAATACTCGACTAGGGAATTTTAGGAATAAGATACTATTCATATAATCTCATTTTTAAGTCACATACTTAAAGATATATAATACGTATCAAAATTCCAAGGACATTTATTATGCTTTCAATTTATTACGCAGTAAATAAAACATAATAAATAAATAATAATCAATAAAACATAATCCTTAATAATAAATATTTTCCTTAAAATATAAAAAGTATTGTCTCTAGAGCACAATTACTAACATTCTCCCACTTGCACTAGAGCCAATTACCCAAGTATCCAATACTCATGGAACTAGTGTGACTTTCGTGCTTCTGCTGCGATAAAGCCTTAAACAGTGTGTCTGCAATATTATTATTAGTATACACTTTACATATATGTATATCTCCTTGATCATTAATCTCATTAATTAGGTGATATCTCCTAAGTACATGCCCAAACAGCCTCCTTGGCTGCTTCACAAGCATCAATATACTCAGGTTCTATTGTAAAATCAACAATTGTTTTTGCTGTGAACCATTCCAGCATACAACATCTCAATAAAACACAAAGCCAGACAGAAACATTAAATTATCGTTATCTGTCTAGAAACCAGTATCACTGAAACCTCTTACAACTAGCTTCACATCTCCTCCATATAACAAGAATGAATCTTTAGTCCTCTTTAAGTACTTAAGAATATTCTTGACTGTCATCCAGTGACCTTCACCTGGATTAGATCGGTATCTACTCATCATGGTTAAAGCATACGAGACATCAGGACAAGTACATATCATTGCATACATTATAAAACCAATTGCTGACGCATATGGAATTTTACTCATGCAGTCCCTATCATCCAATGATTTAGGACAAATTTTATTTTGAGATCACTATCCCATGAGACATTGGGACATATCCATTTTAGTCTCTTTACATTTGAAATCGATGCAAAAATTTGTCAATGTATGTACTCTAAATTAGGCCGATCAATCACCTTGATCTATCTCTATAGATCTCGATCCCTAATATATATGTCACATCGCCTAAGTCTTTCATTGAAAAATTATTTCTCAACCAAGTCTTCACAGTCTGTAGAGAAGGAATGTCATTCCCTATTAGTAATATATCATCAACATATAATACTAGGAATGCCACATGGCTCCCACTAAACTTCTTGTAAACACAAGTTTCATCTTCATTCTGAATAAAGTCAAACTCTTTTTGACTGTTTCATGAAAACAAATGTTCCATCTCCTCGATGCCTGCTTTAATCCATAAATGGATCGACGCAACTTACATACATTTCCAGCATCCTTTAGATCAACAAAACCCTTAGGGTGTGTCATGTACACATCCATATCTTCTTCAAGGTTCTTATTTAAGAAAGCAGTTTTGACATCCATTTGCCAAATTTCATAGTCATAGTAAGCAGCTACAGCAAGCAAAATCCTGATGGACATGACCATAACAACTGGTGAAAAGGTCTCATCATAGTCAATACCATGAATTTTCTTGAAACCTTTTGCCACCAATCGTGCCTTATAGGTCTGTACATTAGCATCCATGTCGGTCTTCTTCTTGAAAACCCACTTGCACCCTATAGGTTTTACCCCTTCAGGTGGATCAACCAAAGTCCATACTTGATTAGTATACATGGATTCCATCTCAGATTTAATGGCATCCAGCCATCTCTTAGAATCTGGAGTGTTTATAGTATCTAGGTAGGTGAGAGGCTCATCTTCATCCACAAGCATCACATCACCATCTTGAGTCAAGAGAAATCCATATTATCTCTCGGGCTCATGGCGAATCCTACTAAACCTACGAACACCTGTGTTTCTTGAGAAGTATTATTTTTCTTGTACATTCTACTCAGGTTCCTCCACTGGTTCAACGTTATCATGTGGGTCTCAAACTTTATTGAGATCTATTATCCTCCCACTGTCTCTCAGCAGTTCGAGCAACAAACACTTTGTTCTCGGAAGGATTATAGAAAGAATAACCCCTTGTTTCAGTTGGGTATTCCACAAAATTACATTTGTCTGATTTTGGTCCTAGCTTGTCAGAGATTAGACGTTTCACAAACGCTTCACATCCCCAAAATTTTATAAATGACATGCTGTGACGTTGCTCAGTCCATATCTCAGAAGGAGTCTTTTGAACCAATTTAGTAGGAACACAGTTAAGTGTATGTGGAGCCGTTTCCAGGGTGCAACCCCAGAAACTAATTGGAAGATTCATTGACTCAACATTGATCGCACCATGTCCAACAAGGTGTGATCTCTCCTATCAAAAAAACTTTTCTTTGATATTTTCTACTTCATCTTTATAGTCTTTGAACTTTTCAAATGATTCGGATTAGTTCTTCAAAAGATACATATATCCGTATCTACTATAATAATTAGTAAATTTTATGAAGTTAATAAAATCTACCTTTTGTCATTGTACACATATGACCACATACATCACTATGTATAAGTCATACCCATTCAATGATCCCTTCACCATGTCCGGTAAAAGGAGCTTTAGTCATTTTACCAAATAAAGCAAGATTCGTATCCTTTGGTATGATTCATAATCAAACTTATCCATGAATGCATCCTTATGTATTCTGGAAATGCGTTTCTCATTAATATGGCCTCAGCGACAGTGCCAAAGGTAATATTTGATTTGAGTCACTTTAGAACATATAAATTGTTAATTAGATGTGCAACATTATAAGGCTCATCATCAAAATAGAATAAACAGCTATTGTTATAAAATGAAAAAGCCTTTCTTGTCCAAACAAGAAACTGAAATAATGTCTCTGCCAATTGCAAGCACGCTATAACAATTATTAAGTTCTAAATTTTCCTTATAGGCCAAAAATTAAGTAACGAGTTCCTCGAACCAGAGCAACTATCTTTACTCCAATTCCAACCCGATACCTTAAGCTTGACCCTTATTGATCATCATCTTCCGATCTTCCAATTAAGCATGACAGTTTAATTTCCAGTCTCCCAACTTTCCACAGAAGTGACAATCGTCTTTTTTATCAACACCTCATTCAGACTTTAGAGTCTGCTTTAGGGATTGGACTTTGGTTTGACAACGGAACTAGATCAAATCTTCTCCTTGCCTTTCCATTTTCCTTTCCCTTTTGCATTCCCTATGTTTACCATCAATATAGTAGTAGTTCATGCATTTATCATATTACTTTCAGCAGTTCTCAACATGCTTAGCAACTCAATGGGTGTTTTACCAATCTTATTCACTTTATTGTTCATAACAAAATAAGAATAATATTTGTCCGAAGATTGTAAGATCAAATCTAACTGTCTCTAGACCAATCTGGAAACCCAAAATATCAATGGTATTCATTATACCCTATAATCTTTAGAACATGTGGTGTAACCGGGTCTCACTCTCCCTACTTGTAAGTGTATAGTGCCCTTTCAAATATATCTTGTGCTCAATCGTTTCATAAGCATCTATATGCTTGTATTGCTTCTTAAGCTCAACACATATATTTGCGAGCATGAGACATGAAACATCAGTCGCAACATCAATTTGCTTCTAATAAGCACTATGATTTGCACATGTTACATTCTCAACTTTAAGAGCAGGGGAAGAGATTTGACTAATATCGTGGTGCCCGAGGACGATCCTCAAGCTCCTATGTCAGTCAAGGAAATATATTCTCGTCAACTTGTCCTTCTTAAGAACTGATCGCATAGAGAAGTTGTTTGTGTTTATCATTTGATATCTACAATATTAAAGTGCATAAAATAAACTAGATTGCAAATTTAATATTAATTATGTTTAAGTGATTATGGTATATCATCATATACCTCCCACTATTTTTATCAAACTAATAGCCCTTACTATTAATTTGGAAAGTATAACCCATAATTCTTTCTAGTGAGCCAAGATCCATATTTCGTCATGTCCTAAGTCAACCACTGGAAGTCCTTAGAAAATGATTATTTAGGTAGACAACAGTTGTCAATTATATCATATATAATTCTTGGATAGTTTGGTGAACAACGATTGATCTTATCTATCTAATAGACTTTTAACCAAACTCTATGCTTCTAAGTTCATAATAGTTGAATATAACCGTTTATTTTCACTTATTATGACGACTCAGTTAAGTTAAACCCAATGATACAACGGCCGAATATAACCGTTTATATTCGTCGCATCTCACCACGATAGATAGGAGTCCCCTGTCACTGACAGTCCTTCCCCTTATCGATCTAGGATTCGATGAGTGTTCATTCATTGGAAAGCATCCGAGTAAAACTTAATATTTTGTTAAGGGGTTTTAGAAAATTTATAACGATCATGATCACATCATAAAGAGATCCTCAATTTTTCCTTGAACCAAATATTTCAAATCGACATCTTAAATTATTCATTTCCCAGGTAGATGGAGGATACCAATGGTCACACTTAAAACCCATCAGCCTTACGAATACGCATATCCGCTTTTGTCAGAAAATCCCAATTATAGATATCAAAAATCCATATTTAATTCCGTGTTTTAAAAATCCATATTTCATAAACACTAGAATCTCATGATCGTTTGTTAATTTTAAAATCTTGAATCGTTACATATTTTATCTTGTTTAAGCAAACATGGCATGAGTGTCGTATCTAATACATACATGATTAATCAATATTAAGCATGCATTTCAATTATATCTACGCATACATACCAATACATGCAATCATATACATATATGTAATGTGCGTAAATTAAACGTGTTTGGTTATGGCCCCATCCTATATGATATTTCCAAGCTAATGGAAATATCAAGGTCAGTCTATGGTGGTTTTAAAAATACTATCTATTACATGTCTTCTTTCTTCATTGCTCCATCATCCCCTTTTGGATCGCCTCCTTGCTTGCAAGTCTTCATTGATAATTACATTGAATAATAAAAATAAAACTATTCTAATGAAATTACAAGAAGAACTCGAGTTACATTCGAGATAATTAAATTACAATCAATAAACGACATGCAAGTCGTATTTAGAAACCAAAACCATAAATCAAAACCACTATCCTATGGGTTTTTAGGCTATAACCATCCACCATGCTATCATATAACACATATAATATATCTCATATTATATAATCATATCATATAATCATATATAACAAATTTCGAAATTTCAGAAAATAAAAAACAGATTTCTGAAGACAATAAATCGCTATTTAGAGGCCCTTAACGACGTCAAACGCCTTACAGACCCGTCGGTGATAGCATAGCTATCTGTTTTGTTCATTGGCCCGATTCCAGTCAGAAAACACATATCGGTTACAAAAATCGGATACAGCAGTCAGATTTCTCCAAATCTGACGGTGTTTCAGAAATCGTATCATATACAATTCTCATAAAAAAAACAAGCATATATCATATATACATATACAGAGATACATACAATCATCATATGATTATACATTACATGAATATCATATATTCATAATATATACATACATATACTCAAAATTTTAGAAAATCAAATAATTTTCAGAAAATCATAAATCACCGTTTTGGAGGCTGTAACGACATCTAATGGATTACAGACGCAGAGCTGACTATTTCAGTATTGCTCAGTGACCCGATTCCAGTCAGAAAACACATATCGTTTGCGAAAATCGGACAACGGACACAGATTTCAGAAAATCAACGGCAGCCGTTTCAGAATTCGTATCGAATACGATTCCCATAATAAGAACAAACATGTATCATATACATACATCAACACACATAATCATCACATGATTATACATCATATGAATATCATATATTCATAATATATATAAACATATACATATTATATCAATATAAAATCATGATAGATCGCATACATGCTTATATATCAAAAACTGTTAAGCACATAACCGAATTAAAACGCTTCGCAAGTAGCTCTGATGCCATTGAAGGGTTTCGTGACACAAACGCAGCAGAATAAACGCGAAAAATAAATCAAAATAGCGAAACCCTCCGCAGGATCCATGCGAAAACAAAAGATTTAATTCGGAAATAAAGAATAAATACGTTTAGAAGCTTTAACAGTTCATTAATGGAAGATTAATGGTGGTCCAAAGCTTGTTTAATCACCACGTATCCCGCTCTCGCGATCTACGCTCTACTGTATCCACACGAACACTTTTCATGAAGGATTGATGTGTACTAGCACCCGAAAACTTCTTCTCTCTCTATCTTCCTCCTCTCTCAGAGCGGCTAGGGTTTTTGTAAAATCTCTATCTAATTAAATCAGCCCATAAAGAGATTATATAGAGAGAGGAATAAGTTTTCTAATTATAATCCAATTATAATTAATACTAATCCAAAATTCTAAATTATTTAATTAAGTCTCACTTAATTAATTATTAATTTTGGAATTAGTTTAAGTAATTCATTTATTCTATTTATATAATTAATTAAGTCATACTTAATTAATATCATAAATAAAATAAATTACTTATTTAATTTAAATTCATAATTTAAATTATTTCTCCTTCAAGCGTTCTTTGTGTGTGACCCTGTAGGTTATTATTACGTTGACAACAATTTTAATATCTAATTAAAATTTTAAACAATGAGCGGCATCTAGTAATACATCATTGCTGCCCATGTAATAATAATAAATCGGTGATTCGATTAAGCCTTTCATGAATAATGTTCCATGTAATATAATCCATTTAATCTTGATATTATAGATTAAACTCAAGGCATGTCTCGTGTCATCCTCTTCATAATTTAATCTTTATTTTCTTGATCGATGAGTAGACTATTAAAATCAAATCAACATTTGAGCACGGCCGTGCATTTCATAGTCTCACTCAAACAAGAGGCCAATAATATCACTCCTAAAATTAGGAGGATTAAATCCCATCTAGATCATTCATATTTCTCATACGATTCATAATATACCTAATGTCCACTTTTATCATCACCCGGTCAAAGGTAACTTTTAATGTAATCAAAGTATATTAATTCTCGTATAGAAATATAATGATTTCAGGTCTAAGGATCATTACACCATTATCACAGTGAGAATTACTTATGACACTTACTTAACATGTAGAATCTCACGGCGGGTCATTCCAGTACCATGCATTGATACATGCACTTATGTTCTTGATTTTAGTATCCCCATACCTATGACCAATGAGATGTGGTCATCTGTCAAGAAACATACTAGTCTTTGTGCATTATTATTGTCCTTAAATAATAATACTCGACTAGGGAATTTTAAGAATAAGATACTATTCATATAATCTCATTTTTAAGTCACATACTTAAAGATATATAATACGTATCAAAATTCCAAGGACATTTATTATGCTTTCAATTTATTACGCAGTAAATAAAACATAATAAATAAATAATAATCAATAAAACATAATCCTTAATAATAAATATTTTCCTTAAAATATAAAAAGTATTGTCTCTAGAGCACAATTACTAACAATCCTGAGGTGGAATCTCAGGCTGAGAGGCTGCAGAGTGTTCTAGTACAACATCAGAACCGATCCTCTCTGCAGCATTAGTATGTACCGGTGAAGGTACTTCTGAAGCAATGAAAGCTTCTAGCCTTTTTGAAGCAACAGGCTCTTCAGATGGGACAAAATCCTCACCAAAATCCCTATGTGTAGAATGTGAAATGGGTGAACCACTCACGTGAGGTGGAGTGGTTGTGATAGACACACTAGGTTTGGACTGGGCTTTGGAAGTTGCAGCATGTGAAAATTTGGCTTTCTTCCGAATAAGTGGCTGCACTTCGGGGTCACTCTCAGAACCCTCACCTAAATCTACAGGTGCCGGCCTTTTAACTCCTGTCAGCGAGGGTGAAAGAGAAGAAGCAAGAGTATCAGACTCAGAATCAGAAATATAGCTCTCGCCCTGGGATAGATCCTGCGGGCTAGAAGAACCTTGGGCCATGGAATCAGATTTAGATGAAGAAGAAGTATGTTCAAAGAACTTACCTCCTTCATTACCTTGTCCAGCAAAGGGATCAGGATCATCATGGGGAGTAGGTTGTCTTTCCCTTTGACCGGTAGAGGTTTAACCGTGAGAATGGCCATCATCATCTTCATCACCAAGAGGCTCGTCAGGAATCCCTTGAAATGCGTCAGCATGTGTAGATGGATTCTGAGCATGTGATGAGACGTGCGAGGTCCCCGCCATTGATGTAATACCTGTATCATACTGAAGCCACACTTGAATATTAGCAGGAATAGTCATCGCTTTACCGTGATGTTTATCCTGATTAGCGATTGTTGTGAGTGACTTGGTGCACATGCCCAGTGATGCAGATGTTGCACTCGTTGCAAATGCCTGTCTTATAGAGAAAGCATCAGTCGGTACTAAGTGATTAATAAGCATTTGTAAGAAACGAGGATACCAGCATACAACATTAGTAGTTGTAAGGTCTCTGCTTTCAGTTGATCCCATTGTAGCCACTATTTCTGAAAGAACGATTCTTCCATAATTAATGTCCAGTTCACGGGCTAGGGAAACTGCAAAGACTTGCATGGGAATTGGAATTTGATGATAATCTTTTTTGCGCGCCCGAAAACATCTTGTGATGGCCTCGAAAAAATAATTTCATTCCACATGGAAGTATTGTTTCTGGATGGGGCCAGTTGAGATCCGTCCAGAAGGAGGATAGCATCCAATCTCCTCAAAGAACTTGATACGATCTGCCATTGTAGGTTCAGGGTCATAAACATCTTTGACTGGGAATCCTAGAACCCTGTTGAACACTTCCTCCGTAACTTCATATTCCTGACCCGCCAAGGTAAACCTGAAACCATTGGGGGTAGATTTGCTCCCAAAAGTAACCGCACTAGTCCATAATTGCTGTAAAGCATCATGGACTAGTGTTGGTTTTGCAGTAAAAGCAACACTAGCCTTGGAGTACAAATTGAGAAATCGTACCCAAAACTTGAAGCCCGGGAGATGATCACCAATTTCCGTAGTAATGTTAAAATAATTTTTTTTCGCAAGTGAAAATTGGTGAGCCATTTTAGTAAAAATATTTTCCTTGAGTTAAAGTGTGATTTTAGAAAAACAAATAAAGCCAGCAATTAATCAAGGAAAAATAAAACACATAAATTAATTAATTCCTTTTAGAGAACCGAGAAGTAGATCACTAAATTGTGGAATTAACTACTGCAAATACGATATCAAACAACCCAATCCACTAATTTCTGCAACCCAAATAAGCAGTATAAAAACTAAACTATGTATGCAATTAACCAGGATAGTTGTGTGTATATGCGTGTTTATAGCAAACTTAGCAGATTAATAGACACGATCAAATACACAAACACAGGCAATTAGGAACGCAAACAGAGAATAGTAAACTAAAATCGGGCAGCAATTCGTGGTATGTAAGAGATTTGACACAATCGAATGAACAGGGCTTTGAATGTTTGAAATCGCAGGGAGGTAGGGTGGGGGCTGTAAAAGATTAGGGTTAAAAAAATTTAGGTAAAAGTGAAAAATTTACACGAGTTAGAGATGTATATATAGGCATGAGTGAGCAAAGACAAAAATACCCCTGTGAAAACAAGAAAAAAATGCTAAGTACGCATTGGGGAACCTAAGTCGAACACTATCTCGAACATTTAAGTCAAAATTCGAGATGAGTTTCGAGATAGAGACTATCTCGAACATCAAGTCAAAATTCGAGATAAAGTTCAAGATATACACTAACTCGAACAAATAATCACTTAATCAATTAAAACAACCTAAAAACCCACCAGGGAATCCCATCTCGAATATCAAGACAAAATTCGAGATGAGTTTCGAGTTAGGAGTTAACTCGAAAAATCCCTTAAAAACTCAATAAAATTCCAAGTACAATCCTGGGAACTCTATCTCGAACATCAAGTCGAAATTTGAGATAGAGACTAACTCGAACATCAAGTCGAATTTCGAGATAATATTCGAGATAGAGACTAACTCGAATATCAAGTCGAATTTCGAGATAATATTCGAGATAGAGACTAACTCGAACATCAAGTCGAAATTCGAGATATCGAACAATTTCCTAGACTTGGAATTTTGAACAGGCACACGGGGAACTGTAACTCGAAATTCAAGTCGAATTTCGAGATAGAACTTATCTCGAATATTTTTCCCAGACTTAGAATTTTCAAAACTTCACTCCTGGAAGCCCAACTCGAAATTCAAGTCGAATTTCGAGATGAGTTTCGAGATAGACTCTAACTCGAAATTTTGAAGATACTTGGAATAATTTGGCAATTTTTGCAATAAAAACAACAATTAAATTTTGCCAAATTAATATAAATATCAATTCAAGGATTTTTAACAAAGCAAATAATTAAAAACATTCCTTGACAATTCTAAGGCCTCTAAATTAATAACAATTACATGAAAAACACAGGTAAATTCATCTAAAAATCATGAAAAAATTAGAATAATATGAATTTAACTCCCCCTATGATCATGCAATCTAACCAGCATAAAATCAAATATTTAACCAGTAATTACACGTAAAGCACAATGAATTTATGTAAAATAACACAACATGCATCCTATAACACTCATTAATTAACCATTTTAAAGTCTAAGTCCATAATGATTAATTAGCATGCAGAAGTGATATTTTGAGCAATTGTAGAGATTATTTACATATGTTTTCAACTTTGCACAAACAAAATAGGCAATTGACAAGACTAAAAACATATGAACATGATTAAAACTGGAATTTTACAGATAGGAGAAATCACTAACTTGTGTTAAGCATCCCCAATTCACTAACTAACCTATTGAATGTTACTTCATCAAGAGGTTTAGTGAATATATTTTCAATTTATTGCATTGTGGGCACAAAATGTAACTCCACAGTCCCCTCCTCGACATGTTCTCTAAAGAAGTGATACCTGATATCTATGTGCTTGGTTCTTGAGTGGTCTACAGGATTGTTGGTCATGGCAATGGCACTTGTGTTGTCACACATGATTGGAATCTTTTTGTGCTCCATGCCATAATCTTTCAATTGGTTCCTCAACCACATTATTTGAGCTACACAGCTTCTAGCAGCAACGTACTCAGCTTCAGCAGTAGAAGTAGATACTGTGTGTTGCTTTTTGCTTTTCCAGGACACCAATCTTCTGCCAAGAAATTGACATGCACCAGATGTGCTTTTCCTATCAATCCTGCAACCTGCATAGTCTGAATCCGAATAGCCTATTATATTAAAACCTGTATCTCTTGGGTACCAAATTCCTAGATTTGATGTTCCCTTGAGATACCTAAAGATTTGTTTGACGGCTATGAGATGTGACTCTCTAGGATCCGTTTGGAACCTTGCACTCAAACAAGTTGCGAACATTATATCAGGTCTACTGGAAGTTAAATAAAGAAGTGAGCCAATCATACCTCGATAGCTTGTGATGTCAACTGGTTTACCTGATTTGTCTTCATTAAGCTTCTTGGCAGTGGCCATGGGAGTTTTAGCTGCTGACGCATCTTCTAGATTGTACTTCTTGAGTAAATCTTTGATGTATTTGGATTGACAGATAAAGATTCCTTCTTTTCACTGACTGATCTGTAACCCAAGGAAGAATGACAGCTCCCCCATCATGCTTATCTCATACTGATCCTGCATTAACTTGGCAAATTTCTCGCACAAGCGTTCATTAGATGACCCAAAAATAATATCGTCCACATAGACTTGAACAAGTATTAAATCACCTTTTACATTTTTATAGAACAATGTTTTATCAATTACTCCCCTAGTAAAACCACTTGCTATTAAGAACAAGGATAAGGTTTCATACCATCGTCTTGGGGATTGTTTGAGGCCATAGACAGCTTTGTAGAGAAAGTACACAAAATCTACAAGTTCTGGATCAACAAAGCCAGGTGGCTGTTCCAGATATACTTCTTCTTTCAGCTCTCCATTCAGGAAGGCACTTTTCACATCCATCTGAAAAACCTTGAAGTTCTTGTGTGCTGCAAAGGCCAAGAACATCCTGACTGCCTCAAGTCTTGCAACTGGAGCGTATGTCTCATCATAATCAATACATTATTTTTGAGAATAACCCTTCGCTACCAAGCGAGCCTTGTTTCGTGTTACAAGTCCGTCTTCATCTAGTTTATTTCTGAATACCCACTTAGTTCCAATTTCTGATCTGTTCTTCGGTCGGGGTACCAGTTTCCAAACTTTCTTCCTTTCAAACTGATTGAGCTCCTCTTGCATTGCAACCACCCAATCAGCATCACTAAGAGCTTCTTCTATTTCTTTAGGTTCCTGCTTAGACAAGAACCCAGAGTATAAACAGATATTAGCCATGTCAGCTCTTGCATTTCTTCTAGTAGTCACACCAGCATCTGGATCACCAATAATTAATTCAAACGGATGGTCTCTACTCCACACACGTTCTCTTGGAAATTGTCTTGATGATTCAGCTTAACTTTCTGAATTATTGTGTTGACTACTTGTGTTATTTCCACTAACTCCCCCTGAGTTAGTGTCAGCTCCTACAGAACTAGTGTCATCTCTTCTTGAGCTTTGACCACTTGTCCTTGAGTTGCTATTTACAACCCCTGAGATGTTGCCGGATCATGCGGAAGAAGTTTCCACTGATATTTCATTAGACTCAGGTATTTCTTCTCGAACACTTGGCATATTTGAAGTAACAACCAACTCAGGTTCATCTTCAATTTCATCTAAGTCCAGATTTTGAAACTTTAGGGACTCAGGTTCACTATTATCTTTAGAAATTGATGGGAGTTTGGTATCGTCGAATCTGACGTTGTAACTTTCAATCACTCACTAAGAATACCCGATAAGCTGCCACCACATCTGTAGAATAATCGACAAATATCCCTTCACGTGCTTTTGCTTTAAACTTGCCTAAATCTTCATCGTCTATTAGTACATAGCATTTAGATCCAAAGACATGAAAGTATTTGATTGTAGGTCTTCTGTTATTCATTAGTTCACATGGTGTCTTTTCTTTATCTTTTATAATCAAGGTTCTATTTTGAGTGTAACATGCTGTACTCACTGCTTCAACCCAAAAGTATAGAGGAAGTTTTGATTCAAACAACAAAGTTCTTGCTGCTTCAACCAATGTTCGGTTCTTTCTTTCAACTACTCCATTTTGCTGTGGAGTTCTCGGGGCTGAGTACTGACAACGTATTCCCTTAGATACACATAAGTCATTCAGCACTGCGTTTTTAAATTCAGTGCCGTTGTCTGTTCTAATCGTCTTCACAGTAAGTGTTGAAACATTCTCAATTTGAGTGATGTGATCAATGATTAGGAAAGGTACTTCGTCTTTCGTCATTGCGAACAATACCCATGTATACTTGGAGAAGTCATCCACGATTACCAATGCATATCTTTTCCTAGATAAGGATAGGACATTCACTGGGCCAAACAAATCCATATGAAGAAGTTGTAGAGGCTCAGTGATACTAGAAATTTCTTTACTCTTATGCGATGCTCGCTTTGACTTTCCCATTTCACAAGCTTCACAGAGTCCTTTAGGAGCAAACTCCTTCTAAGGTAGATCTCTCACTAATTCTCGCCTCGCGAGAGCATTCATCATTTTGAAGTTTAAGTGAGATAGCTTTTTGTGCCATAACCAGCTTTCATCATCCGAAGCTTTGCTGTAGAAACAGGTGACTTCATTCTGATTTGCCGAATCCATGTCCGCAACAAAAAGCTCTGCCTTTCGAACTCCTCTTAAAGCCAACTAACCTTCCTTGATGTGAGTTATTGATACACCTTTCTTATTAAAGACAATTTCATAACCTTTGTCACAGAATTGACTGATACTCAACAGACTGTGCTTCAATCCTTCAACATAAGAAATATCTTCAATGATGACATTATCAGTCTTCAGTTTGCCATATCCCTTTGTCATTCCTTTGCTGTCATCTCCAAAGGTGACATAAGGGCCAACCTTTATAACCAACTCTGTAAGCAGGGACTTGTTTCCTGTCATATGCCTTGATGCTCCACTATCTAGCACCCGTATAACTTTATTTCTTTTCTGCTTAATGCCCTGCAATAACAGATTGATTAGGCGTTCTTCAGAACCCAAGTTTGATTGGGCCCGGCTTTTCTATAAGATCGAGAATTATCAGATTTAACAACAGGATATGCACTCTTTTTAACATTAATAGAGCTTTCGACTTTGTCTTTTCCTCTTTCAGACTTGACGGATTTGTCAGTCTTAGGAGAGGCCTTGTCACTCCTAACTTTAGGAGGACTAACAGTCTTAGCTCTTACATGCTTCTTTTTGACATTAGAACTAGCAGAAGAACTTAGACATGATTGGCTAGTTGCATTCATCAGGTTCACAAATGTTTGCATGACGTTAAAAGTGCATGGCATACAATTTGGTTGACCACATTGTGCATGATTCTGATGCATATTATTCATTGTGTGTGGTACAGGCATGGCATGTGCAACAGGAATATTCATGTTAGATTTACATGCATAAGAAAGATGTTCAGTTGATTTACAATGATAACATGCTTTCTTTATTCGTTCTGCCTTAACCTCTTTTAAGCCTTTTTCATTTTTACTCTGTTGTTTAACAGCCTTAACTCCTAATCCTGGTCTATATTCTTCTCTAGGGGATTTGATTCTAACTGATTTAGTAGGAGTTTCAGGTTGTTCTCTCTTGTGATCTTCCATTTCTATCTCATATCTAGGGATTCCATTAGTGTTTGTCGAACGGATGTATCGAAAGCTATCTGCTCCTTATCAGTATCTGAAAAGTCTACTGCCTTCTTAGGCTCAGACCGTTGTGGTACTAC
Organism: Oenanthe sinensis; assembly: GCA_028671895.1. Taxonomy (NCBI): domain Eukaryota; kingdom Viridiplantae; phylum Streptophyta; class Magnoliopsida; order Apiales; family Apiaceae; genus Oenanthe; species Oenanthe sinensis. The sequence continues at coordinate 19,372,229 of CM053813.1, forward strand.
CACATCTCCTTCCATATGCTCAGGAACAACAACCATTGGTACAAATTTACCTTTGTCAAGGACTTCTAGATATTCAGGATTGACGGACTCAAGGTAAAGTTTCATTCTCAACACCCATTCTTCATAATGATCTCAGTCGAACATTGGAATCTTGAAATTATTTTTAGGTGCCATCTTAATGTGGATTTAAAGTAAAGAAAATAAACTTTTCTTATTACTTGAGTAGTAATTAAAAGAAAATTAAATTATCTCAAAATAAATCAAGGTTCAAGTTCTGGACACCAAAAAAATTTCTAAGTACCCAAGACTAGGCTATGTAGAATATCTATGTAGAACTACTGCCTAAGTCGAAATTCTCTAAGTAGAACTTCAAATCGAATATTCAAGTAGAATATTCAAGTATAATATTCAAGTCGAATATTCAAGTAGAATATTCAAGTCGAATATTCAAGTAGAATATTCAAGTCGAATTTCAAGTAGAATATTCTATGTAGAAATTTTGACCTTAGAAGAAATTTGCTGCAGGTCACTTTAATATTGAATAAACAATATTACTTTTCACACTTTGACTTTTGTGGCTTTTCTCACTTAACTCACCTAACCCACGTGCTAGGTACTGAATATCTTCTGTAATACTTTTTATTGTGAGATATATGTCAAATCAAAAGCCAATAACACCTTTTTCACTTTTTGTCTTTTGAAAAGGTAATCAAAAGTTGCTGGGTTTGTCTTCTTTATCAAGAACAGTGATGACTTCTTGAAGAACACCAAAAATCAAGGTACCCAGAATAATTCACAACAATTATCTAAAGTCCACCCAAGCTAAATAATCACACTTGGAGTATTTAAATAATTTTTAGACTGAGTTTTATCTGTCAAACAAATTAAAGCACACTTTCCAAGAAAAACTTGAAAAATAGATCTGTAAAAGAAAACTCACGAATCTTCTACCAAACACAAGGATCTATGTTTTGTATGTTAAACATGAAGCTCTGATACCAATTGTTAGGTCCAAATGTGTTGTAGAGGGTGGGGGGTGAATACAACTTTTCGAATTTAAGAAGAAATAAATACCATGTAATAAATGAACACAATGATTCAAGGAATATATGTCTTATATATAACTTGAAAGGGTTACTACAACATTCATTACAAAGTACACCAGAAGTAAAGAGGGTAGTAAATGATACTAAGCTCTGTGAATACTCTCTCTCTCTCTCTTTTACAAGTGTTTATCTCGAAAATATTGCTCTTGTAAAATAATACACAAGTACTTCTATTTATACTACTTATAATCTATGTCCTGTAGTCTTCAAAGACTAAGATATACGTGGCCCAATGATGTACACATAAATCTTATCTTATCTTGAAAGCTTGGAAATCTGCCAATTAGATGATGCCATGTGTCATGTTGAAACTGCTCTCTATGTAGAACATCTACTTAAGAATTTCTACTTGGCCATCTCAAATATTTAAGTAGAATTTCTACATAGGAATATTCTACTTGGCCATCTCGAACATTTAAGTAGAATTTCTACATAGGAATATTCTACTTGGCCATCTCGAACATTTAAGTAGAATTTCTACATAGGAATATTCTACTTGGCCATCTCGAACATTTTGTACTTAGAGAAATTCTGGGCTTCAACTTGAAACTTCAATGCAACATCTTGAACTTGTGATTTCTTTATGTCTTCCATATTCTTCAACAAGCTCTTGAACCTGGATCTCTATTACTGACATAAACTTGCTATCAATGTCCTGATACTTGATGCAATGGTCTGATTCATAAGTGACTAGTCTTGATAGTGTCTCTGTTTCTTGAATAGATTACCATATTCAATTAGTAATATGGCTTTCCAATTATTTCTTTCCTTCTTGTTCACTTGGAATCAATTAGTTTTATTGATACTGATAGTTATGATCTTGAACCTTTAAGTTACAAATCACTGAGGCATGAACAAGTCTGTCTTGAACTTCTTTCAATGATTTCTTTGTTTGATCATAGTTAACATGTTGAATTGTATCAATTACCTTGTCTTCATTTAGTATTGATTTCTTTGTGGCTTCATGTTCTTGATTGTCTTCCAGTTAAGTATCTTTTCTTTTAGTTGAATTACATAAGTTATAGTGTTACAAGGTTAGACACTCTTCCTTTCAATGATGTTCTAATAGAAGCTGATATGCATGCCCTTTCTGCAAGTGCAACTCAACCTTGCTCAATAGTGTGAAAGAGTGTCATTGCTCACATAGTTAATAGTGCAAACTATGTAAATGGAAATGTAGCACGTCTAACAGAATATATGCAAAGTTTTATGTTTCTAGTGCCTGTGCCAGCTGAACCACAAGGTGATGAACCTATTCCTGAAGATCCAATGGAGGTAGACCCTGTAGCTGAAAATGAAGCTAAAGAAAAGGAAGAAGTCCCTATCAAAAATGAGCCAGCTGAAAGTGAAGAAGTAGAAGCTGGATCAGAGTAGATAAAAGAAGATGCACAGTCATACAACCCTGGACCTCTAGTGGTAAGTCCTGAAATAGGTAATTAACAAACTTTTGATCTCTCTCAAATGTTTAGTACTGAATATATGACACTTCTTGATTCATCGGATCCATTTCTGGATTCACACACTCTAATGCCCCCAGTGTTAGTAGGACATGACAATGAGCCTGAAAACCAACAGATTATAACCCTTATCATAGAACAATAGACACATATCCTTACTCCCCTACCTTTGCAAAATGAATCAGTTAATGAGAGTAAGGGAGTCAGTGCCTCTAGTGCATTAAATAAGGATGTTGTGGAATCACCCAAAGCAGCTATACCTCATACTAAAAGAAAGAGATTATCTATTGAATCTGATGCAACAACTAACCTAGAACTAGATTCATCAAATTTTTTAAACTTTCAGACTATTGAGAAATGAAATGTTGAAATCATAAGTCAGGAAGATGAATTGACAAAAACTGAAGCTACTACAGTAGTAGAGACTTCACAGGTAGATCCTGCGTCGAACATTCCTTCACCAGCTTCACGAGGCATCACTGATTCTAACTTGCCATTCATTACAGAATCATAAGTGGTGACCTCTCTGGACTTAAGACCTCCAATTCTTGTAAAAGAAGTTCTCTCATCCAATCTTATAATCGGTGAGAGGTAACCCCTAGATAGAGCGATGTGGGGCTCCATTCAAGGAGTAAATACTTCAGTAGCGGAGCTATCTCAGGTAGATCATGTGGTGGACATGCCATCACTAGCTATTGAGGGCACCACTAATTCTAACAAGCCATACATTACAGAATCAAATGTGGTGACTCTCCTGGATATTCCTAATCCAGTTCTTATCTCTACGAGAAGTGGCTCCACTAGGCGATGAAGTAGTTCTATCTACCAAGCCTGGTGATGAGATAGTGCTTTGGCATGAAAGAGTACAAAATCATCCTCGAGGTGATTCTCCACTTGGTGATGATTTGAATGATGAATCAGGTGCGAGAGCCACACCTTAAGTCGCTATCTCCCGACTAAACTATTGGTGGGAGTAAAGATTGCTCTTTCAAACTTCATCCAGTTAATCTATTTATATCAGTATTTGTATATTTCCCTGTTTTATTGATCATGCTACTTAGAACTGATAGATAAGTTTGTCTTTCTCTAGATCCCACTGAGCTGAAAGACATGACACATACATAAAAAAAGGAACACTAACGCAAGAAACATCTTTTTTTTGCTAGAAACACTAGATTTCTTCATTTTCTTCAGTACTACACGATGATCACACACTTGCAGCTAATCAGAGAATTATAAACTTGGAAGCTCAAGTCAAAATTCTAAAACATTCACTGTCCAAAATTGTTAAAATGCAAGAGAAGCAACAATATGAACTCAAAGAAGTCAAGGAATTACGTAAACAATTATTGGCCCAAAGATCATCTGCCTTGCCTCTACAATCAACCCCATCTCTAGAGGATAACATAACTAAGGGTGAGAAAAAAGTCAAGTGCAAGAAAAAGTTATATCTAATAAGGGGGAAAAAAAGTAGGATCAACTGTTGCGGGGGATGAATTAGAAGAAGGAGAAAGTCTTAATGATGATCCATTTGTTGACATGTATTCATTTGTGAATGAGTCTATATTAGGTCCCAAATCATCATAGAATGGGAGTTGAATATGATATTGATATTTTTTCACTTCAAATTGCTGATTAAGATTTGTGTTCTTATGTTCTTGAGATTTAGATGATGGTAGGAAAATAACATAAATGATTCGGGAAAATATAGGTATATTAATAAATTCCTGAGGTGCTACACTCTAATCAAATAATTAGCTACAATAGTGTACAATCAATACATTTAACAAGATATAGGTGGCATTTATGAATGACCGTTAATGGAGCTCTAGTAGGTTATTGAGTATTGAAGACGATGCGCATTTGATTTCTTTTGTTATAATTCACTTATATTATGTAGACTTGAAAATCAAATTTGATTGATTTAATTCCAATGGAAAAGTGTTGAGTGGCCCCAATACAGTGTGTTCCCTGTATTGGTGTGAGTGGTGTTATTGACAAGTTGAGAGGCGTCAAGGCAAACTTTAGTGGCGCCTAACCTTTGTATCTCATGTTTAAGTTGCAGTGGCATCATTGTCCTTGAGATGAACTAAGTGATGCAAGTGGCGCCTAAGCTCTAAGTGGCGCCTCAATCTTGTTGAACTTAGTATAAGACTAAATTGTGCCTCTTGATGTTTGGTGCAGCCAATACATGGAAATAGATGCTAGTGGTGCCTCACATGGTGTAAGCCTTGTATAGGGGTCACTTCAAAATTAAATGGCACCTATACATTGAAATCATGTATAGTTGCCTTAATATATTTCTAGGTGACTCTTGAATAGCTTCATATTATTTTCCACTCTTCTGTTTGATCAACTGATTTCTTTTGAATGAATAAGATAATTATTTTCTTGATGTTTTGACGCTTAGTGTACTGGTCTAGTTCACAAGAGACTAACCCTGAACTAAATTCTCTTATTTACTGTTCAGTACCGGTTGATTACTTCTCAGCTGTTCCATTACTTCACTTGACTGAAATCATCTGACACTCATACTTGAACCACTTCATTTTCTTGACTCTAAAAATCTTCTGAACTTTTATTCATCGTCGAGTCTTGAACATTTTAATAAACTTCTTTCGGTGATTTTTCTGAAGACTCTAAGCTTTATTTCCCTGTAATAGTTCATGTATGCATTTTGTTGTATGTCCTTCTGGATTCTTGTGTTTCACATTAATATTATTATCTGTCTTTCATCTTTTGTTCAGTTATATTTTCCTCTATTACATATTACATTACATTATGCTTTACAATCTCCCCCTATTTGTTTGTTAAAGTTCGACAAGTAAATCCTTTAAGAGGATAACTCAACTGACAATACAAGAAAAAGTAAAGTGCAGAAAGACTGAAAATAACCTTAATTACATTTTTGATTGCATTAATACATTTCTAGGTTTCTTAAATTTAACAAGTACAAAGCTTCTTTTCCTCTAGCCTGAATATATATTCTAATGTCTTCCGCTTTGTTGACTTGTACTCTCATTCTTCTTCTGTTGAATCTCTTAGTGTCGTTTTCTAAGCTCTTCCATTTTTGCTTCAAGTCTTGATTTTACTAAGTCACGAGCCTCGAATTCTAGAGTATTCTTAGGAGGAGGATCTTCTAGCTTCTTCAGAAATTCTTCAAGGTGAGTAGTACTGTTGATTCCAGCAAATCCATCAAACTCTAAGGATATATTCTTTGGAGATATGAATACAGTGATCCTCTTTGGCAACCCCCGAACTCGATTAGTATCATTTACTTTCTCTAACATCTCCCTTGTTTTCAGAGCTTTAATGGCCTCATCTAAAACGAGCTTGCCTTCTTTGCAAGTTGATCTTTTAATTTTTGATAAAGCATTCCTGATATCCTTAGATTTTTTCTCTATGAAATCTTTAACTTCTAGATTCGACTAACGTCCATTTTTCTTCTTAAAACAATAATACATTTTTCCATCTTCATGTTTGATCAATGATTCTTAATCTTTTATACCCTCGGGACCTTTAGTGTCGTCTTCTGTTCTCAAAATTAGTCTATAGTAGTATCTTTTAGTTTTTTTGAGAGTTTTCTTTGAAACACCTATTTATCTGTTTAGTCTGAAAGAATAAATCAACTGTTAGGTCCTGGAGATCGTAGAGGGGGGGTGAATACGATTCCCAAATAAAAATCTGACTTTTATTTATTTTTGGGACAACATAAAAATTACTTTGGTTCAAACCCAGGTACTGTTCATCATCTTCTTCAACCTCATGAACACCATTAAAATAACCAAGATAATGAACGGTAAATCATCCAAAACACACAACACAACAAGATCCAAGAATATAACTTTATATTCATTGAAGTGGGGTAGATGCTACAACAAGTTCAAGAACAAAAGCTCAAGAACACAACAAAGAAATGATTTTTGGCTCCTCTAAAAATATTACAAATTCTAGATCTAGGAGACAAAAATCAAACCTATCTTCTAAACAAGATTTAGCAATTTTTACAATAGAAGAATAGATGAGTGGTGAAACAAAGAAATTCATGGCCCCATAATATTCAAGATATAGAGTATGGCCATGGGGGAGAGAAAAATAATTTTTCTCTCTCTCCCCTTTTCTTTTTTTCATCCGGATACACACCCTGACCACTTCAGATGGAGACTTGAGTTTTTTTCTTTTTATATTGAAAAAGGTGTTGCTTTTTGTTTTTCCACCTTTTACTTTTGTCCACTCAAATCATATCTTCAAAGTCATGTGCCAAGCATGCCTTTGGAAATATTTAATGTAAAAGTAATATTTAATAAATATATAAAATATAAATAAAGAATATCTTTATTTATAAAATATATAAATAATTAAATAAATACTTTATTTAACTAAATTAAATATTTCCATTCCACTCTTCAATTTGTGTAGACTTCCTTATCCAAATACTTGGCCCCGTATACGTGACTCCACCACGTCCAAGTATTTGGCCTTCTAATCTGTGAAGCTTTAGTAAGATCCAATCAGGTTGGCATTTCTCCAACACTGATTTACCACCTTTGTTGATCCTCCACATGACTCAAGAAAACCAACAACTTTAGAATGATTAAAATCATATTAACCGACGAGAGCTTGCCTCCAATGTCCTGACACTTTATGCAACGGTCTGGTTCATAAGTGACTAGTCTTGATAGGGGCTCTTGATTCTGAACATGATTCCACATTCTTCTTTGCAAACCTTACTTGTAGCTTCGATTGTAATGCACTAAAATCTTCATAGACTAAGACAATCTTTTGTAGCTTCCACATCCTTGAATAGATGTCAATATCTTTTATTCTCCACTGAGGCATGAACATGTTAATGAACTTCTTCCAGTGAGCTTCAAGTCTGTAGATGATCCTTTGATACTTTGTCTTAACTGAACTCTGTGATCCAAGATTTCTGTGCATCTGCATATTATTACATGTCCTGTTCTATTGTTGAGTTATCATCAACCATTACATAGAGATTACATTTAGCATTTCTATTACACATGAAAGTGCAGTGAGTTACTTCCCTTCACTCCTATCTCCCCTTTCAATCTCCCCCTATTTGGTTGATATGGAATAGCAATCAAATACTATTTCCCTTTACAATCTTCCACCAAAGCAATTAAATGAAATTAACTACTAGAGGATAACTCAACTAACATACAAGAAACAATTAAAGTCCTGGACATGAAAATAATATACAAAAGGTTCTGGAAAGATATAATCAGTTAAATCCAGATTTCCTGAGTTGCTGAAAATGAATGATGAATTTCTGAATTTCATTTTCCTTTAGCTTCCTCCACTTCAATGTTCTTCAAAGATGGGGTTCTTTCAATAAAGAAACAAATCATTAGTAAAGACTTCTGAACAATCATTCTCGTTCATCTTGCAATTCGAACTAGAACATACAGCTCTCTATGTTCCCCATAAGAGGTCAACTCATTCTCCCCTTAAGGTTGTTCTCTCTTGGAATGAAAGTCACTTCCTCTTTTTCTTCAGGATGTTCTATTTCCAGGAAACATATTTTTCTTTCTTCCCTGCACTGCTCCACTGACTTCATCTATCACTGAAACAAGAGATAGAACACACTTGGACACTTCTCAGATGCCCCTTGAAAATCTCCTTCACATTCTGCTTTACCCAGAAAACTTCTACTTAGCAAAAACTCCCCCTGAGTTGATACTCTTCAAAGAAATCTTCATTTTCATTCATTGATCGTGCTAGAAAGAATTCTTCTGCCAAACCTCTCTTAAGAATGTTCCAAGGACAGATCTTCAAACAAATAGAGCAAAATCCCTTAGATATCTTTTCAGAATAAGATATAGCACTGCAAACCAAGATGTTAAAATTCTCCATAACTTCTCCCCTTAGTACGACAAGTAACTTCTTCTCAATTGACAAAAAGTAACTTCTCCACTTCAGACGAAAAATCAGTTAAATCTACAACACCTTTAGGGATTAGGCTCCAACCAATTACTAAGAAACTCCCCCTTAGTAATTCTCCCTTGCATCACTAAGGTTTCAATTTTATCTAATTCTCCCCCTTAGTTCATGCAAGCTCCAATCCACCCTTGTGTCTTTAGATATCCTCTAAGTAACCTCCACAAGATAGGATTGACAGATCTCATTTCTTGTATCACCAAGAGATCTCGTTTCTTGTATCACCAAATTCTCCCCCTTAGTTGAGAATATCCTTTAAAACAACAAAAGTATCATCTACATCCAATCGAATAAGAAACTCTCCTCCAATTGAACATAAAATCCTCCTTATGCCTAAAAATTAATGTCTCCCCCTTTGAGATTGAGAACAACATGAATTAATAGACCCAAAGGTAATAGTTTGGACATTCCCACTAAGCTTCAGCTAGACTCTTCTTCAGCTTGTCTTCCAGAAAAGAATCTCTTCAACATTTCAGAGCTGGAAAATTCAGTAACAGGATTCAAGCATAGTAGCAAGGTTAGTGTTTGGTCTATGGTTTCCTCACTTCTACTACGTTCTGTTAGTGTTTACACTTTCAAGCGTAAGTGTTCCACTCACTTCTCTCCCTATTTCTCTCACTCAAGTGTATCACTCCCTCACTTCACTCAAGTGTTTCTCTCCCTTACTTGCACTCATTCCATTTATAGCAATTTGTACCTGCAAGTAAATCCATGCTAGTCTCACCAAGATATTATGGATCGTTGACTGTAGCATGTTGTCGATCACTAAAGATCTAGGTTCTGAGATGGAATCTCAGACAGGGTTTCAGTTAGGCCGTCACCCAACTCACCATGAGCAAATCCATGCACACGTGGCTCGTTGTCGGGGAATAACCCTTCTGAAATTGGAATCTCCTCCATTCCAGGAGTGACTGAAATCCCAACACCCTGATCCTCAAAAGACTCATCAAATTGGTAAACCAACTGAATCATAGTCTACGAGTTGTTGCTCAGCTACTTTCAGCATCAACAATCTCCCCATATGCAAATCCATGCACTGGATCGTTGAATGTGGTATGCGTACTAGCAGCTATCTAAGCATCAACCGACTCCCCATATGCAAATCCATGCACTGGATCGTTGACGGTGATATGCCTTTAAGTTTTGAGCGATCCATGTATTCCAGAATTTGAATTCCTGGGAGAGTGGACGTGTACAAACATCTCTCTCAATCACCTGTGAAGATGAATTAACTCACTATTTTCAGTCATGGAAAACTGTTAGTGATTGCCTCTCAACATCAACAGATTGCTCTGCGGATGTGAAATCCCGTTAGGGAACTAGGACTGTTCCTCCTAGGAAGGTTGACAAGGATTCTAATATATGGCAAGAAATCCAAGTTTCCCTCAAATACCTGTGAAGGTGGCTCAACAACTTCATTCACCATGAATGGTAAACAAAGAAGTTTAGGGGTTTTACCTATACCTCACAATGTGCACTTCTTGCAATGTGTTCATAGAATTTATCTGTTTAGGCTTACCATCAGCGTGAACGCTAGTGGTGTGCTTGACTCATTACAAGATGCTCTGGCTGACGAGCGAATTTCAATGGACTCACCCTGTTGAGAGAATGATTCCAGAGACAGTTTTATTGCCTTTTCAGCTCTGCATCCTTTTGAGAGAATACAGATGAGCTACAGATACCTCAATTTGTATACTTCTTTCCTTCTCGAGAGGTAGAGCTGTGGGTGCACTTCCGACTTCATCCTTATTTGCTGCATCAAGTGCAGTTTCTCCCTTAACAACCGCTAATCTATATAAGTTCCTTATATCACCAAGGGTTGAAAGTTTGAATTAGAATGATAGTGTTTGGTACTAAGGCCTTGGTTAGAAATTGATGGGTTAATCAACTTCACGACCTTCCCCTATAGCCACTGAGGCTAAGCCATTTCGGCTAAACAGAAAGAGTTAATCAGAGCTATATAATAGCTAAATAAAATTTTGACAAAGAGTTTAACAGATTTCCAAAAGTGTTCTTTTGAATTTCTCTTAGACAAATATCCAATTGAAATTCAACTCTTTTAACAAAAACATTTTGATTAATAACTCAAATCTATTTCATCTTGCTCACTGTATGTTTTCAGAAATTGTTTTGCAATTCATTCTTACCGGATATTATCTCCGACTTAAAACATAAATCATTAAAAAAAATTGAATGAATGCTTTAGTCATACAGTCCAAGGCACTAATCCCAAAGCAAACAACCATTGTTTTAATACTACAGGTCAATGTGAAACAGACATTAACAAGAGTTTTGAAAAATGTTTTACCAATGGTTGATACTTTAAGATCAAAACAATTTACTCAAATAAAATAACCTGATACCATGCAACTTAAGTTACAAGTTATCAAGTAACTTTATTTAAACAAATCGTGGAGAGAAAATAGTTTTCATTACAAAACATTTAGAGAGAGAGAGGATATATGATTTTGAAATAGAAAGATAATCCTCAAGAAATGTTCTCTTTCAAAGAAAACTTTTAGTGGCTTTTCATTCTCTGGCAAATGAATGCATGTTTAGATAAAACATTTTTCACAAGAAATAGACAAGAAATTTCTTTATGCATTCAAGTTCTAAAGAATGAAAAACATATGTTAATACTAATGAATTATCAAAGATATGAATGACAAGACATTCAAAAGTACTAACATCATTCAATCATTTTGTAATAAAATGCATCTTACTACAAAACAATCAAGCACATAAGATACTTACATTATGCTAGACAATTACCATTTGTCGCTTGAAACAAACACATTTTGCAATATAGATCATGGTAATTCTAAAGCATAAAACATAAGCATCCGCTAAACACTGAACATACATTGACCGAATGACAGCATTTAACTTCTTACACTACATCTCAACAATTATCACATAAGCATATTGAAAATACTCATGACAATCAGAATGTATGTAAGCTCGAGGTACTAGTTGCATCAGAGATCAAATACCTTTAAATATTAATACTTAAATTTATGATCTTTGACAACCCCTCGCGATGTAGTAAATTACTTTCAATATCAGTGTTTTTGAAATAATCTTTTTATCACTTAGTGCAGAAATTCTAAGTGACATCACTAATATAAAAAGAATGACAACTAATATTAATGGATTTTGTAAAAGACATGAATTACATCACTTAAACTACATATTAAGTGGTTCCATTAATATTAGCATTAAACAATTAAAAGTAAATAAAATTACAATTAATTAATATATACAAATACTTATGCTGAAACATTTGATACATATAGCATGAATAACATATGACAGCACAAAGTACGAGATCCTGGATATAAATTGACTATACAAAGAGATGCTACAATGTTAGGTCCCTAGGTCCCGGGTGATCATAGGTAATCTCATAATGATAATATTGAGTCCCGGGTGGTCACACGCCAAACATTAATCAGTTCCTAGAGATCGTAGACATCTAAATAGCATGAACACTCTCTATAAACTTTACATTTAAATAAATCAATATTAGACTAGAGTGACATACCTTAGTCAATAGAGCTTTTACTGGTGTATGATCGTTGAATGAACAATTACTCCTCTTTGCCCGAGAGATCGAACGTTTACTCCATTTGGACAGGAATAACTTTTCAGCTACCAGTTAACATTGTTCCTCGAAACAATACCACGCTCATCCAGACGGAAACTGCATTACCTTCAACACCCAAATATTTCCTTGTAGATATTGGTCTTGGCAGCAGCTTCACTAAACTCAGCACTCTAGAAACCAGTAGTCCTGACACTAGCAGAGTAGAACCTTCAAATAAAACTCTGAACTACCCTTCAGCTTCTGTATCAATACCAAGTCTTCATATGGATTGATTCCTTGTGCTAAGTGTATCTGCCTCTGGTTGAATTGAGTTAGTTCCTTGATTCGAACCCTACTCAATCTTGATTAGTTAGTGCATCTTCAATCTTCATTGAATTCACTCAGAAAAATCAATGAAATATTCTTATACATGCACGACACTACCAATCACTACTCTACTACCCAGATTCATCAAGAACTGACTCTAGGAAATGTTGTTACACAAAACCCTCTGTCATGACAGATGTGTCCTTAATGTTTCCTTAGATATTCAGTGGGTAGAGTAGTCCTCTTCAAATATGATTGAGATCATCTTGCATTATTTTTAAATTGACAATTTCCTTTCTAATATGCAATCACTCAATCTGGATCACTAAGTGCTCCTAAGAATCTCAACTCTTACTCAATGAGCACTGCTAGCCTTTGAACATCAAACATGACTAGTTGATCCAACTTACTGATGCTCCCCCTGTGATGCTGCTTGCAGCTTTTCTTCATCTGGTGTCATCTGATCTTGAGCCCTAAACAGAATGTCAACCTTTAGAAATTCAGAGCTAAAATCAAACGAATGCTAGGGAGCTTGATGATGATGTTCACTGCATCTAGATCATCTTAAATCAATCACAGTCTCTGTGTAAGCTCTTAACTCCAAATAAGATAGCCTTCCATCACACCATGTGACTTCAGGAATGATTAATCTTACTTGATGTCTTCTCTTTACATTTGCTGATTAGACTTGCTGTGTCAACTGATTCAGTGTAGTGAATAGGAAACCTTAAGTCTATCCATTATCCTTGTAATTCCACTCAAGGTCTGGATTTCCCTATTAACTCCTCCATTTGGTCATGAAGTCCGGAAACTGAACTTTACTCTAGAATACTCCTTTCAGTGCAGACATAACATAGAACTTCGTTCGTCAACAAATTCCATTACCTGCCCTCAAAGTGTTCTTACAGCAATCTGCCTAATCCTTTGAATGTGATTAACCACTGAGATGCTTCATCTATCGAATGCATGAACAAACACCAAAACTAAACAGGGTAGCCTCTGACTTGACTTCCCTTCAACTGACATACTTCACTAATGTCCTTTTTAAAAGAATTTCATTAGAAGTAGTCCTTTCTCACTAACTTCATCTTTACCGTCGAATCCGTTATCTTGATAAACCAAGTATTAGTTGATAAACCAAGTGTGAGAGCATCACTTGTTGTTGTAGCTAACTCCATTCTGATAAACTTCAACGAATAGTTGACTTCATCATAAGCATTACATTTCGTGTCAGCAACAACCTCACTTCCAGCTTAGTGAGCTTCCATTTCTCTTGACCCTGATCAACACTGTTCAACCTCGAACTGATACTAGGAAACCCTTCGCAAATAATTCCCTAGGTCTTCATTAATGTTGTGCTTCAGATCATTCAAGAAAAATTGGTATCCTTGCTTAACCATTTGAATACCAGAGTAAAAGTAGTTATATGCCTTGAACATGAAAATGTCATAGATATATATCTTATACCTGTATAAAGATACTCTGCATTCACAAATGATTAAGATATGTGGTCCTCAATTTAATTGAGTCCAATAGGGTTAGAGATTTTTATAAACATAGTTAACAACAAAGCATTTAAGTTCAACATGTTCATTCTTATTTGACTGATCACTCCTCATCTATATCAGCCTCAATAAGTAGTCTTGGCTATGAGCTCAGTGATCCCAACCTAACTTAAGGTGGACTAGCAGTCTATAAGAATCATGTCGTACATATATGTAGTCATAGAAGAATCAATCACCCAGATTCCTAATTCTTCTAATTCACCTTTGTTGTTCACTTTAACATTATATTATCTCTAATTACCTGAGTCAGTTTAAATTTAAAAAATTAATTCATGGTTTATTATACTGACCCCTAGGCAATTCCCAAAATAGAAACAAACTCATCTTAACAAGCACATGATCAAATATAGCGTTTAATACAACCATGCGAGTATAAACAGATTATAGACAATGTAAACATCAAGGCACTTAGCATGCAGCAAATACTCTTTCCGGTAAATGTACCCCTACAAATACCTAAGACTCTATATGCTAACATGATCAATTATCGTAAAGCAAGCATTAAATCACACAAGATCTAATCATGAAGTCAAATACTGATAAACAAGCAACACTAACAAACTAGCATAAGTTATCTAATTCATATGGAAATCAAAGTGAGACATGCATTACATCAATCTTATAATATAATGCAGTTCAACACTTAATATTTCTATAATTGAATCAAACAAGTATAACTAGTTAGAGTGTTTACCTGAACGATGATTAGCATTCCATCTCCAGTGATAATCAATTGATCCCAATCAATTTCCATTCCACTGACACTCATGGAAGTATCTTTGCATTTGACCTCAACAGTTCCTGCTTCAACCCAAACTGATGCCTGACTGTTCTGCTTAAAGACCCCGACATAGAATGTCTCATGTTCTGCTTGAAAAGATCACTCTTCTTTGTATGTGTAGCAATAACCCCTTGATTATCATATGTCAGTGATAATCAAACCTTGTGTATTTCTGCCACTGATGTCCTTTAACCAAATCTTCAATTGTTGTTTTGGTTCTTTGACCGATAAACTGAATTCCTTTTCAAAATCCCAAATTCTTCAGATATTGATTCGAAAACCACTGATCGAAGACTCTTCCCTAAATGAACTAATCCCCTTTCAATAACCAAATGATCCACTGAGTAGACCGATGTAGAAATACATCTCCAATGGTAAGATCAGGTCTCAACTCCATTAGAATGTTCTTCAGTCAGTTCGTTTGTCCTCAACGAACGAAGAATCAACTCCTGTTGTTTCGTTTAATAAAACATTTTGTTCAAACAGAAGTATTTAATTTTTTAGGAATTTAAATAATCAAAATAAATTGAAAATGCATTTTTGATAAATAATAATAAATTTCTCAATTTCAAATTATAAATAGAATAAAATTCGAAAAGAAAGTTTTGATATAGAGATAACAAAATTTTCAAGGTATATTAAATAATCCCGAAAAAGAAATTATTTCAAATCAAAATTAATTTCCAAAGAATTTTATATAATTTATAATCTAGAACAGTTCAAATTATAATTAAAATAAAACAATTCGAAAACATAATTTTGATATGGAAATAATAAATTTTTCAAGTCATCTAAGATATTCCTGAAAAATAAATTATTGCAACCAAAATAATTTTTCAAAGAGTTTTATAAGATTTATAATTAAAACTATATAAAAAATAAATTATTAAAACTCAAAAATAATTCTCAAAATATTTTCAAGAAATTTGAACTCAAAAGAAATTAAATTGGGTTTTAAAAAGATCAAATTAATAAAATCCTTAAATAAGAATATTAAGAATATAAAATATTTGACTCTAAAATTTAAAAGAAAATAAAATATTTTCAAGATATAAAATAACCTTGAGAAATAAATTATTTAAATTTAAAAATTATTTTCAAAATATTTCATATAATTAAATTCAAAATTTAATTATTAAATTAATTATTAAATCAGCCACCCAGATGATGCCATGTGTCAACTTCCAGAATTTTCTACTTGGCTCCAAGTCGAATATTTGTACTTAGAAAAATTTTCAGCTTCCAAAATATTCTACTTGGGCTCAAGTCGAAACTCAAGTCGAAATTTTGTACTTAGAAAAATTTTCAGCTTCCAAAATATTCTACTTGAGCTCAAGTCGAAACTCAAGTCGAAATTTTGTACTTAGAAAAATTTTCAGCTTCCAAAATATTCTACTTGAGCTCAAGTCGAAACTCAAGTCGAAATTTTGTACTTAGAAAAATTTTCAGCTTCCAAAATATTCTACTTGAGCTCAAGTCGAAATTTTGTACTTAGAAAAATTTTCAGCTTCCAAAATATTCTACTTGGGCTCAAGTCGAAACTCAAGTCGAAATTTTGTACTTAGAAAAATTTTCAGCTTCCAAAATATTCTACTTGAGCTCAAGTCGAAACTCAAGTCGAAATTTTGTACTTAGAAAAATTTTCAGCTTCCAAAATATTCTACTTGAGCTCAAGTCGAAACTCAAGTCGAAATTTTGTACTTAGAAAAATTTTCAGCTTCCAAAATATTCTACTTGAGCTCAAGTCGAAATTTTGTACTTAGAAAAATTTTCAGCTTCCAAAATATTCTACTTAGGCTCTATGTAGAACATTAAGTAGAACTTCTGACTTAGAAAATATTTCTAACTCCAGAATTTCTACTTAGGTTCTATCTAGAACATTAAGTAGAATTTCTATATAGAAATGTTCTACTTAGGCTCTATGTAGAACATTAAGTAGAACTTCTGACTTAGAAAATATTTCTAACTCCATAATTTCTACTTAGGTTCTATCTAGAACATTAAGTAGAATTTCTACATAGAAATGTTCTACTTAGGCTCTATGTAGAACATTAAGTAGAACTTCTGACTTAGAAAATATTTCTAACTCCAGAATTTCTACTTAGGTTCTATCTAGAACATTAAGTAGAATTTCTACATAGAAATGTTCTACTTAGGCTCTATGTAGAACATTAAGTAGAACTTCTGACTTAGAAAATATTTCTAACTCCAGAATTTCTACTTAGGTTCTATCTAGAACATTAAGTAGAATTTCTACATAGAAATGTTCTACTTAGGCTCTATGTAGAACATTAAGTAGAACTTCTGACTTAGAAAATATTTCTAACTCCAGAATTTCTACTTAGGTTCTATCTAGAACATTAAGTAGAATTTCTACGTAGAAATGTTCTACTTAGGCTCTATGTAGAACATTAAGTAGAACTTCTGACTTAGAAAATATTTCTAACTCCAGAATTTCTACTTAGGTTCTATCTAGAACATTAAGTAGAATTTCTACATAGAAATGTTCTACTTAGGCTCTATGTAGAACATTAAGTAGAACTTCTGACTTAGAAAATATTTCTAACTCCAGAATTTCTACTTAGGTTCTATCTAGAACATTAAGTAGAATTTCTACATAGAAATGTTCTACTTAGGCTCTATGTAGAACATTAAGTAGAACTTCTGACTTAGAAAATATTTCTAACTCCAGAATTTCTACTTAGGTTCTATCTAGAACATTAAGTAGAATATTCGAGATAATGTTCGAGTTAGACACTATCTCGAACATCAAGTCGAATTTCTACATAGAAATGTTCTACTTAGCCATCTCGAATATCTATCTCGAATATTCTACATAGGAATGTTCTACTTGGCCATCTAGAACATTTTGTACTTAGAAAAATTCCGGGCTTCAGAAAAAATTCTGGATGTCCAGTGAACCAATTGTACCCTCTTTAATCTCAAAAATAAAAATAGATCCAATCGATTTGTATGTCAATCGAGTAGCTCTGATACCAATTGTTAGGTCTTGGAGATCGTAGAGGGGGGGTGAATACGATTCCCAAATAAAAATCTGACTTTTATTTATTTTTGGGACAACATAAAAATTACTTTGGTTCAAACCCAGGTACTGTTCATCATCTTCTTCAACCTCATGAACACCATTAAAATAACCAAGATAATGAACGGTAAATCATCCAAAACACACAACACAACAAGATCCAAGAATATAACTTTATATTCATTGAAGTGGGGTAGATGCTACAACAAGTTCAAGAACAAAAGCTCAAGAACACAACAAAGAAATGATTTTTGGCTCCTCTAAAAATATTACAAATTCTAGATCTAGGAGACAAAAATCAAACCTATCTTCTAAACAAGATTTAGCAATTTTTACAATAGAAGAATAGATGAGTGGTGAAACAAAGAAATTCATGGCCCCATAATATTCAAGATATAGAGTATGGCCATGGGGGAGAGAAAAATAATTTTTCTCTCTCTCCCCTTTTCTTTTTTTCATCCGGATACACACCCTGACCACTTCAGATGGAGACTTGAGTTTTTTTCTTTTTATATTGAAAAAGGTGTTGCTTTTTGTTTTTCCACCTTTTACTTTTGTCCACTCAAATCATATCTTCAAAGTCATGTGCCAAGCATGCCTTTGGAAATATTTAATGTAAAAGTAATATTTAATAAATATATAAAATATAAATAAAGAATATCTTTATTTATAAAATATATAAATAATTAAATAAATACTTTATTTAACTAAATTAAATATTTCCATTCCACTCTTCAATTTGTGTAGACTTCCTTATCCAAATACTTGGCCCCGTATACGTGACTCCACCACGTCCAAGTATTTGGCCTTCTAATCTGTGAAGCTTTAGTAAGATCCAATCAGGTTGGCATTTCTCCAACACTGATTTACCACCTTTGTTGATCCTCCACATGACTCAAGAAAACCAACAACTTTAGAATGATTAAAATCATATTAACCGACGAGAGCTTGCCTCCAATGTCCTGACACTTTATGCAACGGTCTGGTTCATAAGTGACTAGTCTTGATAGGGGCTCTTGATTCTGAACATGATTCCACATTCTTCTTTGCAAACCTTACTTGTAGCTTCGATTGTAATGCACTAAAATCTTCATAGACTAAGACAATCTTTTGTAGCTTCCACATCCTTGAATAGATGTCAATATCTTTTATTCTCCACTGAGGCATGAACATGTTAATGAACTTCTTCCAGTGAGCTTCAAGTCTGTAGATGATCCTTTGATACTTTGTCTTAACTGAACTCTGTGATCCAAGATTTCTGTGCATCTGCATATTATTACATGTCCTGTTCTATTGTTGAGTTATCATCAACCATTACATAGAGATTACATTTAGCATTTCTATTACACATGAAAGTGCAGTGAGTTACTTCCCTTCACTCCTATCTCCCCTTTCATCAACTCAATTGCTATTAGATCTTGATCACTTCTGTTTTCTTTGCATATGATTTGACCCTTTACATACTTCATAAAATCCAGATAGCTTCGATCTAGACTTTCATCAGTTAGCGTCAAATTGTGTAGAGTTGATGGCTTGTAGTACTTGACCACTAGAGGATTTAGGAATTCTTTAACACTAATGTCCTTGATCTCTTTTTCAATGCGGTATCTCATTAGTTCATTCAACTTATGACCGCCTTTAATTACTTTCCTCATGAACACATAAAGTTCCACGATGTTCATCCTCTTGAAGCTTTTGATTGTTAGAACCCTTGAGCCAAGTGTTATGAGATTGATATGCATTGTCCATCGTAGCTTCTAAGCACTAATTGATACATTGGACACTTCATCACTGAACTTCTCATAGAATGTGTGAATATCTGGATACAAAAGCCTCAGTTCTCTGATTCTGTCAATAACATATCGATCTTCTCTTTTGTTGAGACTCAACTCCCTTTTAATAAACAAAGATCTTGCTTCATCCCATTCCAGACCTACTTTATTGATGACGTCTTTTTACTCTCTCCCTTCTTTCTTTTTCCCTTCTGACTCTTTCTAATCTTCTATTCAATAAGTCTTGAGCTTCTTTGAGATTTTCGTTATTATTTCTTCAACGCCACTGAATAAGTAATCGCTATGGAATGCAAATTCATTAGCATATTCATCCTCTTCATGTACCTTCTCATCCTCAGCTTTAATTTCCTTTTTTGTTGGTACATGCAATTCCTCTATTTTTCCATCATCTAAAACTCTAGCTTCAGGTCTGAAGAAGAAATCAGACTCCCCATCTGTTATATACTCCATAATCATGTCATCGACTACTTCTTTTTCTTGTTCTGCTATCTCCCCTTCAGTTAAGTTATCCTCCTGAGTAGATAACCTCTAACTGAATAATTGATTGATTAATGATTTCTTATCTGGAATATCTATTTATTGATCTTCAATCATTTGTTATTTTTGAATTTGCCCTACTAATAGACTGTGAATTTTACTTTACATTTTAGAAACTATGGCCTCTAGATTTAGAATCTTTTGGCTTTGTGCATGTGTGTGCATGTGTGTGCTCAACACTAGAATCTTTTGCTCAACAGACAGTGTTTTATAGAACGTTGTTTGACAACTACGAGCAACAACACTAACATATAAAGCCATTATCTGTCTACTTGTAAGGCAAGTATTTTTCAGTTAAAAAATATTGTTAGAATTATTCAAATACAATTGTTTCTTTATTTTCAATTTTTCGTTAAGATTGTATAAACACATTAGTTTTTTAAAAACGTAACATTGTTGAAGAGTCGAGCGCAGAAACATTTGTTGAAGCTCATCATTGTTGAAGTTTTGAGGCCGCAACAGTTTTATTTTTCAGTGTTATTGTGTAAAGTGTTTTTACACAAATGTTTAGTTAATAAATAATGTTGTTGGAATGCCCTATATACAATTCTTTTATTCTTACAAAACGTTGTTGTTAATTACAATAACTAATGCTTTTATATTTATATCATTGTTTTTATTTCTATTCACACAATGGTTTATTGTAAATATAATATATTGGCCAATTGCTCTTAATAGAATGCGTTTTTATAGCACAATTGTTGTTTGATGTAATTTTTTAAAAGTGTTTTTTATAGCTCATAACATTGGCTAGTGACAAATTGAACAATAGTTTCATGTACACTAAAAAATGAATTTATACAATCCTCACAAACCACCAATAAATAAATGAATTTATAAATTTTACGATTCATCTATAAATTCAATGTAAAATTGTTATTGACACTCTACTGTCCATCCATTCAATTACGCGGCCAAGAGAACTCCTGCATTGACATGGTATACAACTTGAAATTGTTCATCATTTCTGGCATTGAAAAACAATTTGTTTCTCGTTCTTGGGCATAAATCTGTTCTCTATAACTTGTGTGTTGAATTCTTATGAACGACCTCTTGTCCATGGTGGAAAATATCATTCAATACAAAGAAACATTTCCCTTGAAAAGCAACAAGGATCTTTTTACAATGTTCCTTTGGCCAGTGAATTCTTTGATCTTCATAGAGCCAGAAACCACTACTAGTACACCTCAACCTAAAGAATCAATAAAATTTATGCTCTTAATCTCTATTCCAATAAATTTTAGGGACCTAAAAAGGTTACGAATATCCTGCACATATAAACGTAGATAAATAAATGGAAACACTTTCATGACAACTTTTATATAAGTACACATGATGGTTGTAACATAAAATACTTAAAATATGGAAAACAAATCAAGAAACAACTTAGCTCTGTATACAAAAATATAGTTGAATAAGACAAACATATATGTTAATACCGCTAGACAAAATAAAAAGATATAGATCAACTCCATAGCATGAATGGACAATTACATGTTAGGTTATTATTACACTCATTAACGTCATTGTTATGATGCATCCTTGACAATGCATCCTTACTAATCCTACTACAAGTATACATACATGACATACATGATTGATAGCGGGATATATTAATGTATTATCTGTGATTAATATTAGCATTGGCCAGAAAAAATTAAGACTAGTTGTACAATCTGGGAAGCGATAACACAACCTCGCCATCAACAAAAACAACAAGAAGAACTAAACAAGTCATGATGGGGATAAAATATATAGAATCTTTAGATTAAATCAAGAAGAACAAGCTGATATATACAATAATCCATGACTTGAACATGCGTACCAATCTTTTAACAAAATTATGGCCTCATTCAATTATAACCTTTGAACATCCATACCAAACTTTATTTTGCATCAACTTCTTTAAACTTTGCAACTTATACTTCTATTTCAAGAGTATAATCCTGTCAAAAATCTAAAAGTTTAAAAATAGAGTTTGATATTGGTTTATTCAATAAATGTTAACAATAATCCATTTTGCATTTAGTTCTTAATATTATTGTCACTCTTATCAATATAAATTGATAGCCTAACCTCACAATCAACAAAAACAACAGTAGGCCAAGTTTATATATGAAAATAAAATGATACATACTACATAGATCGAGTATCTCAAAATATTAACAATAATATGTAACTTACCTCAAAATGTGGACAAGATTTTACCGAGAGTTTCTTGTTTATTTCTTCTATATTCCCATCATCCAAGCTATCATTGACCCAAATCTTCATCTTGGACTTAGTCCATCTACATAAAGCACAAATAATCTTTATCAAAAGACACAAAACACACTATTTTCTCACAAAATGCACTACTACAAAAAACTCAGCACCTCTGATTTGATATAAGAAATTAGGAGCATATGTGGATGGAACAAGTCACATATTCATATACCTCTTATCACCTCTTGTCAAAACACACAATCTTTATTTGTAGCCTCCTAATTGAAACTCGTTGTGAATCAACATTTCATTCACCATCTATGAACAATCATCAATTAAGATCTACATTTAATATAATATATGTGTGTGCCTATGTAGATATATGTATATGCCCACAATTTTACTAGAAGAGTGAGATTTGAAGGGAAAGAAAAAACAGAGTTGCTGCTAGCTAGGGTTTCAAAGAGATAAGCGGGTGATTGAGAGATGAAGAGATATGTACTAATGCATCTATGAATTAACTTTTAACGGTTGAGATTTAATCCCTAATCTTAACAATGGCCCTGATTCTTCCCATCATCCAAGTCATCGATCCAATTGTTCTTCTTTCCTCCAATTGCACAAAGCCACATACCCTACTCATACAAATAAATCATAAAAATCCAATTATTGTTTTAATTTTTTTCAATATATAACATAAATAGTAAGAAATTAAAAAAAATTCACTAGTACATTTAAATAATTGAATGTTTTTAATATTATACATCACTAAAATATATAGATGTTACAGTGAAATTAAATATATACAATATATATATATATTTTTAATTTATACTAATATATTACTAAACTATATAGATTTTAGCATCGGTGCTAATAAATGTTAGAATTGTTTTTATAATTCAATATGAACCAATTTTTTTATTTAATATAAATCACATTTATTTTTTATTTTTTTATATATCATTAATAAAAATTAATCTTAACATTAGTACCGTTAGATTGGAAAATTTAATTTCATTTATTATGGAGCTAATCACAGTTTTATTACTAACACAATGTCTACATCCTAACTTATGAATACAAAAGGCATACTCATAACTTGTTCTAACTATAAAACTATCTATATATTATTAACACAAAATAATTTTACAATTTTAGTTTTTTTTATACAACACTAAAGCCGAGATCTTAACATCTATACTATTGAATCGAAAAAAATAATTTTAGTTTCATATGGAGCTAATCATAGTTAATTTTATAATAAACTCAATGTCTATATCCTAACTTTTAAACATTAAAAAATAATAATAACTTGTGTTTCAACTATAAAACTATCGCAAATTATGTACATTTGTACATTTCTATAATAAAAATATATTTTTCCAAGTTGTAGGTTAAACAAACCAAAATTCATAAAGAAAAAGAATCTTTTTGCTATTTAAATATTGAAGACAAAATATAACAGTTATTACATTAAAAATTGTTATTTTTATTAACCTCATACAATGGTTTTTTCTCAAATTATCGTGTGATGTCATTTTATATAATATTTAATTTACAATGGTCTTACGTAGAAAATCAACGTATTCTTTTACATCATGCGACACAATTTCTAAAAAAAATGTTGTATGTTTGACATAAAAGGACAAAAATTAACTTTTTATAATAAGACGAAAAATAATTCTTTACTATTTGGACTAGTTTTGTTCAAAAAACATACAAAACTAATTTCAATTTTTAAATATTTTTTTATATATCTCTAATACAAATTGATCTTAGCATCCGTACGGTTGGATCATCGAAAAAAATAATTTTAATTTAATATGGAACTAATTGTAGTTTTATAACAAACTCAATGTCTACGTCATAACTTATAAAAACAAAACACATACTCATAATCATGTCCGAACTAAGAAACTATGTACTTATTACTAAGGAAGTATACACATTTATATGTATTAATAAGATAAATATATTTTTCAAGTCGTATGGTATAAAAAGCAAAATTTATAAAGAAAATATTGTCTTTTTTAAGAGTTAAAAAGTCTAATGTCATTAATCAATTTTAATTTTTGTACTCTTTGCTTAAAAAATATTATTATATTATGCATATGTATAGATGTGTGTTAGTCCCAAATATCGTAGAAGGGGGGTTGAATACGATATTGTCCAATTTATAAAATAATCGCGGAATGATTTGTTATGGACTAATTGACAGTTCGAACAGTTATATAATCAAACAGTTGGTGAGCAATAACATAACAACAGTTCGTTCGGGGAATATATCGTTTTATTAATATAAACCACGAAGGTGCTACACAAATCTAATCCGTAGATTAGCTTCAACTGATTCACTAGTACAGTTACAATACAACAACAATAATCAATACGAACAATAAATATGACACTAGCTTAAACGACGTTAATGGCTTCTCTGTGTCTCTCTTCTTTGCTCTGTATATTTTCGCTCTGTAACTGAATGAAAATGAATGTTCGTGAATGAATCACAAAGGCTTGGCTTTGCTGCTTTATTGTGTAGGCTTTTTCAATCTTCTACGTGGCCTTCTGAGAACCAAGTAAATAAATTGCTTCTCACTTCTTGAATTAACAACCGTCGAGACATTTAATTCATAACCATCGGTGAGTCTGTTGATAACCGTCGAGTGGAATAAATCACTTAAAACAATTCTGCTCAAGGATATCAAAGATATGTGGCATGCTGTGGCTGGTTGTAGATTAAACAATCTTAAACCCTCAACTATCGAAGTGCCATAACTATCGAGTGACTTAACCGTCGATGGAATAAATAATCTGGATATTTATCTGAGTCCCTTAACTATCGAGATGCTGTAACCGTCGAGTGAAATGGACGAAACAGTCAAACCCAACTGTCAGTTATAACTATCGACTCAAATGAATTATTAAAACCATAACCGTCGAGTGAAATGGAATTAATAATATATCCAAAAATGCTAACCGTCGAGTGATTTGCTAACCGTCGGTAAATAAGACGAAATAGCCAAACAGGAGAACCAACCGTCGGTGAATAAGACAAAACAGTCAAACAGCTAAACGGTAGTTCACCTTAGCCATTTTTCCAACGATTCAAAGCTCTGCAATATTTTCTTTCACTGCAACCAAGTTAATAAATTTACCTTTACTACTTGAACTTGATTTTCTCCGAGCTATAGCACACAACGGTTATACAGCCAATTCTTTTCTAACATAGATGCGGTTCTCAATTCCTTTTGTGCTGACATTTAGTGCAACTGGTCTGGTTCACAAACGACTAACACGAACTTGATCTTCACATCTTCTTGACTATTCAATTGGCCCTGTTTCTCTAGCTGTTAAGAAGTGCTTCTGTAATTCACTGGAATCCCTTGACTTCTCTGTTGTAAAACCTCTGACATCTTCTGAACCTCTGAAACACTATATCTTTATTCTTCACTGAGGCTTGAACATGTTAATGAACTTCTTTCAGTGATCTTCAATGTCTTCAAAGCTTCATCTAATGTTTTGGTCTTTTGTATTCAACTTGTAAACGATTCACAGTCGATTCCGTGCTTCATTTTAATATAAGTTACCGACCATCAGTGTTGAGTTAGTTTCCTCGGTTACATGTTACGTTACGTTACATTATGCTTTACAATCTCCCCCTATTTGATTGTTAGAGTTCGACAAGCAAATCCCTTAAGAGGATAACTCAACTAACTTACAAGAAAAAGTAAATAGAAGATGGTAAACTAATATTAAACAAATTCTGGATTACATAACACATTTCCAGATGTCAAAAACAATTACAATGTAGAATGAATGTTCCTCTAGCCTGAACTGATATACATTAAGTCATTCTCACTGTACAAGACTTGCAAGCTGGTCATTCACTAGATCCAGCGCTTCTTCTTCTAGCATATTACTTGGCTTGGGATCTGACAAAGCTTCCTGAAGTGTTTGCAAGACAGCTACTCTTCTGATCTGCTTAACTTGTTCGAATGTAAATTCAAGAACTTTCGTCTTTCCTTTAACACTCAACCTTTTTGGTACTGCTTTAACCCGATCAGTGTTGTAGTATGATTCTGCTCTCAACTTCTCCATGTAAAGCTTAGAGATCTCTGCCAATGCTGATTTGTCTTTGTAGTTCGTTGAAGTCTTGATTTGATCAAGTATAAGACCCAGTTCCCTAGAAGTCATGTAAGACATCTTGTGGATATCAACTATTTCAGTTTTTCCTTTGGGGTTCTTATACCTGATTGCTGGAGGATCCTTTAGCACCATTGTCTCTGTCTCCCTGATTATATCAAAATCTGGAAAGACAATTGGAAAATCTGGCTTTTCTGCATATTCGAACACCTTCCCTGGATGATTAAATCTAAATTCAGTCATTGCCTTGACTTTTTCAAAGTCCCAATCTCCTTCTTCTCTTGTATACACAGGCAATTTTGGTTGAGATCCATTTGAAGGATCTATTCTTCCGACCTTGGAAATATCTACAGATTGATTTGATAAGACATTAAGTCTATAAGCATAAATGCGCTCTGCAGCTTTCCATTTTTCTTCTGTTCTAAGTCCTTCATTCCTAAGAAGCCCTTCAACATATTTCAGACGCTTCAGAGGATATAGACTTAGTCTTTCATCACTCAAACACAGTGTCTGAACTAACTTGTCTTTGTAGAATATCACTGTATAAGGAGTTGTGTGAACTTCTGCTGCTGTTTTGCTCATCTGATCTTCAATCATATCAGTTAGAAGTTCATTCACATGAGATCTCTTGTCCGTCCTAATCTTCATGACATACAATTCTGTTAGAGACCTCAACTTGATAAAATTCGAAGAAATGGTCTTTGTGGTCGAATTATTGAACTGAATCTGAATCTTCCATCCATTGATGTTGGTCGTGATGAATATCAACTTGACAGTTTGTCTTAGTGCATGAAAGAACTGGTTTATTGATGGATGACTCTTGTGAGCTTCTTGCAGTGCTTCCAGAACTTTTTGATCTTCATTTTGAATTATTCCTAATTCTGGTTTCTGCAAAAGACTCTTAGCCTGATCCCATGCACTTCCTTCTCTTGATAACATCAACGGCCTTTGTCTTCTTTCAATGTAGTGGTTGAAGTGTTCTTTTCTGATTTTTTCCTGAGACATTCGAGCTATTTCACATGCCCTTATCATGGATTGATTTGCATCTAGCAAACCAAATGTTTCCACGAAGTCCGTTTCAGTGAACTGATAAGCGGCATCATTGACAAATTCATCAAACACATCATCTTCCTGAGCTGTAGGAGCTGTATGAGAAGGTTCCCATATTTCTCCTTCTTCAAGTGTAATCCTTACCTCCAGCGGTATATTTTGCTCCCCCTGAGATGTGATGTTTGCTTCTTCCTCTACCAACTTTCCTTTACCTTTGTCTTTACTCCTCATTTCTGCACCAGATTCTTTTTCTTGTTCTCGCACTATCATCTCCCCCTTAGTTGTGTTATCCTCCGAAGCAGGGATTTGAGTAGATTGAGATTGATGCTTTTCAAACAAATCTGTAACAAACTTTTTCATATCCGTCTTGAAATTCTGCAAATCCTGCAACATGTTATACTGAACAGATTTTATTTCCATGACATTGCTGTGAAATTCAGATTTCATTTCGGTGACAGTAGTCTCCAGGTTATAAACCCTTTGACTTAGAGATTGTGTGTGCATTGTGAGGGTATCTATTTGGCTGGTAGGTGTCTCACTGACAGGTTCTGTAGGTGTTTGTCTCTCAATTCTCTCGCTCGGTCTTAGGGGTGTGGGTGAATTATGATCGCTCAAGCGTTCTGTTGGTGTTTCACTCACTCTCCTTGACTCCAGCAAGTCTTCTGTACCTGCAGTGAAAATCCTAAATGGCTCATCCGAAGAACTATTGCCAAGTAGTTGCTTCTCCTTTCCACTAATAGTGGTGGAGACCTCCTTATTAGGAGCCAGGAATGTTCCTCCTGGGGGGCTTATCACATTGGATCCTGTAATGTTTAGCAATGAAGGACCCGTGACTCCCGCAATAGCCTGTGAAGGCATGACCTGTACAGGATCTACCTGTATAGGTTCTGCTACAGTAGTAGCAACATCCGTCAATTCCTCCTGTGTGTGTGCTCCTTTCAGTGCAACATATAACTTGGTTGGAGGCTCAATTATTGACACTCTTTCAGATGCCCTGGCCGACGGGCGAATTTCAATAGGTTCACCCTGTTGAGAGGATGTCCCCAGAGACTGTGTATTTGCCTTTTTCAGCTCTATGTCCTTTTGAGAGGGCATAGATGGGCTAACAGTTACCTCAGGTTCTTCTAATCGACGTCTAGTCAGAGGTAGAGCTGTTTGGGTTCCCTCACCTTCCTTATGTGGTGCTTCTAAGGCACTATCTCCCTCACTCACAAATTTTCTTTTTAGGGGTTGGAGAGAAGATAAAGGTAAGGTGTTTATAGTGTTTGGTTCTGAGGCAGTGGTTAGAATCTGTTGGGTTTCAGATTCATTGCCTTGTCCTACAGCCACAGAGGGCTCAGCTGATAGGTTCATGACACTTTCTCCAAAAAGATCTTGCAAATTAGAATAAGCTGAAGAGTCAGAGACATGAAGACTACCTTGAGTACTACCTGTAGGAGTCCAAGGATGATATGATTTCTGACTGTCAGCATGACCTATAGAATCTCCTCCAGATATACTTTGAAATCCATCTCCTGAAATTTGTACTTCCTCTGTCACCTGAACCACTTCCTCTTCTTGAGCTAAATCCTCTACAGGAGTAGCTACTGGAACTGATTCTTGCACTGGTTCAGGGACCTGATTATCTTCTTGAGGCCCTTGAGGCTCGTCTCTTTCCATGTCTACTACACAACCCTGCATGTATTCAGTCATTTGAGCAGGTGCTTCGTTGATGTAGTTTCTGTTATTGTTCAGAGTGGTGGCTATCCTGTTTTTCTGTTTCATACACAAAGAGGTAACACTACTAGTATATAGTAGTTTTTCCTCGTTAGTCGTTAGATCATTAAGGATAAGCTGTAGGAATCGTGGAAAGTAACACTCCACATTAGTGACTTGAAGGTTTCTGTACTCCACCGATCCCATAACATACAACATCTGATTCAATAATAACTTACCAAAATTAATCCTACAATTATTAGCAACACTGAAGCCTAAAGTTCGATAAAAACTTGAAATACTGTGTGTGTTGAACTTTTTGTAAGAGAAACATTGCATAAGAGTGTGGAAAAAGAAATTCCATTCCTTAGGTAAATGATGTTTACACCTTTCACCCGAGTCGTGGAGATTAGGATTTACGTAGTTGATAGTCGTGAAGAACTGAGTTAATTGTTCGGAATTGGGATAAGGGACTAGATTATTCTCAGGGAATCTTAAGATACGATTCAAATCTAGCTCCGTCACCCGGATTTCCCGATTAGCAATACTAAATGTAAAAGCCAGTTCATCAACAGCTGAAGAGTTATATGCAGAACAGTAACAGTCTCGTAGCATATTATGATTTAATATCACGTCTGTTACTAAGGCATACCTCACTCGAGAATATTCGAGTAACACTCGTGCCCAGGCCCGATAATTAGCAGGAAGGGACTGAATGTCAAACTCGGCAACTAAATTCGTTTTGGTAATAGTAAAAATTCCAACCATTTTTAACTAGTAAAAATTATCGAAAATTTTAACTTTAAACAATTAATTACGAATTTAATTAGACTCGATAACGAACCGAAAACACTAAAATTCAAAACTCCTCCAAAAATCGTGAAAAAAATATATGCTAAACTAGGAGAGATTTGAACGGTGAAACTATTTTTTTGTGATTTTTGGACCTCAAACAAACCCTAGAAAAAATCCCAAAGTTTGAAATACCCGAAACAAAACTGAAACCAAACGATACAAGGCTGGTATCAAATAATCCGGGATGACTAGATCTACAATTCTATGGGTTTAGATTTTCAAAACTAGTACTAGAATGGTAGAAAATGAGGAAAGAAAAATCAATTTTTGCTCGATAGTTTGCTAACTGGCGAGATGAATAGAAACTAAATATATATATATATGTACTTACTTAACTGACGAGTGGGAAGAAAACAAATAAAGCAAACCTGCCAGTGTGTTGACATATGGTCGCCACTTCGATGGTTTAGTAATTTTTAATTATTATTATTATTATTATTATTATTTTTTTTTTTTTTTTAAACAACTCGATGGTTAGCAAAAATAATAAAATAAAAGCTATAGTAACTATCGAGATGGATAGATTTCTATTATATAAATATATAAATTAACCAAAATACTATTCGACTGTTACTAATATAATATATTTTATCATAACTATCGAGTACTGTTGAAAATCACTTCGATGGTTACAAAAATAATAAAATAAAAGTAACTATCGAGATGTACACTAATATATAATACGTAACTATCGAATGATTAATTAATAAAATTATTCACTTCGACGGTTAGCTAATAAAATTAACTATCGAAGCAGATAAAATAATTAACCAGATAGTAACTATCGAGATGGATAGTTTATTTATTTATTTATTTATTATATATTAACCAAAAGACTACTTCGACTGTTACTAATATAATATATTTTATCATAACTATCGAGTACTGTTTAAAACCACTTCGATGGTTACGAAAAATTATATCTATTTGTAACTGTCGAGAGTTTTAAAAATAGAAATTAAATTAAAAAAACATTTAAATACACTTACAAAATAATTTCAAATATTCATAAAATTAATTAAATAGAGATTTCTTAAATTAATTAATTAATATTCCTAAAATAGAAATATTAAAATCTTAATTTGGAAATAACTATCGAATTAATAATAATCCAATTTGAAATCCACAAACAGACAATATTAATAATTATTATAATAATACTAATAAACACAGGTGGTTGCTTTAAAATCTTTGGAACCAAAAAAATTTTTGTTCCATATTCTGTTACTTTTGAAATTTCCAAAAATTTTAAACCAACCCAATCACAATCCAAACGATCATACAAGCATACTATGAATTAACATAATGTCAGTTATGCAAAATAAGATCATGAAAGGTAATTGCTACACATTTTTTCCAGTGAGAACCAGTACATTAAATAAGCAAGTCTGTACAACCAATTTCTCACTAAAAAACACAACCTGTCTGATATAGAATCTCTCAGCCAGATCTCATTGCATTGAAATCCACCAATTAATTCTAAACCACAGACTGTTATGCTTCTTGTTAACTACAAACACTTATGTAGCAGTTAACTACTTATGCTATATCGAATAATTACCACACAGCATAACTGGTATACTTATGATAATTAATATTGATATTCATAAGCCCGAGATTATAAGTTAGATTGGAGGTCACAAGTCCTTTGGATATAAAAATTCAATAACTTGTGAATCCATACAACTCCTCGCAAACAAAAATTAATTTAAATTTAACATCCCTAATTCACTAACCAACCTAGAGAAAGTGGATTCGTCTAGTGGTTTCGTGAAGATGTCTGCAAGTTGTTGTTCTGTGGGTACAAAATGCAACTCCACAATTCCATTCATGACATGCTCTCGTATAAAGTGATACCTGATATCAATGTGCTTGGTCCGTGAGTGCTGAACCGGATTGTTGGTTATAGCTATGGCGCTTGTGTTGTCGCAGAATATTGGAATCTTGTTCAACATAAAGCCATAGTCTTGGAGTTGGTTTCTCATCCATAGGATCTGAGCACAACAGCTACCTGCTGCGATGTATTCTGCCTCTGCTGTTGAGGTAGACACTGAGTGCTGCTTCTTGCTATACCATGAGACCAATCTTCTTCCCAAGAATTGACAGCTTCCAGAAGTACTCTTCCTGTCAATCTTACAACCTGCAAAATCCGAGTCTGTATAGCCGATTAGGTCAAAACCGGTACCTTTAGGATACCAAATTCCCAAATTTGGAGTACCCTTCAGGTATCTAAAAATTCTTTTGACAGCTATAAGGTGAGACTCTTTTGGGTTAGCTTGGAACCGTGCACATAGGCAAGTTGAAAACATAATATCTGGCCTACTTGCAGTTAAGTAAAGTAGAGATCCAATCATACCTCTGTAGCTTGTGATGTCGACAGATTTACCTGATTTGTCCTCATCAAGCTTTGTGGCAGTTGGCATTGGAGTCTTGGCGGGGGCTGAATCTTCAAGTCCATACTTCTTTAGAAGATCTCTGATGTACTTTGCCTGGCAAATGAAGATCCCATCATTCTTCTGACTCACTTGTAGTCCAAGGAAGAAAGTAAGCTCGCCCATCATACTCATCTCGTACCTACTCTGCATTAACTTAGCAAATCTCTTGCATAGCTCATCATTAGTAGAACCGAATATAATATCATCAACATACACTTGAACTAATATCAAGTTATTTTTATGCATTTTATGAAAGAGAGTCTTATCTATAACACCTCTGATAAAACCATTTTCAATTAAGAATTCAGATAGTGTTTCATACCATGTCCGAGGTGCCTGCTTGAGTCCATAAAGAGCTTTAAAAAGGAAGTACACAAAGTCCATATAATCTTTGTTCTCGAAACCCGGAGGTTGCTCAACATATACTTCTTCTTCCAGCTCCCCATTCAGGAATGCACTCTTCACATCCATTTGATAAACTTTAAAGTCTGAATGTGTTGCGAATGCCAAAAACATCCTGATGGCTTCAAGTCTTGCTACTGGTGCATAGGTCTCGTCATAATCTATTCCTTCTTCTTGAGAATACCCCTTAGCAACCAGTCTGGCCTTGTTCCTCGTAACAATGCCATCTTCATCTAACTTATTCCTGAATACCCATTTAGTGCCAATAACAGATTTGTCTTTAGGTCTGGGTACCAGTTTCCAAACTTTCTGCCTATCAAACTGATTGAGTTCATCTTGCATCGCAATCACCCAATCTGGATCTTCTAGAGCATCTTCAACCTTTTTAGGTTCTTCCTCTGATAGAAAACCAGAGTACATACATTCATTTTCCGTTGCTCTTCTAGTCCTCACACCACTCTCTGGGTCACCAATGATTAATTCAAAGGGATGATCTCTGTTCCATACCCTCTGTCTAGGCAGATTAGCCCTTGATGATTGTCCTTCTTCGTAGTTGTGTTGAGAGCGACTAGCTGATCCTTCTTCACCTCCCCCTGAGTTGCTGCCTTCATTATTTGATGATCCACCAGTTGAGCTAGCAGGTTCAGTAACAGACTGATTTTGAAATACAGACTGTGACTGTGACTGTGTGGTATTACCAACACTTCCACTGCTTTGCTCTGGATTATCAATCTCCGTGTGTTCATGATTATCAGATGCAGCACCAGGTACGTCTTCATCTCCTAAGTAGTATTCTGATAGATTTTCAATTTCCAGAGATTCAGAATTTTTATCATTTTGAAGACTTGGGAGTTTGGTGTCGTCAAACGTTACATTAAGGCTTTCAATGACCTTATGAGTTTCAATCACATATACCCTGTACGCCTTAGACTCCAGTGAGTAACCAAGGAAAATCCCTTCATCTGCTTTAGCATCAAACTTGCCCAGATGTTCATCTTTCAATACATAGCATTTTCCACCAAATACATGAAAGTACTTCAGTGATGGCTTTCTGTTGGTCATAATCTCATAGGATGTCTTTTCTAGATCTTTATTAATCAGGGTTCTGTTCTGAGTGTAACAAGCTGTGTTGACTGCTTCTGCCCAAAAGTATGTAGGTAGCTTTGACTGGCTTAGCATTGTCCTTGCTGCTTCAATCAAAGTCCTATTTTTCCTTTCTACCACTCCATTCTGCTGTGGAGTTCTTGGGGCTGAGTATTGTCTTGAAATTCCTTGCTCCGTGCAGAATTCATTTAGAACTGCATTTCTGAATTCAGTTCCATTATCTGATCTGATCGTCCGCACAGGCAATCCAGCTTCCACTTCAATCTTTTTAATGTGATCGATTACCATTTGAGGTGCTTCATCCTTAGAATGCAAAAACAACACCCACGTGTACTTGGAGTAGTCGTCGACAATCACTAATGCATATTTCTTCTTTGAAACTGACATGACATTAACCGGTCCAAATAGATCCATATGAATCAACTGGAGAGGTTCGCTGATGCTTGACATGTCCTTACTTCTATGTGACGCCTTCTTTGACTTACCCTTTTCACATGCTTCACAGAGTCCTTCTTGGTAGAATTCCATCTGTGGTAACCCTCTCACCAATTCCCTTCTAACTAAAGAATTCATTGCCTTAAAGTTCAGGTGAGATAGTTTTCTGTGCCATAACCAACTTAATTCAGAGGATGCTTTACTGTAGAAACAACTTGCTTCTCCTCTGCTTGCAGTGTTTAAGTCAGCTACGAACAGATTTCCTTTTCTTACTCCTTTAAGAGCAAGCTTTTCATCTTTCCTGTTGGTGATCAGACACTTTTCCTT
Source organism: Oenanthe sinensis (assembly GCA_028671895.1). Lineage (NCBI taxonomy): Eukaryota > Viridiplantae > Streptophyta > Magnoliopsida > Apiales > Apiaceae > Oenanthe > Oenanthe sinensis. The sequence goes on from CM053813.1 coordinate 19,407,036, forward strand.
CCTGAAGTCCACATTATATCCTTTATCTGTGAATTGACTGACGCTCAGCAAGTTGTGCTTCAGACCGTCAACAAGAGAGATATTTTCAATGATGACATTTCCAACTTCCAGACTACCATATCCCTTAGTAAAGCCTTTGCTGTCATCTCCAAAGGTTACAACTGGGCCGGTCTTCTCAACCACATTGGTCAGCAGGGACTTGTCTCCTGTCATGTGCCTTGAACATCCACTATCCAGAATCCACATGACTTTTTCATTAGTATCTATGCCCTGCAACCACAAAGTGATTAAGGTTTCTTTGGAACCCAAACTTGTTTGGGTCCAAGAAATTTAGAGGTTCTTGCAGATGGTGTAACAGGTTCAGTTTTCACATCTTTAAGTTCTACTTTGACTGAACTCGAATCATGTTCCTTTGCCTTGACAGATTTGTCTTTTGGCTTAGGAGATTGAGTCTCCTTCCTAACCTTAGGAGGACTAGCAGTCTTTGCCCTTACCTTTTTCTTATTCATGCTTCTTTCTATGCCTATGCAATTACTAGAAGTAGATGCATTCATCAAATTAAAATAAGCATGCATAATATTAAAAGCACATGGCATACATCCAGTAATACCACAAGGCAAATGAAAACTATTCATGCTAAACATGTTCTGCACAACAGGAATATTAGATTCTACTTTAACCTTATTACATGCATGACTAAGGTGTCCAGCAGAATTGCAATTAGTACACAATTTCCTAGGTGCAGTGGGTGCAGGTGTAGCAGAATTAGCAATTTTAACACCTACTTTCCCATTCCTATTACTATTTGACTTGTTCTTGTTACCACCTAATTCAGTTTTAGCATATTCAGTTTTAACTGGCTCATTAGGTGTAACTTCTTCTACATTATTTTCCTCAACTTCTTTCTCTTTTAACTTATCCTCAACAAGCATTTCTTGTTTCCATACGATAGTATCTTCGTCTAAGGGTTCTGAGAGTGGGAGCTTAAAGATAGGATTACTACTTTTCTTAATGACAAAAGGAACATTTTCATTTTCTAATAAAACAGTACTAGAAGCATTGAAAGTTATATTCCTTTTATCCTTTTTCTTATTCCTTTTATGTTCATCGTAGTTAAAGCCTATACATGTCTTATTATCTAAGCTCTGCTTATCCATTATGTCTTTAGCAATATTAGCTGAGTTCTTAAAAGCTTCCATTTTTAACTCTAGCTCAGAAATCTTAGCCATAAGTGCTGTCTCAACCTCTGCATTACAGATAACCTTATTCTCTAAGTATTCATTTCTTTCCTTAAGGTCATTAACTGTGATTCCTACAAGCTCTAGTTGTTCCTTTCCAGATTCTAGCTTTTTAATCTTCGCAACTAGTCTAGCATTTTCTGCTTCAGAAGCTAGCATGCTTGTATGAATGTTAAACATCTCTATACTCAAGTCATTAACAGTATTTTTATATTCAGATAGAGACATATCTACAGTGGTGAGAATAGGTACCTGTGCTGATGATGGAGATTCTTCTGAAGTGTCTGCCATTAATGCAAGATTTCCATATTCTTCTTCTTCAGAATCTGTGTCATCCCAGCTTCTACCTTCAACAATGTAAGCCTTGCCTTGTTGTTTTGCAACCAAAGCATCCAATCTCTGTTTCAACTTCTCATTCTCCCTTTTCAACTCATCATAGCTTTTCTTCTCGTAGGAACTCTTCTTCTCATAAACCTTCTTGTCTTTTGCTTGTCTTGGTTTCTTACATTCAGTGGCGAAATGCCCTAGTTCATTGCAGTTGTAGCACCGGAACTTACTACGGTCTACCATGTTTGACTTGTAACCACCTCTTGAGTTGGATCCCGAAAATGATCCTGTCTTCTGAAATCTGCTACCAAAACTTTTCTTATACTTGGGATTCCTTCTGAATCTTATATGCTTGAAACGCCCTGCCAAGTACGCCATAGATTTGTCTTCCATCTCATCAAGCTCTTCCAATGTATAAAAATCATCTTCCTCTTCAGCTTGTGATTCTGTAGCCATTTCAGCTTCAATGATCAATTCTCCACCAATCTTGGTTTCAACAACCTTTGCTTCAGAAGTCTTCACTTCATCTGCCACAAGAGCTGTGGTCTTCATTAGTGCCGCACTCTTACTGTCCACCGAGCCGGAACCATAGATAATCAACCTCTGTTCTTGTTCCATTTCATAAGTCTTCAATTTTCCATATAGCTTTTCAAGGGGCATAACATTGAAGTTGTCCCTTTCTCTAATTGAAGAAACTTTATGCTCAACATGATGTGGAAGAGTCAACATAAACTTCCTGTTCGTTTCCCTTAACGGATAGTTCTTCCCCTGGATACTCAATTCATTTAACAATTTATTATATCGCTCAAAGACTTGAGTGATTGTTTCTCCAGGAGTAGATTTGAACGCTTCATATCTTGATGTCAGTATATCCAACCGGTTCTCTTTTACTTCTTCTGTTCCTTCCATAATCAGTTCGATGGTTTCCCACATGTGCTTTCCAGATATACAATTTAAAATTTGATGGCACATGTCTTCATCCATTGAGTCAACAATAATCAACTGAAGGCCTGTGTCCAATGCAACAATTTCTTTCTCTGTATCAGTGAACTCTGTAGGATCCTTTGGAGTAGACCTTTGAGGAACTCTTACTCCGTCCACTGTAGATTCAGGAATCATCTTCATTGGTACAAACGGTCCGTTCTCTAAGATACCCATGTACAACAGATTTGCAGCCTTAATAAATAGGGTCATCTTCTTTTTCCAAAGATTATAATTCACTCTATCAAACTGAGGAACCTTAATACTTCCTACTTTCTGAGAACTCATGATATTGAACTTTTCAAAATTATTTAAAGTTCAAAAAATTTCTGAGTGAAATATTTTGAAAATTAAAAAATTCGCGAAAAAATTCCAGAAGCTTAATACTGAAGTCCGAACAATAGATCCTGATTTGTAAACTCAATCAGTAAGCTCTGATACCAATTGTTAGTCCCAAATATCGTAGAAGGGGGGTTGAATACGATATTGTCCAATTTATAAAATAATCGCGGAATGATTTGTTATGGACTAATTGACAGTTCGAACAGTTATATAATCAAACAGTTGGTGAGCAATAACATAACAACAGTTCGTTCGGGGAATATATCGTTTTATTAATATAAACCACGAAGGTGCTACACAAATCTAATCCGTAGATTAGCTTCAACTGATTCACTAGTACAGTTACAATACAACAACAATAATCAATACGAACAATAAATATGACACTAGCTTAAACGACGTTAATGGCTTCTCTGTGTCTCTCTTCTTTGCTCTGTATATTTTCGCTCTGTAACTGAATGAAAATGAATGTTCGTGAATGAATCACAAAGGCTTGGCTTTGCTGCTTTATTGTGTAGGCTTTTTCAATCTTCTACGTGGCCTTCTGAGAACCAAGTAAATAAATTGCTTCTCACTTCTTGAATTAACAACCGTCGAGACATTTAATTCATAACCATCGGTGAGTCTGTTGATAACCGTCGAGTGGAATAAATCACTTAAAACAATTCTGCTCAAGGATATCAAAGATATGTGGCATGCTGTGGCTGGTTGTAGATTAAACAATCTTAAACCCTCAACTATCGAAGTGCCATAACTATCGAGTGACTTAACCGTCGATGGAATAAATAATCTGGATATTTATCTGAGTCCCTTAACTATCGAGATGCTGTAACCGTCGAGTGAAATGGACGAAACAGTCAAACCCAACTGTCAGTTATAACTATCGACTCAAATGAATTATTAAAACCATAACCGTCGAGTGAAATGGAATTAATAATATATCCAAAAATGCTAACCGTCGAGTGATTTGCTAACCGTCGGTAAATAAGACGAAATAGCCAAACAGGAGAACCAACCGTCGGTGAATAAGACAAAACAGTCAAACAGCTAAACGGTAGTTCACCTTAGCCATTTTTCCAACGATTCAAAGCTCTGCAATATTTTCTTTCACTGCAACCAAGTTAATAAATTTACCTTTACTACTTGAACTTGATTTTCTCCGAGCTATAGCACACAACGGTTATACAGCCAATTCTTTTCTAACATAGATGCGGTTCTCAATTCCTTTTGTGCTGACATTTAGTGCAACTGGTCTGGTTCACAAACGACTAACACGAACTTGATCTTCACATCTTCTTGACTATTCAATTGGCCCTGTTTCTCTAGCTGTTAAGAAGTGCTTCTGTAATTCACTGGAATCCCTTGACTTCTCTGTTGTAAAACCTCTGACATCTTCTGAACCTCTGAAACACTATATCTTTATTCTTCACTGAGGCTTGAACATGTTAATGAACTTCTTTCAGTGATCTTCAATGTCTTCAAAGCTTCATCTAATGTTTTGGTCTTTTGTATTCAACTTGTAAACGATTCACAGTCGATTCCGTGCTTCATTTTAATATAAGTTACCGACCATCAGTGTTGAGTTAGTTTCCTCGGTTACATGTTACGTTACGTTACATTATGCTTTACAATGTGTATGGTTACTTTTCAATAGGAAATTATTTTTCTAGTTAATACAAGAGTATGAGTATGTGTTTTATATTTAAAAGTGAGGAGGTAGTGCATAGAATTTTTGTAATCTATATTATTAGCTCAGTATTAATTTAAAATGATTTTTTTTGTCGATCCAACCATACGGATGTTAAGATCTATCAATTTTAACTATGTATAAAAAATTAAAAACATATATGTTTATTTTGTATGCTATTTTAAGAAAACTAGTGAAAATCATAAATTTTGTCTTATAGAAAAAAAATAATTTTTGTCTTGTAGTGTCTAACAGATAACGGTTTTTAAACATATGTGTGTTGTATGAGTGAAAATAAAATAATAGTTATACATGTAATACCGATTTAAGAGAATCTATTGTCTGAAATAGGCTCACACAAGGCTTTGGGGGGAAATCCGTTCTATGTAAATGGTGTAGACAACACCTTATGTGGAGGAAACAGTTGTATAATTAATTGTCTAAATAATACTCTAAAATATATATATCTTTTGTGCCACGTGGCACATTAATGAAGTAACACGTGTCTTATTAGTATACAAAATTATATGCTTGAGATAATGGTTTTAATGTTACGTTGTTTGAAGTATGATTAATTGTACAATATTGAAAACACTTGTCTAAGTCAAACAACGGTTTTATGATCCGTTGTGTGAAATATAATAAAACAAGTATAGTTACAAACGGTTGTCTAAAGCTAATCATTTGCACAACATAACAATCAAAAAGACTTGTCTGATATCATTTACAAGACAATGGTTTTGTAAATGTTCGTTAAACTGTTGTAATGAATCTGGTTCACACAACATTGTTTCAGTGATGAAAATAAACGCTTTTCTGTTTATTTCGGCCAACACTTTTTCTAGTAACCGTTGTCTGATAGGTGTTGTCTGAAGTTGTTTTTCTTGTAGTGGCAGGTTGTGGATCACATTTCGTACTGTCTTTGCATGGTTCCCTTTGCCCCCCTTTTTCGTATCTGTTTCTATCCTACTACATTTTGTTTCGCTCTCAATTATTAGTGCACTTAGCCGGTATTAGGTAATTAATTTATATGTTTGATTATAACTTTTATTGTTCGATTTTAATTACGCATGCATTTCAAATAGATTTGTACCTATTGTAGAAGGCCCTATAATTTTAGAAAGTTATCATTTGATGGATAAAAATGATTTGTAATCCATGTCAGGATGTCATGTTCTACATTTTGAATCTCAAGCCTCCCAAAAAATAATATTCAACAGAGGGTATGACACAACAAAAGGTATAATGATCTATTTTAGTTGGTGGCCTAACCTCTTGCCTTGGCAACACCATGTATCGCACATGAAGAGCTCTCCCCTTCCAAAGTAACCTCACAACCATTTTAGGACGCCCACTTTTTTTGGCCGGGCCCTCAACTACTGTTACTGTTACTGCCACGAAAACGCAGCAGTTCAGTGTTATAGTTAATTCATATTGGCTCAAACAATGTTATGAAACAATAATAAATCTCTTTATAAACAATAATTAATTTATAGAGGTTTTACTGTATAAGTATAAGTAATTCCACTGGTACATGTGAGGTTAAAAATCTATTATGCATATAGTGTGGAACAATCTATTTGAAATACAGAATACAATATATCATGCAAACGATACTGCATATTGGAGGATTGTTGTCATTAATAATCGGTATACATGGTGACAAGTAGGTGAATGCTACAATTAAGTTAAACAAATATAGGCATACAACTTTTTACTAATATCAACAGAGCAACATTGAGCACAGATGCGGCACAAGTTTAATTTAAGGAAAAAGATAAAAGATATCAAAGAATCAATAAAATAAAATAAAGCCTTGTTTCTTAGTGCTTGGTCCTGGAAGCAAAACAGATCCTTTAATTTTGGAATTATCTTTCAGAGGGGCTCAAAATATTTGTTTAAACGGGTAAAAACATAAAAAGGTGTGAAGTTGGTAAATTTACCAAGTTAAAAAATTAACCAAGGCCACCGAGCCTGGAGAAAATCAAGAGAAGTGACGGTTACAATTGCAAAATGAGGCCGAAAAACCATTCCGCTGCTTCCTGGATGAATAACTCTTCTGCTCCTGCCTAGAACCAATGCGAAACATAAACACAAAATCATTACTGACGATGGTGCATTGTTTTTTGGTCTATTACTGCTTTATGGGTGTGGAATACTGACGATGCTATATTCTTGCAACATAAAATTATTAGATCAAGAGGTTTTGTGGGAAAGGATGTCCTTAAGCCTCTTCTTGTCATGTTATCGAGCCTATCATATCAAATTAAAAGAACATATTTGTAAGAATTTATTGGTAGAAGACATGGTTGCTAATAGAATTTAATGAATTCATAAGAAGAGTTTGCCATGAATTTCAAAGTTACATAAGAGTCGTCAATCTGTTTAGAGTCATGTAAAAGTTGCTCATATTTGATTCATAATATGTAATACTTTCTTGAACATAGTTAAGCTTTTGAGATATCAGCGTGAGAAAAAAGCAAACAGCAAGAAAATACTATGCACTTATAAGCGCAATTGATAAGCCGATTTATTGGTTAGGTGTTAATAAAGTTGAATTTGTTCAGATGCTTTAATCTTAGAAGTTGTTGGATGAAGGAATCATATTTTTATGCTTTAAACTTGGACTCTTTATCATTCTAATATGTTAGAAAGTCAAGTCACAGGATATTTGTATTAAAGATCAAAGATCTCTTTTCCTTAATTATCTAGGATCTCTTTTTCTTAATTGTTGTGATGGAATATCATTACATGGTTGATTACAGGGATGATGTGTAGTATTAGATCAATTATAGGAGCTGTAATATCTCATGTATTTGTATACCTTGCTGTATATAATCAGCCACAACCATATAATGTAAATTATCTATTCCAGAACTTGTTTACATGGTATCAAAGCATTGAATAAATCTCATACCCTCTCTACTTTGAATCATTTACATCTTATCATGTCTGGAATTCATGGAACTCAAGATTCTGCTGAAACATCAAAGGAAGAATCACTTCTTTCTGCTGAACCATCAAAAGCAGATTCATCTGATCCTTGTTACACACATCATTCGGATCATCCTGGAATGATTTTAGTATCCAAAACTCTCAACGGTGACAATTATCCTGGTTGGAAAGAGCAATGACACGAGCTTTGAACTCTAAGAACAAGCTCGGATTTGTTGATGGCTCCTGCAAACCACCATCAAAAGAAAAGTTCCCTGATTCCTATAGATTGTGGTCTTGATGCAATGACATGGTTCATTCATGGATTATCAACACTCTTGATCCAGAAATCGCTGATAGCGTCATCTATTACACTACTGCTCAAGAAGTTTGGGAAGATCTTTGTGAGCGCTTTTCACAAGGTAATGCGCCACGTGTTTTTGAAATTCAACAGAATATTGCATCTCTCAAACAGGGACAACTTTCTGTTTCTACATATTGCACTAAACTGAAGAGTTTATGGGATGAACTACTTATTTACTCAGACTCAAACAATGGAGTTCCAAGCGAGAAACAAAAATTGATGCAGTTTTGAATAGGATTAAACGACACCTACGCTGCAATTGGGAACTAGATTTTATTATAAATTCCTTTACCCACTGTTCGTCAATCTTATGCTTCAATCACCCAAGCAGAGAAATAGATTCAAATTAGTTCTGCGGTAAATGAGTAAATAGCAGCCATAGCAGTACAGAACACTCACAAACAACAATATCATACCTCATTCCAAGGTGGAAACTCAAATAATACAAGAAACAATGGTGGGCGTTGGAACTCAGGCAACAAAGGAAGAGGTATATCAGGAGGAGGTCGCTGAAACTCAAGCGACGCTGGTGCAGGAAGGATAACAGGAGGAGGTCACTGGAACTCAAGCGACACTGGTACAAGATGATGGGGAGGAAGACGCAATCAAGGTAGAGGAGGTCGTTCTTTTGGTGTAGGAAGAGGACGTCCCTTTTGTTCTCATTGTGATGAAGTAGGACACTGGATTGATACATGTTGCGAATTACATGGCTATCCTGCAACTCATCCGAAAGCAAAATCAGCCCAATCTAAGACTGCTAATAATATACTGTAGCTTCTGGTGATGAAGAAGGGACTGTTACAATGTCTAAGGCCCATCTTTAACAAATTTTATCCATGCTCAGCAACCAAGAACTCAAATCTGGTAAAACCTCTGATCCAAAAGCTAATACCACAGCAAAACAGGTTTGTCAAAATTAAATTCTCAAAATTGGATTATTGACAGTGGCACTACTAATCATATTATTTCATCACAGTTATTTGAGAATAACAAAAATTATTCATCATCATCTGTATCATTGCCAAGTGGATACAAAGTTGAGATTGCTGGCAAAGGATCGTTATCCCTTAATTCAAAATACATTTTAAATAATGTATTATCTGTACCTGCATTTAAAGTGGATTTGTTGTCATTGAGTCATTTGACAAGAGGTTTAAATTGTTCAATCACATTTTTTCCTTATTGGTGTATCTTGCAGGATCTGGCTACAAAGAGGATTATTGGTTTGGGTAAACAACATAATGGACTATAATATCTGGTGGCGTTAGCAGTGAACAAAGATGAGCATAAATCAACTACAACCAAAAGTCTTCCATCTTGCAACCTTATCACTTCATCCATTGATCTGTGGCATAACCGTTTAGGACATGCCTCTCATTTACCATTGAACCATGTTGCCAAACACTTTCTTAATATTTCAGCTGAATAAAAAAATGTCTGTCATGTTTGTCCATTAGCTAAACAAAGTCGTTTGTCTTTTGGAACAAGTACTATTTCTTCTATTAGACCATTCGATATTATTCATTGTGATATTTGGGGTCGTTACAATCATGTTTCACATTCAGATGCTTATTACTTCCTTACCATTGTTGATGATTATACACGTTTTACATGGATTTTTATGATGAAACACAAAGATGAAACTCAATCTATTTTGAAACGGTTTTTAGCTATGTTCTTACTCAATTTGGAACACGCATTAAAACCTTTCGCAGTGATAATGGTGGTGAATTTATTTCTCTTCGCAACTTTTTCCAAGATAATGGTGTCATTTTTCAACGTTCTTGTGTTTATACTCCCCAACAAAACGGGGTTGTAGAAAGAAAACATCGACATATTCTTCAAGTTGCCCGTGCCTTAAGGTTTCAATCATACCTTCCTACAAAATTTTGGGAAGATTGTGCCCTCACATCTGTTTATATAATTAATCGCTTACCTTCCCCACTTCTTTCCTAAAAAACTCCATATGAACTCCTCTATAATGAGCTTCCTGATTATTCTGGTTTTCGTGTGTTTGGTTGTCTCGCATTTGCAACAAATGTCAAAATTTCTCAAAAATTTGACTCTCGAGCCATTTCATCCATATTTGTTGGCTATACTCTTGGTCAAAAGGCGTATAAATTATACGATCTTACTACCAAAAATATATTCATCAGTCGAGATGTAAAATTTTATGAGAATATCTTTCCTTATTCCTCCTCTACCGATAATTATTCAAGACCCAAAATTCAAAACCATATCCCAGGCCCTATTCCTATAATTCCACCGACACTTATTGAGCCATAGGATAATTCTCAACCTAGAGAAACACCACCATCATCCGCAGAAATACTTGTGGTTAGTATCAACATCGACCAAACAGAGACACCACCATCCCCTCCACCATACACCATCATTCACACTTACTCTCATCGACATCCATCTCGCCCTGATATTCACCAAACTTTTTATCCACCTGATCAAACACAGACACCGCTATCACCTTCTCCTTGTCCTACCTCGCCTCAAAAGGAACCACATGTTGTCCGCCACTCCACTCGCACCACATGTCCACCAAACAAATTGCAAAACTATGTGTGCTCTGTTGTAACTTCAAATCAATCTCACCCTCTACTGCCAGACTCCCAAAAAGGTACATGTTATCCTCTTAGTAATTACATTTCTTATCATCGTTACTCTCCTGCTCATAGATATTTTGTGGCAAATTTACAATCTAAAATTGAACCAAGATCAAATTCAGAGGCTGCTAGTAATCCTAATTGGTAGAGAGCTATGAAAGATGAATTAAAAGCACTTGAGGATAATGGAACCTGGTCTATTACCTCTCTTCCTGTTGGAAAAGTACCGATCGGATATCGTTGGGTGTACAAAATAAAACGGAAGTCAGATGGCTCAATTGAAAGATACAAAGCACGATTGATTGCTAAGGGTTTTACACAGTTGGAAGGGGTTGATTATCACGAAACTTTCTCTCCTACGGCCAAGATCATCACAGTTCGGTGTTTGATAGCTATTGCGGCTGCTCGAGGTTGGACTATGCATCACCATGATGTCAATAATGCATTTTTGAACGGTGATTTAGATGAAGAAATATATATGTCACTTCCGCCTGGGCTCCGGCGACAGGGGGAGAATCAAATTGTATGTCGCCTTCGCAAGACTATATATGGATTAAGACAGTCGTCCAGAAAATGGTTTAAAAAGTTTTCAGGAGTTATTCTTTCAATTGGTTTTGTTCAATCCAAAGTAGATTATTCCCTTTTTACCAAAAAAGAAGGCAAGTCATTCACAGTCATTTTAATTTATGTGGACGATATTCTAATCACTGGTGACGATTCTAAGAGCATAGCTGATGTCAAAAACTTTTTGCATACAAATTTTCATCTCAAAGATTTAGGTGTTTTAAAATATTTCTTGGGCATCGAACTAGCAACATCCAAAAAAGGTATTAATATATCTCAAAGGAAATATGCTTTGGAGATTATCAAAGATGTGGGATTATTAGGTGCTGCTCTTGTTGAAACCCCTATGCTGCGTAATATAAAATTATCTGATGCTAGTGACCTTCTTCATCATCCTGAAAAATATAGGAGGCTTGTTGGAAGACTAATTTATTTCACGGTTTCGAGACCTGACATTACCTATGCGGTACATGTTTTAAGCAGGTTTATGCATCAACCGCGAAAGGAACATTGGAATGCAACTTTGCATGTTGTGCGTTACTTGAAAGGATGCCCTGGTCAAGGTCTTTCCTTTCCTATCAATAGGTATTTTAAACTAAGAGCCTTCTGTGATTCGGATTGGGCAGGTTGTCCACTGACTAGGAGATCGACAATAGGTTATTGTGTATTCCTAGGTCATTCTTTAATATCATGGAGGTCAAAGCGACAAAAAACAGTTTCTTTATCATCAGCAGAAGCTGAATATCGAGCAATGACTGGAGCTTGTTGTGAATTAACGTGGTTGCAACATATACTTCAAGATTTAAGAATTATTCATAAAGATCCTGCTTTATTATACTGTGACAACAAAGTTGCTCTACATATTGCCGCTAATCCTGTTTTCCATGAACGAACGAGACATATTGAAATGGATTGTCATTACATAAGGGATAAGATTCAAGAAGGAGTTGTAGAAACAAGATTTGTGAAGTCGGGAAATCAGCTTGCAGATGTGTTGACCAAACCTTTGGGAAGGGATATGTTCATATCAATGATTCGCAAGTTGGGAGTTCAAGATATCCACTCTCCAACTTGAGGGGGAGTGTTAGAAAGTCAAGTCACAGGATATTTGTATTAAAGATCAAAGATCTCTTTTCCTTAATTGTCTAGGATCTCTTCTTCTTAATTGTTGTGATGGAATATCATTAGATGCTTGATTACAGGGATGATGTGTAGTATTAGATCAATTATAGGAGCTGTAATATCTCATGTATTTGTATACCTTGCTGTATATAATCAGCCACAACCATACAATGTAAATTATCTATTCCAGAACTTGTTTACAGTTACAGTATCTACACCATCAAGATTTGCTCTATTGATTTCTTTTCTTACCTTTTTTTGTTGTATTAATTTCTTTAAGTGTTGCAGTTGACAATACTGGCCCTGTTTATTCTTGACAGCCCATGGGAAACCTTACGGCAAGTGGATATCTTGCACCTCGTACATATCTTACTCGTCGTCAGGTTTAGCAGATTCAGGTTCTCAAATGTTTTGTCTCAAGTTTCATATAACACAACTTAGCCTTAAACTCGTGAGAGGCACTCGAGCAACCAGAAATATGGTGATTCAATCCTTGAAAAAAACGGGAAGAATACGCCAAATGTGCGAGATGTGGTTAAGGTACATCTGTATTGTTCTTGATATTTTTTCAAGTGTTGTAAATTTTACCATAGAGATGTGTTGGCCTGTTGAGTTCATTCTTTTACCCGTCAGAGACATTGGAGTATATACCACCATTGAACTATTGAAGCATTCCTCCATATCTCCAAAAGTGGGATCAGACTAAATTTTGAATCTGTTAAAGTTTCCTTCCCTATAATGCACTGATAAGACAGGGATCAGTGCCAACCCAATCATGTCACAATATTTCTATTTGCCTAAAGGCCTAAAGTAGTGTATTATGTTATGTTGCAGGCGATACTTGGCCTCTTCCGTGCAGCGCCTCAAAATGGTTTGTGGAAGCGCAATGCTGATGGAGCTTTTCAACATCGTGCGACCTCGAGAATTAGGCATACGTGGTCATAATCGGGTTCAAATGATCGAATAAAATTTATGAAACTAAGTGGGCTACTATGGACTACCATTGGCAGAAGTTGAATTTGGTGTGTCCACACAGATTTCATGCATCATATATAATGCAGATAGATGCAGAATCACTATAGTTTTGATTTTTTTGACTTTTTTGATTTTTTGTGATCAAATTTATTTAAATTTGACTGAAAATTACATATGTTATATAGTTAAAAAACATTATGTAAATTATATCACTAAAATGTATATCTAATATACTTTAATATGTAGTTTTTAGAAATTATAAAAAATAATTTTTAATTTCCGAACAAAGTTGGATTAATTTAACCACAAGAAGTCAAATAAGATAGATAAATTGGGATGTAAAGAGTAATATGAAAGCAGTAGAATGAAAACAAGGATGCATTAAAAAAGATTCACAGGAGATATGCTATTTCAAAAATAAACAAATATATGATTTTTTTTTAAAAAGAACGAGAAAAATTGATAAAGGGTATGTTAGTGTACGTAGAGTAGCACGGATCGATTCGGTGCAGTTTTTGATAAAAATCGCAACCGCAACCGTAATCGCATGTATTCAGTTTCAAAAATTAAAATCTGTAACTGCAACTGAGCCGTCGATTTCGATTTCAAAAATGCAGATTCGGTTTCAATCAGTTCAATTTCGGTTATAAACCTGAAAAATTAAAATGATAAAAAGTAGATTATAATTTAAATAACAAAGATCGACAAATAAGAATCCTGTACTATAATTAAAGGCCAACAAACATTCACAATAAAACATATAATTTAAAACCTAGCTGCAGACCTATCAGTAGAATTGGATACTTAGCAAAATTGGTAGAGGTGGTACTACAATTGGCTCAAGAATGCATGAATCAGTGGGGCATGCAGATGTTTTAAATAATGCCTAATTAGTAGTTTATATATTTGCATAGGAATTACAATGCTCGACATCAAATGGCTTCAAGCTCTTTTAATAAAGGCAGAGCAGGAACTACAATTGCAGCACTTTACTCAACTCGAAACTCTATTAAACACCCTCTTGTCCAACAAACAATCTCTTGGACAAACAATCTCTTCCTTTAAAATAAGCTGAACTTGAATATATAGAATAAAATGACTTTGCAGGAGTATCCGTACAATTTTTAATGAACACTTGATGTATTTTCTTTTTTCCTGAGAAATGTAATCTCCAGTTTATTTTAATATAATATATATATAATAAATTAATTTATTTTAATAATCGATTCAGTTCGATATTCTTCAGTTCGATTTTAACCTATAACCGAAACCGAAACCGATCAAACGGTTCAATTTTTACTTTTTCTGTTTCAGTTTCAATTTTATGTGAATCAGTTTTTTCATCAGTTTTAATGGATTTCCGTTCGGTTTTGAATTTATTTCAATTTTTTCTCAATAGTAAGTGCACGTGTGCTTAGAAAAAGTTGTATAGGAAATAGAAAAACTTGTAGAGCAAATAGGCAGCCGCACGCATAATTTACCAAAAGTCAAAATCACAATTGAAAACCATCTCTCCCTTTTCTTAATTTTTCTTTTTCACGAGTATCTCTTATTCTTTTCGGACCCCCCCATTTTCTCTCTCTCTTGTGTACATCCATATACATACATATTTTATGCATATATCATTCATGCCGTCACAAATTCCAATATATTTTCTTCAATATTTTCATCTTCTTGGTTGGTGCCGAAGAACAGAAAGTGATAAAGGGGGTTCAATTGATTTCATGATGGAAGAAGAGACTGGTGCAGATATCAGGTTTATACTGAAAACCCCATCAATTATATAAGCCCCTTTTATTTTGACGACTTTTTAATTGTTTTTTTTCTTTAATTTTCAAATTCTTGATGTTTCTTGATTATATATATGTCTCTGTGTGTGTAATTGTGTTTATGTGAGTTGTTTTTTTTTTTGTTTTTTTAGTTTACTCTAGTTTTAGGTTTGAATATGTGTGTGTGTGTTTAAAGTTTTTTGTGGGTGTTTGAGATTTCCAAGATTGTTCTTGTTGATTGAAAGATTGGTTTTTGAATTGATAGATATTGAGATAGAGTTGAATTTTTTATAAGGTTTGTAATTTGATAGAAATTTGATGGTTGTTTGATGGTTTGTGGGAATGTGTGGGCGACAGTTGGGATGTTGAAGGAGATGACTTGAGGGGTGTGGAAATAGCAGATAAAGATGTCAGTGATGAAGAGATTGAAGCAGAAGAGTTGGAGAAGCGTATGTGGAAAGACCGAATTAAGCTTCAGAGGATTAAAGAAAGACAGAGAATTGCAGCTCTACGGGCAGTGGAGCAGCAAAAGAATAAGAAGATTACTGATCAGGCTCGACGGAAGAAGATGGCAAGAGCTCAAGATGGGATTTTGAAGTATATGTTGAAGCTTATGGAAGTTTGCAAAGCTCGTGGGTTTGTGTATGGGATCATACCTGAGAAGGGTAAAGCTGTCAGTGGCGCATCCGATAATATTAGGGCTTGGTGGAAAGAAAAGGTCAAGTTTGATAAGAATGGGCCTGCTGCTATAGTGAAGTATGAAGCAGAGTGTTTTGCAAAAGGTGAGGGTATAGACTGTGCAAATGGAAAAAATAAAAGCTCTTTGAAAGACTTGCAAGATGCAACTTTGGGTTCTCTTTTATCTTCTTTGATGCAGCATTGTGATCCACCTCAGAGAAAGTACCCGCTAGAGAAGGGCATTCCCCCGCCATGGTGGCCATCTGGAAACGAAGACTGGTTGCTAAGATTAGGACTGTCGAAGGGTCAGAGTCCCCCATACAAGAAGCCACATGATTTGAAAAAGATGTGGAAAGTGGCAGTGCTCACTTCTGTGATAAAGCATATGTCACCTAATTTTGCCAAGATCAGAAGGCTGATCAGGCAGTCAAAATGTTTGCAAGATAAGATGACTGCTAAGGAGAGCTCGATTTGGTTGGGGGTGTTGGGTAGAGAGGAAGCCCTTGTCCACCAGCTTAGTAGTGAAAATGGGGGATCTGCAATCACTGAGTCAGTCTCAGGTGGTCGTGGTCAGAGGAACAGATCGTCTGACAGTAGTGACAGCGACTATGATGTTGATGGTGTTGCAGATTGTGTACGCTCCGTTTCATCTAAGGATGGAAGTAGAGGTCAGCAGTTGACCGGGGAACCAGCTGTTCCTTCTCATAATAAGGGCCCAAAGCTTCAGATGAAAGAGAAAGCAGACGAGCAACCTAAGGGCAAAAGGCAGCGTGTTGAGTCAAATGTTGTAGAACAACAGGCTGTAAGGCCTGTCACTGAACCTTGCAATGAGAATCAGAGCACTATACCTGATATAAACCAATCTGATCAACAACAGTTTGCATCTAACATGCATACAAGTCAACGTGAAACTCATGCATCATTGTCTGTTAATGATATGGATTCCAGCGGACAATTTGAGCTGCCAGGGCCGGAGTTGAGTACTAACAAATATTTTGTTAATGCTTCTGGTAATGTACTCTCTTCAAGCTCCTTTTCAAGTGATAGGTCTTTTCTGTATCCGGTGATGCAAAACTCGGGGCATAGGCTTTATAATAATGGTTTCACCCAAAGACCTCAAGAATCTGGATTGGCTTCAGTACATCAATCCGGCTTGCCTCACGGGTCTGAGAGTTATGGTTTGCATTTTGGCTCTCACAATCATGCTTTGCATCAAGAACCAGAAAATAGTTTATTCCATCAAGATCGTCCTTATGATCTTCTAAATATGTCAGTTCCGTTTGCTGCTAGACATGATGAACATCGGTCCCACGTGACTAATAATGATATCCAGATGAAGCCAGATAGTTCTGGACTTCATTTACTGGTTTCACATGAAAACAGAGGAGCTTTAGATGGAAATGATGCTAACAATCATATTCTAGATACGTTTCACCCTGAGGAAGCTCGACTTGTTCAGAATGATTTTGAACCTCCACTAAATGATTTGCCAGAACTTGACAGTCCGTTTAATCTTGATATTGGAGACCTAAGTTCATTAGATGACGACTTTTGGCAAGAGGATGGTCTAAGACATTACTTTGGGTCCTAACTGCTGGAGCTGGTACATGAAATTCAGACTGCATGTTTTTTCTCGAAAGCCTAAATATGTTCTTTTTCCTTCAAAATTTAGTACAAATTATTTTGCTGGGAGTTTAAATACCGATGTGATCATTTGACTAGAACCAGGTAACTTAGTTATTCTTCCTTTCTTGTTTTGTTATTCTGGTATTGTCATCGGTGGACGGGAAGAATGGAAATTATGGATTATATGCTGCTTTTGGAATGATGGAAACCCATATCTTTTTTTATTTTTTTTGTAGTTTTGAGTCAATTTGTTTCCTTAGCTACATTATAATAATTACGGAGTACTCCCTCCCTCAATTAACAGTCCTCTTTGAATTTTTTCCTGTCAATAGATTATTATTTTTTTTTATAATTTTTAAAATGAAAAATTATATTTTAAAATAAATTAAATAAATTTTTAAAGGGGTTCGTTCCACAACCACAATAGTAACATGTTTCATTGCTACTTTGATAGCTAAAGTATTAGATGCAGTCGTGGATGAACAAAGTTACACAGCGCGGATGAACACCAGGTCCAATATAATAATTTAGTTATATTTAAGATTTAATATGTATGTTACAAAAAGTCCAATAATTTTATGAATTATCTTATATAAATTATATTTGATGCCTATAATATATTGAAATTTTTTATATAACTAGCATAAATGAAGTATACCCCTTAATATAATTGAGGACCGTCAATGGATATACAAGACGATGGGCTCATCGACCTGAAGAAAGAGTATTTGTTTTTTATAAGTAAAGATTACAAATATGTAACAATATCTTTCACAATATAACATTGTTTAATTTTTTCAATTTCCCACCAACTATTTTAGACGAATTTTTTAGACAGACATCACTGATTTATTGACCAATATACAATCCTTCTATCAATTCACAAGCATGAATGATCAATCATTAATCTATTGACCGGGTCCGTTTCAGTCTTGGTACAGGGACTAAGTTCGTGTATCAAAAATGGTATAGACGTTCAAAAGTTTTTAAATATGGTACACTCAATCCCCCATTTTGGCGTATACAGTTAGTGTTGGATGTCAAATTTTTGAGTACATGTACCCAATCTTTCATGGCGAACACAGATAGGCTAGCTAACTTAGTTTAAGTATGGTGTTTGCACTCTCAGTTGGCGAACACAACTATAGTTTAAACAAATGTATGGCGAACACATCTCATTGTGTATGCCATCTCCTATGGCGAACACAATGCATAATTCTAATTTAATTTTGTTCGCCATTAGAGAATATAAATAACAAAGTGAATTAAAAATTAACTCTTTTATGTGTTCGCCATTCACAAGTGTATAATCTTATCTTATCTAAACGAAATATGCAATTCCACACATTTGAAGGCACCTCTGCCTATATTATACACCAATACATTTCATTTCATTTCCTAAATCCACAATTATAAGGTATATTCTCTCTTCAGTATTACTTTATATCTTGCATATTATTTGTTTAATTTTATACAACAATTTGTATGTTAGATTCGATATTTTTTAGTGGTTTTCTGCCATTTGTGTCTTTGTTTTTGTGCTGTATCTGCATTATCATTTTTATACGTACTGCTCTACTGCTAATTGAGATGTTAATTATAAATAGTTCATAATTAGACTAATTTTGAGATGAAAATGTGAACCCACATTAAATAATTAGTCTAACTTTGAGGTGAACAGATCCGTTAGTGATATAAATTGTTATTAATATAATTTGTTAGTTTGTTATCAATAAGTTGTTAAAGATTTATTAATATATGTTTAGTTACAAGAAAAAATTGTTTTTGATAATTTGTTAGTTATTTATTAAAATATGTTTGTTGTTAAATAATTAAAAATATTATATAAAATGTAGGATAATGGAAGATCTAGTGAATATAAATTTTTTGGGGTGGGGAAATAATTAGACGGGATGATGATATAAGATATTCTATAGATCCCCAGAAAATGCAGTATATTAAATGGGGAACCTCTTATGATGAGTTGATGGAGATTGTGTATCGAATAATGCAGATTAGCAGTTCACATTAGAATATGAAGATGAGTTTTAAATATCCTCAATTAGGTCTTGGTAATGTAGTAAGTGGATATATTACATTGCTGGTGTTAATTGCGATGATGATGTGAGGAGGATGTTGTTGGAGATTACGAAACTGTATGTATAGTAATCATGATAACTCAACACTAGAACAGGACAAGTAAAGAATACTACGTCTACACAGAAATCAGAAAGAAATGAAGACAAGGCATATACAGTGAATCAAAATATTAGAAGAAGTTTTGAAGTCTACTACAGGTCATTGAGAGAAGTACATTAATATGTTCATGTCTCAGTGAAGAATAATGGTTGAAGACTTTCAGGGTTTCAGAAGTGTTGAAGATTCAGTATAAAAGTGCCACTAGAAGATTTCAGTTTAAAAGCATTGATTGAAGATAGACAGTGTTCGAAGCATAGAAATCTAGAAGAATTGAAGACAGGGTAAAGACAAAGGTTAAAGAAGACAGCTACAGACTTGAAATTATACTCACTGAAAGAAGTTCATTTATATGTTCAAGCGTCAGTGAAGAACAGATAATGAAGTATTCAAGATTGTAGTAGTAATGAAGACGTTGTCTAAGTACCAGAAAAGATTCTAGTGAAAGTACAGTGTTTATTTATAATCAGTGTTCGAAGCAATAAAGAACTGCAACACTCTTGTCATTTGAATTAAATGAGATGTGAAGATCAGGATCCGTGTTAGTCGTTTGTGAACCAGACCAGTGCACTAAACGTCAACACGAAAGATAATGGTAATTACATCTATGAAGTAGAGCATTGACTAAGTGTGTGGAGTGAAGGAAATGGAAGAAAAGGGTCGAGGATTGAAGCGTTTGTAAAGGTTCAAAGGTACAAGGAAAAACAGCTGAACAGCTCAATAGTCAAACAGCCGAACAGCTCAACAGCCAAACCGCAAGTGACCAAACCGCAAGTGACCAAGTGCAAGAAGTATAAAATGTTGGTGATTAAATTGTAATTTGACCAAGTCAAATGAAAATCATCACGTGAAAATCATCTACACCTAACTCTTGATTATGGTGACTAATTCCATGGAGAATAAACTCGACACCTAGCTCTTCAATGCCTAAAAGAAACTAAGTGTTATAATAATGTGTCAAGAATTCGACACATAGGATTTCTACACTTAGAAGTCGACACATAGCTTTATAAATTCGACACATAGAATTTATATTCTAAGGCATGTACATTGAAGGGAAAATCGACACCTAGCTTCACATGGGAGAAGAATTCGACACTCACCTATTTGTGTCTAAGGCAATTACATGTGACTAAGGAATTCGACACATGGAATATTTTCTAAGTGTTCAATACATGTAAATAATATTCGACACCTAGAAAATATCCACGGGTTTCTCAAAGTCAACTCAAGTCAACATACAGGGGAGAAGAATTCGACACTCACAACAGCAGTTCAATTATTGAAAAGCCTACACTATATAAACAAATGAATTTAATTCATTTGGTGTGAGTGTGAAAAAAATACACACAGAAACAAAGAGATACAGAGAGAGACAGAAGCCGGAGAAGAAGAGATACAAAGCTATACACATACCTTCTTCACCGGAGTTTTATAATCTAGCTGGTTCATTATGTTGTAAATTTATAGGGCTATTATAAAACACTCTCTGTTAGATTGATTTCCTTTTTATTCATTCACAGATCTATACATTGTAATAGGAATTAGTCATATCTCTTTGTAGAAGCAAAGAACTAATTTATTCTTTGGAAGCCAGTTATATTTTTAACTGGGTGTAGCAACCTCTAGGTTTATATACGAAAGATATATTCCCCGAAACTTGTCTCATTAATTTACTTGCTAATTTTCTAGAACTTTAATGTTTATTCATAAATACAGAAAATTAGTAAGCCAGCCTCCTAAACACTATTCACCTCATGAACTCGAACCACTAACCGAACTCTAAATTATTTATCCGTAAAAGATTTGAAAGAATATTTTAATTTAGTGAGTATCGTATTCATCCCCCCCTTCTACGATATTTCGGGACCTAACAATTGGTATCAGAGCAGACTGATTGATATACAAATCAAGATCCGTTAGATCAGTGAAGCTCACCGTGCCGAAGCTGGTTGGACTAAGAATGGAGGCCTTATTAAATAAGTTTAATTATAAACTTTTAATAAGTTTATTTTATAAACTTTTATAAAATTTTGTTTTATAAACTTTTATTAGTTTATATTATTAATTTTAATTAGTTTATTTTATAAACTTAATATTAAAGTTAATTTATAAACTTTTATAAAATTTGTTTTATAAACTTTTATTAGTTTATAATATAAATTTTAATTAGTTTATTTTATAAACTTAATATTAAATTTATTTCATAAACTTTTATAAAATTTGTTTTATAAACTTTTATTAGTTTATGTTATAAATTTTAATTAGTTTATTTTATAAATCTAATAAAGTTTAAGATTTAAATTTATTAAACAAATAATAATAATAATAATAATGTGGTCCATTTTCGCATCAATCAACTCGACCATGTATTGAATGTCATTACCAGTGGTTATGTTATCGACACCCGTAGTGAGGTTTACAGAAATAGGCTATGTCAACTACTACTGTGAGTTTTTATCGACACATACAACACATGCAGTAGTCTTGAATTCGACACCTAACATGAGTCGACACATACATGCTTGATATAAGAAATCGACACACAGGGCTGAGTTTTCTAAGGCAAAGCAGATGATTTGCTATGTGTCGAATTTGTAGTACATATAAATCGACACCTAGTTTTTCAGGAGCTGAAATTGTCTAAGGCATTGAGCAGTAAAACTCGACACATACAAAAGGATTGAAAGTCGACACCCATACCAAATTGCAGTTTGGTACCCCAAGTTTTGAACTCTTTAATTTTTATGATAGATTTATTTATTTTTACAGGAAATTTAAAATTCTTGAAAACTAAATTTTTCTTAAGTATTAATTTACAATATTTTAATTTTTAAGAAAATTCGAAATTCTTGAGAATTAATTTGTTGTAAAATTTTATTTTTGTTTAATTTATTTTCTAAGAAAATTAAAAGTTCTGTAAATTTAAGTTTTTCTTAAATATTAATTCGAGGGTGCTCAAGGGGTTTGTAGTTGAAGATTTTTCTGGGCATTGAAGACAACTAAAATTGACTGAAGATTATCCGATGAAGTTAATTCTGGAACAGGTTGAAGAAATAGTGGTATTAATTTCCTCAGAGGTTTACTCCATAGGATCCCACTAATATTTTGGAAGCTGTAAAAGAAGAGATTAATTTGGGTATAGTTTTTGGTTAATTTGGGTTGTATTTTTGGATGAAAAATCTTAGGGGTTGAAGTAGTGAAGGAGAACAGACTGGACAACCTGGAATCTCAGTACAAGCTTTAAAGACTATTCTACAGGGAGATTACAGGAAGTTTGTGCTAACACTGCAGATCATCTGGAACACAAGATACAGCCAACAGGGATTTAAGGATACAACCACATTGTCTATAAAAGACATGTATGTGCTGAAGGCCTATGAACTAGAACAAGAGCTGAAGAAGATAATATTTGGTAAAGCAGGTTGTTAGCATATCCACTGTATTTGTGACCCAGGAACCAAATTTGATTGAAGTCAAGGTTGAGAACCTCTGAACAAAAACGAATTGATCCTAGAAGCTGAATTGAAGATGTTGTAGCTCGAGGTAGTGGTCAAGGTGTTATAAGTGGATCTTACATTTTGGAATAACCTGAGAACTGGACTGCAAGTCAATCCTGCAAGGCAAACATGAAGTTCAGTGACATCAGATTCAGACGGAATCCCAATTCTATATCCAAGGTCCTTACCTATAGATTTCGTAAAGGAGATTTTCAAGATCAGTTCAAGAGGCGGTTGCAAGACAGGGATGGTTGATTATAAAAGACAAGATCAGGGGTTTGCTACACAGTTTGAAGAAGCCTGTACAAGCAAAAGATGACAGACACTATGTTGGGTTAAAGCAGAAATCTCAGGCATTATTGAGGATGCAGCAAGGGAGAGCACATGGTGATGAAGTTAAATGCAAGGCTGATTCTATCAATGACAGTGATGAACCAAATGGAAATCTGGCATCAATGACCAACACTGGAGATGAATCCCTTAGCACTTCACAGGTACACATTCTAACTAGTATACGTTTATCTAATTCAGAACTGTATGTTTATTAAGTTTTGGAATGTATTATATTCATGACAGCATGTTAGCATCTTAGGACTTAAATGCTTAATTAATTGCTAAGAATAAGATTGCATGCTAGGATTCATGAGTTTAATTAGTACATTTCATACTTGTTTTTCCATGCAGTAAAATGAATATCTAGAATTAGATAGGGTGTTCTAGACAGTTAGGTGTATCCCTAAACATATGCTGGAACTTGAGTTTAATCTTATGTGATTTAATACCTCTGCTAATGTTATGAAAATTGCTAATAGACAAACAGGTCATAGATCAGATATTTTATATTTGTTCTTACTTGAAATTGTTTATGTGCTTATTTTCATATGATTTGCTTTTACTCATATAGTTGTACTTAAATGTCATATCAGTTCCTGTATTGCTTGTTAAGGAATAAAAGATGGCAGAATTATCTAAGTAGTCAGTAAAATTGTAGATACGAAACGTTATCTAAAACTGACTTAGGTAATTAGAGATAGTTAAATATGTTAGACAACGACAGAATGGAATAGACAGAATTAGTAATTAATTTGTTAGTTCTTCTATCCATGTGCTTTTAGAAAATTAAGTACTGAATTTTCTAATATGCATATTGAAGCTGTTGTTACCACTGTTTACAGTAATATCTCTAACCCATCTGGACTCAATTAAAGTTGAGTACCAAGAAGCTTGATCATTTGTGATTGCAGAGTATGTTATGAAAGGCAAAAGTTATGTGACTTCGTGACATTTACTGTTCGAGGCACATGATCAAGATTAAAGCTCTACTATCACAGTTGGTTGAGAAAGCCTCCCCGATGGTAACCTTTGGAGATGACAACAAAGGATGTACAAGGGATATGGCTATCATGATTTAAGAACTGTCATCAGTGGAAGCATCTTTCTTGTTGAAGGAGTTAAGCACTTTTTAAAGGGCACTAGGGAATTCTTCGTCAAGGGTTTTCTGGAGAAGTGTTTGATCTCAAGCAAGAAGGTTGGAAGCTCGCTCAACTGAGAGTGAGGAAGTTTGTTCGTAGCTGACATGGAATTTCGATGCAAAGGTGAAGTGAACTTTTCAGGAAAGCTTCATCAGTGAAGAGTTAGCTATGGCAAAGGAAGCTCTCACACTTGTCGGTCTACAAGGCAATGGATTCTCTGATAAAGATGAAATTGGTGAGAGGACTGCTTCATATGGAATTCTATCCAGAAGGACATTTTGAAGTATGTCACATAGGGAAGTCAATGAAAACAACACACTGAAGAAAAGTCATATGCTTAGTGGTGATTGAAATTGATAACCCTAATTACAAATTGGTGATGTTCAAGCATTCAACAAACAAAATGTCACAATGGTGATTGATCATATAAGGAAGATCAAGTTGGAAACAATTGGTAAGTTGTGAGAACTTTGAAGTCAGATAGTGGAACTGAATTTTATGAATGAAGTTCTAAATGAAGTCTGCACTGAAAAAGGAACTTTAAAGCTGAAGCAATTAACACAACATGCTGCTTTAATCACAAAGATCGTGAAAAGACATCATTTGAGTTAATGGCCAACCAGAAGCAAACACTGAGGCTCTTTCGTGTGTTTGGAGGGAATTGATTTTTAATGAAGATTTATTTGAGTAACTTGACAAGAAGTTAAGGATCATGGAACAATTCTCCTCGGCTACTCATAGGTGATCAAAAGTCTGAATGTATCGTTCAAGTACACCAAGCTCCCAAGCATTCAAATGAACGACTATTCTGAATCTTTGACAAATTCAGATACTGATGTATAAGCTGAGGTTGCAGAACGAATTAATGTTTAGCAGCAACTCAGGGGAGTAAATAAAAGAAGGATCTACTAGTCATACTCAACAATGAAGATCAAAGGAATACATTAAGAACATTTCTGCCAAGACAAAAGGTTTGAAGTCAAATTCAATCCTAGAGTCTAGTTTTTAGTGATCCGGATTCTTGTGTAAAGGCTAGAAGTGCTAATCGAAATGATCATATATTCTTCGGGACCTAACATTGGGAGAGAGCAATTGTCAACATCTAACAATTGGTAACACCCATCAATTGGTATCCCAAAGAATACTGAAGAAGCACAAATTGATCTAGATTGGGTGATTGCAATGCAAGATGATCTCAATCAGTTCGAAGGCAGAAAACAATGAAGCTGGAACCCAGACCACAGACCACTAAAGTCGAAGCTGAAACTGGTACAGTAGGGGTTCACAGAAACTGGATGACTTTTGGCATTGTTATGAGGGACAAAGCCAAACTGGTTCCTACAGGACTTTAAAGCAGAAGGTATCGACGATGATGAAAACAGAATCTCCGGGACTTTCAAGATCAAGCAGTAAGCGTCAGTGACGAGACTTGATCCTTTGGGACTCTTCAATGGAGACCTAACAATTGATCCTCTGGGACCCTACCTTTAGGCCTGAACAAGTTGAAGACCTAATAATAGGACATCCCTAGAACAATTGCACTCCTGGATGGTGAGCTAGAAGATGAAGGTGCAGATCCATTACAGTTTGTATTTCATTCTCTTCTCAGGCCTTGCTATGACGGAGGTAAGGACTCAAGCAAAACGTCAAGGACAGGGTATGACTCTCTAACTGTTAATTACTTAAAAAGTGATTTTACATTAGAATTGTTATACATATCTCTCTAGAAATGCTAGGCACACACAATGTTATATTTATGTGCAAGTATACCTTAATTCTCGATATGCCTATGTGCAAGTTTCCAAGTGGATACTAGAGAATCTTATCTTATAGTCAAGTTATGAATTGTTAGATATCTTAGGGGATCACCAATTCTTGGAATCTGGGACCCTTAAGATAATAGGTTTAACCTAATTGGCTATATAGATATAGATAACGCAGGTTGTACGAAAGACAGGGAAGTCCTTCCTAGAAGCTGTCAATTTCCACCAACACTGTTGATCTCTTCACATCACTTAAGGAACAAGCGCATGGACACCATGTATCATTTCTTTTAAGAGTTGTCCTTAGTCGAATAACTTGCAGATTTTTGCTAAATGACTTGATGAATTTATTTTATCTAAGTTGGTTAGTAAACTTGGGATATTATTAATATGCATATTTATTGAAAATCCCATCTGCAAGGAATTCTCAAATGAGTTCACAAGTATTACTTTTTCCCGATCCAAAGGACTTGTGAATTTATTTGAAATCCAGATCCTCATACTTTTTGCTATTAGTTTAATTATCATGCTCACAATGTTTTATGCATGAGTGGTAGTTAAATTACTTAGCATAAGTAAGAAGCATAATTATTTGTATGTCTTAAATATTTGATGAGTATTAGTCAATGATATCTTGCTTAATTGCTCTGATATTTTGCTATGATATTCTTAAATATTTTATTACAAATAATTATGATACTTTTGATATTAGTGACGATGTTTAGAATTTCTGTTCTAAATAATCAATGCAAATTTCAAAACTCACTAATATTGGAAAATGAAGTATTTTCTAAGTTATGTGTATAAAATTCTCAATATTTTATATACTTAGAAAATATTTCTAAAAATAAGTTTGTTTGCGAGGAGTTGTAAAAAGAATCACAAGTATTACTTTTTCCCTAATTAAAGGACTTGTGAATTTCTTTTCAACTATAACCTCGAGCTTACGTATATTAATTAATAATTGTTATGAGCATGCTTACAATGTGCAAAGTGACAATTATTAGATATGGCGTAGGAAGTTAGATGCTAATATTCAATCTAATGAATATTTTAGTATTTAGCGAATTTATTTTATCATATTGAAATTATGGATTGAAGCAATTCAATGATTATTAGTTTTATAATTTTGACTTGATAAAATAACAGAAGCATAGTTTCTTGCATTCGTGCACTTAACTGTGATATTTTTAATGTTAGTGATAATACAACTTAATGTTTATTTAAAATCACTAATAATAAAAATATATTACAATGCTTATTGTTCTGCTGAATGATTGCCATGTTTAGTTGATATATATGCATGTGATTGACAATTACTTAGTATAACATAAGTATTTAATTTATTTTGATTTATTTAAATCATGATGATATAAAACAATTCAGTGAAATATCTGTTCCATGATTTAAGTAAATTAAAATAAATTTGCAGCATAATTATTCGTAGTATAAATATTCTCTTTTATTACTTTGTGATAATTGAATAATATTTTATTATAAAATAATTGTGATATATTGATACTAATGGATTTACTTAGTTTTTTTTTTCAACAATTGGTATCAATATATTTAGTTTTCTTTCTTTAACTGGTTTACGATCCTGAATGTATTTAAAAGAAATTTTTGTCTATTTCT
The DNA here is from genome assembly GCA_028671895.1 of Oenanthe sinensis. NCBI lineage: Eukaryota > Viridiplantae > Streptophyta > Magnoliopsida > Apiales > Apiaceae > Oenanthe > Oenanthe sinensis. Next base: position 19,434,827 of record CM053813.1, read on the forward strand.
TTTTCAAAATGTTTTATTCAAAGATACATTCATTTTTCTATCAGTTTTAGTTAAGAAAACTTAAGAATTCTTTTTCAAAACTTCTTTTCTTTTGAAAAACTTTTCTTGAGGATAATCTTTCTTTAAATCTCAAAATAGTTTATCCTCTCTATCTCAAAAATTGGTTTTAATTGCTATATTTTCAAAACCGTTTCTCTCTCTAAATTTTTCTTTTTAAAGTGGCAGAAACTTTGTGACTGCTATTTTATTTGGAAAAATTGTTTTAAGTTCGAGGTATCAATCACTTGTAAAATGATTTGTTTTGAAATACTTCTTTCAATGTATGTTTCACATTGATTCACAGTACCAAAACAGTGATTGTTGCTTTGAAGGCCTAATACTGTATTGTTAAGCATTCATCTAACCCCAATTGTCATGTTTTTATTTAAAGTCGGGGATACTATCAGGCAGACGAAAATGATGTAAATCATAATTGCATTATGAGTCGGAAAATCATTGTCTTCTATCTGATAAGGATGTTTCGCAAAACTGTTTTCAAAACATATAGTGCTTAGGTTTAATGGAAAAGAGTCATTTTTATTGAGATAAAATTTAGTAAGAGAGTTGAATTTCTTACTTAGTATAAATTCCCGCGTTTTATTATGGGAAGTTTGCCTTATAAGAAATTCATAAGAGATAGAAACTTTTTCTCTGATACTCCCGCGTTTTATTATGGGATAAATATCTTAAAGAAAATTTCTATTGGATTAATGCTCTAAATGACATATCTTTAGACCCGACAAAACTCTTTTATTAAAAGTGCTTTAATGCAATCTTTTACCATTTCTTTATATATTTTTCTTTCTCCTTGAGATGCAAAATATGTTTTGGAATGTTAAAGTGATTATCTTTGTATCTTTTTAAATGATTTTATCCGTTTAGCCCACAGTGGCTACAGAAGCTGGCCAAGAGGTTGAAAACCCATCAATCTCTGACCCAGGCCTTTTTACCAAACACTCATTTCATCCTCTTCCATATATTAACCCCTGGAGTTATAAGGAACTTATGTTAGTTAGAGGTTGATAAGGGAGAAACTGCACTTGATGCAGCAAATAAGGATGAAGTCGGCAGTGCACCCACAGCTCTACCTCCAGAGAAGTAAAGAAGTATATAACTGAGGTATCTGTAAGCTCATCTGTATCTTCTCAAAAGGATGCAGAGCTGAAAAGGTAATAAAACTGTCTCTGGAATCATTCTCTCAACAGGGTGAGTCCATTGAAATTCGCTCGTCATCCAGAGCATCTTGTAATGAGTCAAGCACACCACCGGCACTCACGCTGATGGTAAGCCTAAAAAGATAAATTCTAAGTACACATTGCAAGAAGTGCACAGTGAGAGGTATAGGCATGTTAACAAAATTCCCGTCATGGGGTTACGAGGGAAACGTAGGCTCTAATTTGCCATTCATTACATTGCCTACTACGTCGCCCCTCCTGGAAGGAACATTTCCGGATCCTGAAAAGGAATGTCCACCTCTCGTTTACAGATAAGGTGGTAAGGCAACTCCTTGATAGAACAAGGCAGGATTCCCAAAAAGATTTTAAAATCTTGGGATAACCCATCTCAAAGAGGTGAGGCTCCACTAGACAGTGATTTAACAATTGCTATTGAGTCTGGTGTGGGACAGTGCTTATGCATGATAGATCAAAAACACCTCTACGAGGCAATTCTCCACTTGATAGTGATTCAGTTCATTATAATGAATCATGTGTTGGGAATGCATGAATTGACGGATTTCACTTGCAGGTACAGAAGGCTATATTTGGAATGCAGAGTGAAAGTGAGAGAGAGAAACACTTAAGTGAAAGTGAGGGAGAGATACACTTGAGTGAGAGATAGGGAGAGAAAGAGTGAAACACTTCTAAGTGCTCGATACTTGAGTGTAAACACCAACAGAATGTAGTAGAAGTGAGGAAACCATAAGCCAAATACTTACCCTTGCTACTTGCTACTTCTGGAAGAAAAGTTACTATATTTTTTTCTCGTTCAACGACAGACGAGAACCTTCTTTGGAAGACAAACCATTCAAAAGTGGACCTATCAATATAGTGTTCTCTTCAAAAGTGGGCCATTGGAGGATTCCTCAACTAAGGGGGAGAAGTTATAGTGTTATAGTTATAACAAGAAAAAGGATAAAGGGGGAGAAGTAATAATGTTATAGCTATAACAAGAAAAAGGTGAAGTTAATAAGTCTTATCTTCGTATCCTTCGGAAGAGTTAAGAGTTAATATCCTTAGGGTTCGTATCCTAGATCCTGGAGATCCTTGGGAAAAGGGGTTCGTATCCTTGGGAGAAGTTAATATCCTTAGGGGGAGATTTTAGACAGGAAAAAGAAAATCTTATCTTCTGATCCTGAGGGGAAACAACAGAAATATGGGAGAATCAAGAAGCTGTATCCTATACTTGAAAGGAGTTGTCAGAAGAGGATTCCTAATCCAAGTGGGAAGAACAGAGAAGAATTGACTATTCCATTGATTTTCTAAAGGGAGAAGAAGAATAAGAAGGAGAATCACATTCTTAGGGGGAGAACATTATTTGAGCTATGTTCAGTGTTCTATTGAAGACGTTCCCAGGAATATTGATTCTTATGAAGCTCTGTTCATGATAAGTTCTTTAAGTTCAAACTATGAAGGATTTTGAAATGGAGAGAGCTCAAACAGATAGAAATGAAGATGATACAATTTGAATATCAGTTCAGTGTCAGAGGAACATACATCATTCATTTCAGTCACACAAGAATTCTGGAAATGCACAATCTGATCCAGAAAAACCAGTAGCATTATTTACAAGTCTCGGACGATTACTTTTTCTAGTTGTTAGTTGAGTTATCCTCTCTATGAGATTTGTTTGCTAAGTTTAACAATCAAATAGGGGGAGATTGTTGGAGATTACGAAGCTGTATGTATAGTAATCATGATAACTCAACACTAGAACATGACAAGTAAAGAATACTACGTCTACACAGAAATCAGAAAGAAATGAAGACAAGGCAGATACAGTGAATCAAAATATTAGAAGAAGTTTTGAAGTCTACTACAGGTCATTGCGAGAAGTACATTAATATGTTCATGCCTCAGTGAAGAATAATGGTTAATGACTTTCAGGGTTTCAGAAGTGTTGAAGATTCAGTATAAAAGTGCCACTAGAAGATTTCAGTGTAAAAGCATTGATTGAAGATAGACAGTGTTCGAAGCATACGAATCTAGAAGAATTGAAGACAGGGTAAAGACAAAGGTTAAATAAGACAGCTACAGACTTGAAGTTATACTCACTGAAAGAAGTTCATTTATATGTTCAAGCGTCAGTGAAGAATAGATAATGAAGTATTCAAGATTGTAGTAGTAATGAAGACGTTGTCTAAGTACCAGAAAAGATTCTAGTGAAAGTACAGTGTTTATTTATAATCAGTGTTCGAAGCAATAAAGAACTGCAGCACTCTTGTCATTTGAATTAAATGAGATGTGAAGATCAGGATCCGTGTTAGTCGTTTGTGAACCAGACCAGTGCACTAAACGTCAACACGAAAGATAATGGTAATTACATCTATGAAGTAGAGCATTGACTAAGTGTGTGGAGTGAAGGAAATGGAAGAAAAGGGTCGAGGATTGAAGCATTTGTAAAGGTTCAAAGGTACAAGGAAAAACAGCTGAACAGCTCAATAGTCAAACAGCCGAACAGCTCAACAGCCAAACCGCAAGTGACCAAACCGCAAGTGACCAAGTGCAAGAAGTATAAAATGTTGGTGATTAAATTGTAATTTGACCAAGTCAAATGAAAATCATCACGTGAAAATCATCTACACCTAACTCTTGATTATGGTGACTAATTCCATGGAGAATAAACTCGACACCTAGCTCTTCAATGCCTAAAAGAAACTAAGTGTTATAATAATGTGTCAAGAATTCGACACATAGGATTTCTACACTTAGAAGTCGACACATAGCTTTATAAATTCGACACATAGAATTTATATTCTAAGGCATGTACATTGAAGGGAAAATCGACACCTAGCTTCACATGGGAGAAGAATTCGACACTCACCTATTTGTGTCTAAGGCAATTACATGTGACTAAGGAATTCGACACATGTAAAATTTTCTAAGTGTTCAATACATGTAAATAATATTCGACACCTAGAAAATATCCACGGGTTTCTCAAAGTCAACTCAAGTCAACATACAGGGGAGAAGAATTCGACACTCACAACAGCAGTTCAATTATTGAAAAGCCTACACTATATAAACAAATGAATTTAATTCATTTGGTGTGAGTGTGAAAAAAATACACACAGAAACAAAGAGATACAGAGAGAGACAGAAGCCGGAGAAGAAGAGATACAAAGCTATACATATACCTTCTTCACCGGAGTTTTATAATCTAGCAGGTTCATCATGTTGTAAATTTATAGGGCTATTATAAAACACTCTCTGTTAGATTGATTTCCTTTTTATTCATTCACAGATCTATACATTGTAATAGGAATCAGTCATATCTCTTTGTAGAAGCAAAAAACTAATTTGTTCTTTGGAAGCCAGTTATATTTTTAACTGGGTGTAGCAACCTCTGGGTTTATATACGAAAGATATATTCCCCGAAACTTGTCTCATTAATTTACTTGCTAATTTTCTAGAACTTTAATGTTTATTCATAAATACAGAAAATTAGTAAGCCAGCCTCCTAAACACTATTCACCTCATGAACTCGAACCACTAACCGAACTCTAAATTATTTATCCGCAAAAGATTCGAAAGAATATTTTAATTTAGTGAGTATCGTATTCATCCCCCCCTTCTACGATATTTCGGGACCTAACAGATGTTGAGTTTTCATAGGCAGATGCAAATGGGGATGGGTGATGTATCTCTATTTGTGGATGCTGAAAAAATAGTACAAGATGATGTGTTTTCATATAATCAGGGCGGTTACTCACAACCTAACCAACCCACACAATCAAGTTATGACACAATGTATGAGATGAGTCGGTTACCAGATTATGGTATGACCGGTTGGTCATATTATTATTTTAGTGGGGGAGGTAATAGTGAGCCGTATGTTGGCGGTTCTAGCAGTAATGCATTTGAGGAATATGGTGGTGGTTCAAGAGGAATGTGTTTAGCACTAATAAAGATAGAGCTGAACATTCTTATGGACTCAATGCTGGTGTGATCTTGTCTCCCCCACGTGATCTATTTACATCGACGGCTGGTAGAAATTTGGCCCTCATCAATGAAAATAAAGAATATGAGCAGTACAGTTCAAGTGATGATGAATTTTTAGAAGATGACAACGAAGATGATTCAGACGATGAGGTCGATTTGGGACTGAATTCGAGGCGTATTGCGCAAGAAGACTATGTTCTAATGGCAGGACCCCATGTTCCAATGACAACCTTCTTTGAGAATGAGGAGTTTACACCAATTACAGTGACGAATTCGGGTGAGATGTTGACTTTTTTTGATCCTCGAAATGCAATATTCTCTGTGGGAACATTATTCCGTGACAAGGATACCTTAGTTGCAGCAGTAAGAGAGGTTCACATCAACAGTGATAAGAACTATAAAGTTGTGAGGAGTAATCGTACTCAGTTCATTGCAGAGTGTGAATTTAGTGACGACTATCCTTGGAGGTTGTGAGCTGCTTTGATGAAGAAGAATAGACTGTGGGAAATCACAAAGGTGAGAAAAATGCACACATGCGTTAACAACGAGCCGTTGCAGGATCACCGCAGAATTTTAACAAAATTAATTTCAAGACTTGTGAAACCCCATGTAAGTTTTATAAGTTACCAATATTTATGGGGAATCTATGAGTACATATATACTAGTTGTGTTGATTTGATCTTATTAAATCATGTAACAGGTGATGGAGAGGCCAAATTTGCCAATCATGATTGTTATGACCATGGTAAACGATGAATACCACCATCGTGTTAGTTACCTAAGAGCATGGAGGGGAAAACAGGCAGCAATTGAGGAGATCTATGGTAAATGGAGCATGACATATTCTGTACTCCCCGTGTTCTTAACGACTTTGGTACATTGTAATCCAGGCAGTGTAGTTAAGATTGTTGTTGTCCCTCATGAAACAGTCCATGACACTTCTGTATGCAAGAGAATATTTTGGTGTCTGAAAGTAATGAAGGATGGTTAGCAGCATACACGTCCCATAATTTTAATAGATGGAACATTTTTGAAGGAGAGGTACAAGGGAAAAATCCTTATTGCCATGGGAGTTGATTCGAACAATCACCAATATCCCATTTGTTATGCCTTGGTTGAGGAGGAGACATATGAGAACTGGTCTTGGTTTTTGAAATTGCTCCGTAAACATGTTTGGAAGGAAAGACAGGGTGTGTGCATAATATCAGATCTTGCACCAAGTATTCTTGCAGCAATGAGGGACATGAGGAATGGATTTACGCAACCGTATGGCATGCATCGGTTCTGCTTGTTCCACTTGAGAAGTAACTTTTCCTCACAGCACCCTGGTGGAGAGTTGAAGAAGTTGATGTGGTTAGCTGGGGTAACCACGCAAGTTGGGAAACATGATGCTTACAAGAAAAGAATTAGGCATATATCTCTTCTCCAATGCATTACCTTCAGAACATTCCTGCAGAATTGTGGACATTGTGTCACGACACCGGTGGAGCTCGATATGGGCAAAGTACCACTAATATAATTGAAGGTTTTAATAGTAACATTAGAATGGCTTGTTTCCTTCCAGTGACGGCGATGATGGAGTATATCTTCTACAAGAATGTGAAGATAGTGAACACACAAAGCTACTACAATGTCGAGAAAGCCTGCAAAAGGGTCAAGAGTTGTGTGCGAGGATGACGACAATGTTAACAAAATTTTTGGAGAAAGCTACTACACATAAGGTTGAGACCTATAGTCATCAGATGGGGATCTATCAAGTGACGACACACCGATATCATGTTAAATCGGTGTGGAAAGGTGGTAAAAAGTAGAATGTAGATATTGGTAAACGTAGTTGCACCTGTGACAAATGGACGTGTCACCGTTTACCTTGTTCGCATGTTGTTACAGGTTGTATGACAAACAACATAAACTGGAAGCAGTGGATAGGGCCTTACCATTACTCCTCACAGTTGCAGAGGTTGTGGGAACCTATTATCTTTCCTTTGGCACCTACCCAGTATTGGAATTATGCATTGACCAGGCGTTGACAATAGTATGGGACGTTAGTTGCTGATGAAACTTTGATGAAGGTAAAGAAGAAAAGAGGTGATACGGGGCAATCAGTTAGAATTCGAACAGAGATGGACGGTCCCAGGACGACGGTGACGTGCAGTCATTGTAAGCAAGAAGGACATACTAGGCGCAATGTTAGATGTCCAGAACGTGCAGATTAAGTCACTAGAGTATTTAAAATGTAATTTGTTTGTTGTTATTTTTTTCTATGGATCATTTTCCTAAGTTTCAATTAATTGATCCCCGGTGATTTCTAGTTTAACTTTGTTAATTCATAAAGGTAAGTGACTTTAGCTTGAATTTCTTTGATAAAAATTAAAGTCACGCTTCTTAAAACAATAACAATAATAGGAAAGTAATGGACAACAGTAAATAACATAAATATGTAGTTTAACATTTAACTATTCGTCATCTTCTAAATCGTCATCTTCTGAAGCATATTCTTTCTCCGTTTCTATCTCAGACACGTACTGATCAGTTGCATAATTAGAATTTTGTAGAAGACAACGTTCCTCCTGTTCTGAGAGCTCTCTCCCACTTGCACGAACTGTATATTGAGTTAGCTGAAGCATATAGTGCCGACTTCTACGCAACAACATTTGATTTTTTCCCCCTCTATTGATATCCACCACTACTTCCAAGTTACGTTTAAATGCAGGCCAACTTTGGCCAATCAGGTTGTCTTGATAAATGCCTAATGATTCACGATTAGGTACCCTAGCACAAAGAGTAACTAGGTCACGAACTAAACAGTCTGATTCTAAATACCGATGTGCCCATTCCCGCCGAACGCTTGCAAAGTATTCCACTAGATCAATTTCTTTAAGAGTCTGGTAATCATAATCCCTTTCTACAAGCAACCATTTACTAGGATCCATTTTATGTATATAGATTGAGCATAAGAATAGTATGAATTTATAGAGTTATAATTTGTGGATTTCAAGATAAGGTTATAAAGTTAAGTTATCGACCTGTCAAATCTACCTATAAAGTAAACTGATCGACTGGTGAAATATACATGCCAAAAAAAAAAGTAAAAGTAAACTTATCGACTTGTCAAATCTGTCTTTAACATTAGAGTTCATGGCTATGAACTTGTCATCATAGTTTTATTCAAACACACTAAACAGAATACAGGAAAATAACAAAAAGAGATAGCAATACAAGGAAAAAAATAGACATCCATACAACCAACAAATTCTTTTATTCATCATCATCAGACATCATCGTGTCAGATTCGTAGTCTGGACTTACGCTGAGATTGTGATACTGCATAGCTTGAACTATGTCACCATCTTCAGCATAGTTTCTAGCTGCTTCAACTAGATCATGGCGGAATATACGTAATCGCATTTGATTCTCCTCTTCTCTAACACGGAACAACGCTGTTTCTAGTTGTTGAGGTGTGTCGCGCAACATATTTTTTGCATGCTTTTTTGGTACTCTTAATCCATGAGCGATGCATTGCTCTATACAAGTTATGTGACATTGTGTCCTCCATTCCCACTCATTCTGCATTTTTGTTATTGCATGAGTTGAGTAACGCATATTTGGATCAAGTGGGTAGTAAAAATCTGTTAGTATTGGTGTCCTAGAGACAATACTTTTAATGTTTTATTGAAAACAATTAAGGATTATGTTTTATGTGATTATTTAATTATTATTTATTATGTCTTTATTTACTGCGTTATAAATTGAAAGGATAATAAATGTCCTTGCAATATTAATACGTAATATATATCTTTAAGTATGTGACTTAAAAATGAGATTATATGAATAGTATTTTATTCCTAAAATTCCCTAGTCAAGTATTATTATTTAAGGACAATAATAATGCAATAAGACTAGTATGTTTGTCGACGGATGACCACATCTCATTGGTCATAGGTATGGTGATACTAAAGTCAAGAACATAAGTGTATGTATCAATACATGACACTGGAAAGACCCGCCGTGAGATTCTACATGTTAATAAGTGTCATAAGAAATCTCACTGTGATAATGATGTAATGATCCTCTGACTTGAAATCATTATATTTCTATACGAGAATTAATATACTTTGATTACACTCAAAGTTACCTTTAACCGGGTAATGATAAAGGTGTACATTGGGTATGCTATGAATCGTTTGAGGAATATGAATGATAGATATAGGATTTAACCCTCCAATTCTAGGAGTGATATTATTGGCCTCTTGATTGAGTGAGACTATGAAATGCATGGTCATGCTCAAATATTGATTTGTTTAAATAGTCTACTCATTGATCAAGGAAACAGAGATTAAACGTTGAAGAGGATGACACTATACATGCCTCGAGTTTGATCTATAATATAAGGTTAAAGGGATTATATTACATGGAACATTATTCACGAAAGGTTTAATTGAATCACCAATTATTATTGTTACTTGGATAGCAATGATGTATTACTAGATGCCGCTCATTGTTTATAATTTTATTATTGGATATTAAAATTATTACCAACGTAATAATAACCTAAAGGGTCACACACAAAGAACGTCAAAACGGAGGTTTATTTAAATTACGAATTTAAATATATTATTATTTATTCGAATTTAATTATTGAATTAATTAAGAGGGACTTGATTAATTATATTAGAATTCGGATTTAATAAGTATTATTATTATTCGAATTTAATTATTGAATTAATTAAGTGGGACTTGATTAATTATATTAGAATTTAGATTTAATAATAATAATAACCCAAAGTCATAATGGGTTTTGGAAATCACATGGATTAGGGTTAGGCCCAAAATCTCTCTCTCCCCTATATATACATAATGATATATAGTATTAGGGTTTAATCATCAAAATTTCGTTTTTAGAGAAAAACCCTAGCTGCTCAACATCAAGAGAGGCTAGAGAAAGAGAGAGAGAGAGAGACAAACAATTCGGCTAGTACCAACTCCGGTGATCGTAGGACGATCGGGCGCTCGTGTGGACTTCTTTGGAGAGCAAATCTTTGCAAGAAAGGACTGCTGTGATTCATCTTTCTGGACCTCCATTAAACAGCATACGAAAGCTTTGTTAAGGTATAGACTTCTTCACCATAATCATCCAACGTTATACATGGATCCTGCGATTGAGTTTCGATTTTTATTGTTTTTACGTTAATTCCGCTGCATTTTCATGCTCGAAACCCTTCAATGGCATCAGAGCTACGTGTATAATGGGATGATTTGGTTATGTGTTTAACAGTTTTTCGATGTATGTAAACATATATATAATATGCCATGACTATATATTGATATATATGTTTTATATGATTTTGAATATATGATATTCATGTGTTGTATAATCATGGGATGATTGTGTGTATTGCTGTATGTATATGATACATGTTTGTTCTTGTTATGGAAATCGTATTCGATACGAATTCTGAAACGGCTTCGGTAGATTTTCTGAAATCTGTGTCTAGTGTCCGATTTTCGTAAACGATATGTGTTTTCTGACTGGAATCGTGTTAGTGAGCAATACTGACTTTGTCAGCTTCGAATCTGTAAGCCGTTTGACGATGTTCCAGGCCCCGAAACGGCGATTTATTATTTTCTGAATTTTTTTTGATTTTCTGAAATTTTAAAATTTATTATATATGATTATATGATATGTTTATATAATATGAGATATATTACATGTGTTATGTGACAACATGGTGTATGGTTATGACCTAAAGACCCATAGGGTAGTGGTTTTGTTTTATGGTTTTGGTTTCTAAATACGACTTGCATGTCGTTTATTCATTATAATTGTTAATCTCGAATGTAACTCGAGTTCTTCTTGTAATTTCATTAGAATAGATTTATTTATTATTCAATGTAATTGTTCAATGGAGACTTGGAAGCAAGGAAGCTAGGAGGCAATCCAGATGATGGAGCAATGAACAAGATAAAGACATGTAATAGTGTAGTATTTAAAACCACCATAGATTGACCTTGATAATTCCATTAGCTTGGAAATATCACATAGGATGGGGCCATAACCAAACACGTTTAATTTATGCACAATACATATATGTATATGAATGCATGTGTAGATATGTATGTGTTGGAATGATGTATGTATTAGATACGACACCCATGCCATGTCTGCTTAAGAAAGATAAAATCTGTAACGATTCAAGATTTTAAAATTAACAAACGATCATGAGATTCTTGTGTTTATGAAATATGGATTTTTAAAACACGGAATTAAATATTAATTTTTGATATCTATAACTGGGATTTTCTGACAAAAACGGATATGCGTATTCGTAAGGCTGATGGGTTTTAAGTGTGACCACTGGTATCCTCCATCTACCTGGGAAATGAACAATTTAAGATGTCAATTTGAAATATTTGGTTCAAGGAAAAATTGAGGATCTCTTTATGATGTGATCATGATCGTTATAAATTTTCTAAATCCCTTAACAAAATATTAAGTTTTACTCGGATGCTTTCCAATGAATGAACACTCATCGAATCCTAGATCGATTAGGGGAAGGACTGTCAGTGGCAGGGGACTCCTATCTATCGTGGTGAGATACGACGAATATAAACGGTTATATTCGGTCGTTGTATCATTGGGTCTAACTTAACTGAGTCGTCATAATAAGGTGAAAATAAACGGTTATATTCAACCATTATGAACTTAGAAGCATAGAGTTTGGTTAAAAGTCTATTAGATAGATACGATCAATCGTTGTTCACCAAACTATCCAAGAATTATATATGATATAATTGACAACTGTTGTCTACCTAAATAATCATTTTTTAAGGACTTCCAGTGGTTGACTTAGGACATGACGAAATATGGATCTTGGCTCACTAGAAAGAATTATGGGATATACTTTCCAAATTAATAGTAAGGGCTATTAATTTGATAAAAATAGTGGGAGATATATTATGAATATATCATAATCATTTGAACATAATAAATAACTCAGACAATCTAATGTTTATTTTATGCATATTAAACATTGTAGATATTTAAATGGCAAACAATATAAATACTTTCTCCGTACGAGCAACCCTTGAGAAGGATAAGCTGACAATAACTAACTTCCTGGATTGGTATAGGAATTTGAGGATTGTCCTCATGCAAGAGCGTAAGCTCCATGTCATTGAAATTCCTTCACCTGCTCCTCCTACTGAGAATGCAACTCGCGTTCAGCAAAATGCTTATCAGAAGCATATTGATGATGTGAATGATATTGCATGTCTCATGTTGGCAACCATGAGTGTTGAGCTTCAAAAACAACATGAACATATGGATGCTTATGAGATGATTGAACACCTTCAAAGAATGTTTGAGGGACAAGCTCGTCAAGAAAGGTTCGACACGAGCAAAACACTGTATGCTTGCAAACAGGGAGAGCGTGAACCTGTTCAACCACATGTTTTGAAGATGATAGGTTATATTGAGTATCTTGATACTTGGGTTTCCAGATTGGTTTGGAAGCTCAGATTGACTTAATCTTGCAATCTTTGAACCGCAACTATACTCATTTTGTTATGAACTACAATATGAATGAGATAGACAAAACACCCACTGAATTGTTGGCCATGCTACGAACTACTGAAACCAACATGAAAAGGCTGAACCTGCTGCCATGTTAATGGTAGATAACAAAGTTAAGGCTAATAGGAAAGGCAAATGGAAGGGAAAGAAGAAGATTGGATCTGCTTCTGGTCCCAAGCCAAAGGCTAATCCCAAACAGACTTTAAAGCCTAAGGGTGTTGTTGCAAAGGGTGATTGTCACTACAATGGTAAACCAGGTCATTGGAAGAGAAACTGTCATGCTTATTTGGAGGATCTGAAGAAGAAGAAGGCTGGTCAAGCTTCTGATTCAGGTATTTATGTTATAGAGGTCAATTTGTCAACTTCTACATCATGGGTATTGGATACTGGATGTGGTTCTCACATTTGTATAAATGTACATGAACTACAAAGGAGTATGACTTTGGCTAAAGGAGAGGTCGACCTACGAGTTGGCAATGGAGCAAAGGTTGCTGTTTTAGCTGTAGGGACTTATTATTTATCATTGCCCACAGGGCTTATTTTAGAACTTGAGAACTGTTTTTACGTGCCTGTAATTTGCAGAAACATTATTTTGGTTTCTTGTTTAGACAAGAAAGGTTTTGCATTTTTAATTCAGAACAATAGTTGTTCCTTTTCTTTGAATAATGTTACCTATGGGGTTGCACGTTTATTTAACGGTTTATATGTTCTTGATTTAGACACTCCTATCTATAATGTGAATAACAAACGTCATAAAATAAATGACTCAAATCAAACATACCTCTGGCACTGTCGTTTAGGCCATATAAATGAGAAGCGCATTTCCAAGTTACATAAGGATGGATACTTGGATAAGTTTGACTTTGAATCATACGAAGCATGCGAACCTTGTCTTATTGGAAAAATGACTAAATCTCCTTTTACTGGACAAGGTGAAAGGGCCACTGAATGATTAGAACTTATACATAGTGATGTATGTGGTCCTATACGTACTATGACAAGAGGTGGCTTTTACTACTTTATCACGTTTACTGATAAATTCAGTAGATATGTGTATCTTATGAAGAACAAATCCAATTCTTTTGAAAAGTTCAAAGAAATAAAGTTGAAGTAGAAAAACAAACTGGCGGAAGTATTAAGACTCTACGATCTGATCGTGGAGATGAATACTTAAGCCATGAATTTAAGAGTTTATTAAAAGAGTGTGGTATTGTATCACAACTCACTCCTCCCGGAACACCACAATGGAATGGAGTTTCTGAAAGGAGGAATCGTACTTTGTTGGACATGGTACGATCGATGATGAGTCATACAGATCTTCCAATTAGTTTCTGGGGCTACGCCCCGGAGACGGCTGCTTATACACTTAACCAAGTTCCTACTAAAATGGTTCAGAAGACTCCATATGAGATATGGACTAAGAAACGTCATAGCATGTCATTTATGAAAATATGGGGATGTGAAGCGTTTGTGAAACGTTTAACTTCTGACAAGCTAGGACCTAAATCAGACAAATATAATTTTGTGGGATACCTAATTGAAACAAAGGGTTATTCATTCTATAATCCTTCCGAGAACAAAGTGCTTGTTGCTCGAACTACAGTTTTTCTTGAAAGAAAAATGCTTTCGAAGAAAAACAGTGGGAGGATAATAGATCTCGATGAAGTTCGAGGCCCACAAGATAACATTGAACCAATGGAGGAACTTGAGCAGGATGTACAAGACCACAACACTGCTTAAGAAACACAGGTTATTCGTAGGTCTACTAGGATTCGCCATGAGCCTGAGAGATATTATGGATTTCTCTTAACTCAAGATGGTGATGTGATGCTTATCGACGAAGATGAGCCTCTCACCTACTAAGATGCTATGAACACTCCAGAATCCATGAGATGGCTGGATGCCATGAAATTTGAGATGGAATCCATGTATACTAATCAAGTATGGACTTTGGTTGATCCACCTAAAGGGGTAAAACCTATAGGGTGCAAGTGGGTTTTCAAGAAGAAGACCGACATGGATGGTAATGTATAGACCTATAAGGCACGATTGGTGGTAAAAGGTTTCAAGCAAATTCATGGTATTGACTATGATGAGACTTTTTCACCAGTGGCTATAGTCAAGTCCATCAGGATTTTGCTTGCTATAGCTGCTTACTATGATTATGAAATCTGGCAGATGGATGTCAAAACCGCTTTCTTAAATGGGAGCCTTGAAGAAGATATGGATGTGTATATGACACAGCCTGAAGGTTTTGTTGATCCAAAGAATGCTGTAAAGGTATGTAAGCTGCGTCGATCCATTTATGGATTGAAACAAGCCTCAATGAGATGGAATAATCGTTTTGATGAAACTGTCAAAGAGTTTGGGTTTATTCAAAATGAAGATGAACCATGTGTTTACAAGAAGGTAAGTGGGAGCAATGTGGCATTCCTATAATTATATGTTGATGATATATTAATAATAGGGAATGACATTCCTTCTTTACAGGTTTTTAAGACTTGGTTGAGTAAGAATTTCTTAATAAAAGACTTAGGCGAAGCGACCTATATTTTAGGTATCAAGATCTATAGAGATAGATCAAGAAGAATGATCGGCCTAAGTCAAAGTAGATTCTAGTCTAATCCAGGTGAAGGTAACTAGACAACAGTCAAGAATATTCTTAAGTACTTGAAGAGGACTAAAGATTAATTCTTGGTATATGGAGGAGAAGATAAGCTGGTAGTAAAAGGTTACACCGACGCTAGTTTCTAGACAAACAAGGATGATTCGATTTCTCAGTCTGGATTTGTGTTTTGTCTAAATGGAGATGTTGTATGCTGGAATGGTTCACAGCTGAGACAGTTGTTGATTCTACAATAGAGCCTGAGTATATTGATGCTTGCGAAGCAGCCAAGGAGGCTGTTTGGGGATGTACTTAGGATATATCACCTAATTAATAAGATTAATAATCGAGGGGATATACATATATGTAAAGTGCATACAAATGATAACATTGCAGATCCAGTGACTAAGGCTTTGTCGCAGCAGAAGCACGAAGGTCATACTAGTTCCATGGGTATTAGATACATGAGAGATTGGCTCTAGTACAAGTGGGGGATTGTTAGTATTGGTGTCCTAGAGACAATACTTTTAATGTTTTATTGAAAACAATTAAGGATTATGTTTTATGTGATTATTTAATTATTATTTATTATGTCTTTATTTACTGCGTTATAAATTGAAAGGATAATAAATGTCCTTGGAATATTAATACGTAATATATATCTTTAAGTATGTGACTTAAAAATGAGATTATATGAATAGTATTTTATTCCTAAAATTCCCTAGTCAAGTATTATTATTTAAGGACAATAATAATGCAATAAGACTAATATGTTTGTTGACGGATGACCACATCTCATTGGTCATAGGTATGGTGATACTAAAGTCAAGAACATAAGTGTATGTATCAATACATGACACTGGAAAGACCCGCCGTAAGATTCTACATGTTAATAAGTGTCATAAGAAATCTCACTGTGATAATGATGTAATGATCCTTTGACTTGAAATCATTATATTTCTATACGAGAATTAATATACTTTGATTACACTCAAAGTTACATTTAACCGGGTAATGATAAAGGTGTACATTGGGTATGCTATGAATCGTATGAGGAATATGAATGATAGATATAAGATTTAACCCTCCAATTCTAGGAGAGAGACAAACAATTCGGCTAGTACCGACTCCGGTGATCGTAGGACGATCGGGCGTTCGTGTGGACTTCTTTGGAGAGCAAATCTTTGCAACAAAGGACTGCTGTGATTCATCTTTCTTGACCTCCATTAAACAGCATACGAAAGCTTTGTTAAGGTACAGACTTCTTCACCATAATCATCCAACGTTATACATGGATCCTGCGATTGGGTTTCGATTTTTATTGTTTTTACGTTAATTCCGCTGCGTTTTCATGCCCGAAACCCTTCAAAATCATAGTCACACCACCATTTCCTACCCATAGCTTTGAAGATATCTCTTGGTGTATAACTCATTCTTAATATATGTATATTTTCTATGTGTATTATAACTTAATTTGAGACCGCTAATTCAATCTATTTATATGAATTCTTAAAACATTATTGTATTTTTATTTTAACTAAATGATTGGTCAAAAGAATAGTTAATGTCTGTGAAAAGTAAAATTCAAATGTGTGGAAAGTAAAATTTGAATTTTTTTTTGAAAAATTTTAAGTTGTGCAAAGTAAAAGTTAAAATTGTGGAAAGTTAAAGTTAAAGCTGTGGAAAGTAAAAGTTAAATCTGTGGAAAGTATTGTTTCGCTATAAATTTTGTTTTCCTTTAACAATTTCCCTATACTAATCAATTTCATAAGTTCATGAAGTAAAGTTGCAGCAAATGGATAAGGGGAAGAAACCAATGATTCCTGAAAATGTGAGTGAAAGGGTGCCTCCAAATAAGATGGGGAAGAAAGTCACCTTCTGCCTACCAAGTCGTGATCTCCATATAGAGGAAAATGAAGAGAAGTTGGATTTCTTACTGAATATAGTAGACCGGGAAGAAAATGCAAAGTTTAAAAGAATGGAGCGCGGATAATGGTGGTTGTCAAACGTTTTGGAAGATCTGAAGAAGAAGGGGCATCTAATCATGGAAGGGGTAACTTATGTAAAGTTGTTGGTTATTGTTAGTTTAACACTTATTAAAGCACAACAATTTTATCATAATCACACTAACATAAAATAATATAATATAACCTGATGAACATACGAAACATTAAACAACATAATAATACAAAAAACATCAACCCACATGTCCTTCTTTGTATCATAATGAATTATTTGTTAGTAATTGTGCTCTAGAGACAATACTTTTTATATTTTAAGGAAAATATTTATTATTAAGGATTATGTTTTATTGATTATTATTTATTTATTATGTTTTATTTACTGCGTAATAAATTGAAAGCATAATAAATGTCCTTGGAATTTTGATACGTATTATATATCTTTAAGTATGTGACTTAAAAATGAGATTATATGAATAGTATCTTATTCCTAAAATTCCCTAGTCGAGTATTATTATTTAAGGACAATAATAATGCACAAAGACTAGTATGTTTCTTGACAGATGACCACATCTCATTGGTCATAGGTATGGGGATACTAAAGTCAAGAACATAAGTGCATGTCTCAATGCATGGCACTGGAATGACCCGCTGTGAGATTCTACATGTTAAGTAAGTGTCATAAGTAATTCTCACTGTGATAATGGTGTAATGATCCTTAGACCTGAAATCATTATATTTCTATACGAGAATTAATATACTTTGATTACATTAAAAGTTATCTTTGACCGGGTGATGATAAAAGTGGACATTGGGTATATTATGAATCGTATGAGAAATATGAATGATCTAGATGGGATTTAATCCTCCTAATTTTAGGAGTGATATTATTGGCCTCTTGTTTGAGTGAGACTATGAAATGCACGGCCGTGCTCAAATGATGATTTGATTTTAATAGTCTACTCATCGATCAAGAAAATAAAGATTAAATTATGAAGAGGATGACACGAGACATGCCTTGAGTTTAATCTATAATATCAAGATTAAAGAGATTATATTACATGGAACATTATTCACGAAAGGCTTAATCGAATCACCGATTTATTATTATTACTTGGGTAGCAATGATGTATTACTAGATGCCGCTCATTGTTTACAATTTTAATTAGATATTAAAATTGTTGCCAACGTAATAATAACCTATAGGGTCACACATAAAGAACGCTTGAAGGAGAAATAATTTAAATTATGAATTTAAATTAAATAAGTAATTTATTTTATTTATGATATTAATTAAGTATGACTTAATTAATTATATAAATAGAATAAATGAATTACTTAAACTCTTTCCAAAATTAATAATTAATTAATTAAGTGAGACTTAATTAAATAATTTAGAATTTTGGATTAGTATTAATTATAATTGGATTATAATTAGAAAACTTATTCCTCTCTCTATATAATCTCTTTATGGGCTGATTTAATAAGATAGAGATTTTACAAAAACCCTAGCCGCTCTGAGAGAGGAGGAAGATAGAGAGAGAAGAAGTTTTCGGGTGCTAGTACACATCAATCCTTCATGAAAAGTGTTTGTGTGGATACCGTAGAGCGTAGATCGCGAGAGCGGGATACGTGGTGATTAAATAAGCTTTGGACCTCCATTAATCTTCCATTAATGAACTGTTAAAGCTTCTAAAGGTATTTATTCTTTATCTCCGAATTAAATCTTTTATTTTCGCATGGATCCTGCGGAGGGTTTCGCTATTTTGATTTATTTTTGCGTTTATTCCGCTGCGTTTGTGTCACGAAACCCTTCATTATTATCATGCTTGATAGCGGCTTCTAGCTCCCGTACCTTCTCTAGAAATTCTAACCATTTTGTATTGGCCTTTGCACGAACCTTATCCAACCTTTCCTGGTACACAACCCACATCTCCTTCTTCATATCAGAAATTTTCTGTTGCATGTTAGTGTAGAGCTCTCCAACAGCGATCAAGGCACGTCCCGTTAGCGGCTCATCAAGCCAAACAAAATAACCACACCGTCGACTAACGCATCGCTCCCAGCGCCTACCGGCATTTTCACTGGTTCACAAATTACCTATCTCGGGCTCTACACCACAGAAGCACATCTCTTGCCTATCCATGATAAAATATGTAATAAAATTAATGTAATATTGAATACTGAAATGTAGGTGTTACAAGTGAATCTAAAAATGACAATTTATAGGCCAAATTATATGACCGTTATAAGTAAAAACTTTAAAGCCGTTATATAGTCGTTGAAATTATTTTAAAATTATAGAGCCGTTATATAGCCGTTGGAATTTAGAACCGTTATACAGCCGATTCTATTAGTAAATATTGTGTCCTTTTAACAACCAAGCAAATACAAGCCATATAACCAAACTTATTTTATTAAAATTATAGGTTGAGTTTGAAGATATGGATAAGGGAAAAATTCCATCGGAGAATGATTGCTCCCCAGTTTATCAGCTTGATTTTAATAAATTCTGTGCCAAACAACGCATGGAGAATAAAGTCGAGAAAAATTCTGTATACTCAAAAGCGTTAGACGTCTATTGCAAGAAAATGAAAGAGATACGTAATGTAAAAAAAAGTCATTGACCTGAACCTTATAACATTAATGAAGATATAGATGAAAGTTCTGATGAAGATGTAAAAAAAGTCATTGACCTAAGTGCTTTTTGATAAGTTGTATTCTTACTTCGATGTAAATGTAACTGTAATGTGTTTCAAAATGAAGTCCACAAGTTACAATTATTAATCAGTAAAAATGCAAGAAAATCAAGTCATGTTTCATATTTCTTGTGTATTCCGGGACACTTTTAGGGGTTAAAAATTAGTTGAAATAAACGAGCATTTTCTATATTTTACTTTGTCACTACTAATTTGAATTGCCTACTGTAGCAAAATGTTATGAAATGGAGAAAATGAAGTCCATCAGATATAATTATTAATCTCTAAAAACAGAAGAAAATCAACTTTCTTCTACTATACAAAGTTAAAGTAATGTTCGGCAATGTTGTAAAAGTTGATAGGCCTTGTCATATACCTACCAAAGTAAAAGTAATGTTCTGCAAAGTTGAAAAACTTGATAGGTCTTGTCAATTATCTACAACATGGACTAACAGTGCAAAGTAATTCATGTTTAATCACATTCCAACCGAAGCTATATTTCTTATTTCCCTTTAAATATTCGTATGTGAATTCATGTAAATGTACTATTAAATTTATACCTAAATCAAGTGGATAGGGGGAAGAAACGAATGAATCCTGAAGATCTGAGTCAAGGTAAAGATGGGAGTATAACTTCCAGAGTTTGAATATACCTGTACACTTTATTACTAATCATTTTAGTAATATATTGTAGGTAACCAGCTTCAAATGAATAAGGGAAAGAAATTGATGAATCCGAGAGATGTGAGTTAAAAAGGGGGTAAGAAAGCTATGCTGAAGAAATTTCTGAGTCTAACTGGGGTTACAAGCCTGAAAAGTATTCGGGAGTCGGTTGGGAGGCTCTCTGAAGCTGAAAGGGAGAAAAAAATGCGGGACTATCAAACGAGGAGTTTGGAAAAAAAGGCCCTAGTCATGAAGGGAAGGCGAGAAAAGATTGGTAAAGACTAGGTACCAACCCAGTTAGAATATTCGCACTTCCCTGCTGACGCGGGTCCTATAATGGATGAGAGTCTTAATGCACAGTGGAAGGTTAATGCAGATAGGGATGCGAATCGCATCAGTGAAACTGAAAGAAGAGTTGTGTTGGACAAAATCCATCAAGACTATCGCGCCAAATATAAGGAAATTGAGGAACACGAGTTTGTTAAATGGTGGTCATCTCATCCAAATGGTGAAGATGAAGATGACAGTTCTGACTAATGAAATATGAAGATGCCAAAAATAAAGATGACTTGTTCATTGTAGTTTTATTTATGTAATGTTTATGTTAATTGTCTTCTATAGCTTTCATGTATTTTATGTACCTTTTCAAGCATTAATCAATTTTTTTCAAGAAAAAATGTGTATTCAGGAGCATATTTAGGGGGTTAAAAAGTGGTTGAAAAAAATTCCATTTTTAAATTTTATCATTGTTAATACTAATTTGAAGTGTCTATTATAGCAATATGTTGTGAAATGGAGAAAATTATTTCTACAAATTATAATTATTAATCCATAAAATCGGAAGAAAATCAATTTTTTCAAAAAAAAGTGTATATCGGGGCATATTTGGGTGGTTGAAAAAAAATCCAATTTTTAAATTTTCTCATTGTTACTACTATTTGAAGTACCTACTATAGCAATATGTTGTGAAATGGAGAAAATGATATCTACAATTCGTAATTATTAATCCATAAAAACGGAAGAAAATCAACTTTTTTAAGAAAAAATATGTGTTCCGGGACATATTTATGGGGTAAAAAATTGGTTGAAAAAAATTCTATTTTTAAATTTTATCATTGTTACTACTAATTTGAAGTGCCTAATATAGCAATATGTTGTGAAATGGAGAAAATGATTTCTATAAGTAACAATAATTAATCCATAAAAACGGAAGAAAATCAACTTTTTCAAGAAAATATGTGTATTCTGGGGAATATTTAGGGGGTTAAAAAGTGGTTGAAAAAAACCCAATTTTTAAATTTTTTCATTGTTACTACTAATTTGAAGTGCCTACTATAACAATATGTTGTGAAATGAAGAAAATGATTTCTACAAATTATAATTATTAATCCATAAAAATGGAAGAAAATAAACTTTTTCAAGAAAAAATGTGTATTCCGGGGCATATTTAGGGGGTTAAAAAGTGATCGAAAAAAATTCCATTTTTAAATTTTATCATTATTACTACTAATTTGAAGTTCCTACTATAACAATATGTTGTGAAGTGGAGAAAACGATTTCTACAAGTTATAATTATTAATCCATAAAAATGGAACAAAAACAACTTTTTTAAGAAAAAATGTGTATCCCGGGGAATATTTAGGGGGTTAAAAAGTGGTTGAAAAAAACCAATTTTTAAATTTTCTCATTGGTACTACAAGTTTTTCTACAAATAAAACTACAAATACTTTTATGAGTCATGCAAAGTCTTCATGAAAATAGGACACAATTGGAGTAATACACAATGATAACTTAATAACCAAACAAGTCTAGCATAACCAAATCCCTACAAAATATGGGTGTCTGTAAAACATATCCTCCCTTTACCTTTAACATGTCTAGGTGGTTGTTGTCTCTGATGCACATTACCACCTTCTACATCTCTAACGAGGGAACTAAATGTGTTACTCTGTGATCCAAACACCTCAAATCCATGAATAGGCGTTTGGTAGCCCTGTGACGTATCTACATGGGTCAACTGATACTGCTCTTGAGTACCACCAAGATCCCATGCACCTCCTCCAGGAATAGGGATATACTGCTCCTATCCCCCCACCGGACCATGTATCCCAACCTACCATCACCACTATCATGCATCGTGCCTCCTCAACCTCCTCCATCGAATATCTGAGACTGATGATAAGAAGGATGGTCTGTCCAAGAATCCCATCCATCGTCAGCACTACACGGTGTCGTGCCTCCTCATCCTCCTCCAGCAGACATCTGGGACTGATGATATGAATGACCCTGTGTCCATGTACCCCATCCCCCCTCTGAGTGGGGAGGCGAAGACTCTATCATGAAACCTAAAGAAGTGTGCACATCTCAGGCAACATGGTCATTGTACGTCCTCGGCTCAGGAACAACTGGGACATCTCGAGGACGACCAATTCTTCTTCCAATACTTCTGTGTCGCTGATAACCGCATCAGCCACCTGATAAAGGGGGAACCGGCTCAGGCAACGTGTACTGATAAGAACTACAACCAGTAGAGGTCAACTGGTCCCCTAGAATCGTACGTGCCTCATCGACATCGGGATCAGGATGCTTGATGGCATGATAAGCTTGGGAAATCCCCTCGGCCTATATGAAAGAAGTTCAATCTTCTCAAAACCAAAATAAATTTATAACAACATTACGAATCACTAAATCATTAACATATATTGACCTTACATAGTATTGTGAATATCCACATGTGCCCTGAAATCCATGCTCTCTAGACGATCGCCTGGGATCAACTACAAATTGGCGGGTAATGGTGGAATACCATCCATCATATGCTGATGTAAACCTTACAGCTCCATCCTTGATATATTTGTAGTGATGCGGTGTCATGGCCTCGCTAAGCCTGGACTCCCAAAGCTGGATGAATGTGCTATGGACAGAGACCAAATCTAAATGATTATTATAGGCCACATGCATCCTCTCGTGGCTCTCCTCATGTGAGCCACGTGGTATATCCTGCCTAAAGCCAAACTGCCTGGTCACACGATCAGGATAACACCACTCGACAACTTCTTCAAATATGAGGGGACATTTTGATGTCCACAAAGTCCGAGTAAGAACATCATGGAAGAACGCATGGAACATCAAATATCAGGATATCACCATCCAGACCTCTGTATGACCTCCAACAGAAGAATGCATCAGTACCCATGGCATCCAACTCGTAACGAACAAAACACGACTGTGAGTGTGGAACAGATATCATACTTAACCGAACCTTCCACCTGCAATAAATTTGTGGGTCAATAACAGTTGACAACAAAGTTTCCATCAAATTTCACAAGTATTTTTTACTATCGTACCTCATAGCCAAGGGATACTGAATGTATGCATCATCTCTATGTACTAGAGCTAGTGGAGGGAAATGCTCCCAGATCCATACCTAATTCAAATTTAAAAGTCATATTCACATATCTTAAAGGGAAATGATGCATGTATAATAAATTACATTTACCTGCAATAGTGTAGTACACCTGCAGAAGTCGTTCTTCCTACCAATACTAGTAGAGCACAACTTCTTGTATAAGAAGGCAAACACCGCGCTACCTCAACTATACGCCTGTACCTGGGTAAAGTCTTGTACATACTCTAAGAAGTCCACCTGCAACATGTTCCTAGATGCGTTGGGAAAAACGGAACCAATAATCATAACCAAATGTGCCCGGATGTGAAATAACAACTATCTGTCAAAATCAACTGAATCCTAGTCCAGCCGATCACATGCACCAAAATGATCTACCAACCATGTCAACTTAAATCCACCCCTATTCACGTCATCGCCAATAGGGTACACACCTAAAAAATCACCAACCATAAGGCGCTTCTCTTCTAAAATTTGTTGACGAAATGAATGCATAACAGGAAATCCAATAGTAGGCAGCTCCAGTATATAATAAACGTCCTCTAAAGTGATAGTCACCTCCCTAAAATGAAAATGAAATATATGTATCTCCGGGCGCCATTTATCCACAAATGCAGTAATCAATCCTGGATCATGTTTAATTGCCCCAATCTGATAAATGCCATGAAAACCAGATGATACAATAGCTGCCAAGATATCTGGATGTGGTGGATATTTTTTAACTTTATCCCAATATCCACGATAGTTAACGCGCGTACGAAAATCTGGCAATTCCTGCAAACAATTACATGATTTATGATTATATCTGTTAAACGAATTACATAGTGATAATAAGATATTTATACCTCTAATCTGACAATAAATATTTGAAAAATTATATACCTCTCCATGCCATATATGTTCCGAAAGATGCTCCTGTTGTCGGGTCAGTAAGGATCCGTCAATAGCACGAGGATGGTAACTAACTGAATCCATATATGTTTTTACAAAATTAAAAAAAATATTAATTAATCAATTTTTATTAAAGCTTAGTAACTTACTAGAACTATTATATTTTATATAAAATATATTAAAAAGTTTTAATCGAAAATCTAAAATTTAAAAAATGTACATATATACTTCAAAATTCTAATTATAAAATCCAAATATTCTTTTAAATATATGATATTCTTCAAATGATGGTAACTAACTAAATCCATATATGTACCTACAAAATTTAATATAATATTGAAGTAATTGTTAATTATAAAATCTAAACAATTTTTAAATATTCTTTGAAATATATGATATTCTTCAAATGATTTATTAAAATTTTTAAATATATAAGTATATATTTATATTTATATTTATATATTATAAAATATAATTTCTAAAATATATTTTATATCATTTTCCCTCTTATATATATTTATATTCGGAAAATATAATTTTTTATATATATATCAATTTTTATAATTTGAAAAATATAATTTGAAAAATATAATTTATATAATTAAATTTATATTTATATATTAGTAAATATAATTTTTATAATATATTTATATATTTATATTCAAAAAATATCATTTCTAATGTTAATATATATATATATATATATATATATATATATATATATTAAAAAAATATTTATTTTTTTAATTGTCAAAAATATAATTGTTAATATATTATTATATATTAAAGTTCCAAAATATAATTTATACAAATTTATATATTTCAATAATTATATTCAAAAAAAAGATTTTTTTATTAATACTATTATTTTTTTATATTCATAAACTTTAAAAAAATATTTAGATTTTTATATAATTTTTTTTCAAAATTTAATCAACTAACATACTAATTATTCACTAATCAACATATTATTTCAACATATTAATTATTCTTTAATCAACATACTAATTATTCACTAATCAACATATTAATTGAGTAACTAAAATGATACTAGATTCAAATTTATATTAATTTACTTACACTAATTGAATTCAAAACAATAATATTAATCAATTATATAATGTAAGTAGCATAAGAAATCACAACAAGAACTCGAATTAAAACACTAAAATTGGAATAAGAACGATAAGAACATGAAACAAGAGTAAAGATATCGAAAAGAGTAAGAAATGAGATGATTACGCGGGGGAGAGTGCAAGTGAGTTCGCCGTGTGCAAGTGAGTTCGCCGTGTGCAGTTGAGATTGTGAGGTCGCGTTGTTCGCCTTGTGCAGTTGAGATGCTGTGTTCGCTGTGTGTAAGGGAGATTGTTGGGAATCTACATGTAACTTGAAGATAATACTAAAACTTAGAATTATAGAAATTTTCAATAATTGTAACTGATCAACTGATATGAAATTTATAAATATCAATTGATCAGGGAATCATTTATCAGTTGAAATGTTTATCTGAATCAACTGATAATATGGATTGTGGCATATGTGTACTTAGTCTATTTTTCAATTGATAAGGTGTAAATCAATTGATATTTTCATCAATTGATACTAGAGTCAATTGATATAGGTCATCAACTGAGGTGTAACTTAGACTGTTAAATTGTGATTATTTGAAGACAAGAAAATTATACAATGGAAGGATGATCAGTTGATATTGAAGCATCAACGGATAGAAGATCAATCGAAGAAACCAAGTCAAGAGTTGAAGACCATCAACTTATGTGAAGACCCATCGATTGATATCATTTATCAATCGATAAAGCAACTATACTTATCAATCGATGGACATCAAGATCAATTGAAGAACATTATCAGTTGATGAATAAGGAAAGAGTCAATTGATATGCTTAACAGCAAATTATCAATTGACTGTGACAAAAAGGCAATCTGTCAGAGATCCAGAAAGACAAAAGAACACCTATGGAAGACAGTCTAGGGTGGCTGTGAAGACTCAATCAGAAGATGTCTTTCAAACCTTTATTCTAAAATAGAAAAAGGTAAAAGGAAGGTAGGTAGAAACAATCCTAGAATAGGAATTGTAAAAGCACACTTTTGGTATATAAACAAGTGTAGCAGCATTATTAGAAAACAGACAAGTTAGACAATATTTCTTAATCAACTGTTCTAGCTTGAGAGCACATTTGTAAGAACAGTTGATTTGTTTTCTAATCTTGTAAAAACGCAACTAGGTTTCTTTTTTAACCTAGGAACATTGAACAAAAATATACACTGATAGAAAAACCAATCCATCAGTAATTTTTAAATCTTTGCTCAGTTTATTTTTCAGTCTTAATTTGTTTGAACATATTCTCTCTAATTCTCAAACATCAAGAATAAATATTAGAACAAGCAAAAAGTTTTAATATTTGTATTCAACCCCCCTTCTATAAATATTGACATTGTTCTAGGGAATAACAAAGATGTATGTTGTGCGGCTGGTACTGTTAAGAAGAACTAGGTTTTAAAACAACCCTATTTAAACGACGTCGTATGGTGTATGTACTTAGCTGCTGTGTTCGCCGTTGAAAACTGAAAACAAAGTCTTTTTTCAGCTTGAGTGTTCGCCAATGGAGATGGTAAACACTTTAGGAAAAAAAATATTTTTGTAAGCTGTGTTCGTCACTGAAAATGGTGTACAATCTTTCTGTTTGTCATTCCGTATGGCGTACAGATCTGTTCAACAAGCCCATCAATTAACAGTTATGTTTGCCATTTTTGGGAATTTGCTGTACCATTTTTGAAACAAATTGAATGTTTGTCCTATTTTTGAAACATCAACCTAGTCCATGTGCCAATTATGAAATGGAGCCCTATTGACCCTTATACCAATTCATAAAAATATATGACCAAGATCAGTCATTAATCTGTTAAATCTTGAAGTCTTACGTCATGACTCATAAGTCTACACGAGACTACTCTAAATATTACCTAAAAAGTCAAAACCTTTCGGGACTTAAAAAACCTCAATTGTTTTCTCAGTTACACAAGTAGGGGGGTGAATACTTGTGTTCTTTTTCTGCCTGATTAAAATCAACTTAATATGATTTAAAGCTTTGAATTAAAAATAAAGATCAAACACAAAGATATGAATGAATACTATTTGTATTATTGATGAGTATATACAAACTCTCCTAGGGTGTACAAACCTAGCAGCTTCTCTGTGTTCCTCACAACAACTCTTTCTATCCCTATGCTCTCACAAAACTTCTTTAATAATATTAGGTTACATAGAATGTTTATGTAGAGAGATGCTTATCAACTAATAACAGAAAATTAAATTACAATAGGAATAAAATTCCTAATTATTAGTTGACAGTTTTCTTCTGAAATTCTCTTTCCTTCCCATAGCATATCTGCAATATATTTGTCTTTATCTTCGAAGACTTTCCTTCCATGTGATCATCTTCCAAATTTAAGTTTAACTTTATAGACTCTGAAATCTTCAGACTCTGACAGACCATAGACTTTGATAGTCTGTAGATTCTGACAGACTATAGACTCTGATAGTCTATAGACCTTGATCATCTTCCAGACTCCGATCTTCATCTAGACTCTGGTTTCACTTTCTATATAAAATCTTCTAAGTACAAGTGATAAGAATGTTGACTATCTAGACTCTGATTATATAAAAGTTCAAAAACTAGAAAGAATTTGTTAGGTCCCGAAGTATCATGGAAGGGGAGTTAAATACGATACTCACAATAATTTAAATTATTTTTTGGAATTTGCAGATAAATAAATTATTTCCTCAGAGTGGGTGTGGCCATTTGTAGTGTTTAGGTGAGTAGCCTACTAATTTTTTGTATGTCCAGATAAATTAATTATGTTCAAGAAAATTAGCAAGTAAAATAAATGGGACAAGATTCAGGGAATATATCTTTTATATATATACCCGGAGGTTGCTACACGCAGTTAAAAATATATCTGGTTTCCAAAGAACAAATTAGTTCTTTGCTACTAATACAAAAATATAAGGCTCAGTTCCTATACAAATATATCTAAATTAGTACAAGGAAAAACTGAGTCCGTAGGAAGTGATATCTAGGAGCCCTGAGAATTTTTCATTAAAGAACTGGGTCCTAATATCTGACCAGGAACAAGGTATAGGTGTGTATAAATTGTATCTTCTTTCTCCGTCCATAGCAGTAGCTCTCTACATATTTTTGTGTTTGAAGGAGACGACTCTCTTTGAATGAGTGGCTTCATCTTTTTATTTATGTAGACTTTAAATCAATAAAGTAGCTGCTATAATTTAATTGGCTGAGGGCTATGTGGGACCAAGAAATATTTTTTTGCGCTAATAAATATTTTATTGCGCCTGTAGATTTTGCTTTTTAACAATTTTTCAAGTTTGTTGCACTTGTATTTTAGTTGCGCTTCAGCATTTCCTTGCGTCCGATTTATTAACTTTTATGGTCAAAGTGTTGTTTAGTCACTGCACTTTGACCCTCTATTCATTCCATGACTGAAGTTCACCAACTTCCATTTCTTGTTCCAAAGTCTTGTAACATTACACCTTGTACCCCGAGTGTTTTCGTTCGTCGACTATAGTTCAGAAACAAATCACTTTTCGTACCTTAATAAATAACCGTTCTTTCCGAGTACGTTATTCAACTTAACAATTCTTCTATAGTTAATACTCAAATTCCTTTCACAAATTGCTGATGCCTAGGGCAACTGGTCTGGTTCAAAGACGACTAACTTTGATCCAGGTCTTCGTATTATAGCCTTACGTACATTGTTAAGTTTGTAGCAACTTCATTGCTTCGAACACTGACTGTCAAGAAACATAATACTTTCACTGGAATCTTTTCTAATACTTAGACAACGTCTCCATTACTACCACAATCTTGAATACTTCATTCTCTGTCCTTCACTGATGCTTGAACATATAATTGAACTTCTTTCAATGAGTATAGCTTCAAGACTGCAGTTGTCTTCTTTAACCTTTGTCTTTACCTCATCTTCAATCCTTCTAGATTCCTATGCTTCGAACACTGTCTATCTTCAATCAATGCCTTTACACTGAAATCTTCAAGTGGCACTTCTATATTGAATCTTCAACACTTCTGAAGCCCTGAAAGTCTTCAATCATTATTCTTCACTGAGGCATGAACATATTAATGTACTTCCTTCAATGAACTGTAGTAGACTTCAAAACTTCTTCTAATGTCTTGATTCACTGTATTTGCCTTGTCTTCATTTCTTCCTGATTTCTGGGTAGGCGTAGTATTATTTACCTATCATGTTCTAGTGTTGAGTTATCATGATTACTATTTATACAGCTTCGTAATCTCAAAAACAGTCTCCCCCTATTTGATTGTTAAACTTAGCAAACAAATTTCATAGAGAGGATAACTCAACTAACAACTAGAAAAAGTAATCATCCGGGACTTGTAAATAATGCTACTGGTTTTTCTGGACCAGATTCTGCATTTCCAGATTTCTTGTGTAACTGAAATGAAAGATGTTTGTTCCTGTAGCACTAAATTGATAGTCATGAAGTATCATCTTCATTTTTGTCTGTGTTTGAGCTTTCTCTGCTTCAAAATCCTTCATAGTTGAACTTAAAGAACTTATCATGAACAGAGCTTCATAAGAATTAAAATTCCTGGGAACGTCTTCAATAGCACATAGAACATTTCTTAAGTAATGTTCTTCCCCTAAGAATATGATTCTTCTTCTCTATCTTCTTTTCCTCTTTAGATGATCAATGGAAGTGTCAATTCTTTTCTGTACATCCCACTTGGATGAGGAATCCTCTACTGACAACTCCTTTCAAGTATAGGATACAGTTTCTTGATTCTCCCAAATTCTGTTATTTCCCATAAGGATTAGAAGATAAGATTTTCTTCTTTTTCTTGTCTAAATTCTCCCCCTAAGGATATTAACTTCTCCTAAGGATACCAAGATAAGACTTTATTAACTTCTCTTTTTGCTCTTTTTCTTACTAAAGTCTCCCCCTTAGTTGAAGAATCCTCCAATGGCCCATGATATTTCAAATGGCTTGTATTCCAAAGAAGGTTCTCCTCTGTCATTGATTGGAAAAAACATAGTAGATTTTCTTTCAGAAATAGAAAGTAGCAAGGGTAAGTGTTTGGTCTATGGTTTCCTCACTTCTACTACATTCTGTTAGTGTTTACAGTTAAGTGTCGAGCACTTTGAAGTGTTTCACTTTTTTTCTCCCTATCTCTCACTCCAGTGTATCTCTCCCTCATTTTCACTTAAGTGTTTCTCTCTCTCACTTTCACTCTGCATTTCAAATATAGCCTTCTGTACCTGCAGGTGAAATCCGACAATTTAATTATATTCTCATCACCTGATTCATCATAATGAACTGAATCACAATCAAGTGGAGAATTGACTTGTAGAGGTGTTCTTGATCTATCATGCATAAGCACTATCTCAGCACCAGACTCAATAGCGTTTGCTTAATCACTGTCTAGTGGAGCCTCACCTCTTGAGATGGGTTATCCCAAGATTTTAAAATCTGTTAGAGAATCCTACTTTGTTCTATCAAGGAGTTGCCTCACACCTTCTCCGTAAACGGGAGGTGGACATTACTTTTTAGGATCTGGAAATGTTCCTTCCAAGAGGGGTGACGTAGTAGGCAATGTAATGAATGACAATTTAGAGCCTACGTTTCCCTCGTAACCCTGTGACGGGAATTTTTGTGTAAAATACCCTACTTGACTCATCCGAAGAATTCTTATCAAGCAGTTGCCTCTCAAGCCTAGATAAATTTGAACAAGAGATCTTACTTTTGGGATGCAGAAGATTAACTTCTGTTTGAGGTAGATATATGGACAATGTAATGTATGGCTAGAGTCTGTATCTCCTCTGAATGCCTATACCTCTCACAGTACACACCTTGCAATGTGTTCCTAGAATTTATCTGTTTAGGCTTAGCATCAACGTGAGTGCTAGTGGTGTGCTTGACTCATTACAAGATGCTCTGGCTGATGAGCGAATTTCAATGGACTCACCCTGTTGAGAGAATGATTCCAGAAACAGTTTTATTGCCATTTCAGATCTGCATCCTTTTGAGAAGATACATATGATCTTATAGTTACCTCAGTTATATACTAATTTTCTACTCTAGAGGTAGAGATGTAGGTGCACTTCTGACTTCATCCTTATTTACTGCATCAAGTGCAGTTTCTCCCTTATCAACCTCTAACGTACATCTGTTCCTTATATCTCCAGGGGTTAATATATGGAAGTGGATGAATTAGTGTTTGGTACTATGGCCTGAGTAAGAGATTGATGAGTTTTCAACCTCTTGGCCAACTTCTAAAGCCACTGGGGGATTAACGGATAGAATTAATCAAGATTAAAAGAAAATCACTTTAACATTTCCAAATATATTTTTCATCCTAATGAGAAGGAAAAATATAATAAGGAATGGTAATGGATTGCATTAAAACACTTTTAGTAAAAGAGTTTTGTCGGTTCTTAAGATTTATCATTTAAGAGCATGATACGAAATTTTCTTTAAGATACTTATCCCATAATAAAACGTGGGAAAATGTATCAGAGAAGAAATTTTCTAACTCTTATGAATTTCTTATACGACAAAATTCCCACAATAAAAAGTGGGAATTTGTACCAAAGAAAAAATTCAACTCTCCTACCAAATTATATCTTAATAAAATGACCATTTTCCTTTAAAATCGAAGTACTGTAAGTTTTGAAAATAGTTTTGCAAAACATCCTTATTAGAGGACTATGATTTTCCGACTCATAATGCAATTATGATTTACATCATTTTCGTCTGCCTGATAATATCCCCATCTTAAAATAAAAACATGACAATTGGGGTTGGATGTATGTTTAACAATACAGTACTAGGCCTTCAAAGCAAGAACCACTGTTTAGGTACTAAGAATCAATGTGAAACATACATTGAAACAGGTGTTAGAAAATAAATAATTTTACAAGTGATTGATACCTCAAAGTTAAAAATAATTTCTCCGAATAAAATAACAGTGACAAAGTTTCTGCCACTTTAAAGGAAAAATTAAGAGAGAAAAAACTTTTAAAGATAAAACTTTTAAAAACGGCTTTTGAGAGAGGATCAAGTATGTTGATATTTGAAGAAAAATTATCCTCAAGAAAAGTTTGATTCGCACCCTAGGATTTAGAAATCAAAATAGGGCTGTAAATCAAATAATTTTTAAAAGAGAAGTTTTGAAAAAGAATTTTAATGTTTACTTCTTTAAAACTGTAGAGAAATGAATGTATCCTTGAATAAAACGTTTTGAAAAAGAATTAGAAAAGAATTTTTTTTTAATACATTCAAATTTAAAATTCAGTTAAATAAAGAAAACTAAATATACTAATACTAACGGCTTTTTCAAAAATCAATTTTTACTTAGAATAAAGACTAAGCGAATCCATTAGTATCAATATATCATAATTATTTTATAATAAAATATTAATCAATTATCAAAAAGTAATAAAAGATAATATTTATAATACGAATAATTATGCTGCAAATTTAATTTAATTTACTTAAATCATGGAACCAATATATCACTGAATTATTTTATATCATCATAATTTAAATAAATCAAAATAAATTAAATACTTATATTGTACTAAACAATTATCAATAACATGCATATATATAAATCTAATAGGCATGACAATAATTTAGTAGAACAATAAGCATTAAGACATATTTTTATTATTAGTGATTTTCAGATAAGCAACAAATATTAACACTAATATTTAAAATATCACATTTAATTGCATAGAAATATTAATAAAATATTATTATTTGATATTTATCAATAATTTTAAAATGCAATAAATTATGCTTATAATATTTTATCAAATCAAAATTATGAAACTAATAAACATTGAATTGCTTCAATCCATAGTTTTAATAAGATAAAAAATTTCCCTAAATACTAAAATATTCATAGGATTGAATATTAATATCTAACTTCCTACCCTATATCTAATAATTATCACTCTAGCATATTGCAATTATACTCATAACAATTATTATTGATATACGTAAGCTGGAGAAAATAGTTGAATAAAATTCAAAAGTCCTTTAAATATGAACATTTAATACTTGTGATCCTCATTACAACTCCTCGCAAATAAAATCAAATTTTATAAATATTTTCTAAATATATAAAATATTGAGAGTTTTATACACATGACTTAGAAAATACTTCGTCTTCCAATATTAGTGAGTTTTGAAATATGCATTATTTATTTAGAATAGAAATTCTAAATACTGTCAGTAATATCAAATGTATCACAATTATTTATAATAAAATATTTAAAACTATCTGAGCAAAATATCAGAGAAATTAAGCAAGATATCATTGACTAATATTCATCAAATATTTAACATACAAATAATTATACTGCTAACTTATGCTAAATAATATTTAACATACAAATAATTATACTGCTAACTTATGCTAAATCATTTAACTACCACATATGCATATAACACTATAAGGATGATAATTAAACTAATAGGAAAAAGTATGAGGTACTGAGTTTAAAAATAAATTCACAAGTCCTTTAAACATTGACGATTTAATACTTGTGAACTCATTCAAGAATTCCTTGCAGATGAGCTTTCCAACAAATATGCATATAAATAATATCCCAAGTTCACTAACCAACTTAGATAAAATAAATTCATCAAGTTATTTAGCAAAGATCTACAAGTGATTTTACTAAGGACAATCTCAAAAGAAATGATACTTGGTATCCATGAGCTTGTTCCTTAAGTGGTATAGAGAGTGTTCAATAGAGTTGTTGGAGTTGAAGAAGTTTCCTTGTTGAGAAGATCAGAGCATCACATTCACTAGCCGCTTTAATTTTAGCCTTTGATGCAGCTATATGTGTTGAATGCTTTCTCTCATTTCAACAAGAATCCAACTTTTTCCACGAAATTGACAACTTCTAGGAATGACTTCCATGTCTTTCTTACAACCTGCATCATCTATATCTATATAGCCAATTAGGTTAAACCTAGTATCTTTAGGGTACTTGATTCTGAGAATTGGTGGTCCCCTAAGATATCTAACTGTTAGGAATTATAAGTTTTGATGATAACAAATTTCTTAGAATTACAATAGGGACTTAAAATTACTTTGTAACTAGTCGATGGATATGACTTATAAATATCCATTGACTAGAAAACTAGTTATCAGTTGAAGCTTGTTTATCAACTGATAAACTGGATTGTAACATTTGATTCAAGTTTCATTATCAATTGATTGTATTGCCTCGATGGATGCTATGAAGTAGTCGACTGATATTACTGACTTCAATCTTTAGCTTCTCAACAGAGGTGAAGAATGGTTGATCAACTGTTAATATCCCAAGTCAGTTCAAAAAGGAAGGCTGTGAAAAGTAGCTAGTTTCTATTTTCATGTAAACAATATAAATTGTAATATTATATTGTTAGCTGTCGATGGAAAACTAAAGATGTAGTTTTTCTATATAGTAGTTAGAAAAACACAGTAGCAAAGTGAAGACAATAGTTTTCAAGAACTCAAGAAAAGCAAAGTAAAAATAGGTAGAACTTGTAATGCTTTTCTGAGTTCCAAATTCAACTTTGTAAGCAGCTTGGTATTCTTACTAAGATATATTGAAAGCAAAAACACACTAGTGGAAAATCAATCCACTAGTAATTTTTAACCTTGCTGAGTTTTGTCTTCAATACTTTAATTATCTAGTTCTTAGTTACATCAGTCTTAAATAAACACTCTCTTTGAACAAACTTAAATCCGCAAGAATTTTCACTTAATTCTTAAGTTTGTATTCAACCCCCCTTCTCCAAACTTAGTGTACTTAAGGGCGATTAACAATTAGTATCAGAGCAAACTTTCAACAAACAGAAAGTCAAGATCTAAAAGTACATCAAGAATGGGTCAAAGAGACACAGGAGTTAAGATTCCAGTTCTAGAGAAAGATGAGTATTTTCCCTGGAAAGTAAAAATGCACTTGCATCTTCTATCTATTGATCCTTCCTATGTTCATTGCATAGAGAAAGGTCCACATGTGCCTATAAAAATAGTTACAAGTGTAAATGTAGATGGTACTCAAGCACCAGACAAACTCATTCCTAAATCTGTGAGTGAGTATACAAATGAAGATGAGAAGGAAGTGCACAAGGACAAAAAGGCTATGAACATCTTGTTTAATGGTCTTGACAAGGACATGTTTGACAATGTCATCAGTTGTACAACCTCCAAAGAAGTCTGGGACACTCTTCAAACCCTCTGTGAAGGCACTGAGGAAGTAAGAAAGAACAAGATGCAACTCTTGATTCAAAAGTATGAGGCCTTTCACTTCAAGAGTGGTGAAACAATAAATGATACATATAGTAGGTTTCAAAAGCTGTTAAATGAGCTTAAACTATATGGAAGAGTTTATGCTGTTGAGGACACCAACCTCAAATTCTTGAGGTCCTTACCCAAAGAATGGAAACCAATGACTGTTTCTATAAGACAATCTCCTGACTTTAAAGATTATACCTTGGATAAGCTGTATGGCATCTTGAAAACCTATGAGTTGGAGCTACAACAAGATGAGGAAATTGAGAAAAGTCAGAAGAGAGAAAAGTCCATTGCTTTGGTGGTCAA
The DNA here is from genome assembly GCA_028671895.1 of Oenanthe sinensis. NCBI lineage: Eukaryota > Viridiplantae > Streptophyta > Magnoliopsida > Apiales > Apiaceae > Oenanthe > Oenanthe sinensis. The sequence continues at coordinate 19,471,501 of CM053813.1, forward strand.
GGATAAGCAAGTTGCAGAAACAGATGAAGATGCTGATTTCAAAGAAGGGAAGGAAGAAGGTCATGGCAATGGCGCAAATCATGTTAGATATGATGAATCTTCTACTGGTAAAGGAAATGAACTTTGTGACAATGATGAGTCACTCATCAAAGATGAAATGGATGAAATAGATGAGCATTTAGCTTTTCTATCAAGAAAATTTTCTAAACTCAAGTTCAAAAGGAATCCAATGCAAAGGCCTGGATCACAGTTCAGGAGAGACACTCAACAAAGCAAAAATCTTGTTGAGAGGACTCAATTCAGATGCTTCAACTGTGGATCGGCTGGTCACTTTTCAAGTGAATGCAAAAAGCCTAAAATGGAAAAGAGGTCAAAGTCCAGTGATGGTATTGACTATAAGAAGAAGTACTTTGACCTGCTTAAACAAAGAGAGAAGGCTTTTGTGACAGAAGAAAAGGACTGGGCTTCTGAGGAGGATTCTGAAGAAGAAGAAGAACACATCAACCTTGCACTAATGGCCAGACAAGATGACCAGGAAGCTAGTTCATCTAGCAATCAGGTAATTTCTACAAATCTATCTGAGTTGTCCAAGCTAGGATGAATACAATATTACTATTAATGAAATGTCTAATGAATTGTATAATTTGCATGTCACTCTTAAGTCTTTGAACAAAGAGAACACTAGGCTCAAATTAACATTAGAAACTCTCACTGAAAGATACAATTTCCTAGAGAGTGAGCTAGTGCAATTGGACAGACTCAAGATGGAAAACAAAGATGCTAGAAATGAGCTAGTTGAGAGTAAAAAGAAAATAGAGAAGTTAAAAGAAAAATTAGAAGATGAACTAAGAACCATTGATAAGTGGAACAGGTCAAGTAAAGCCACTAAGAAGATGAATGACATTCGTGGAACAAACTCTTTCACCATGTTGTCTGAAACTCTTGAGAAAATAGCCATTGATGAATATCAATCCTTGGAAAAGAAGCAATCGATTGCTAATTCTGAATCAACTGATAAGAATTATCCATCGATTGATAATGCTATTCCAACGGATAATTATCCATCGATTGAGGAATCATCAACTGCTAAGAAATGTGTTATCAAAACCAAGCTTAACAGACCTGTTAAATTTGTCAAAGAAAGTAGCTCCTCTGGATCTCAAATCAAAGTTGAACAGGCTAATATAGGATTCTTATCTAAAAATCAGTTGAAAGAAAAATTGGAAAAGATAGAACCTAACATTCAGCCAAATGAAAAGAAGAAGAAAAATAGAAATGGTAAAGTAGGCATAAACAAGCACAACAACTACACACCTGACAAATATGCTCCTAGAAAAGTATGTGCTAAGTGTGGTAGTAAAAATCATTTATCCGTGCAATGTAAACTCACCATGCCTACAGCAACAAATGTACCTGCTGTACCTAACATGTATACCAATTCTGTTCTTCCTCATTTAGTTGATTCTCATGCTATTCATGCTTAGTATGCTTCAATGCCTTATATGTTTAATCCATATTTTGCATTTGCCAACATGAATATGCCTGCCATGCAATGGAATATGCTTAATAATCTTCATACATCAAATCTTTCCAATTCTGCAAGCATAGGCATTCCAAATATTGGCACTGAGAAGTCTGAGGTAAGGAAACCAAAACCTAAGGTTGAAGTGGAAGTAAAACCACCTAAACCAAAGGTACAAAAATTGGAAACCAAGCCAAAGATAACAACTAATAAGAAAGGACCCAAGGCAACTTGGGTACCAAAATCAACTTGATCTGGTTTGACTGTGTGCAGGGAAAAAGAAGAAATCTTTGGTACTTGGACAGTGGGTGTTCAAGACATATGACTGGAGATAAATCCCTGCTCACAAAGTTTGAGGAGAAAGCTGGCCCTGGAGTAACTTTTGGAGATGACAGCAAAGGGTACACCATGGGATATGGCTTGATTTCAAAAGAGAATGTCATCATTGAACCAGTTGCATTAGTTGATGGCTTGAGACATAACTTGCTTAGCATAAGTCAACTATGTGACAATGGAAATAAAGTTTGTTTCACAACAGAAGCATGCATAATTTCCAACAAGGAAGATGGAAGCCTAGTTATGACTGGGAACAGAAAAGGAAATGTATACATAGCTGACTTCAATTCAACAAGTGCAGATTCAATGACTTGTCTTCTCTCTAAGGCAAGTACAAATGAAAGTTGGTTGTGGCATAAGAAATTAGCTCACTTGAATTTCAAAGCCATAAATTTACTGGTCAAGAAAAATCAAGTGAGAGGCCTACCACAAATGGAATTTGTCAAGGATGGACTTTGTGATGCCTGTCAGAAAGGAAAACAAAGGAAGGCATCATTTAAGTCAAAATTGGAATCATCAATTGAAAAGCCACTTGAGTTACTACATATGGATTTGTTTGGTCCTGTAAATATCATGTCTATTGCAAAGAAGAAGTATGCTCTAGTTATTGTGGATGATTTTTCAAGATTCTCATGGACTTATTTTCTACATTCAAAGGATGAAGCTAGTCATCTCATTATCAAACACATAAGAGAAATTGAGAAAAACCTTGAATTGGATGTAAAGAAGATAAGGAGTGACAATGGGACAGAATTCAAAAATTCTACAATGAAAGAGTTCTGTGAATCAAAAGGAATCATACACACATTCTCTGCACCTAGAACACCTCAACAAAATGGGGTAGTTGAAAGGAAAAATAGGACATTGATTGAAGCAGCTAGAACCATGTTGGAGGATGCCAAACCTCCAACATATTTCTGGGCTGAGGCCATAAACATAGCATGTTTCATTCAAAACATCTCCCTAGTAAATAAAGCTCAAGGGAAGACACCTTATCAATTGATCAAGAAAGACAAAAAGCCAAAAGTGGGGTTTCTTCATGTTTTTGGCTGCAAGTGCTATGTGCTAAGAAATCAAGGTGAAAACCTAGGAAAGTTTGAAGCCAAGGCTGATGAAGTTATATTTGTTGGGTATGCACTATCAGGCATAGCCTATAGAGTCTACAATCTCAGACTACACATTGTTATGGAATCTGTACATGTAGTATTTGATGATAAAAAGATTCAAGGCTTGTTTGATGAAGGAAATCATGACATACTGCACTTTGAGAATGAATCAAATGATGTAAATGATGATGAAGAGGTAGAAATTATAAAACCTCAAGTTTTCAGAAACCCAATATCAGTTGATGTTACTGCATCAATGGATAATTTATTAGTTGAAAGAATTCCATCAACTGGTAACTCTTCAATGGATAATTAACACTCTACAACAAGGGTATCCAACACAGGGGGAGGGTTTCAGAATCAATCGACAAATTCAAATCAATTTGAATTCAATACAAATGATCATGAAGCTTCATCATCAAGGCAAAATTTGCCTCCTCAAAGAAAATGGACAAGAAGCCATCCATTTGAACTGATCATTGGAAATGCAGAAGAAGGTGTCAAGACAAGAAGTGATACTCAAAATGAGTGTCTGTATAGCAGTTTTCTATCTCAAGAAAAACCCAAAAGAATTGAAAATGCTATTATGGATCCTGATTGGGTTCTAGCTATGCAGGAAGAACTGAATCAATTTGAAAGAAATAAAGTATGGAAGCTGGTGCCCAGACCAAAAGATAGAGCAGTAATTGGTACAAAATGGGTATTCAGAAGCAAAATGGATGAAACTGGTATTGTGACTAGGAACAAAGCAAGGCTTGTAGCAAAGGGTTATTCACAAGAAGAAGGAATTGATTCTGATGAAACATTTGCACCAGTTGCAAGGTTAGAAGCAATCAGAATCTTTCTGGCTTATGCTGCACCTGCTAATTTCAAAGTCTACCAGATGGATGTGAAGAGTGCATTTTTGAATGGAGTACTCGAAGAGGAAGTCTATGTGGAACAACCTCCTGTTTTTGAAGATCCAAAATTCCCTAACTTTGTCTACTATTTACTTAAAGCACTTTATGGCTTGAAGCAAGCACCAAGGGCCTGGTATGATACTCTATCTCAGTTCCTCATTGAGAATCACTTCACAAGAGGTACTGCTGATAAAACTCTATTTAGTAGGAATGTTAATGGCTCTATCATTCTTGTACAAATTTATGTGGATGACATTATTTTTGGATCAACTAATGAGGAACTTTGCAAGAAGTTTGCCAAATTAATGCAGAGTAAATATGAAATGAGCATGATGGGAGAGCTTACCAACTTTCTTGGGTTGCAAGTCAAACAGGTTAAGGATGGTATTTTTATAAATCAAACAAAGTACATTCATGATTTGTTAAAGAAATTTGAGTTAAGTGAATGTTCTTCTGCAAAAACTCCCATGACCACTACCACTAAACTTGAATTAAACACCAAAGAAGCTAAGGTGGATATTTCAAGTTATAGGGGCATGGTAGGCTCACTTTTATATTTAACTGCTAGCAGACCAGATATAATGTTCTCTACATGCTTATGTGCTAGATTTCAGGCTGATCCTAGATAATCTCATTTAGTAGCTATTAAAAGAATTTTTAGATATCTTAAGGGTACATCAAATTTAGGTATTTGGTATCCTAGAGATTCTGGTTTTAATCTAATAGGCTACTCAGATACAGATTATGCAGGTTACAAAATAGACAGGAAAAGTACTACAGGCACCTGTCAATTTCTAGGAAATAAACTTGTGTCATGGTTTAGTAAAAAGCAACACTCAGTATCAACTTCAACTGCAGAAGCTGAGTACATTGCTGCTAGAAGCTGCTGTGCACAAATATTATGGATGATGAATCAACTATTTGACTATGGGTTCAACTTGAACAAGATTCCCATTTTCTGTGACAATACAAGTGCCATTGCAATAACAGAAAATCCTGTGCAATACTCTAGAACCAAACATATTGACATAAGGTATCATTTCATTAGGGAACATGTAATGAATGGTACAGTTGAGTTACATTTTGTCCCTAGTGAACAACAACTTGCAGACATTTTTACCAAACCTCTAGATGAATCTACCTTTAACAGATTAGTCTGTGAGTTAGGTATGCTTAATTTTGCTCAATCTTGAAATGTTTGTCAAGTTTTCTTTAAATTGTAGCCATTGTTCACAATTATCTGTTGAATCCAAGTAATCAATTAATAAATGTGTTAATTATCAATGGATATTTATTTCTATCAATGGATATTTGTCTATCGACAGATAATTACCTCAGTAATTGTTTAATCGATGGATAAATTCTTTACTTATTGATCAACTGATAAATTTTATTCCTATCGATGGATATTTATCTATCGACAGATAATTACTCCAGTAATTAGTGATCGATCGATAAATGATTAACTCTTTATTATATCAGTCGATAGTAATAGAATTTATACAATTTTATTTATTCGTTGATCAGATTATAGCCGTTGGATAATTACTAACAAAGGTAATCAACTACAGTCTTTTATACATCAACGGTTATCTCCCTAATTAAAAAGGTATTTTCAAGTCTTTTTAATACCAGAAAATATAAATAGCAGTTGCAATTAAAAATTCATTCTTACCTGCTATTTTACTTTCTAATTCTAATCTATTCATCTCTATATCTCTCTCTAAAGCTAATTCTCTCTAATTCTCACGAATTCTCTTAATTTCTTCCAAGTTCTCTTTAATTTCTTGAATATCAACTGAAAAATGGCACCACAAAAGAAGATTGTCTCTTCCACTAGGTTCATCTACGAGCAGAACAACTTCACAGCATGTCTAACGGTGAATGATGCTCCTGTGGATTTTCATCCATTGATGCGATTCCTAGGAGACTGCAAAGTGTCCAAAGCTCTCAGCGAAGCACCAACAATCGTGTGTTCATTTGTTGAGGAACTGTGGAACTCTGCAGAAATATCACCAGATGGAAAGGTAATTTCTTACTCTTGCAGAGGTAATACCTATACAATTACTAGTACTTCGTCATCTGAATGTTTAGGATTACCTGCAAATAACTGTGATAAACCACCCACTGAAAATGAAATTAGGGATATGTTAGAATCCGTTAATTATGCCATAATTAAAGTATTTTCTTAGGAAAAATCTTAGGAAAGAATCTTAGGAAATAATGGAGTTATTTCTTTGATGCCATAATTAAAGTATTTTCTGGAAAAATAAGTAATTTTGATGCAATTACAACTAGTATGCAAGAAATTGCTTATTCTGTCCTATTTGATAAATATTTTGATTATGGCACATTACTCCTAAATGAATTAACTGCCAAGTTATGAACCAAGTCATCTAGGAAAAATAATATTTATTTTGTCAGATTTTTCATGATGATTATTAATGCCTCTATTGGAGAATATGAGATAAGTGCAGATATGGAGTCCTTGGAGCCATTGATGCAAAACATGAGGGTCTTCAAGGATCTTGTGAGAATCAACTTACACCCTAAGTTGTGCCTCATTTATCCTCCTCTTGTGCAGGTATATCTTCAAAATCTCAATCTTTTACATTCTTCTTCAAAATCTCAAATTTCTTTGCCTTCTGCAACAATGGAGGGAGATGGAAATGCCCCCATCCCTCCTACCCAAGTTGCACAACCTTCAAAACCCAAATCTAAACAAACCACCTCAGTAGTTTCTCAAAAGACTACTGTTGTAAAATCTAAGAAAAGTAAAACCACTGAGGGGAGTGTGAAGGTGGTGGTTGAGGGTGAGGGAACTGGCCCACATCAAGAAAGCCAGAAGAATAAGGAGAGTGAGATTAAGAGAAACCAGCCAGCCTCCAGCCCAATCTCCCAACAGATTGAGGTTGTAGTAAAGGACTTAAACACATCCCTAGGTGCATCTTCTCAAAAAGGTGTAACTATTGAAAAGAGGTCTGAACCAGGACCATCAGATGGGGATAAGGGTCACAAAACAATACAGCCATACAAAAGGAGAAAGAAGGTTACACATATTGCACAGGGTACACACACACATCTTGCAAAGCCAAATACAAATTTGGTGGAGCCTTCACCTTCCTCTTTTGATGTGTCTCATAATCTTCCTGAGGCACAGCCCCATTCTTTATCTGTTTCTTCTCCTCAATCTCCTTCAAAATCTTTTTCTTCAGAAACAGTATTGATTGACAACTTCATTGTTTCAAATTCACCCACTTTACAACTCAGGGTGGAGCCAACACTCTCACCTGTATCACCGAATAAGGATAACACCTTGGTTGATCAGGCAAATGCTGAAAAATCTCTCAAGTCAATGGATAATATTCAATCAACTGATAATATTCAATCAACTGATATCCCACATCCATTGACTAGTTCACTTCCATCGATGGATATCCTTACATCTATCGACGAGCTCCCATCAACGGATATTCATCCATCGATGGATATTCCTTATCCATCGATTGAGAAATTTATTTCAATTTCTGAAGCTTCCACTGAAACACTTGTGGCAAATACACTCTTAGGTTTGAGTGGTGTGGGTGAGATGAGTGAGAGGCAAGGGTTGCATACCTTGGCAAAAGGAGAGTGTGTGAATGAGGGGCCCTCAATTTTTCCTGAGGTGGCAAAAGGAGAGGGTGTGATAAAAGAGAGTTCCACCTTAGAAGGTGATGAAAAAGGAGAGCTAAGTAAGGGAGAGGTGAGAATCCAGGATGAGATCCTGATGCAAGAACAGAGAGATGAGAGTGAGAGAGAAAACAATAGAGAGAAATTTGTTTTTCAATCCAATGAAGCATCAACTTCTAAAACTGAGCATGTAGCAGCTGAACTCACCCAGGAGTTGGGGCTAGAGTCAGGGGGAGATGGAAAACATGAAGTTCCTGCAGGAGTTGCAGATGTCAACTTGACAATGGAGGATGAGATTGATGTTAATCTTGATGCTTCAACCGTTCTACATGCAGATCCCCATTATCAAGAACTAGCAGCAGCATCTAATCAAGAAGCTGAGCAGATGCTGGGTTTGCTGCAAACAGAAGAACAATTCAGGAGTGGGAAGGAGTTCCTAGCCAATCAACCTGATGATGTATCTCACATGAATCCTGAGGATTTTGACGACAGCTCTGATGATGATGGACTTCTAGATCCTCAGGTGGCTAGTGATGAAAAAAATTTGGCTGAAACAGAAAGGGCCATCATTTCTCTCTATAGACGGTCAATGGCTGAAGTAGATGTGGTGGATCCCTTGCACAGAAGGATTCTGGACTTTTACAGAGACAATTTGAAGATCCAGAAAATGCATGTCACAAGCTCCAGATTTGAGTTGAAGAAGATAAGAGAGGTCATTGAAAGCTCAAGGATGCACTTCGACACCACCATTGATTCTAGGCTTAGTCTCACAATGCTAACTAGAATCAAGCAAAGGTTAGACACTGAGTTTACAGCCAAGGATAAGGCAATTGAATTGGAGAAAAGAGTAGCTGCCATGGAGCTCAACATGCAGCAAATCTTGAAAAACCAAGTCACTCAGATCAATCTTCTGAGCAAACTGTTAGAGACCCCTATTATCTCACAATCATTAGCACAAGTGCAAGTTGCTGATAACAAAAAGGGGGAGAAGCAAGCAAATGAAGCTGAATTGGACAAAGCAAGTGAAACTGTAGTGACAAAGACTACAGATCCAAAGAAGGAGTTGGCTCAGGATATAGTAAGGAAATTTGATTTGATTGCTAGCAAATTCAAGGAGACAAGTTCCAGTAGCTCACAACCTGGTGACAGGAAAGGAAAGGGAAAGTTAATTGAAGATGGTAAAAAGAAAGCTGTCACAGGTGTAGGGGAAAGTGAAAAATTGTTGAGCAAAGCCATAGTAGTTGGCATAAGAGAAAGGGAGCAACAAGAAAAATCCCAAGAAGAATTAGCCATTCAATTGCAAAGGGAATATGATGAGGAGGATAGGCTAATAAGAGAAGCCAGAAGAAAAGAAGGTTAAAGGAGGCCAAGAGTGAAGCAAAGAGCAAACAAGCCTAAAGATGCACCAAAATCCTCTGGAGTTAAAAGACAATTGGTTGTTGAAGACAAAGGAGACAAGGAGAGGAAGCCAAAACAAGTCAAGGCTGAAGGTCAAGCTTCTGGGAGTAATCAAGCCAAAGAAATAGAGGTGTTCAAACACAAATCTGAAGACTTTGTGCCAATCAAAGCTGAGGGAATGATTGCAGCAAAAGGACAAAGGAAGAAAGATGTTGATCTTCTCCACATTGAGTATGAAGATGGATCACACTCAACTTTTACATTCAACCAAGTCTTAAATCAAGGATATGGCATCTTAAGGAAAATCTACACTATGCTCAACAGGAAGTATTATCTAACTGAAGAGCTAGGAAAGGCCATCCTTGAAAGAATGAAGAAGATGAGGGAGGCACCTGTTCAAGAAGAAAGGGATGACAAAATAAAGATTTGGAACCCTGAAGGAAGAAAGGTGCTTCATGAGCCATTCTACTTAATGATATATAAGGACAGGGAAGGCAGATAAAAATGCATTGATATTTGTTAAGAAATAGACAAACTGCCTAATTTGGAATTAAATCATCTGGCAAGTCAATTAGACTACAGGATTGAAGATGAGAAGATATTGAAAGGAACCCTTTACAGGAAGATGAAGGAAAATGAAGACAAGATGAATGAGTCAAGGGGAAGAAGGAGAAGATAAAAGATTCAACCTCAATCATTAAAATTATCAGAATTCATCTTTGTCTGGTATCAGATTACTCTGTCTCAAACTATACTTGTCAATATTGTAATTCATTCTAAGAATAAAAAATGTTCAGAAGTTTTGTTATCATCAACAGAAGATTTATGAATGTTTTACACAGTCATAAATAGGGGGAGATTGTTAGGAATTATAAGTTTTGATGATAACAAATTTCTTAGAATTACAATAGGGACTTAAAATTACTTTGTAACTAGTCGATGGATATGACTTATAAATATCCATTAACTAGAAAACCAGTTATCAGTTGAATCTTGTTTATCAACTGATAAACTGGATTGTAACATTTGATTAAAGTTTCATTATCAATTGATTGTATTGGCTCGATGGATGCTATGAAGTAGTCGACTGATATTACTGACTTCAATCTTTAGCTTCTCAACAGATGTGAAGAATGGCTGATCAACTGTTAATATCCCAAGTCAGTTCAAAAAGGAAGGCTGTGAAAAGTAGCTAATTTCTATTTTCATGTAAATAATATAAATTGTAATATTATATTGTTAGCTGTCGATGGAAAACTAGAGATGTAGTTTTTCTATATAGTAGTTAGAAAAACACAGTAGCAAAGTGAAGGCAATAGTTTTCAAGAACTCAAGAAAAGCAAAGTAAAAATAGGCAGAACATGTAATGCTTTTCTGAGTTCCAAATTCAACTTTGTAAGTAGCTTGGTATTCTTACTAAGATCTATTGAAAGCAAAAACACACTAGTGGAAAATCAATCAACTAGTAATTTTTAACCTTGCTGAGTTTTGTCTTCAATACTTTAATTATCTAGTTCTTAGTTACATCAGTCTTAAATAAACACTCTCTTTGAACAAAGTTAAATCCGCAAGAATTTTCACTTAATTCTTAAGTTTGTATTCAACCCCCCTTCTCCAAACTTAGTGTACTTAAGGGCTATTAACACTAACAATTCTTAACTTAACTATAAGATAAGATTCTCAAGTATCCACTTGGAAACCTGCACATAGGCATATCAAAAATAAAATATATGGTCTTTATGCACTTGAATAAGTAATGAACTGATCATACCTCTATACCTTGTCACTTTAGTTCATATACCTGATTTACCCTAATCAAGTTTAGTAGTTTGTTGGCAAGAAGTCTTGACAGGTCTAGAATCTTCTAAATTGCGCATCTTTAAAAGATCCTTGACTTACTTTAATTTCCATCATTCTTTTGAATTGCTTATAATCCAAAAAGAATTGCAACTCTTCCAACATGTTCATCTTGTACCTAGACTGCATTAACTTAATAAAAATCTCTTACCAAATTTACAATAGTAGACCCACATATAATACAATCATGGTATACATGCACTAATATTACATTATGCGTGTGCCTTGTATTATAGAGAGATATGTGTATAACGACTCTACCAAAATCATTTTCAAGTAATTAGTAGTTAGAGTGTCATACCATGTCCTTAACGTTTTTCTTGAATCCCTACCTCCGTCATAGAGAGCTTGGGAAGAGAATGATATACAAATTCCAATTATCTGCAACATAAAATTCCAAGAAATGTTGTACATCAACTTCAACTTTTAACTCACCGTTCAAGAGTGCACTTATTCACATTCATCTGATAGAAATTCATGCTTGAATGCTCAATAGGTGCTAGGGATATCCTATTGTTACGTCATCAACTTGTTTAGCCCTAATAGGATCAAGTCTCGTCACTGGTGCTTATTGTTTGATCTTGAAAGTCCCGAAGATTTTGTTTCCATCATCATTGATACCTTCTACTTTATAGTAACCTGTAGAAACCAGTTTGGCTTTGTTCCTCATAACAATGCCAATAAATATCCAGTCTCTGATAACCCTTACTATACAAATTTCAGCTTCGTCTTGTGGTTTGGCTTCTTGCTTCAGTAAATTCTGCCTTCGAACTGATTGAGATCATCTTGCATTGCAATCACTTAATCTGTATCAATTAGTGCTTCTTCAGTATTCTTTGGGATTCCATATGTTAGATCCCAAAAAATATATGTTCATTTTGATTAGCACTTCTAGCCTTTACTCAATAATCCGGTTTACTAAGAACTAGACTCTAGGAATGACTTTGATTTCAAACCTTTTGTCTTGGCAGATATGTTCTTGATGTATTCCTTTGATCTTCATTGTGTTGAGTACGACTAGTAGATCCTTCTATTATATTCTCCACCTACGTTGCTGCTAGGATGTGTTGAAGATCCTTTACCTTTTTCAGTGGATTCTGTTAAAGTTCACGAGTTGTGTAGTTTCACTACCATTTCTACTAATAGGATCTGAATCACTATCATTATCATTAATTCCTTCTGCAACCTCAGTTTCAATATCAATATCTGAATTTGGCTCTGACGGGATATCAAAGATCAAAGTTCTGAATAGTCTTTCATTTGAATGCTCAGGAGCTTGGTGTAGTAGATCGACACATTCAGACTTTCAATCACCTTCTAGTTTTCAATCACATATGCTTCATAAGCTTTCGACTTCAATGAGTAGCCACTACAAGGAAAACTGAAATAGATAACAGTTTTTCCCCGTTGTCTGATATCCTGTTTGCCCGTTGAGTATTGAGGCGCCGTCTGATATGCACCTCAGACAACGGTACGTTAACTGTTGTCTGAAAGAGAGCAAGACAACACCTCATGTTCTAGAGACCATTGTATAACACCTAGAAACAACAACGCTATGTTGAAAACCACTTGTGTGAAATGAAGTGAGTCAAGTGTATTGAAAATAAAATATGTTGTTATTCAGGGGTTAACACAATGATTCCTTAAATAGAAAGAGTTGTTTTATTTAGTTTTACATAACTATTTAATTTATCAAAACTATTGTTACATAGTTGAGTTCACAAGTGTTTTTAGAAACAAATGCAACACATTAGGGCCTTTCACATAATTATTTCTTATTTCAATAACTATTGTTGTAGTTCTCTATAGACAACAGTTTTTTTTAATGTGTTGTATTTGTTTTATTTACACAACTAGGACAAGAGAAAATATTTTATAGTGTGTGTTGTGTTTTTCAATATTAGACAATGGTTTTGGTACACAAAAATGGCTTTAAATAATGCCTCCAATCAAATAATAAATCAATATATTTATCAATAAAAAAAATTCTAATTGATCTACAATTTTTATGTAAAAATTACATACATAACAATATCATGTCTCTACATATATAGAAATCTGAAGGGATTGACCAACACACTATACACAGATTCGAAGAAGGTAGTTGCAGAAAACCTAGTTGTCAAAGGGGAATTACATTCAAACAAGTAACTAGGAGCACAATTTGGATGATATTCCCAGCCAAGATAAGTTCTTTGGCCTGCAAGACCGCTTCTTTATATGTGTCGTTTGACATAGACGAGTTCGTTAGAAAAGGACCAAAGAAAAAGTGAATAATTTGATTGAGCCAGCTGCAAGCCTTGACTTGCTCCTCCACACAACCCAAGCAACACCTGCATAGACAAGGCCATACTTATGACCACTCATCATCTCGCTCTTTAAATTCACCTAGTTAAAAATAATACTGTAACTAGATTACGATATTCATTCCTTCTCCTTTTTATTTCCTTTATAATAACGTTATGGAACAGATTAGAGATTAGAAAGATTTGCAATTGATCAAGGTAAGTGTGCTTAAGCTCGTTACATATAGAATGCAGAAGCAGGTCACAGAAACACAGGATAATAATAACATGCTTGATGTGCAGCAACTGTTTGTATACCAAGAGAAGTAGCAAAATACACAAGAAGAGCATAAAATGTCACCTAAAAAACCCATTCGGTATTAGTTGTCACGACATATTATACACAGCAAAAGAAACAAGCAATATCATCACAAACTTTTGATATCATGGTGACAAACACTGGTGCAGCGAGGCTGTATATATGTTTCAAATCATTGAATGATGGAACAGAGAGAAGATAACCATTATATCCTTTCTTGTTAAGTGCCTCATGTTGGGTTCCGAGGCATAAAACGCAGCGGATAAACGTAAATATAACGAAAAATTTCGGAACCCTAACGCAGGATCATACCTATTATGGTGATAATCGAATCATACCTATTACGATCTTGAATGTCACGAACTCAACGGAGATCCTTGCTATCACGACTTGTGTCTTCCTCTCGAAAACACCTCTATGGTATCCACACGAGCACCTTCAAGAGCGTCTCACGATCTTGATTACGGAGTGGATGTACTAGCAAACCTTTGATAATTCGAATTGTCTTCCTGCCTCTTTGCTGCCTCTTCTAGGGTTTTTCTATCAAAAACGTGTTGTGCCTCTTAACCCTACATTATCTATTTATAATGTTTGGTTAACAGGCCCATAGCAGCAAAACCTAACCCATGTAGGTCTAGGAAAATAATAAAACGAATTTTATTATTTAATTAATAACTAAGTCATACTTAATTATTATGGGCAGAAATACAATTCTAATTTGAATTTATATTATCTTAATTAATTAAGTCTCACTTAATTAATATAATAAAAATTCAAATAATTATCAATTAATTTAAATCTATAATTTAAATTAACTATTCCTCTAAGTGCTCTTTGTGTGTGACCCTATAGGCTATTATTTAATTGGCAATAATTTTATTCTCCAATAAAATTATAAACAATGAGCGGCATCTAGTAATACATCATTGCTACCCAATTAAACAATAATTAAATCGTGATTCGATAAAACCTTTCGTGATTAATGTTTCCGTGTAATATAATCCTTTTTAACCATATATATTATAGATTAAACTCGAGGCATGTATTTAGTCATCCTCTTCAACATTTAATCCGGGTTTACTTGATCCATGAGTAGACTATGAAAACAAATCATTATTTGAGCACGGCCATGCATTTTATAGTCTCACTCAATCAAGAGGCCAATAATATCTCTCCTAGTTATAGGAGGGTTAAATCCTTTATCTATCATTCATATTTCTCATACGACTCATGATATACCCGATGTCCACTTTTATCATTACCCGGTCAAAGGTAACTTTTAATGTAGTCAAAGTATATTAATCCTCGTATAAAAATATAATGATCTCAAGTCAGAGGATCATTACACCATTATCACTGTGAGTCTTTCTTATGACTTTATTAAACATGAAGAATCTCACTGTGGGTCTGTCCAGTACCATGTACTCCTGCATGTACCTATGTGTTGACTTTAGTATCCCCATACTTATAACCAATGAGATGTGGTTATCTGTCAAACAACATACTAGTCTATTTATGTATTATTATTGTCCTATAATAATAATACTCGACTAGGGACATTTAAGAATATGATATATTATATAATCTCAAGTTCAAGTCATGTACTAAACTATACAATGTGTATCATGATTCTAAGGACATTTATTATGCTAACAAATATATCACAGTAATTAAAGTCATAATAAATATGTTTATTGAATAATCAATTGACATAAAGGTTTATCAAAATAAACATTGTATTGCCTCTAGGACACCTACACCAACAATCTCCCACTTGCACTAGAGTCAATCACCCATGTATCTAATACCCATGGAACTAGTGTGACCGTCGTGCTTCTTCTGCGATAAGCCTTTGGTCAGTGGGTCTGCAATGTTATCATTTGTGTGCACTTTACATATGTGTATGTCACCCCTTTCATTAATCTCTCGAATGAGGTGATATCTCCTGAGTATGTGTTTGGTTCGGGAGTGAGCTCTAGGTTCTTTAGCCTGTGCAATGGCTCCATTATTATCGCAGTATAGATCAATGGGATCTGCGATCGATGGAACCACTCCCAAATCATTAATGAATTTTCGAATCCAAACAGCTTCCTTAGCCGCTTCACAAGCTGCAATGTACTCAGCCTCCATTGTAGAATCAGCTACTGTTTCTTGCTTTGAACTCTTCCAACTCACAGCACCTCCGTTTAGACAAAACACAAAACCAGACTGTGATACAGTATCATCCCTGTCTGTTTGGAAACTTGCATCGGTATAACCTTTTACAACCAGTTTCTCCTCTCCTCCATACACCAAGAATGAATCTTTACTCCTTTTCAAGTACTTTGGAATATTCTTGACAGCCGTCCAGTGACCTTCACCTGGATTAGATTGGTATCTGCTCGTCATGCTTAAAGCATACGAAACATCTGGGCGAGTACATACCATTGCATACATGATGGATCCAATTGCTGAGGCATATGGAACCTTACTCATGCGGTCCTTGTCATCCAATGATTTTGGACACTGATCTTTAGAGATCGTTATCCCTTGAGATACGGGGACATATCCCCTTTTTGCATTTTGCATACCAAAACGATGCAAAACCTTTTCGATATATGTACTCTGACTTAGACCGATCATCCTTCTAGATCTATCCCTATAGATCCTCATTCCTAGAATGTAGGATGCTTCTCCTAAGTCTTTCATAGAGAAGTTGCTCCCTAACCAAATCTTAACAGCCTTGAGAGAAGGTATGTCATTCCCCATTAGTAGTATATCATCAACATATAGTACTATGAATGCCACATGGCTCCCACTAACCTTCTTGTAAACACAAGGTTCATCTTCGTTTTGAACAAAGCCATACTCCTTGACTGTTTCATCAAAACGGATATTCCATCTCCTAGAGGCTTGCTTCAATCCATAAATGGATCGACGTAATTTACATACCTTGCTAACATTCCTTCGATCGACAAAACCTTCAGGTTGTGTCATGTACACATCCACATCCTCTTCAAGGATTCCGTTAAGGAAGGCTGTTTTGACATCCATTTGCCAGATTTCATAATCATGGAATGCTGCAATAGCAAGCAAAATCCTTATGGACTTGACCATAGCCACTGGTGAGAAAGTCTCATCATAGTCAATACCATGAATTTGTCTGAAACCTTTTGCAACCAGCCTTGCTTTATAGGTCTGAACATTTCCATCCATGTCAGTTTTCTTCTTGAAAACCCATTTGCACCCTATGGGTTTTACCCCTTCAGGTGGATCAACCAAGGTCCATACTCGGTTTTCGTACATGGAATCCATCTTGGATTTCATGGCTTCTAGCCATCTCTTAGAGTCTGGACTGTTCGTAGCATCTTGGTATGTGAGAGGCTCATCTTCGTCTATGAGCATCAAATCACCACATTGAGTCAAGAGAAATCCATATCTCTCTGGCTCATGGCGAATTCTACCAGTTCTACGAACAACCTGTGTTTGTTGAGCATTATCATTATCCTGCTCTTGTTCTACTTCAGGTTCAATGCTATTTTGTGGTTCTCGATCTTCATCGAGGTCTATAGTTCTCCCACTGTTTCTTTTGGAAACAAAATCTCTTTCCATGAAAACAGCATCTCGAGCAATGAACACTTTCTGCTCAGTAGGACTATAGAAATAGTACGCCTTTGTTTCCTTAGGGTATCCCACAAAATTGCACTCTTCAGATTTAGGTCCAAGCTTGTCAGATACTTGACGCTTCACAAACGCCTTGCATCCCCAAACTTTCATAAAGCTCATGCCTGACCGTTTCTTCTCCCATATCTCATATGGAGTCTTTTGAACCTTCTTAGTAGGAACACGGTTAAGTGTGAAAGCCGCTGTTTCTAGAGCATAACCCCAGAAACTAATTGGAAGATCTGCATGACTCATCATCGATCGCACCATGTCCAACAAGGTCCGATTTCTCCTCTCTGAAACTCCATTCCATTGAGGTGTACCTGGCGGAGTGAGTTGTGATACAATACCACACTCCTTTAAATAATCTTTAAATTCAGTGCTCAAGTATTCTCCTCCACGATCAGATCGTAAGATTTTAATACTTGCACCTCCGCCAATTTGCTTCTCTACTTCAGCTTTGTATTCTTTGAACTTTTCAAAAGAATCGGATTTATTCTTCATAAGATATACATATCCATATCTACTGAAATCATCAGTAAATGTTATGAAGTAGTAGTAGCCTCCTCTAGCCATCACACGCATTGGGCCACATACATCACTATGTATTAGCTCCAAACGTTCAGTGGCCCTTTGACCCTTACCAGTGAAAGGGCCTTTAGTCATTTTACCAAGCAAACAAGATTCGCATTCTTGGTATGATTCAAAATCAAACTTATCCAAATATCCATCCTTATGTAATTTGGATATGCGTTTCTCATTTATATGGCCTAGACGACAATGCCAGAGGTATGTTTGATTTGAGTCATTAACTTTAAGTCGTTTGTTTTCTATATTACAGACAGGATTGTCTAAGTCAAGAACATATAAACCATTAAACAAACGCGCAACACCATAGGTTAAATCATTCAAAGCAAAAGAGCAACTGTTGTCCTTTATTGTAAACGAAAAACATTTCTTGTCCAAATAAGAAACAGAAATAATGTTTCTGCGAATCGCAGGCACGTAATAACAATTCTCCAGTTCTAAAACTAGCCCAGAGGGCAAAGATAAATAATAGGTTTCTACAGCTAAAGCAGCAACTCTTGCTCCGTTCCCAACTCGTAGGTCCATTTCTCCTTTAGCCAATGTCCTACTTCTCTGCATTTCCTGCACATTTATACAAATGTGAGAAGCACATCCGGTATCCAATACCCAAGATGTAGAAATAGACAGATTGACTTCTATAACATATATACCTGAATTAGAAGCTTGCTCAGCCCTCTTCTTCTTCAGATCCTCCAAGTAAACTGAACAGTTTCTCTTCCAGTGACCAGTTTTCTTACAGTAGTGACATTCACCCTTAGCGACCCCACCTTTAGGCTTTAAAGCCTGTTTAGGACCTGACTTTGGCTTGGGTGTAGAATCAGAACCTGTCTTCTTCTTACCCTTCCACTTGCCTTTCCCTTTGGCCTTACCTTTATTGCCCACCATCAGTATGGGAGCGGGTTCAGCCGTCTTCATGTTGGTCTCATATGTTCTCAACATAGCCAACAATTCAGTAGGTGTTTTGTCAAATTCATTCATATTGTAGTTCATAACAAACTGAGTGAATTTGTTGTTCAAAGAATTCAAGATTAGGTCAATACCAGTTTCCGGACCAATCGGGAAACCCAAAGTATCAAGATACTCAATGTAACCAATCATTTTCAGAACATGTGGGCCAACTGGTTCACTTGCCCCTTGTTTGCAGTTAAAGAGTGACTTGCTCGTGTTGAACCTTTCTTGACGAGTTTGGCTTGCAAACATGCTTTGCAAGTGCTCATTGATAGTATATGCATCCATATGCACATGTTGTCTTTGAAGCTCAGCACTCATAGTTGCCAACATAAGACATGCAACATCAGTTGCATCATTCTCATCCTTTGTGTGGGCCGCTCGTTCCTCAACAGTAGCGCCCTCAGGAAGGGGACCTGCCGGAGGAATATCAATGACATGAAGCTTGCGCTCCTGCCTGAGGACAATCCTCAAATTCCTCTGCCAGTCTAGGAAGTTGTTTCCTCCTGTCAGCTTATCCTTCTCAAGGACAGATCGTACGGATAGTGTGTTTGTGTTATTTGTCATTATTCGGTATCTACAATGATAAAAGCACAAAATAAACATTAGATTGTCTGAGTTATTTATTATGTTCAAATGATTATGATACATTCATAATATATCTCCCACTATTTTTATCAAATCAATAGCCCTTACTATTAATTTGGAAAGTATATCCCATAATTCTTTCTAGTGAGCCAAGATCCATATTTCGTCATGTCTTAAGTCAACCACTGGAAGTCCTTAAGAATGATTATTTAGGTAGACAACATTTGTCAATTATATCATATATAATTCTTGGATAGTTTGGTGAGCAACGATTGATCTTATCTATCTAATAGATTTTTAACCAAACTCCATGCTTCTAAGTTCATAATTGTTGAATATAACCGTTTACTTTCACCTTATTATGACGACTCAGTTAAGTTTGACCCAATGATACAACGGCCGAATATAACCGTTTATATTTGTCGCATCTCACCACGATAGATAGGAGTCCCCTGCCACTGACAGTCTTTCCCCTAATCGATCTAGGATTCGATGAGTGTTCATTCATTGAAAAGCATCTGATTAAAACTTAATATTTTGTTAAGGGGTTTAGAAAATTTATGACGATCATGATCACATCATGAAGAGATCCTCAATTTTTCCTTGAACCAAATATTTCAAATTGACATCTTAAATTGTTCATTTCCCAGGTAGATGGAGGATACCAGTGGTCACACTTAAAACCCATCAGCCTTACGAATACGCATATCCGCTTTTGACAGAAAATCCCAGTTTTAGATATCAAAAATTCATATTTAATTCCGTGTTTTAAAATCCATATTTCATAAACACAAGAATCTCATGATCGTTCGTTTGTTAATTTTAAAATCTTAAATCGTTAAAGATTTTATCTTGTTTAGCATGGCAAGCATGGCATGGGTGACGTATCTAATACATGCATACATCATTAATCTAATTAAAGCATGCATCTTCTACTCTACACATACATTCATACATCAATATGTAAAGTGCAGTATGTAAACGTGCTTGGTTATGGCCCTTTTCCTATGTGATCCTTTCGAGCTAATGAAAGGATCAAAGTCAATCTATGGTGGTAAAATATAAATACAATTACATGTCTTCATTCTTCTTGTATCCATGGGTGCTTGCTCCTCTTCTTGGATCATCCTTCAATCTTCAAGTACATTACATGGAATAATTGAATACAATCTATACTAATGTACTTACATAAGAAAACTCGAGTTACATTCGAGGTTAAACAATTACAAGAATGAAGAAAACGACATGCAAGTCGTATTTATAAAACCAAAACCAAAAACCATTAATCTAGGGGTACAAAGGCCATAACTAGCACCATGCTTAAGTACACAACAAAAATAATGCGGGGGTCCGGGGGCGGCAGCCCCTGGGCGGGGGTTCGGGGGCGGCAGCCCCCGGGCGGGGTCTGGGGGCGGCAGCCCCCAGCTGGGGTTGAGCTTGGAAATTTTTTATTTTCGAAGACCAGTCCTATTCAGAAATCATCAATTTCTGAATTACAGATCATATCTGTTGGCCTTTTTCCCCACTGCAATTTACACAGTTTCAGAAGCATGTATCATATACATACTTATCATATCCCAGTTAACAGATCATGTCCAACATAATCTTTCCACCAGTTTGTATCATATACAAACTGACCCTCATGCAAAATATACAAATCGCAAACAGGCATATAAATCAGTCATGAAAAATCATTAACATGCTAGTATCATCATCTATTTACTCATCATATGAATAACAATTCGAATATACATGGCAGTAGCATGGCAGTAGCATAAGCAGTGGCATGGCAGTTATGACAAAGCAGTAGCATGGCATGGCAGTCACCAAAACAGGCATGTATGCATCAAATACATAAAACACGTAACCAAATCAGTCCCTTATACACGTAGCTCTGATGCCATTGTTGGGTTCCGAGGCATAAAACGCAGCGGATAAACGTAAATATAACGAAAAATTTTGGAACCCTAACGCAGGATCATGTATAAGATTGGACGGATTATGGTGATAATCGAATCATACCTATTACGATCTTGAATGTCACGAACTCAACGGAGATCCTTGCTATCACGACTTGTGTCTTCCTCTCGAAAACACCTCTATGGTATCCACACGAGCACCTTCAAGAGCGTCTCACGATCTTGATTACGGAGTGGATGTACTAGCAAACCTTTGATAATTCGAATTGTCTTCCTGCCTCTTTGCTGCCTCTTCTAGGGTTTTTCTATCAAAAACGTGTTGTGCCTCTTAACCCTACATTATCTATTTATAATGTTTGGTTAACAGGCCCATAGCAGCAAAACCTAACCCATGTAGGTCTAGGAAAATAATAAAACGAATTTTATTATTTAATTAATAACTAAGTCATACTTAATTATTATGGGCAGAAATACAATTCTAATTTGAATTTATATTATCTTAATTAATTAAGTCTCACTTAATTAATATAATAAAAATTCAAATAATTATCAATTAATTTAAATCTATAATTTAAATTAACTATTCCTCTAAGTGCTCTTTGTGTGTGACCCTATAGGCTATTATTTAATTGGCAATAATTTTATTCTCCAATAAAATTATAAACAATGAGCGGCATCTAGTAATACATCATTGCTACCCAATTAAACAATAATTAAATCGTGATTCGATAAAACCTTTCATTTAGAATTGCTACCTAATAGGATCTGAATCACTATCATTATCATTAATTCCTTCTGCAACCTCAGTTTCAATATCAATATCTGAATTTGGCTCTGACGGGATATCAAAGATCAAAGTTCTGAATAGTCTTTCATTTGAATGCTCAGGAGCTTGGTGTAGTAGATCGACACATTCAGACTTTCAATCACCTTCTAGTTTTCAATCACATATGCTTCATAAGCTTTCGACTTCAATGAGTAGCCACTACAAGGAAAACTGAAATAGATAACAGTTTTTCCCCGTTGTCTGATACCCTGTTTGCCCGTTGAGTATTGAGGCGCCGTCTGATATGCACCTCAGACAATGGTACGTTAACTGTTATCTGAAAGAGAGCAAGACAACACCTCATGTTCTAGAGACCATTGTATAACACCTAGAAACAACAACGCTATGTTGAAAACCACTTGTGTGAAATGAAGTGAGTCAAGTGTATTGAAAATAAAATATGTTGTTATTCAGGGGTTAAGACAATGATTCCTTAAATAGAAAGAGTTGTTTTATTTAGTTTTACATAACTATTTAATTTATCAAAACTATTGTTACATAGTTGAGTTCACAAGTGTTTTTAGAAACAAATGCAACACATTAGGGCCTTTCACATAATTATTTCTTATTTCAATAACTATTGTTGTAGTTCTCTATAGACAATAGTTTTTTTTTAATGTGTTGTATTTGTTTTATTTACACAACTAGGACAAGAGAAAATATTTTATAGTGTGTGTTGTGTTTTTCAATATTAGACAATGGTTTTGGTACACAAAAATGGCTTTAAATAATGCCTCCAATCAAATAATAAATCAATATATTTATCAATAAAAAAATTTCTAATTGATCTACAATTTTTATGTAAAAATTACATACATAACAATCTCATGTCTCTACATATATAGCAATATGAAGGGATTGACCAACACACTATACACAGATTCGAAGAAGGTAGTTGCAGAAAACCTAGTTGTCAAAGGGGAATTACATTCAAACAAGTAACTAGGAGCACAATTTGGATGATATTCCCAGCCAAGATAAGTTCTTTGGCCTGCAAGACCGCTTCTTTATATGTGTCGCTTGACATAGACGAGTTCGTTAGAGAAGGACCAAAGAAAAAGTGAATAATTTAATTGAGCCAGCTGCAAGCCTTGACTTGCTCCTCCACACAACCCAAGCAACACCTGTATAGACAAGGCCATACTTATGACCACTCATCATCTCGCTCTTTAAATTCACCTAGTTAAAAATAATACTGTAACTGGATTACGATATTCATTCCTTCTCCTTTTTATTTCCTTTATAATAACGTTATGGAACAGATTAGAGATTAGAAAGATTTGCAATTGATCAAGGTAAGTGTGCTTAAGCTCGTTACATATAGACTGTAGAAGCAGGTCACAGAAACACAGGATAATAATAACATACTTGATGTGCAGCAACTGTTTGTATACCAAGAGAAGTAGCAAAATACACAAGAAGTGCATAAAATGTCACCTAAAAAACCCATTCTGTATTAGTTGTCACGACATATTATACACAGCAAAAGAAACAAGCAATATCATCACAAACTTTTGATATCATGGTGACAAACACTGGTGCAGCGAGGCTGTATATATGGTTCAAATCATTGAATGATGGAACAGAGAGAAGATAACCATTATATCCTTTCTTGTTAAGTGCCTCATGTTGGGTTCCGAGGCGTAAAACGCAGCGGATAAACGTAAATATAACGAAAAATTTCGGAACCCTAACGCAGGATCATGTATAAGATTGGACGGATTATGGTGATAATCGAATCATACCTATTACGATCTTGAATGTCACGAACTCAACGGAGATCCTTGCTATCACGACTTGTGTCTTCCTCTCGAAAACACCTCTATGGTATCCACACGAGCACCTTCAAGAGCGTCTCACGATCTTGATTACGGAGTGGATGTACTAGCAAACCTTTGATAATTCGAATTGTCTTCCTGCCTCTTTGCTGCCTCTTCTAGGGTTTTTCTATCAAAAACGTGTTGTGCCTCTTAACCCTACATTATCTATTTATAATGTTTGGTTAACAGGCCCATAGCAGCAAAACCTAACCCATGTAGGTCTAGGAAAATAATAAAACGAATTTTATTATTTAATTAATAACTAAGTCATACTTAGTTATTATGGGCAGAAATACAATTCTAATTTGAATTTATATTATCTTAATTAATTAAGTCTCACTTAATTAATATAATAAAAATTCAAATAATTATCAATTAATTTAAATCTATAATTTAAATTAACTATTCCTCTAAGTGCTCTTTGTGTGTGACCCTATAGGCTATTATTTAATTGGCAATAATTTTATTCTCCAATAAAATTATAAACAATGAGCGGCATCTAGTAATACATCATTGCTACCCAATTAAACAATAATTAAATCGTGATTCGATAAAACCTTTCGTGATTAATGTTTCCGTGTAATATAATCCTTTTTAACCATATATATTATAGATTAAACTCGAGGCATGTATTTAGTCATCCTCTTCAACATTTAATCCGGGTTTACTTGATCCATGAGTAGACTATGAAAACAAATCATTATTTCAGCACGACCATGCATTTTATAGTCTCACTCAATCAAGAGGCCAATAATATCTCTCCTAATTATAGGAGGGTTAAATCCTTATCTATCATTCATATTTCTCATACGATTCATGATATACCTGATGTCCACTTTTATCATTACCCGGTCAAAGGTAACTTTTAATGTAGTCAAAGTATATTAATCCTCGTATAAAAATATAATGATCTCAAGTCAGAGGATCATTACACCATTATCACTGTGAGTCTTTCTTATGACTTTATTAAACATGAAGAATCTCACTGTGGGTCTGTCCAGTACCATGTACTCCTGCATGTACCTATGTGTTGACTTTAGTATCCCCATACTTATAACCAATGAGATGTGGTTATCTGTCAAACAACATACTAGTCTATTTATGTATTATTATTGTCCTATAATAATAATACTCGACTAGGGACATTTAAGAATATGATATATTATATAATCTCAAGTTCAAGTCATGTACTAAACTATACAATGTGTATCATGATTCTAAGGACATTTATTATGCTAACAAATATATCACAGTAATTAAAGTCATAATAAATATGTTTATTGAATAATCAATTGACATAAAGGTTTATCAAAATAAACATTGTATTGCCTCTAGGGCACCTACACCAACACCTCAACCATCATATAAGCTGCAATAACCTAAATCATATTCAAGTAAATACATTAGAGGAGAAAAAGTTTACAGTGAAGTGTCTGAAGTGAGTGTGCATCAACATCAATTGCTCAATACTGTAAACTGGAACATAATGCTTAATCACCATACTTGTGATGCCATTGTTGCCCATGCTGCTCCTGCAATACCATAGCCTAGGAATGTCCTTAAGACCACGTCACCAATCCCATTTACAGCGCTGGCAACTGACAAAGCCTTTAAGGGTCCCCAAGAATCTTTCATGCCAAGATTGAACCAAAATAGATGATAACTAGTAAACGTGCCAATCTTGAATCTTCATGTATATGAAGACCTGAAAGCTATGAATCTTAAAAATGACAATGTTGAATCTTCATGTGCTAACAACACTTGCAGTCCCAAAGAACAGTTTGCAGTAAATGAATACAACAGAAAATACTTTATAGTGCACATTCTCTACCACAGAAATGATATTACAGAAACAAAGCTATGAGTTCGGACCTGGCACTTTAAAAATAATCCCTAGTTTGAACAAGCATCTCTAATCTGTTCCCTAACTTTATTACATAAAGTTGCATCACTAGCAATACCTTTGAAGTCAATGTGAGGGAAATTAAAATTGCGGGCTCTGGATTGAAAAAGGCGAGCATGCCCCTCTCTTGAGCCAATATATATCAGCTATGGAAGACAACAATTAAACTCAGGCCCAACTCAAACTAGCAACACATACAGCATTCTCAGACTCACACATGAAATTCAAAAACATATAAACCAAAACCCATTAGCATAGTAATTTACAAAACATTATAAAATAAACACGTTTCCTACAAACATGAAACAAACTTGAAAACCCATATAAAAATCACATAAAACTCACACAAAACTCATATATCCAGGAACACTAAGCAAAATCAACATACCCATGTAAAACACACATAGAACTCGCACAAAACTCAATATTAAAAATATAATTAACCTAATTGAAATCGTGAAACCCTGATTTGTAAAACCTTTACTTCTTAGAATCCTTTATAGAACCACTAATTTGTTGAACCTCCAACCTCAATTTTTATAAGCTCGAACCCCAATTTTTAGAAATGTGAACCCTAATTAACCTGATTGAAGCTCAAACAAACACGATTGAAACTAGAAAACTGGTACAAACATGATTGAAGTCGATTGAACCCTAATTAACGACTGCTACAACGAACCCTAATGAACCTGATTGAACATGGTGAAGTGTGTTCGTGTATGTGTAATGAGATGAGTGTGTGTGTGTCTAATGAGATGTTTTTGTGTGTTTACTTTTATTTTCATCCACCCAAAATTTTCAATTGTCTGCCCAAATTTTGGGGAAATCGGGCTGATAAAGAAAAAGGGGGAATGAAAATTTTGAGGTGGGGAAATGAGGGTTAAAGAGGGGAAATTTTAATATTAATTTTAATATTTTGAATGGTTTATAAATTTTAATTTTTTTGTTAAAAATATTATAATTTCAATAACTAGAAAAGCATAAAAATCAAATTTATTTTTTTAAAAAAATTTTATACATCACTAATACATATAGAGGGGGGAAATTTTTTTTATAATCAGGAAAAGGGGGAACATGTTAAAATATTAAAAAATAATATTTTAGTATTCATTTGATTTATATAATGAGTCGCTATTTTAAACAAATTAATAGTTCAATTAGTAACGGTTAAATTGAGATATTTTAATATTTGATACAACTACATTAATTATATTATATATAAAATATTTAATATAAGTATATAAATTTAGGATATAATCTAAATATAATATTAGAAGAAGGGTTAATGAAACCAACTACAAAAAAATCTCAAGTTTGGTTATAAATTTATAGTATAAATATTATTATTTTCAGTGTTATATATTTTTAATTTAATACGGAGCTAATTATAGTATTATAAAAAACCTCAATGTGTACATCCTAAATTTTAAACATAAAAAAACTCATAACTCATAATATAAATTTGTTACAAAAATTAAAATTTATTAAAAAAACTTCGAAAAAGACAACTATTTTTACATTTAAAAACTGTTGTCTTCATGCAACACAATTGCTAAAAAAACGGTTGTTTGTTTAACAGTAAAGGATAAAAATTATAATTTTAATTTATAAAATTTTAATTTATTTTGTCTTTGTAAAATTAGTTAATATTTTAAATTTTAATTTTTATAAAAACTTAAACCTGTATTCATAATTTTAATTATAACAACGTGCATACATAATTATTTCGCTCTTGTAACGTATCATATAATTTTAATGTAATATATTATTTATAAATAGTAAAATGAGAATTTTAATTTATTTTGTTTTTATAAAATGAGTAATTATTTTTATTTTTAATTATTTTTTAATAAAATAGGTAACTATAATAATAATAATTATAATTATAACAACGTGTTTTCATATATACTTATTTCGCCGTAATTTATCAAAATGACATTATAAACATAATTTTTTAATCATTAAAATGAGACTTTTAATTTATTTAATTTTATAAATTAAAATTTTATAATTTTATAATATTGATACATATAAATGCATATAGTTTGTTAATAATAAGTAATAGTTTTGTAATTCGAACAATATGAGTATACATTTTATATGAACGAGTTAAGAAGTAGATATTGAGTTTATGATAAATCTATAATTTCTTTCTTATTAAATTAAAATTAATTTTTTCGACGATCCAACCATACGGATGTTAAGATATTTCGATGTTTGTGATGTGTAAAAAAATTAGAATGTTTAAATTTATTTTGTATGCTTTTTTTAACAAAAGTATTAAAAAAACCTTCTAGAAACATTTTTCGTCTTATTATGAAAAGGTAATTTTTGTCATTTTCTGTGAAACAGATAACGGTTTTCTTAGAAATTGCGTTGTATGAGTTAATAGAAGACAACGGTTTTCCATGTAAAACCGTTATAAAATAAACACTTGTCTGATTTCAACAACGGTTTTCTACAACATTGTCTGAAGTCTATTCAAATAACAGTTTAATAAAACTGTTGTATAAACCTCTTGCTTTGCACAACACGACATTGAAAAAGCCTTGTCTGATGAGCTCATTCAGACAACAGAATATTGTAGCGTTGTTTGAAAATATTTTACATAATACCTCACAAAAAACACTTGTCTGATTTCAACAACGATTTTCTACAGTATTGTCTGAATTATATTCAAACAATGGTTTTATAAAACCGTTGTATGTAGCTATTGTTTTGCACAACACGACATATAAAAAGTGTTGTCTGATTGAGTTTTTTAGACAACGGTTTAAAAACCGTTGTACAACACATGGATCAGACAATAGTTTTTCGAGGGGAAAAATAAAACATTGTGTGTTAAATTCGGGCAACACTTTTTCGTCCAACCGTTGTCTAATAAGTGTTGTCTGATTGCGATTTTCTTGTAGTGAGCCTAGGAAATTGTTCCATGATCCTTAACTTCAACTTTGTCAAGATTCTCATCTAAATCTTCAATAAATATCAATTTCATCCAAACACACGAAATAGCTTCAGTGTTTGCTTCTGATTGACCATTAACTCATATGATGTCTTTTCACGATCTTTGTTGATTACAGTAGTATGCTATGTTAATTGCTTCAGCTTCAAAGTACCATTATAAGTGCGGAATTCGTATAGAACGTCATTCCCGAATTTCAATTCCAATATCTGACTTCGAAGTTCTCACAACTTACTTTGCTTCCAACTTGATCTTCCTGATCTGTGACATTTTCTCTATTGAATGCACAAACATCACCAACTTGTAACTAGGGTTGTCATCAACCACCACTAATCATATTTCTTCCATGCCATAATTTGCTTCCGTGTGATATTTTTATTGACTTCCTTATATGACATACTTCAAAATGTCCTTCTAGATAGAATTCCATATGAAGCAGTCCTCTCACCAATTTCTTCTTTATAAGAGAATCCATTGTCTTTTTCACCAAGTGTGAGAGCTTCCTATGTCATACAAAAACATAGTCAGCTAACTCTTTACTGATGAAGCTTTACTGAAAAATTCATTTCACCTTTGCATACAAAAACCTTGTCAGCTACGAACAAACTTCCGCACTCTCAGTTGAGTGAGCTTCCATATTTCTTGCTTCAAATCAAACACTTTTCCTTTTCAATGCATTTCTAGAAAACCCTTGATAAAAAATTTCCTAGTGCGCTGTAGATAGTGCTTAATTCCTTCCACAAGAAAGATGCTTCCATTGATGACAATTCCAAAAACATGATAGCCAAATCCCTTGTACATCCTTTGCTGTCATCTCTAAAGGTTACCGTTGGGAAAGCTTTCTCATCGAGCTGTGATAGTAGAGTTTCAATCTTAATCATATGCCTTGTACAATAACTGTCACGGAGTCACATAACTTTTAGCTTTGGTTACATACTCTGCAATCACAAATGATTAAGCTTCTTGGTACTCAACTTTAATTGAGTCCAGATGAGTTAGAGATATTACTATCAACAGTGGTAACAACAGCTTCAATATGCATATTAAAAAATTCAGTACTATCTACTTTAATCATTCTACACAAGTATAACAGATGTAAAACAGATTATAGATATTCAATAATTTTCTAAAAGCATATGGATAAAAGAATTAACAATTAGATTACTAATTATTTCCGACCCATTTTTGTTGTTGTCTAACATTTTAACTATCTCTAATTACCTAAATCAGTTTTAGATTAATCCTCGAATCAACAAATGTTACTGACTACTTAGATAATTCTACCATCTTTTAATCTTATACTCCTTAACATGCAATACATGATATGATATGACATTTAAGTGTAGCTATGTGAGAGGGAGCAAATCATGTGAAAATAAGCACATAAACAATTTCAAGAATATGCAGAATATTTGAATAAGACATTATGAGCAATATCAAATTCCACATACACTCATCAAGTCATTTATCATAATAAGAACAAATATATGATCTATGACCTGTTTGTCTATTACTAATTTTCACAACATTAGTAGAGGTATTAAATCACAGAATATTTAAATCAAGTTCCAGCAATGTTTAGGGATACACCTAATCGTCTAGAGCACCCTATCTAATTCTAGATATTCATTTTACTGCATATAAAATCAAGTAAGAAATGTACTTATTTAAACTCATGAATCCTAGCATGCAATCTTATTCTTAGCAATCATTTAAGTATTTATGTCCTAAGATGCTAACATGCTGGCATGAATATAAACATTTCAATACCTAATAATCATATAGTTCTGAATTAGATAAAAATATACTAGTTAGAATATGTACCTGTGAAGTGCTTAGTGATTCATCTTCAGTGTTGGTCATTGATGCCAGATATCCATTTGGTTCATCACTGTCACTGATAGAATCATCCTTGCATTTAATTTCACCAACAAATGTTTTCCCTTGCTGCATGCTCACTAATGCATTAGATTCCTGCTTCAACCCAACACAGTGTCTGTCATCATTTGCTTGTACAGGCTTCTTCAAACTGTGTAACAAACCCCTGATCTTGTCTTTCTATTTTAAGCCATCCATGTTTTGCAACCGCCTCTTGAACTGATCTTCAAAATCTACTCCATGGAATCTATAGGTAAGGACCTTAAATTTAGAATTGGGATTCCGTCTGAATCTGATGTCACTGAACTTCCTGTTGCACTGCAGGCTTGACGTGCATTCCAGTTTCTCAAGTTATTTCAAAGTGTTAAATTCACATACAACACCTTGACCAATACCTCGAGCTACAACATCTTCAATTCAGCTTCTTGGATCATTCCGTTTTTGTTCAGAGGTTCTCAACTTTGACATCAATCAAATTTGGTTCCTAGGTCACAAATATAATGGATATGCTAATACCTACTTTACCAAATATTATCTTCTTCAGCTCTTGTTCTAGTTCATAGGCCTTCAGCATATACAGTTCTTCTACAGACAATGTGGTTGTATCCTTAAATCCCTGTTGGCTATAATCCCTGTGTTCCAGATGATCTGCAGTGTTAGCACCAAGGTCCTGTAATCTTCCTGTAGAATAATCCTTAAGGCTTGTACAAAGATGGCAGATAGTCTAGTCTGTTCTCCTTCACTACTTCAACCCCTAAAATTTTTCATCCAAAAATACAACTCAAATTAACCAAAAACCGTACCCAAATTAATTTCTTCTTTTGCAGCTTCCAAAATATTAGTATGATCCTATGAAGTAAACATTTGAGGAAATTAATACCACTACTTCTTCAACCTGTTCCAGAATTAACTTTATTGGATAATCTTCAGTCAATTTTATTTGTCTTTAATACCCGGAAAAATCTTCATCTACAAACCCTTGAGCACCCTCGAATTAATATTTAAGAAAAATTTAGATTTACAGAATTTTTAATTTCTTAGAAAATAAATTAATCAAAAATAAAAATATACAATAAATTAATTTTCAAGAATTTTGAATTTTCTTAAAAATTAAAATATCATAAATTAATATTTAAGAAATTTTTTAGTTTTCAAGAATTTTAAATTTTCTGGAAAAATAAATAAATCTAAAACAAAAATTAAAAATTAAAGGGTACAAAACTTGACGGACCAAATTGCATTTTTGTTGTTAGTGGCCCTAAGTTTTTTGGTGGCTCCTGTACATTGAAGCCCGTGTACAGGCGCAACAAAAACTTGTATCAGTTGTGCCACTTTTTTTCTTTGGTGGCGCCTCATACACTGTAGTCGGAGAGCAGGCACAATAAACTTGACTAACTTCTGAGTGGCGCTACTCCAAATTTCCTTTATATAGGTGCATGAATTCACTTATCCAAGTTAATAACTTTGGTTGTGCTCTACTGCTTCGACTTGGCCGAGCTAGTTGCCTAAAAAAATGGACCATCAAAAAATGTTTAATGAATATAAATTGTAAACTTTATTTAATTTATAAAATAAATTAATTAAAATTTATAATATAAACTAATAAAAGTTTATAAAACAAAATTTATAAAATAAATTTAATATTAAATTTATAAAATAAACTAATTAAAATTTATAATATAAACTAATAAAAGTTTATAAAATCAAATTATTAATAAGTTTATAAAATAAACTAATTAAAATTTGTAATATAAACTAATAAAAGTTTATAAAATAAATTATATAAAAGTATATAAAATAAACTTATTAAAAGTTTATAATTAAACTTATTTAACAAGGCCTCCTTTTGAGTAAGCACATTCGGCTTGCTGAGCTTCATTGGGTTACGGATCCTGATTTGTATATCAATCAGCAAGCTCTGATACAACTGTTAGGTCTCGAAGTATCGTAGAAGGGGGGTTGAATACGATACTCCCAATAATTTAAATTCTTTTCGGAATTTATGGATAAATAAATTATTGCTTGAAAGTGGGTTTGACCATTTGTAGTATTTAGGTGAGCTGCCTACTAATTTTCTGTGTGTCCGGATAAATCTATTAGGTTCAAGAAAATTAACAACTAAAATAAACGGGATGAGATTCGGGGAATATATCTTTTATATATATACCCGAAGGTTGTTATCCCAGTTAAAAATATAACTGATTTCCAAATAACAAATTAGTTCTTTCCTACTAACAAAAAAATATAAGGCTCAGTTCTATACAAATATATCTAAATTAGTACAAGGAAAAACTTAGTCCGTAGGGGGAGCTCTGAGCATTTTTCATTAAAGAACCGAGTCCTAATATCTGACCGGGAGTAAGGTATGAGTGTGTATATACTGTATCTTCTTGCTCTGACCATGGCAGTAGCCCTCTACATATTTTTGTGTTTGAAGAAGATGACTCTCCGCAACTTCATTGCTTCGAACACTGACTGTCAATAAACATAATACTTTCACTGGAATCTTTTCTAGTACTTAGACAACGTCTCCATTACTACCACAATCTTGAATACTTCATTCTTTGTTCTTCACTGACGTTTGAACATATAACTGAACTTCTTTTAGTTAGTATAGCTTCAAGACTGCAGCTTTCTTCTTTAACCTTTTTCTTTACCTTGTCTTCAATCCTTCTAGATTTCTATGCTTCGAACACTGTCTATCTTCAATCAATGCCTTTACACTGAAATCTTCTAGTGGCACTTTTATACTGAATCTTCAAAAGTTCTGAAGCCCTGAAAGCCTTCAACCATTATTCTTCACTGAGACATGAACATATTAATGTACTTCTCTCAATGACCTGTAGTAGACTTCAAAACTTCTTCTAATGTCTTGATTCACTGTATTTGCCTTGTCTTCATTTCTTTTTGATTTATGTGTAGGCGTAGTATTTTTTACATGTCCTGTTCTAGTGTTGATTTATCACGAGTACTTTTCATAGAGCTTCGTAATTTCACCAACAGAGTTATTACAAATACACTATGCAAGACCCTGTTCTAGTATTTTGTACATCATCAAATGAATATATTCCTAACAATCTCCCCCTATTTATACTTTATAAAATGTAAGCATAAATCAAGATTTGATGATGTCAAAACTAAAGAATGAGACAATTAATCTAGAATAATATAAAAATTTATAAGGAAAAAAAATTATATCTCACTTGATCTTCTCAAAGGCTGGATTGTTCTTCGGAAAAGACTTCAGCATATTCTGCTCCATAATAGCAAGGATTTCACCGACATACTTCTTCAGTTTCTTCATTCCTTCATTAGAACATTTGATTTGATAATAGGCTGCTCTTAGATCATTTGCACTGTATTCTTGTTCTTTTAAATCTTTCAACATCAGAACACTAACTTTCCCACTTATAGGTTGAAATCTAAAATAGAGACCCACACCTTCTTGGAATTTGATTTGTTTTTTTTCTAATGGCATGTCTTGATCATTTCCTTCAGCATCAACATATTTTAAAGAAAATTTTCCAATCTGTTTATTTGCCTATCTGTGCAGAGTCAGCTTTTTGTCAATCTCCTTAAACCACTTGTGGGTGACAACCTCTTCGCTTTTATTCACTTCATAAGCAATTTGCAAGAGAAATATAATATACTATAATTCCTCATCCTGTTTGAAGAAGATGATGTTTGATTGACTAATCCATCTAACAGATCCTCCTTTTAAAAAGTATACAAGCATCTCATTTTACACCTTTTATGTACCTCCCTGACCTCCTTGTATCTTTCTTTCAAAAACATTATAGATAATTTGAGCAGATACCACTTTATTTAACTATTTTTGTGTAATCTTCTCAAACTGCCTATCTGTCAAGGATTGAGGATCCCTCGTTAGAGTAGTTGTTCTATAAATATCAAATTCTTCAAAACCTCTAAGTTCTATCTTCTTTTTAGCTCTTAGCTGTAGATTTGATTGACTACATTGCCAGTATGTAGGTTCTTGAATTTTATCAGAGTCTAATCTTTTTCTTTGCTTATTAGAGTCTGGCTTAGACTCTAATTTCTTATGTCCAGTCTCTGACTGGTGTGTTTGAGTTTTTGCTAATACAGCCACTTTAGACTGCTTTTGTTGCACACCACCAGGACCCCTAGGACCATGAGAACTATCACCAGCTTCATCATTATCGCCATCTCTCCTCCTTTTAACTCTCTTCTATTTAACATCCTTGCATATATCATCCTTATTTCTCCTAAATGAATCACTAACTTTTTTCTCCCTCTTTTTGACATCATCACCACCTGTGACAGCCAAAAGAATTTGTTCAAGGACTGAGGAGATATTGGCATGTGCTGCAATGACTGAATAACCTTGGTGGTTAGATCAGAGACTGTTGTTTGGAGTTTAGCTTGATTATCAGTGATATCAACAATGGCATCCTTGAAAGTAACTTCTTTGGATAATTGAAGGGAATGAATTATGTCAAATTGAGTTTTGTGAAGAGATGTAGTATTATCAACACCAGTAAGCTTGGTTTGTATGTGAGAGATGTCATTGACCACACCTGCCAATTGTGCTGTGACATTCTCCTTCTCATTTTGAATATCTGCATTAATATCTTTGTCTTTTTCTATGAAGGAGGCATCAACATCCTCACCAGGATAATGACCATGTTCTTACAAACTGGACTTCTTTTGAAAAGCCTGAAGTCTCTCAGACTGATGAATAGTGAAAATGGTCTTGAAAGTGTCAAAATCAGTGAAACCCTTATCCTTTGTTATTTCCCAAGATTGAGGAAATACTAGATCGAAATAGGTGAAAGATGGATTCATCTCCACTTCATCTTCAGTGACTGAATCATCAACAGCTTCAACAGGCTCAATCTTTGTGACAAGAGTTATAGACTCTGGTTGTGGAGTAGACTCAGAAACTGCATAAGGGACTATAGACCCTAACTCCTCCTTAGAGTGATCAGACTCTGTAGACTCTGAAAGCCTAGCCCTGATAGGCATGATAAGAATTGGTGCTTTTGACTTCAATTTTGTAGTCTAAGATTGAATATTTGATGTATCTACCAAAGCCTCCATAACTCTGTATGCTCTCCTTCCTAGAGAATCCACTAAGTGTTGTTGTGGTCTCTGTGTGAATGACTTTTGAGCAGCTAGAGCCTCCTCCTTGCCAATCTGCAAGATCAAGAAAAATGAATTTTCATCCATCTCCTACTTCAACTCATTGGATCAACTTTAGGAAAATTTTTGATCCCAATAAGTAAAGTTAGGTTCAGGATACCTTATTCTCTCATTCTCACAGTGGGGTTGGACAACCACTTTATCAATCTCACTCAGGCTCTCTACAGCCTTTTCTATCCCTCCTTTTGCCTGAACCAGTGCCAGCATTTCATTTATTTTTTCACTCAAATTGGAGGGTGCACTCAAAAATCCTACAGAATAGGGTGTGAGAGAAGTAAGAGGTGTTTCAATATCTGAACCACCTTGATGGAGGGAACCCCTTCAAATGTCTGAAGGCTAGGGGTTTCCACCAATGAGTGAGCAGCAATAGACTCTGAACCCTTACTAGTTCCTTCTTTCTTTCTAGAGTCTGTTGGCTCCAGTATTCCAGTCTCAAGGTCTACTCTACACTCTGACTGCTTCAGTATGACTTCATTAGAAGCTAGAGTCTGAGTGTCACCATCTTTGACTGTTGGTGCATGAAACTCCCCCTCAAGGTGGATAGACTCTGATAAAATAGATTGTGGAATTTGTTCATGAGCATCCATCAGAGTCTGTCCTCCCATATCACTAGGGTTCTCATCATCATATTGGTGAGTTTCCAAGGAGGGCCTAACAGCATGCTCCCCCACCCCACTATCACCCAACCTCTAACTAGGTGGTTCTTGTGTGGGTGAGGCAGGCTGAACATCTTTGTCACTATTCACCACTAGTGCACTAGTCACATCCTCCAACTTCCTTTCAGCACGTGCTTCCTCTTGTGGTTCTACCATAGTTAATGCATCTAAATTGTCATTGAGAGAGGTCCTGGCATGGATTGCATTGATGCCCTGGGCATAAGTCATGTGAAAGGAATCCTGCAGTTCCTTTGCATTTTTCTGATAATAAGAGCCCTTGATTTGATCCAATCTACTCTGATAGGTTCGATAGGTATATTTGTAGGCCACATTCCCTACATTTTAGACAAGATACTTAACCACCTTCCTTGGAAGATGATGGATTGTAGAAATCCAATAAATGGCTATCATGTAGGTAATCCCTTTATCCCAAATTGTTTCATAGTCAAAAACTGGTTGCTCAACCCCAGTTTCCTACTCAGCAACAGACTCTGATTCTCTCCTTTTATGGACCTTAAGCTTTTTAGGCTTCTTTTTTTTTATTGTTCAGAATCTGGCACACAAAGTGTTTTGAGAACTTCATTAGTCCTGCCTTTTATGAGGCTTTTAGCTTGAGTTTGTAATAAAGAGTTAAAGAGGTAGCTGTAGAGATTGGTGACTGCATCCTGTGCAGACAATTGTAGCTCCATCTCCATTCTCTTCCTCAAGGCTTCATAGGTTGTAAGAAGATCCAAGACCTGAAATTGAGTGTGATATTGCTCTAGATCTTCGACTGGTTTCACCAAAGGATATAAGAATAGCAGTACCACATCACTTGGAGTAATGATTTCATCAATGAGACATGAGGCTGCATCCAATGGCATTCCTTCCCAAAATGTGTCATGATTAGAGTCTGAAGGCAGTCAAGACTCTAATTCAACATTAGACTCTGGTTTAGGAGATTTCTTGGTTTCAGAGTCTGGCTCTGTAGGAGCCTTGGGAGTCTGTTTCCTGCAAAATAGGGTCCGCAATAACAACAGACTTATGTGTGTGTGCAGAATAAGACGTCCTCAATCTCTTGTACTTCTTAGTAAAAGATTTCTCAAGAGACTCAATTTGAGAATCCTGAGATGCATCCCTAGGGTTTTCAGAGTCTATAGCCTTTTAAGAGTCTACAGACTTGGTTGCAAGGTTAGAATCAAGTGTATCACGACCCTCTTTTAGCGAAGAGAGTCCTTCAACTACCTCTTTCTCTAGGGGGTTGAGCTCTTCATCACTTTGCTCATCGACTAGCCTTGATTGGATCAATTTCCTCATTTTTACAAATGGTGCCTTTTGAGAGACACCAAAGGTTGGTTTCTTTTTGGATTGTGGTTTTGGAGATTGTTTGATGGAGGGGGATTTGGTTACTTGGGTAGGTGCAGGGGGACTCTCCATTATTTTTTCCTGCACCATTTCACCATCAAAGAAAGAAGCATTGTAGATATAAGGTTTGTAGGTTGAGAGTTTTACTTGCATTACCTGTGGATATGTCATAGTAGGTAGAATTTGCTTCTTGTCATCAATTCTCTTAATGTCAAAGAATATCCTTTTTTGTTATTTGTGGGCCTGCACATAGCAATCATCTGCCAACCTAGTTGACATTTAAGGACCGAAGTGATTGAGGAGAATCATAAGAAATCTATAATAGTAGACTTTTTTCCTCCCCTCGTGCACATTGTTTAATTTAGCTCCCATTTGAGTGAGTAACATATCACCAATGTTAATCACTTTATCAAATAAGAGACTATGACCAATTTGATAAGTGATAAAAGTTAAAGCATCAAATCCACTCTACTTACCAGTGAAACACTTAACAATTTGATAAAAAAGGAAAGACAATTCTTTCCTCAAATAGGGCCTTCTGAGCTTACTCATATTATCTAAACTAGCAGTATAACCTAGAGACTTAATCATGCTTTTGATTTCAGAATCATCAACAGTTTCATCAAAAGGTTGTTTAACAGGCAGTTTAAACACAAAGTTAATCACATCAGCAGTAACATCAAATGTAGTAGAGCCGAAGGTGAACATGATTTTACCTGGTTGATCCTAAGAAGGATCAACTAGCTTTGTAGAGCTCCATGCTTGTGAAATAGCAGCCATGTGAATGATAGAAGATGCTTTGAGGATATAGCTGAGCTCACTCTACTTCAAAAAATCCATTACTGGATAATAGTGAACATCAACCCCCTTCTTGTCGCCTAGGGCTACAACATGGTTAGTGATCATGAACTCGAAATCTCTAAAGGTGAAAGAAATCGCCTTAGGTCCTCGCATAACAGTTGAGATAACAACCATTTGAAATAATTGATGTGGAAGAGATGAAAGTTTTTGAGAAAACTGGTTAGGGTTCTTGAAAAGCTCTGTAAGTATTTTGGCCATAGAGAATAATTGCAATAAACAAGTGACTAAATTGTATGTAGAAATTCAATTTTGTTCAAAGTGCATACAATAACACGAGTCTACAGCCTGTATCTAGTCAAAAATAATTGATACCGCCAACTGATACCGCCTATATCAAGTCATTTCAATGGTTTAAACGTAATCAGAGTCTGCAGGCACGAATTCTAACTATTTCAGAGTCTAGGCGCTATTATTCTCAAAGTCGACAGACTCGTAGAGTCTACAGACTCGTCAGAGTTTAGGAGTTAGACTCTGTCAAGATAAAATAACTCAAAAATTTTGTAATAATAAATTATAGTTTGATAAATTAGGGACTATAATTAAATTACATACCTTGCTTCTTGTTATGATTGATCACTTACATATTTAACATACCCAATTCATCTACTAGTCTGAGAAAAGTAAACTCACCAAGTGGTTTTGTTAAAATGTCTGCAATCTGTCTATCAGTTGGAACATAGTCACAATATCATTTTTAATATGTTCTCTAATAAAATTATACCTAACATCAATGTGCTTTGTTCTGGAATGTTGGACTGGATTCTATGCAATTTTAATAGCACTAGTATTATCATAGTATATATAAATATTTGAGAATGTTAGTCCATAATCAAGTAACTGATTTTTTATCCACAGAATTTGAGCACATGAACTTTTAGCTGCTATATATCCAGCCACAACTGTTGAAGTTGAAACAATATGTTGTTTCTTACTAAACCAAAAAATTAACCTATTGCCAAGAAATTGGCATTGACCTGTTGTGCTTTTTCTGTCCACTTCGTATCCTGCATATTCAGATTCTGAATAACCAATTAGTAAAAAATCCGACTCTAGGATACCAACATAGTCTAAATTAAGTAAGGATTCAAGAGAAAAGATTGATACCTGAGCCTTAGGAGATAAAGGTTCTTTGGGAGATTCTAATTTTCTTGAGAAGAAATTAATCAATACTAGATTTTCATAATCCATTTCATCCTCTGAGCTTGAATATGCTCAATCTTTTCCTCTTGAGAGAAGTGCTTTCCCTTTGCCTTGACTTTTTACTTTTCTACATTCATTAGCAAAGTGCCCTAGTATTTCATAGTTGAAACATTGGACCTTTGCTTTGTCAAGCTTGATAATTTTACTTTTCCCTTCTCAATCTTTTCTTCTTCTATCTTGAATGATGGCCTCTTGCTAAATTTACTAGTTCTTTTGTTGAATTTTATTCTTTTCAAATTCTTAGCAAACATAGCCATCATTTGACTCAGATCAATCTCTTCATCTGAATCAGAGTCTGTGTTAGTAGACTCTGACTCAATAACAATTTTATCCTTCTTCTTTGAATCCTTGATTCTTGCTTCTATGGGTTCTTCTTGTTGTTCTTTCTCAGACTCCATTAAGAGTGCCACAGATTTGGCCTTCACAGACTTTTTATTCTTTCTCTATTGCATCTCTAAATCATATGTCTTGAGTCTTCCATAAAATTCTTCTAGAGTTATTTCACCCAAATCTCTAGCTTCCCTTATGGCTATTATTTTGTTGTCCCACTCTTCAAGAAGGGCTCTCAGAAACTTGGTTTTTGTATCTTTAAAATCATAAACCTTACCAAGTATAGCCATCTCATTCAGGATTTTTGTGAACCTATCATACATCTCAGTAATAGATTCCCCAGTTTTTGCCTCAAAATACTCATACTCCTGAATTAGTAGAGACCTGGTATTCTTCTTGAAATTTTTAGTCCCTTCACAGTGCACTTCAAGTTTTTTCCACATCTCCTTAGTAGTTTTGCAT
Organism: Oenanthe sinensis; assembly: GCA_028671895.1. NCBI lineage: Eukaryota > Viridiplantae > Streptophyta > Magnoliopsida > Apiales > Apiaceae > Oenanthe > Oenanthe sinensis. The sequence continues at coordinate 19,512,000 of CM053813.1, forward strand.
GATATAACACAGTTTGTAAGAACAAAATACAAACTGTTAAAGAAAATGTTTTTGACTTTTGCCTCCTTAAGGACATTCTCCTTGTCCTTCTTTGTCCACTCAGCCATTAGTTTTTCAACAATGTGCTCTTCAATTATTTTACCTTCTTCAGTGGTTTGAGGAACAAGGTTTTAGGACACATAGGGTCCTTCTTGTATCTTGTCAAGATAGTCAGGGTCTATAGCTTCCAGATGATGTAGCATCTTAACGTTCCAGTGGGTGTATTCATTTCTCTTAAGCATAGGAATCTTAGAATTGCCATCTTTGTTTCCAGACATCTTTGATCGATTTCAAACGTTAGGCTCTGATACCATTTGTTTTCCCAGTTACACAAGTAGAAGGGGGGTTGAATACTTGTTTTTTTTCCTGCCAGATTAAAATCAACTCAATATGAATTAAAGCTTTGAATTAAAAACAAAGATCAAACACAAATATATGAATGAATATTGTTTGTATTATTGAAGAGTAAATACAAACTCTCCTAGGATGTACACAAACCCTAACAGCTTCTCTGTGTTCCTCACATCAACTCTCTCTATCTCTATGCTCTCACAACACTTCTTTAATTATATTAGGTTACATAGAATGTTTATATAGAGAGCTGCCTATCAACTAATAACAGAAAATCAAATTACAATAGGAATAAAATTCCTACTATTAGTTGACAATTTCCTTCTGAAATTCTCTTTCCTTCCATAACATATCTGTAATATATTTGTCTTTATTTTCGAAGACTTTTCATCCGTGTGATCATCTTCCAAATTTAGCTTTAACTTTATAGACTCTGAAATCTTCAGACTATAACAGACTATAGACTCTGATAGTCTGTAGACTCTGACAGAGTAAAGACTCTGATAGTCTATAGACCCTGATCACCTTCCAGATTCCAATCTTTATCGAGACTCTGGTTTCACTTTCTACAGAAAATCTTCTAATTACAAGTGAGAAGAATGTTGACTATCTAGACTCTAATTATATAAAAGTTCAGAGACTAGAAAGACTTATTACAAATAGACTATGCTAGACCCTCTTCTAGTATTTTGTACATCATCAAATGAATATATTCCTAACATCTACAAAACATGAATTAAACCCTAAAAACTTCTAAAATTATAACGAACTAAATAAATACACAAATACACAATCCATAAGGGCTGACGTTTTAAAAAAAACTAGAAAACTTAAATAAACCGAAAAATACAAAATTAAAGTTAACCAAATAAATATAAAATTTACATTCTAAAACTCTTGCCGACTAAATAAAACTACAAAACATAAATTAATTCTAACAAAATTTAAAACTAAAAAAACCAACTAACTATATAAAATACAAAATTTGCATTAGAAAATATACAACCTATCACATAAAACACAAATAAAAATCAACAAGCCAATCATAGCATAAATTAAAATAAGTTAATAAAAAACACAATCATATTACAAAACATAATTACTCATAAAATATAAATGAAAACCAATTTTTTTAAAAAAATATACAATAAATTGTTTTTTATGATGTCATAAGTTTAGGGCGTAATACTCCAACTTAAGGAAAAACTCAAAAAAACAACACTACAAAACATAAACCAATTCTAATAAATCAAAATATTTAAAACAATAAATGCATAGAGCAGCCACAATTCTCGGAATGCTATACATCTAAACAAAATTAATAAAACATAAATTAAACTTTACAAAAATTAAAATCAAAATAAACCAAATAAATATTTAAAATTTTAAAGATGCTCATCTGTTTATATATATATATATAATTTTACAACAATCAATATTTATCATGTTACAAATAAATCTGAAACTTTAACATTCAAACATAAATTTAAATTTAATTAAAAAAATTACAATTCAAATATATTACCCTTATAACAAGCAATATTATTTACCAGTAAAAACTCTATAATAAAATATTATCCTAATCTACAAATCATAAATTTAAAACCTACTTTTATGGGATTAATATTGATCTCTAAAATCTTATATTATATATATATATATATATATATATATATATATATATATATATATATATATATTTCATATAAATGATTGACCTCTCTCGAGGAAGTAAGATGAGAGAAATGTTGGAATTTCAACAAGAGAAATATAAAGAATTTCGCGAATGGCATTTTAAAAAATACTTTGCGGAAGAATTACAAAATTTTAAAAATAAATACTATGATTATTTTAGAAAAACAGAAGATTATATATCTTTTGTTACTTAGTTTGTGAAATCTTATATTAATGATATTAATAAGGAGATTTCAGTCATTCAAAAAATTTGGAAGATTCTAAGAAGAGAAAATATTATCTCAACATTTTTCCTAGCACAAACAATAAGTTTAAATTCTAACATAGAAACCACTGCTTAACTGAGCCTGTTGAAGGTACTCATCTAACCATTATAAAATTTAATTCGATAATTAAATCCAAGAATTATACAAACGCATTTTTAGTCTGTATAGGAGATCAAAATATCTTTTTAGAAAAAGAATTAGTATCTCTTAAAACGACTATTGAAACACAAATGGATCAACAATAATTGATTATGGAACAGTTAAATAAATCTAAAACTTTGTCTTCTACACAAATAGAAGTCCCTATGATTCAACCTCAAGTCCGAATAAAAGGATTTAAAATGGAAATCAATAGTGATTTTGTTCAAATTCTTGAACAAAAACTCAAGGACTTTCATCTTAGAGTTCTTTCTCACGCAGACTCCTCTAGCTAATCCGAGTCTTCTAAAACCTCTGAAGACCTACATAATAACCATCATGTTGATCAGTTAGCAAAAATGTTTGCTAATCAAAACATGGATAATAATAACCAATTTATTGCTCTAAGCCTCTTGAGAAATATTACTATAACATAAAATGGGTGTTATGTATGCCCATCTATGACCTAGTGAAGTCTGCATCCTTTTGAGAAGATGCAGCTGAGCTTACACATACCTCAATTTAAATACAGCTTTTCATCTCGGGAGGTAGAGGTATGGGTGCACTTCCGACTTCATCCTAATTTGCTGCTTCAAGTGCAGTTTCGCCCTTATCAACCTCTAACTTACATGAGTTCCTTATATCTCCAGGGGTTAATATACGGAAGTGGATGAGTTAGTGTTTTGTACTATGACTTGGGTAAGAGATTAATGAGTTTTCAAACTCTTGGTCAGCTTCTAAGGCCATTGAGGGCTGAACGGATAGAGTTAAGAAATAAGGTAATCATCATAACTTTCCCAAACTTATTTTTCATCTCAAAGAGAAGGAAAAATATTAACACGAATGGTAATAGATTACATTAAAGTGGTTTTCAGCAAAAGAGTTTTATCGGATCTAAAGATATATCATTAAGAGCATAATATTAAATTTCTTTAAGATACGTTTTCCATAATAAAACACAGGAAAATGTATCACGGAAGAAAGTTTATATCCCTTATAAAATTCTTATAAGGCAAACTTCCCATAATAAAATACAGGAAATTACACCAAAGAAGAAATTCTTATAAAGTGACTCATTTCCTTTAAACCATAGTACTGTACATTTTGAAAATAATTTTGCAAAACATTCTTATGAGATAGAGGACAATGATTTTCTGACTCATAAAGCAATTATAATTTCCATCATTTTCGTTCATGCGATAGTATCCTCGATTTAAAATGAAAAATACATGACAATGAGGGTTAATACATGCTGAACCATGTAGTACAAAACAACCACCACTATTTTGGTAGTATGAATCAAATTAAAACATACATTGAAACAAGTGTTTGAAAACAAATAATTTTACAAATGGTTGATACTTCGAAGTAAAAATAATTTTTTCGTATAAAATAGCATTCACAATAGTGAATTTAATCACAAAATATTTGCCAATTTAAAAGGAAAAATTGATAGAGAAATTTTTTTGAAATATAAAACTTTTAAAACCAGCATTGAGAGAGGATAAAATATTTTGGGATTTAGAGTAAGATTATCCTTAAGAAAAATTGATTTGCACCCTAGGTTTTAAAAAACAAAGAGTAGGGTTGTAAATCAAAATATTTCCAAAAGAAAAATTTTGGAAAAGAATTTTAAAGTTTTCTTCCTTTAGAATTGATCAAAAGTAAATGTATTGTTGGATAAAACATTTTGGAAAAGAAATAGAAAATAAATTTCTTTTAAATACCTGTAGGTTTAAAATTCGAAAGAAAACTAAATATACTAATATTAACCGCTCTTTCAAAAACCAATTTTTACTTATAATAAAGACTAAACAATTCATTAGTATCAATATATCAAAATTATTTTATCATAAAATATTAATCAAATATCATAAAGTAATAAAAGAGAATATTTATACTAAAAATAATAATGCTGCAAATTTATTTTAATATACTTAAATCGTGATACTAATATATTACTAAACAGTTTTATGTCATCATAATTTAAATATATCGAAATACATTCAGGTTTAAAATTCAGTTAAGGAAAGAAAACTAAACATACTAATACTAACAGCTTTTTCAAAAACTAATTTTTACTTAGAATAAAGACTAAGTAATCTGTTAGTATCAATATATCACAATTAATTTGTAATAGAATATTAATTAATTATCCCAGAGTATCAATATATCACAATTATTTTAAGTACATTCACATTTAAAATTCAGTTAAGGAAATAAAACTAAATATACTAATACTAACGACTTTTTCAAAAACCAATTTTTACTTAGAATAAAGACTAAACAATCCATTAGTATCAATATATCACAATTATTTTGTAATAAAATATTAATTAATTATCACATAATAATAAAAGAGAATATTTATACTACAAATAATCATGCTACAAATTTATTTTAATATTGTTGTGTCTCAGAAGTATCGTAGAAGGGGGATTGAATGTCATGCTGACAACAATTTAAAATTCTTTTCAGAATTTACGAAATTAAATTATTGTTTTAGGTGAGGGTTCGAGTTCTTGTAGTGTTTGGGATGCTGACTTCCTAGATTTCTATTTTCATAATTAAACATTAAAGATATGAAAAATTAGTAAGTAAGTAAACAAGATTCAAGTTAAATATGTATATTAAACTTGAATGGGTGTTACAATATTCAGTAGAATATTTCTTAATTCCTTAAAACAAATTTGACATGAGTTGTTCTACTTAAGGAATTAAGAATTCAAACTAGCATAAAAAGTCTGTGAATATAACATTGCAGACAAATTATTGAATTTGAAAGTTTTCAAGTACGGAAAAATGAAGCCAAATACCTCATATTTATAGAGGTGAGATGGCAAGACTTTTGAGTAAAACTTATTTAAAAAATCAAAAGACTTCATAAATAAGCATGCAAAACTTTTTAAATAAGTCTGGCAAGACTTTTTCTGCTCGGTAAGACTTTTGAAAAACTCTTTTCAAAAGTCTTGCAAGAACACTTGGTAAGACTTTTAATAAGTCTTATTGGTTCTGCTCAGTAAGACTTTTAAAAGGTAAGATTTTTAAAAGGTCTTACCGATTTAATTCGGTAGGAGTTTTAAAAAGACTTGTTGATCAGATTCGGTAAGACTTTTTAGAAAGTCTTGCCCGATTAATTTGGTAAGACTTTTTTAAGGTCTTATTGAATTAATCCGGTAAGACTTTCTATAATTATGCAGCAAACTTTCTTTAAATGTTAAATAAAATGTTCTTTTTAACTTAATTAATTGCACCAATATTAATTAAATAATTTATAAATTAAATCAATTCAAGATAAATTAATTTAAGTAGATAAATTAAATAATTAATTAACTTTTGAAAATAGAATTAATTTAGTTTCTTCACTGCACAACCACAGTAGATTTGACTTGATTCTTCCTATCTTCGTTGTCTTCTTCATTCTAAAATAATTATAAATTAATTAATCCTTGAATTAATTTAAGAAATAAATTAATTCTGAGTGAACTAATTTACTAATTAAATTAACTAATTTAATCTAATTAATTAATAGAGAATTAAATTAAAGTCTTGGCTGTAGGACTATAGTTGATGTAGATAAAACTCTTCTGTTCTTCAACAATAACATTTCTAACCACTTGAACTTTTTGATGAAGAATCTTCACTGACATTATTGACACCCTGTGCACTGGTCTGGCTTCCCGATAACTAACTACAATGTTGATTCATGTTTCTGCAGTAGTGGTTTTTATGTCTTGTCTTATCCTGCCTTGTCTTCTTTTCATTTCTACTCTATATTCTTCTTCTGGAATCTTTCTGTAGTAGGCACTTAAAATCTTATGTATCTTCTAATCTCCTTGAGATGCTACACATTTATTTTACACCGACGCTTGATCATATAAGTGAATTTCTTTCAGTGTTGAGTAGCAGTCTTGTCAGACTTCTTCTGATATTCTGATTCTTCGTGTCTAGTTGACATTCTTCGTCTTGATTCCTTATTCAACATTTATTATTTACTTTGCTTTCTTATCTGAGTTAATACTGTACGATTTGAAAACAGTTTTTCAAATCATCTTTATCAGATAGAGGACTTATCATTTTCCGACTCATAAGGTATTCATGATCTTCATCATTTTCATCCACATGATATTATCCCTGACTTAAAATAGAAAATTTCTTGATAATAGGGGTGAATGTATTGTTAGCAATACAATATAAAGGCTTCAAAGCAACAAGCACTGCTTAGGTACTTTGAAACAATAACATACATTGAAATAGGTGTTTGAAAATAAATAATTTTACAAAGTAAAAACAATTTTGGAAATATTTCTAAGTATATATAAAATATTGAGAATTTTATACACATAACTTAGAAAATACTTCCCTTTTCAATATTAGTGAATTGGAAATATGGATTGATTACTTAGATCTGTAATTCTAAACAATGTCACTAATATTAAAAGTGTCACAATTATTTATAACAAAATATTAAAAAATATTAGAGAAAAATATAAAAACAATTAAGTAGGATATCATTAACTGATACTCATAAAATATTTAATATACAAATAATTATACTGCATATTATTTTAATTCATTTAAATTATGAGACTGATATGACATGGAATTGTCTGACATCATAATTTAAATCAATTAAGATAATATACAAACTTATGCTAGAACACATAATTAGCAGAAATGAATATAACATTGTAAATACGATAATTAAAGTCATAGCAATAAGCATGAGGTACTGAATTTCAAATAAATTCAAAAGTCCTTTAAATATAGAAAATTTAATATTTGTGAACTCATTTGAGAATTCTTTGCAGATGAGATTTACAACAAATATGCACATGAATAATATCTCAACTTTACTAACCAACTTAGACAAAATGAATTTATCAAGCTCTTTAGCAAATATGTGCAAGTTATTCTTCTAAGGACTACTCTCGAAATAAATGATATCTGGTGTCCATGCGCTTGTTCCACGAGTGGTGTAGAGATTATCGAGCAGAGTTGATGGAGTTTGACAGCTTGTAGAAATTACTTTTATGTCTTTCTTATAACATGCATTATCTATATCTATATAGCCAATGAGGTTAAACCTAGTAACTTTAGGGTACCTGATTTCAAGATTTGGTAATCCCTTAAGATTTTTAACAATTCATATCTTAGCTATAAGATTAGATTATCTAGTATCCACTTGGAAACTTGCACATAGGCATATTGAGAATAAAATATATGATCTTTATACACTTGAATAAGTAATAAGCTGATCATGTACCTACTCTGTATTAACTTAGCAAGAGTTTCTTACAAAAATTTTGTTAGTAGACACACATATAATATAATCATTGTATACTTGCACTAATATTACCTTGTTTGTGCGCCTTATATTCTAGAGATATATATATATATATGTATAACAATCTTAATAAAATCATTTTCAAGTAATTATCACTTTGAGTGTTATACTATGTCCTTGATGATTGCTTGATTTCTTACCTCCGTCATAGAGAGCTTGTGAAGAGAATGATATACAAATTCCAATGGATATGAAACTTCAAAGTCCACGAGTTGTTGTACATCAACTTGTCCAGCCCTAATAGTATCAGGTCTCGTCTCTAGTGCTTTAGTTAGATCTTGAAAGTCCCAAAGATTCTGTTTCTATCATCATTGATACCTTCTGCTTTAAAGTAACCAGTAGCAACTAGTTTGGCTTTGTCCCTCATAACAATGCCAAAAATCATCCAGTCTCTTAAAACCCTTACAGTACCAATTATAACTTTGTCTTGTGGTCTAGGTTCCAAATTCAGTAGATTCTGCCTTTCAAAACTGATTGAGATCATCTTGCATTGCAATCACCCAAACCGGGATCAATCAGTATTTCTTCAATCTTCTTTAGGATTCCAACTGTTATCAATTTTTCTTTCCCGAAGAGTAACCATTTACTTTGCATAGCACTTATAGTCTTTACTCTAGCATCCGGATCACTAAGAACTAGACTCTAGGAATGACTTTGCCTCCAAACCCTTTGTCTCGACAGATATGTTCTTAATGTATTCCTTTGATCTTCATTGTGTTGAGTATGACTAGTAGATCCTTCTTTTATTTGCTCCCCATGAGTTGCTGCTAGGATGTGTTGAAGATCCTTCACCTTGTTCAGTGGATTCTGTTAAAGTCCATGAGTTGTGTAGATTCACTACCATTTCCACTACTAGGATCTGAATCATCGTCATTAACATTGATTCTTTCTGGAACCTTAGTTTCATCATCAATATCTGAATATGACTCTGACAAGATGTCAAGCTTCAAAGATTCAGAATAGACATTCTTTTGAATGCTCGGGAGCTTGGTGTAATAGGACAACACATTCAGATTTTCAATCACCTTTTGATTTTACATCACATCTTACTTTTAAAGCTTTCGACTTCAATAAGTAGCCGAGGAAAATTGTTTCATGAGCCTTAATTTTAAACTTGCCAAGATACTCATATAATTCTTCAATAAATACCAATTTCTTCCAAACACTCGAAAGAGCTTCAGTGTTTGCTTCTGATTGGCCATTAACTCATATGATGTCTTTTCACGATCTTTGTTGAATAAAGTAGAATACTGTGTTAATTTCTTCAGCTTCAAAGGTCCTTTATTAATGCAGACTTCATTTAGAACTTCATTCACGAAATTCAATTCTAATATCTGACTACAAAGTTCTCATAGCTTACTTTACTTCCTACTTGATCTGCCTGAAGTGATCAATCACCATATGTGATATATTATCTCTTGAATGCACGAACATTACCAATTCACTCTCAATTGAGTGATCTTCTACCATTCTTGCTCAAAATCAAACACTTTTCTATTTCAATGCTTTTCCTGAAAACCTCTGACAAATAATTCTCTAGTGCCTTATAGATAGTGCTTAAGTCCGTCGAGAAGAAATATATTTCCAGTGATGACAATTCCAAAATCATGATAGCCAAGTCCTTGTACATCCTTTGCTATCATCTACAAAGGTTACCGTTGGGTAGGCCTTCTCAACCAACTGTGATAGGAGATCTTCAATGCTAGTAATATGCCTCGACAATAAATGTCATTAAATCACATAACTTTTGACTTTTGTTTCATACTCTGCAATCACAAATGATTAAGCTTCTTGGTACTCAATCTTAAATTGAGTCCATATGGGTTCGAGATATTTCTTTCAACAACGGTAATAACAGCTTCAACCTTAACATGCACAAATTTATCTTTGACGGATCACTTCTCATACACAGCAGCCTTGACAAGGTAGTCTTAAGGCTATGAGATTAGTGATTCCAACCTATCTTAAGGTGAACTAGCAGTCTTTACCCTATTATGATTCTTATTGATATTTTGCCTAAGATTATGCAAGTTCTAAGATATATATTTTCAACTTTAAACAAACAAGTATGAAAATAAGAACATAAGGTAACATTTAAGATAAGAATTATGCATTTAAGGCATGTTATGCACATTACAAAATTCTGAACTATCTAGTTTAACCATTCTATACAAATGTGACAGGTGTCAAACATATTTACAAATATTCAATAATTTTCTAAAAGCACATGGAATAGATGAACTAATAATTTAATTACTAATTCTGTCTAATCCATTTCTGTTGTTGTCCAACATTTTAACTATCTCTAATTATCTAAGTCAGTTTTACAGTAAGCCTCGAATCTACAAATTTTACTGACTACTTAGATTCAACCATATTTTAATCTTCTACACCTTAACAAGCAATACATGAAGTGATTTGACATTTTAGTGCAACTATATGAGTGTGATCAATTCATATGAAAATAGGCACATAAACAATTTCAAGAATATGCAGAATATTTGAATAAAACATTTATGAGCAATATCAAATTCCACATACACTTAACAAGTCATTTATCTCAATAAGAATTAAATCACAATAAGATTTAAATCAAGTTAAAGCAAATGTTCTGGATACACCTAATCATCTAGAATAATCCTATCTAATTCTAGATATTCATTTTACTGTATTGAAAATCATACAGTTCTGAATTAGATAACGGTATACTAGTTAGAATGCTTACCTTTGAAGTACTTAGTGATTCATCTCTAGTGTTGGTCATTGATACCAGAGATCCATGTGGTTCATCACTGTCACTGCTTTAAACCCAACACACTCTCTGTCAACATTTGCTTGTTCAGGCTTGTTGAATATTGTAGCAGAGCCCGTCTTGCTACGTTTAGCCTCATATATTTCTTTAGTTATGACCTCTAACGATTCTTAAATCCGTTTTGTACAATTGCACAAAAACTAGAATGATCAGTAGAGTTAGAGAAAAATTCAGCATCCCTACTAATAAATCTATCTTTTCTTAACATTTGAGCAGTTTGTGAAACTGTAACATAAACAGACCTAACATCCACAATAAAATCCAAACCCTCCAGAATAAACCTACTAATACAAAATGACCACTTTCCTAGAAAGCGGATCATATGCTCTTGGAATTAATTCTGAGTCAAAACGAAAATTTTTCCAACAACAAAACCTTTTGGAAAAATGGACCAAGAATATTAATAAATTTAGATTATAAATTAAATCTATAAAAATTAAACCAGTAAATTTACTTAAATTAAATTTATAAATTAAATTTATTTAAATTAATTTTATAAAAATACACTTTTTCAAGTTTAAATAATAAACTAATTTAAACAAAATTTATTTAAATAAAATTTATAAATTAAATTTATCTAAATTTGAGTGCATAAAATAAATTTATTTAAACAAATTTAAATAATAAAAGTAAATCTATGAATATTTAAAGAATAAATTTATATAATTGAAAATGATAAAATAAAATTATTTAAATTATGTCTATAAAATATTTTTTTTCAAGTTTAAATAATAAAATAATTTAAATTAAATTCACAAAATAAATTTATTTTAAACAAAATTTGTAAAATAAATTTATCTAAATTTAAATTTATAAAATAAAATAATCTTAACAAATTTAATTATAAAAATGAATCTCTTTAAATTTAAATAATAAATTTATTTAATTTAAATTTATAAAATAAACTTATTTAAATAAAGTTTATAAAATAAACTTTTTCAAGTTTAAATAACAAAATCATGCCCGGAAGGGTTGGCTCAGTTGATTAAAGAGAGGAATATCATCCTATTGGTCATAGGTTCGAATCCCACGGGAGGAGAATTTGTGATTATGCCATCTTGGGCCAGAGCCTGTCGCACTTGTGCGGTTTACCTGGTTCACGTGGTTTGCAGGCTATTGCCAAAGCCCGTGGGTTTACCCAGTGCGCACCCAAAAAGGGTAGCGATTGCGGGTTCCCACAGTAAAAAAAAACAAAATTATTTAAATTAAATTCATAAAATAAATTTATTTTAAATAAAATTTATAACATAAATTTATCTAAATTTAAATTTATAAACTAAATTTATTTAACAAGACCTCTAAACATTCAGAGTTCAAACAATTTCGGTACCCTGAGCTTTACTGGACCGCGGATCTTGATTTGTATATGAATCAGCTTCCTTTGATGCCAATTTTTGGGTTCTAGAAGTATCGTAGAAGGGGGGTTAAATACCATACTTATAATAATTTAAATTTCTTTTCAGAATTTATGGAATTAAATTATTATTTTAGATGAGGGTTCGAGTCTTTGTAGTGTTTGGGAGGCGACTTACTAGCTTTCTATTTTCATAATTAAACATTTAAGATATGGAAAATTAGCAAGTAAGTAAAAAAGAATCAAGTTAAATATGTATATTAAACTTGAATGTGTGTTACAAAATTCTGTAGAATATATCTTAATTCCTTAGAATAAATTTGACATGAATTGTTCTACTTCAGGAATTAAGAATTTAAATCAGCACAGAAAGTCTGTGAATATAACTTTGCAGACAAATTACTGAATTTGAAAGTTTTCTGCTACTGAAAAATAAAGTCAAAGATCTCATATTTATAGAGATGAAAGCTGACAAGACTTTTGAATACAACTTATTTAAAAAATCAAAAGACTTTATAAATAAGCCTATAAGTCTTTTTAAATAAGTTGAGCAAGACTTTTTCCGCTCGCTAAGACTTTTCAAAAGTCTTGCAAGAGCACTCGGTAAGACTTTTAATAAGTCTTATTGGTTCTGCTCGGTAAGACTTTTAAAAGGTCTTACTGATTTAATTCGGTAGGACTTTTATAAAGTCTGGTTGATCAGATTCAGAAAGACTTTTTAGAAAGTCTTGCCGAGTTAATTCAGTAGGACTTTTTAAAGTCTTATTGAATTAATCCGATAAGACTTTCTATAATTATGTAGCAAGACTTTCTTTAAATGTTAAATAAAATGTTCTTTTTAACTTAATTAATTCCACCAATATTAATTAAATAATTCATAAATTAAATCAATTCAAGATGAATTAATTTAAGTAGATAAATTAAATAATTAATTAACTTTTGATAGTAGAATTAATTTAGTTTCTTCATTGCACAACCAAAGTAGATTTGACTTGATTCTCATTATCTTCATGGTCTTCTTCATTCTAAAATAATTTTAAATTAATTAATCCTTTAATTAATTTAAGAAATAAATTAATTCTGAGTTAATTAATTTACTAATTAAATTAACTAATTAATTTAATTAATTAATAGAGAATTAAATTAAAGTCTTGACTGCAGGACTATTATTCATGCAGATAAAACTCTTCTGTTCTTCAACAATAACCTTTCTAACCACTTGAACTTTTTGATGACGAATTTTCACTAAGATTGTTGACACCCTTGAACTGGTCTGGTTCACGGATAACTAACTACAATGTTGATTCTCATTTATGTTGTAATGGTCTTTATGTCTTCTCTTGTCCTGTCCTGTCTTCTTTTCATTTTTTCTCTATATTCTTCTTCTAGAATCTTTCTATAGTAGGCACTTAAAATCTTCTGTATCTTCTGAACTCCTTGAGATATTACTCATTTATTTTAAAGCGACGTTTGATCATATAAATGAACTTCTTTCAGTGTTGGATAGCAGTCTTGTCAAACTTCTTCTGATATTCTGATTCTTCGTGTCTAGTTGACATTTTTCGTCTTGATTCCTTATTCAACATTTATTATTTACTTCTCTTTCTTATCTGAGTTGAGATGTCATCTACTTATTACAAATAGGCCTAGCCATATGACTTTCAAATATACTTAAATCATGGAACTCATATATCACTGAATTTTTTTATATCATCATATTTTAAATCTATCAAAATAAAATAAATAATTATGTTATACTAAACAATTACCAATGAGATGCATGTATATGAATCGAAACATGGTAATTATTCAGTAGAACAATAAGCACTAAGATATATTTTTATTATTAGTGATTTTCAGATAAACATCATGTATTACCACTAATATTAAAAATATCATAATTAATTGAAAAGAAACATTAACATTATATCATTACTTGATATTTATTAATAATTTCAAAATATAAGTAATGATGCCTATATTATTTTATCAAATCAAAATTATGAAACTAATAAATATTGAATTGTTTCAATTCATAATTTTAATAAGATAAAAAATTTTCGCTTAATACTAAATATTCATAAGATTGAATATTAACATATAACTTCCTACGCTATATCTAATAATCGTCACACAAATATATTGCAATTATACTCATAACAATTATTAGTGATATATGTAATCCCAAGGAAATAGTATTTAAAAACTTCACAAGTCCTTTAAACATTGACATTTAATACTTGTAATCCTAGTTACAAATCCTCGCAAATAAAATTAAATTCTAGAAATATTTCTAAGTATATAAAATATTGAATATTTTACACACATGATTTAGAAAATAATTCAACTTTCAATATTAGTAATTTTTGAAAATATGCATTAATTACTTAGAACATAAATTCCAAGTAATATCACTAATACAAAAAGTGTCACAATTATTTGTAAAAAAATATTAAAAGTATGGGAGCAATTAAGAAAGATATCATTGACTGATACTCATCAAATATTTAACATATAAATAATTATGCTGCTAAGTTATGCTAGAAAGTTAAACTACCACATATGCATATAATATTGTAAGCATGATAATTAAACTAGTAGTAAAAAGTACGAGGTACTGGATTTCAAATAATTTCAAAAGTCCTTTAAATATGGAAAATTAAATGCTTGTGAACTCGTTTAAAAATTCCTTGTAGATGAGATTTCTAACAAATATGCACATAAATAATATCCCAAGTTCACCAACTCTTAGATAAAATGACTTCATCATGTTTTTTAGCAAAAATCTGCAAGTTATTCTACTAAGGACAATCTCGAAAGAAATGATACCCATTATTGGAGTTGAAGTAGTTTCCTTGTCTAGAAGATCAGAGCATCACATTCACTAGTTGCTTTACATTTCGCATTTGCTGCAACTATGTGTGTTGTATACTTCCTCTCATTTCAACAAGAAATTCAACTTCAACCACGAAATTGACAGATTCTAAGAATTGGTGAGGCTTAAGATATCTAACGATTCGTGTCTTAGCTATAAGATAAGATTTCTAGTATCCACTTGGAGACTTGCACATAGGCATATCGAGCATAACATATATATGGTCTTTATGCACTTGAATAATTAATGAGCTGATCATACCTCTATATCTTGTCATTTCAGTTCATATACCTGATTTGCCCACATTAAACTTAGTGGTTTTTTGAAAAAAAATCTTGGGAGGTCTAGAATCGTCTAAATTACGTATCTTCAAAAAATCATTAACTTACTTTAATTTTCATCATTCTTTTGAATCACTTTTAATCCAAAATGAATTGCAACTCTTCCAACATACTCGTCATGTACCTACCCGGCATTAACTTAGCAAAATATCTTTTGCACAAGATTTCATTAGTAGAATAACATATAATATAATTATGGTATACTAGCACTAATATTGAATTATGTGTGTGCATTTCATTCTAGAGAGATTTGTTATACTATAATTACTCTACCAAATTTCAAGTAATAAACAAGTTAGAGTGTCATACTATATCCTTCACGATTTGCTTGAGTCCTCATCTCCATTCATAGAGAGCTTGAAAATAGAATGATATACAAATTCTAATGGATCTGCAATTTCAAATTCCAGGAGTTATTGTACATCAACTTTAGCTTCTAACTTACCATTCAAGAGGGCACTTGTTCAAATTAATCTGATAGATATTCATGTTTGAATGCTCAATAGGTACTAGGAACATCCTACTCTTAGGTCATCAACTTGTTCAGCCCTAATAGTATCAAGTCTCGTCTCTGGTGCTTGTAGTTATATTTTGAAAGTCCCAAAAATTATATTTTCATCATCGTCGATACCTTCTACTTAATAGTAACCTATAGCAGCCAGTTTGTCTTTGTCCCTTGTAAGAATGACAATAATCATCCAGTCTCTGAAAATCGTACAATACCAAATACCGTCTTATCTTGTGGTCCGGGTTCTAGATTTAGTAGATTCTGCCATTCGAACTATTTATGATCATCTTGAATTTTCAATCAACCAATTTGGATCAATCAGTGCTTCTTTAATCTTCTTTAGGATACCAACTGTTAACAATTATTCTTACCCTAAGACTAACCACTTACTTTGCATAGCACTTATAACCTTTACTCAAAAATTCGGATCACTGAGAACTAGATATTCCAGGAATGACTTTGAATTTAAACCTTTTGTCTTGGCCGATATGTTCTTGATTAATTCCTTTGATCTTTATTGTGTTGAGTATTACTAGTAGATCCTTCTTTTATTTGTTCTCCCTGAATTTCTGCTAGGATGTGTTGAATATAATTCACCTTATTGAGTGGATTCTATTAAAGTTCATAAGTTATGTAGATTCACTACCATTTCTATTAATAGGTTCTGAATTATTATCAATATCATTATTTCCTTTTGCAACCTCAATATCGTCATCAATATCTGAATTTGACTCTGACAAGATGTCAAATTTCAAATATTCATAATAGTCTATCATTTGAATGCTCAGGAGCTTGGTGTAATTGAACGATACACTCAGACTTTCAATCACTTTCTGGTTTTACATCACATATACCTTAAAAGCTTTTGACACCAAAGAGTAGCCCAAGAAATTGTTTCATGATCCTTAGCTTCAATATTGCCAAGATACTCATCTAAATCTTCAATAAATATCAAATTCCTCCAAACACACGAAAGATCTTCATTGTTTGCTTCTGGATGGTCATTAACTCATATGATGTCTTTTCACGATCTTGTTGGTTAAAGCAGTATATTGTGTTAATTGCTTTAGCTTCAAAGTAACTTTAAAAGTGCAGACTTCATTTAGAACTTCATTCGCGAAATTTAGTTCCAATATATGACTTCAAATTTCTCACAGCTTACTATATGTGATACATTATCTGTTGAATGCATGAATATCACCAAATTTTAATTAGAGTCGTCATCAACCACCCCTAAGCATATTTATTCCATTAAATAACTTGCTTCAGTGTGATGTTTTCATTGACTTCCTTATATGACATACTTTTAAATGTCTTTATGGATATAATTCTAAATGAAGCATCCTCTCACCAATTTCATCTTTATCGGAGAATCCATTGTCTTGGTTAACATGTGTGAGAGCTTTATGTGCCATAGCTAACTCTTTACTGATGAACCTTTACTAACAAACTCACTTCACTATCGCATATAGAATCCATGTTAGCTACGAGCAAATTTCTCACTCCCATATGAACGAGCTACCATCTTTCTTGCTTGAAATCAAACATTTTTGCTTCTCAATGCTTTTTTCGGAAAATGCTTGACAAAGAATTCCCTAGTGCCCTATAAATAGTGCTTAAGTACGTTGACAAGAAAGATTTTTCTAATGATGACAATACAAAAATCATAACAGCCAAGTCCTTTGTACTTCTTTTGTTGTCAACTCCAAAGGTTACCATTGGGTAGACTTTCTTGACCAACTATGATAGTAGAGCTTTAATGCTAGTCATATGTCTCGAATAATAATTGTCATGAATTCACATAACTTTTCCTTTTGTTACACACTCTGCAATCATAAATGATTAAGCTTGTTGGTACTCAACATCAATTGAGTCCAAATGAGTTAGATATATTACTTTCAACAGTGGTAACAATAGCTTCAATCTTAACATGCATAAACTTATCTTTGACCGATCACTTCTCATTTACAGCAGCCTTGACAAGGAAGTCTTAAGGCTATGTGATTAGTGATTTCAACCTAACTTAAAATTATGCAAGTTCTATAATATGCATTTTCAAATTTAAATAAACAAGTATGAAAAAAAGATCACATGGTAATATTCAACTTCAATTCATTATAGATAAGAACTATGCAATTCAGGCATGTTATGCGTATTAGAAAATTTAGTACTATCTACTTTGACCTTTCTACACATAAGTTATATGTGTCAAGAAGATTTACAGATATTCAATAATTTTCTAAAAGCACATGGAATAGAAGAACTAACAAATTAA